>CM067168.1:143496295-143624205 GCA_034093135.1 Erigeron breviscapus
TATCACCTCCTATGACCTATTCATACTCTATGACCTATCACCCCCACCATCTCACCGCCGCAACGCGTGGGTACTTTCTCTCGTATGAATAAACATATATATATATATAATATATATATATATATATATATATATATATATATATATATATATATAGTGAAGGGATCAAGTGAGAACAACATATATGGTGAGAACCGTGAGAACCATTAAAAAATCATCTCTAAGGGCTTTGCCCTTAGAGTTAAGGGCTACGCCCGTACCGTATACAACCGCCACCATCTCTTGGATCGCCGCCCATCAAATCCATACCATTCCCATATGCGTCCGGTGACAACCCCTTTAGAACGGATGAGGGCAACGCCCGTACCGTATCCATACGTTTTCTTAACACGTAACCCATATAATTTTTTACAAAATTTTTTTTTTTTTTTTTTTTTTTTTGGAATGAGTTTTTTTTTTTTTTTTTTTGTTAAAAAAACCAAAAACAAAAAAAAAAAAAAAAAAAAAAACAAAAAAAAAAAAAAAAAAAAAAAAAAAAAAAAAAAAAAAAAAAAAAAAAAAAAAAAAAAAAAAAAAAAAAAAAAAAAAAAAAAAAAAAAAAAAAAAAAAAAAAAAAAAAAAAAAAAAAAAAAAAAAAAAAAAAAAAAAAAAAAAAAAAAAAAAAAAAAAAAAAAAAAAAAAAAAAAAAAAAAAAAAAAAAAAAAAAAAAAAAAAAAAAAAAAAAAAAAAAAAAAAAAAAAAAAAAAAAAAAAAAAAAAAAAAAAAAAAAAAAAAAAAAAAAAAAAAAAAAAAAAAAAAAAAAAAAAAAAAAAAAAAAAAAAAAAAAAAAAAAAAAAAAAAAAAAAAAAAAAAAAAAAAAAAAAAAAAAAAAAAAAAAAAAAAAAAAAAAAAAAAAAAAAAAAAAAAAAAAAAAAAAAAAAAAAAAAAAAAAAAAAAAAAAAAAAAAAAAAAAAAAAAAAAAAAAAAAAAAAAAAAAAAAAAAAAAAAAAAAAAAAAAAAAAAAAAAAAAAAAAAAAAAAAAAAAAAAAAAAAAAAAAAAAAAAAAAAAAAAAAAAAAAAAAAAAAAAAAAAAAAAAAAAAAAAAAAAAAAAAAAAAAAAAAAAAAAAAAAAAAAAAAAAAAAAAAAAAAAAAAAAAAAAAAAAAAAAAAAAAAAAAAAAAAAAAAAAAAAAAAAAAAAAAAAAAAAAAAAAAAAAAAAAAAAAAAAAAAAAAAAAAAAAAAAAAAAAAACAAAAAAAAGTTTTAAAAAATGAAAAATAAAAATTAAAAAAATAAAAAACCACACAAAAAAGAAGAAAGAAGGAGGAAAACTAGTGGTTCTCACGGTTCTCTCCATATTTGTTGTTCTCACGTTAACCCTACCCTATATATATATATATATATATATATATATATATATAGAAGTACGTTATACTTACAGATCAAAGGAAGGATGAGAAGAATAATGTAGCAAGCCAAACCGCCTTTAGTCGTTGTTAGAAACGTAACGATCGGATGATACGTAACCACCACCGCACTAACCGCCACCGTCACGAGCAACTGTACCGCCACGATTGCGTAAACTTTCCGAATGAACCCCCACCGGAGCTCCGGCGACTCCATCATCTTCGGATACAGTGATCCGTCTATTCCGCCCTCCAAGTCGATCATGTTCGCAGCCGGCGGTTTGGTTGTCGTTGCCATGGCCGGTGTTGAATATTTTGAGTTGTGGAACGAATTATTAATTAGGGTTTAATTAAAAGGATTTAAGTAATTAGGGGGATTTTTTAACTAATGGATTTTACTGGAGGTAACGGGAGGGGATTCGATCATGAGAGGGAGTTATAAAGGTGGCGAGAAACGTATACTCGTATATGGTATAGAATGATTTGTACATTAAATATATTCCATAAATAATTAAGGGAAAATTTTATTATTTACAATTTCTGTAACACCTACGTTATATAGGTTATTAATTAATTAATGCATCGTATTCATTCCAAATTACGTTTACAATTTCTGTAACCCATTATGGAAAATGCTACCGACAAAATTGTACCTTTCCATATGAAAAACTACTCTCTAAATTTTATAGTAAGAACAAAACTATTTTATGCACGTTAACAACAGCTCTAAAGACAGCAGCTCGGAAAGCGTGTATTGTGCATCTTCCGACTGAGTTCGAGTTCAGGTCTTTCACATGAAAGTTCTTGGATTTTACCCCAGAGTGACGCGTCCTATAGTTTTTTCCTTTGAATCACCTGTAACAATTCATGATTTACACCTCGTAGTTTAGCGTATGTGCAAGGATTTACCATTACATGGTAAAATGTCCTCTGATATCCAATACCGACTGTCCGTTATAAAAATTATGAAAATGCATAGTCCATAAAATTCCGAATAATAGCAAAATAGTAAGCATACAAATTTAATGGGAGTAACCCATCCAACGATCCGTACATTGATATAATTGTTTGTACGTTTGGTGTATTTGTTCTTTTAACCATTAAGTAACTGAATTCATAAAGTGACTGAATAAATAGATAATATTTATGTGGATTAAATCCATAAAGTTGTTTTTTGTTCATTAAGTCAAAAAACAAACGCTTTCTATTGACTTAATAGATCAGGCAATTTTTTTATTAAAGGAAGGTGATCTCTACACCATTAAATTTTGGCAATGCACCACCAAACGTATTTTATTGTGTTATACTGTACAACAATGTAAAACACGTACAATTAGTGGTGTATTGCTAAAATCTGATGGTGTACTGATCGGTTCTCTTTATCAAATCCATTAAGTCCTAAACAAACAGGGTGTAAGTTTTATGTGAGATGGCTTACTTTATCATCCTGATGAACCTGATTACTTCATAGATAACACAATTTTCGTTCTAGATAACGAGAAGCATGAAACTTTTTGACATCATCTTTTCATATTTTCGTCTATGTAAATCTTAAAGCTACCCGGGTGATAGAACTAATTGGTAAATATATGTATCCATATTCGAAATATTCCCTGCTTGAACTGCACAAACCATATGTTTTGCGCGATCCATGAATCAAAAAAAAAATTAACCATAAAGGATCAATAACCGATGACTCATAAGCCATTTTTGTTCACGAAGGATTTCTCATTACATCTTACTAGCTCGGTTTTCATACATTCGATCTGTTGCGAATTCTGATTTGATCCATGTTAGATCAATCGCTATGGTTACACACATCCGCAAAACACCCAAAGATAAGAGAACTACAAATGACAAGATCATAAAATCTGATTTTTTTCATCAATCACAAACTCATAACAAGCCAAATGACCCAAAAACCCTCTTCAAAGGTGATACGTCCCACGGTGTATCAATATACCAAAGTATATTGAACACAGAACAGTTGTAGAGGGGGTGAATACAACTTTCCACAATCTTTACAAACTTTTAACACAAAACATTTTAAGATTCAGATAATGAATATCAAGCAAGTTAGTAAAGTGCAGGAATCATTAAAACAGTAAAGCAGTAAAGAAATAAAAACATTCTTGAACACAGATTGTTATTTTCAAATGTAATCCTTTATTAAGAAATAATCTATACAAAGAATTACAGGGTTGTTGCGGAATAAAGATAGCCTATAGATATCTAAACAACCCTATGAAGTGACAAACAACAATCAATTAGTTTCAGCTCAAGAGAATCAGCCCAAGCTGATCTCGTACAGACTAAGCTGTGTGTAAGAGCAGAGAAACTTATGTGAATAATGATTCTCAGGAAATGCCACACATATGCAATCCATGAATGAGGCTTTTATAGGCACAAGCGCTCCTTCATTAGGTGTCCGTTGCAGCTACGTGTTCTTCAATCAGTGGTTGATGAAGGAATAATCAATCGTGCCTTTCATGGTACTTGTGGTCCCCCACGTACTGACGCACATTCTTCATCTACCAATAGGAGTATGGACACGCATATGTAAAACAACCACCAACCTGGATCCTAGGATTCTTCCTAGTCACGTCATTTGTCCTTATCTTCAATCCAGGTTGTTATCTTCACTTGATTGTCAGACACAGATTGGGCCGTTTGTCAAGGCACCAATCTGCCTAAGTGTTTCCAAGCTGACTGCTAATCCAAGCTGTCTTCCACTAACAACTTGGTCTTCTATCTTCAATCCTCCTCTTCGACTTGGACTGAATGCTAATACAATTTGATGCAGCTTGAATAACACTTGCTTCCATAAGATATTACAATTACAAGTATGAAGCGTTGTAACATCCCGAACTTTTTACTTAACAGTTGACTAATGCCGTTAAGTCAATATTGTGTGTGTCGTTAAGTCTATTTTAGATTTTAAGCATATATGTAGTTAATGTGTGTTATGTGTGAAGTTTGAAAGCCTAAATGTTAATGTAGTATAAATGTGTGAAATATGAAGATTAATGTCTATGTAGTGACATTTAATGAAGGATTAATGATGTATATGGTCAATAAAGTAGTTTGTGACCAATAATGAAGCATTAGGAAGCTTAGGGGCTAGTTTTGACATGGAGGCAAAGTCAAAAACGGGATTAAGGAATTAGGGGTTGTCATTAGATCATATTTTGCAGCCATAACACTCTCTAAACAAGCCCTAAGCCTTCCCATAGCATTCCTCCATAAAATCGCAAGCCGAAAAGCCTTCCAACGTGTGATTCGGGTGTGTTTAATCAAGTGTTTTGCATCTCTAGTGTGATCTACGTGTATAGAAGGTAATATTTCATTGTTTTCAGGTCCTTTTGATATTATGAGTCATTAGGATTAATTATTGGATTATGGGGAAATCGTTTAACAAAGATTAATGGTGATTTTGATGGATTTAAGTAATATATGGTGTAATTAATAGTTGAAATGCTTTGTAATGATTTGAATATGAAAGACTTTTGATGTATGAAAGTCATGTCATTGATTTAGAGGTTTTTGGATCTGGTTGGGATGTAATCGATCGACCTTGTGCAGAATCGCCTCGGGTTGCGGCGCAACTCAATTCCAGAAGAATAAGTTGCGGCGCAACTGGAGGCTTGAGCTGCGGCGCAACCCTATGTTGCGGCGCAACTCATCAGTTTTCAGCAAATGTTATACTTTTGAATCGTAACTTCGTTTTGACACGTAGATTAGACCTGAATCTTAAGTGAGTCTTTAAAGTGTGTGGGTCTAGTTATTGGCCTTAATGACGTGAGTATGTAGCTTGTCTAATGATCGTTTACTAATTATAGGTAGACGAGCATAGTTGCTTACACAGTGACTAGTTGTGATTGTTGTGAACTACGCCGAGGTAAGATACATTACTTTGACACGCTGGGGGATTGATGTGCTAAATCGAGTTTAAAAATTATAAACTAGAAATACCTAGAAACTCACTACTACACACTATCGGCAGTGGACCCGTTCGTATGCAATATAGTTAAGAGGTAAGTCCGTGTTCGTTCTCGGGGATTGGTTTGAACTAGTTGTTTAATAAAATGGTTTGGAAAACAGGGTGTTGCTTCGAGTCTCACTTTGACAATTAAATTAAAATAAATTTAAAAGACAAAACGCATAAAAGTAAAGAAAAGCTTCAGACAATATTAATAAAGATCATCCACCTTGAATTCGCTAGACTTCAAACATGATTGCATTCAATTAAGACCAAATTCATTGAGTTGAAAAGATAATCATAAAAGGATTAAGGTGCTCACGTGGTACCACCAACCGTGAGCAAATTACCCAATCACCTAAGTTGCTAGTTTAATTACCCAAGCCGGTACCACCAATGCCTAGACAACCTTACCAACAATTAGTTTGTTTGACTATCGAATTAACAATTGTGCCTATGTGAAGATAATGTGGTACCACCAACCGTTATAAAACACGTTGACAAAATGACTCCTTTTATTAAAATGATATTCACTATCATACCATGAACTAGTGATAATTGCTCATAGACAAACAACCATTTGAAAATCACATATGCATCCAACTAGTACCACTAACGAAGAACACACATCCACCAATATCATAATAATATATAAAAAGGAATTAAATCATCAAGATCTCGACACAACGATAATTGAAATCAACTCTTTGGATTAAAACATATAGCAATCACATCATTCGTCTAGTTTCATCAAGGTGGATGATTGAATGTTTAGCCACTCATGATTAATTTAAAATAACAATCAAAATAAAAGAAGAACATGATGTACCAATCGTTTTTGAAATTGAAATTGCAAGACAATAAAATAGATACGATCTAAGTGGGTGCACGTGAATCTCCATCAAATTGCAAGCCGAAAAGCCTTCCAACGTGTGATTCGGGTGTGTTTAATCAAGTGTTTTGCATCTCTAGTGTGATCTACGTGTATAGAAGGTAATATTTCATTGTTTTCAGGTCCTTTTGATATTATGAGTCATTAGGATTAATTATTGGATTATGGGGAAATCGTTTAACGAAGATTAATGGTGATTTTGATGGATTTAAGTAATATATGGTGTAATTAATGGTTGAAATGCTTTGTAATGATTTGAATATGAAAGACTTTTGATGTATGAAAGTCATGTCATTGATTTAGAGGTTTTTGGATCTGGTTGGGATGTAATCGATCGACCTTGTGCAGAATCGCCTCGGGTTGCGGCGCAACATAAGGTGTTGCGGCGCAACTGGAGGCTTGAGCTGCGGCGCAACCCTATGTTGCGGCGCAACTCATCAGTTTTCAGCAAATGTTATACTTTTGAATCGTAACTTCGTTTTGACACGTAGATTAGACCTGAATCTTAAGTGAGTCTTTAAAGTGTGTGGGTCTAGTTATTGGCCTTAATGACGTGAGTATGTAGCTTGTCTAATGATCGTTTACTAATTATAGGTAGACGAGCATAGTTGCTTACACAGTGACTAGTTGTGATTGTTGTGAACTACGCCGAGGTAAGATACATTACTTTGACACGCTGGGGGATTGATGTGCTAAATCGAGTTTAAAAATTATAAACTAGAAATACCTAGAAACTCACTACTACACACTATCGGGCAGTGGACCGTTCGTATGCAATATAGTTAAGAGGTAAGTCCGTGTTCGTTCTCGGGGATTGGTTTGAACTAGTTGTTTAATAAAATGGTTTGGAAAACAGGGTGTTGCTTCGAGTCTCACTTTGACAATTAAATTAAAATAAATTTAAAAGACAAAACGCATAAAGTAAAGAAAAGCTTCAGACAATATTAATAAAGATCATCCACCTTGAATTCGCTAGACTTCAAACATGATTGCATTCAATTAAGACCAAATTCATTGAGTTGAAAAGATAATCATAAAAGGATTAAGGTGCTCACGTGGTACCACCAACCGTGAGCAAATTACCCAATCACCTAAGTTGCTAGTTTAATTACCCAAGCCGGTACCACCAATGCCTAGACAACCTTACCAACAATTAGTTTGTTTGACTATCGAATTAACAATTGTGCCTATGTGAAGATAATGTGGTACCACCAACCGTTATAAAACACGTTGACAAAATGACTCCTTTTATTAAAATGATATTCACTATCATACCATGAACTAGTGATAATTGCTCATAGACAAACAACCATTTGAAAATCACATATGCATCCAACTAGTACCACTAACGAAGAACACACATGCCACAATATCATAATAATATATAAAAAGGAATTAAATCATCAAGATCTCGACACAACGATAATTGAAATCAACTCTTTGGATTAAAACATATAGCAATCACATCATTCGTCTAGTTTCATCAAGGTGGATGATTGAATGTTTAGCCACTCATGATTAATTTAAAATAACAATCAAAATAAAAGAAGAACATGATGTACCAATCGTTCTTGAAATTGAAATTGCAAGACAATAAAATAGATACGATCTAAGTGGGTGCCCGTGAATCTTCAATGAATCGGAGGAAGAAGTCTAGCCTTGATCCTTGAAGGAATCCCTTGTAGAGCAGCTCTTAGAAAGAATTTGGATAAAAAGGGAATTAGGTTTTTGTTTTCTCTTTATACCCCCTTGGAAATCTGATGCAAAAATCGGTCAAAACCCTTCAGCCCCGTCGTCCCACTGCGGCGCAGTGGGCGAGTGATGCCCCCACTGCGGCGCAGTCAATATCCACTGATCTAGGTGCTCGTTTTCCACCTTGTCTGACTGCGGCGCAGTGGGCCTTGGTCACCCCCACTGCGGCGCAGTCTAAAACTGCTGACCGAGTTCTCACTTTTCCACTAGCCGACTGCAGTGGGCTGGTGATGCTCCCACTGCGGCGCAGTCCAATCCTGCTGATCTGAAGACAACCTTTTCACTATGAACTTGCTGAAATTTTCTATCTTCTCAACTTTAAACAACTCTCGAACTCACAAATCAACTTCTTGGCCTCAGAAATCATCCGAAATTGCACCAAATGGACACGTAACCTGTTTAGAGCCTGAAAACACTAACAAACACCATAAACGCGCCAAATGCACACAAAATCGACTTAAAACACTTAATAAAATGGCCAATAATGATGTGGGCGATATGTATAAATTGGTCACATCAGGGATTCAACGAAAAGCTGGTTTCAAATCATAAATACTTCCATTTGGTATCATTATATTGCTTGTGGGCATATGGGGTTACACGGGAGGTATTATGGGTTATGTAGTTGACCATGAGACCTGAAATGCAGTCCCTAATGTAGTGAAATTATGTATTGCTTAATGTAGTGTATTGTTATGCAGTTTATGTAGTGTTACAAAGTATCTCATTATGCATGAAACGTAGAAATGAAGTTGATGTGTGATATATGCATGCTTACATGGCTTGTACACCTAGCTCACTAGACTTATTAGGTTTCCATGTCACTTGCATGTTTAAGGATCCAAACGTAATGAAGATAAAGTGTGTGAATGTCTAGGAATGTGTGTTGCCTAGACTATATGTGTGTGACGGTTTAGGAATGTGTGTTACCTAAACCATATGTGTGAAACCGAGCTCGTAAATATAATGCAGGGAAAGTGTTAAGCTTAACCCGTACTAGTCTTAGCCGGACGAGTGCGTTGACGTAGTTGTTGCTTGGGTGGCTCCTTGCAACATGGTCTTTATAATGCAGGGCGAGTAATACGAGGGGTTTGACCAACCTCCACGTACGGATTACTCTTGGATTGGCTTGCCATTCCTTAACGACGAAGTATGACTAGCCTTTTGGTGAAGCATCTAGTCGGGTGTGACTTATGTTACACTTATATGCAGTTAACGAAGATATGTGTGATAATGTGTGAATATAAAGAAGGATAGGCACATTTAGAGGATTCACCCTAATTGATATGAAGTTGATATGCAGTTATGTGTGAACGTGTGATGTGTGTTGTGCCGAATAAACTTGTCTAATAATGAAGATTGTTTTAATTGGACAAATGCTTTAATAACATAGTGATATCTTACTTAGCTAATTCGTTAGCTAACACTTGTTTCTTAAATGTGGTTGTTCCCTCAGGTTTAGCTTGAAGGACTAGATGATGCAGGAATAAGAGTGAGAGTTGGGTAGATGCATGCAGGAGGACTTAGCTACCCATAGACGATTGTCTCTTTAGACATTTATTTACATTTCGTACTTGATGTCGAATTTATGTAGTATTGTTGAACGGTTGTTTTGTGTTGGGCAACCGTTGGGTTTTCATTTTAAACTATTTGATGGTATTGCATGTAACACCAACTAAACGTAGAAACCGAACAGTTTTTATCGGTTTTGACTTTTAAAGTCTTTTTTTCCACAATTTGACACCGTTAGGTGAAAGTTTTTGAAAACCCATATTTTTTAAACGTTGGGTGTTACAAGTTGGTATCAGAGAAATGGTTTAAGTGAACCAAGATTCGACTTTGACCGTAGGATTTTGGTCTTAAACCTATGTAGGATAAGTTAGGCTTATGCAGGATGCCTAGCCAATGAAGTGAAATGCTTTAAGACGGGTTGGGAGTGAGTGAGAGTGTGATTTAAGGCTTGTTTATTGTGTGTGATAATGTAGTTATATGTAGCATGGCCTTAACATATGTAGTCACTCTTTAACTCTTGCTAACCGTCGTCGTTGCCTTGTAGAGTTAATGGCAAACACTAGAGCTAGTAGCCAGAGAGGAGGAGGAAATGGTGGTGGTGTTCCTCCTAATGGGAATGGGGCTGGAGATGGAGTTAACCAAAGGCCTCCACGAAGGCCACTCCCGGGTGCACAGCCCACAATGTCGAAAATTGATAGGGCAAACCCGGTGATTGAACAAGTTCCCAATCAAGCAGAATTACATGAAGAGTTGAGAGCTATCCGAGCTCTTTTGATGAGAAATGAAGAAGAGTTAGCACAAATGAGGGCAGAAAGAGATGCTGAAAGGAATGGGAGTGAACGAAGGGGTGAGCATTCGGATGGGAATTACTCTAATCCCTCCCAAAGTGCTGAGCCATCAATGGAAAGGTCACAACATGCTCCTGAGAATGTTGTTGCAGCAGTAGGAGTTAATGAGGTGAATGGTGGTCGACCTAGAGTTGTGAATGCAACCTCGCATTAGCAACTTTAAATATGAGAGCTTTCAGAAATGTGGTGCCAAGGAGTTTGATGGTACCCAAAATGCAGTGGGTGCTATGGAGTGGATTGAAGATATTGAGGTAGTTTGCATCTTGTTACTGTCCTGATGATATGAAGGTTTTGTGTGCTAGTAGGATGTTGAAGAAGAATGCCCGTAATTGGTGGAGGGCTACTACAGTGTCTATGGCTCCTGAGGTACTTGCAGTTATGCCTTGGGGAACATTTAAGGAGAAGTTTCTAGAGGAGTATGTGGGGACTCGTGAGTTAAGACTGATAGAAAAGGAGTTTAGATCGTTGGTTGCGAAACCCGGTGCAATTTCTGAATATGCACATTCATTTATGGAGAAGTTGAAGTTTGTTGGACACTTGGTTCGAAGGTAGGAGGACCAAATTGAGGCTTATTGTGATGGCCTTCCCGCTAGTTATCGTGGATTATGTAGACAGCATGTGACTTTGTCGGCGGCAATTAAGGAGTCAAAGAGGTTGGATGATGACTTCAAAAGCGAGAAAGTTATGGAGAAAGTTGATGACAAGAAAGCAGGGTTCAAAAGAAGGTCAAATTGGTCATCTAACAACAACAATAATAATAAGAAATTCCGTGGAAATTCTAGCTCAAGTGGTGGCAATGATAAAAAGAAGAATGGTTCTTGGTGTGCTTTTTGCAAGACTGTTCATGAAGGTCAATGTTCCGACAAGACAAGAAGGTGTCATAAGTGTGGGAAGTTGGGACATCTTGCAACAGAATGTAGGGACAAGACTCGTTGCTACAAGTGTCAAGAAACGGGTCATCTCATTGCCGATTGTCCACAAATGAAGAACGATGGGAAGAAGACAGCCACGACAGCAACAAAAGTGAGAGCCTTGCAGATGACTGTTGATGATGCTAAGAACAACGACGAGGTGGTAAGTGGCACTTTCCTTGTTAATTCAAAACCTGCCTCTGTTTTATTTGATTCGGGTGCAAATAGGTCGTTTGTGTCTACTTTATTTGCTCCTAAGCTAGAAAGAGTCACTACCCCTTTAGATTGCTCGATAGAGGTAGAGATTGTTAATGGTACGGTTAGTGATATACGTGTGGGATATGATGATTGTGACATTGAGATTGAAGGTCGTTTATTTCCGGTCCAGTTATTGCCTACTACCTTAGCCGGTTTTGATGTAGTGATAGGTATGGATTGGTTGTCTTAGAATGAAGCTAGTATTTTGTGTTCACAAAAGATTATTCGGTTTTCTACACCCGATGGTAAAGTGGTAACGGTTTATGGAGATAAGAAGAGAGGGGGGATAAAGATCATTAGTATGATGAAGGCTATCAAATGTATAAGGAAGAATAAGAGTCATTAAGAAAGGAGAAGCCTTCTATTGCTAATGTTGATGTAGTATTCGATTTTCCCGATGTGTTTCCCGATAATCTTCCCGGTATTCCTCCCGATCGTGAAGTTATTTTTCAGATAGATCTTATTCCCGGTGCTACACCCGTTGCTAAGGCACCTTACCGATTAGCTCCTACAGAAATGAAAGAGTTAATGTCCCAACTTCAGGAATTACTTGACAAAGGGTTCATACAACCTAGTTCCTCGCCTTGGGGAGCTCCGGTTCTCTTTGTTAAAAAGAAGGATGGATCTATGCACATGTGCATAGACTACCGTGAGCTGAATAAGCGAACGGTTAAGAATAAATACCCTCTTCCACGAATTGATGATCTCTTTGATCAACTACATGGTGCTTCATATTTTTCAAATCACTTGTTCAGTAACCGGTAGAGACCACTACACGTGTCACACTCCAATAGGATCAAACAAGTACACTTAATAAAATAATGAAAGTAATAAAACGCACTGAGATATTTAATAACAAAAATAACCACGAAGCTGGGTCAGACTCAGCTTACCCTCTTTCACTCGAAATGCACCAAGTGCAAAAGGGTAGTCTGGGTCTGACACAGCTTACCCTCAAAAATTTAGAATAACTCTAAGGGGTCAGATTTGCTATTACTTAGCTCACTACATTCTACAAATTAAGCATACCTAGCTTACTTATGAGGTAGTTGAACCTTGATTCATCCAATGGCTTTGTGAACAAGTCAGAAAGCTGATTGTCTGTTGGAATGAAGTGGAGCTCAACATCTTCTTTCATTACATGATCCTTGATGAAATGATATCTTATATCAATGTGCTTAGTCCTTGAATGAAGCACAGGATTGTTTGAAATTGCTATGGCACTGGTGCTGTCACAAAAGATTGGAGTTTTTGTTGCAGTGACACCATAGTCTTGAAGCTGATATTGCATCCAAAGAATTTGGGAGCAACAACTTCCTGCAGCAACATATTCAGCTTCTGCAGTGGAGATAGAAACTGAATGTTGCTTCTTGCTGGACCAGCTTACAAGTCTATTGCCAAGCAATTGACAAGCTCCTGAAGTACTTTTTCTGTCAATCTTACAGCCTGCAAAGTCAGAATCTGAATAGCCAATTAGATCAAATCCTGAGTCTTTGGGATACCAAAGACCCAGATTGGGACTACCTTTAAGGTATCTAAAGATTCTTTTCACAGCCTTAAGATGAGATTCCTTAGGACTAGCATGATATCTTGCACAAAGACATGTAGCAAACATAATATCTGGTCTACTAGCAGTTAAGTAAAGTAATGATCCTATCATACCCCTATAAGCTGTGATGTCAACAGATTTCCCATTTTTATCTTCATCCAGCTTATCACCAGTTCCCATAGGAGTTTTCATAGGTGAGCAATCAGTAAAACCAAATTTGTTTAAGAGATCTTTAACATACTTTCCTTGGTTTATGAAAATTCCATTTTTAGTCTGTTAACTTGTAAACCCAGAAAATAGTTTAGTTCTCCCATCATGCTCATTTCATACTTTTTTGACATTAATTCAGAAAACTTTTTGCAAAGTCTTTCACTGCTAGACCCAAATATTATATCATCTACATAAATTTGTACAAGCAGAATATCACCATTATACTTTCTCACGAACAAAGTCTTGTCAACATTACCTCTTTTGAACTTATTAGCCAATAAGAATTTAGACAAAGTATCATACCATGCCCTTGGAGCTTGCTTCAACCCATAGAGAGCCTTGTCAAGCTTGAACACATGGTCAGGAAACTTTGAGTTTTCAAAACCTGGAGGCTGTTCAACATAGACTTCTTCTTCCAATTTTTCATTAAGAAATGCACTCTTCACATCCATTTGATAGACTTTGAAACCCTTGTGAGCAGAGAAGGCCAAGAACATTCTTATTGCCTCTAATCTTGCCACTGGTGCAAAAGTCTCATCATAATCAATTCCATCCTCTTGTCTGTAACCAAGAGCTACCAATCTTGCTTTGTTTCTGGTCACAACTCCCCTTTCATCCATTTGTTTCTGTAGACCCACTTGGTTCCAATCACAGTCTTGTGATGAGGTCTTGAAACAAGTTCCCAAACCTTATTTCTTTCAAACTGTGTTAGCTCATCTTGCATTGCATTAACCCAAGAGGGATCTTCCAGAGCTTCATCAACCTCAATTGGTTCCATCTTGCTCACAAAATTGACAAACATGCAGAAGTTGCCTGTTGCCTTTCTTCTTGTTTTCACACCAGAGAGTGGATCACCAATGATTTGGTTGATTGGATGACTCTTTGTCCATCTAGTAACTGGGACAATGGACTGATTCAGATTAGATGGTTCAGCATGATCAGCTTGAGGAAGAGGCTGATCAGCTTGGACAGGAATGGAGGAGTCTGAACAAATTGGAGAGTCACTTAATGGATTCTGAACAATAACTTCAGTAGGAGTAGGATCAGCTTGAGCATCTTCAAAGATTGGAACATCTTCTTCTTCTTCAATGAGTTGCTCCCCCTGAGTTTGAGCATTATTAGCTCCAACTGGAGGATTTGTTGGAGGCTCATTCTCAGGTACAGCCAGTTCTTCAAAATTGAAGTCTTCATCTTCAGGAGGAGAGCAGTCTGGCTTAGAACAACCTTCATCAATGCTTACATTTACAGAGTTCTCAATTGTTTTAGTTCTCTTGTTGTACACTCTGTAGGCCTTCATCATTGTTGCATATCCAAGTAGGATACCTTCATCTGATTTCTCATCAAACTTTCCAAGATGGTCTTTCTGATTCAGAATATAGCAAGGACTTCCAAACATTCTTAGGAAACCAATTTCAGGTTTTCTCCCCCTAAAAAGTTTATATGCAGTCTTCTGGTGTCTTTTTACAATGAGGGATCTGTTCTGGGTAAAGCAAGTTGTGTGTACTGCTTCAGCCCAGAAATGAGACTTGACATTGTTTTGAGCCATCATGGATCTGGCAGCTTCAATAAGAGTTCTGTTTCTTCTTTCTGCAACACCATTCTGTTGACGAGTTCTGGCAGCTGAGTAGACTTGTGAAATTCCCTTTTCACTGCAGAATGAATTAAGAGTGATGTTCTTGAATTCAGTGCCATTATCACTTCATAATTGCCTGACAGGCCTTTTGTAGAGAATTTCAGCTTGCTTGATGAAATGAATAATGCTGTCAGCAGCTTCACTCTTGTGTCTTAGAAAGAAAACCCAGGTGTATCTTGAATACTCATCAACAATTACCAAGGAGTACCTCATTCCAGTGAATGATGGAGTACTGATTGGTCCAAATAAGTCCATATGAAGCAGATCCAAACAATTTTCAATGGTTGAGCATGTCTTAGACTTAAAAGTAGCTTTATGTTGCTTGCCTTTCTCACAAGCACCACACAGCTTGTCCTTCTCATATTTATCACTGGAAGCCCAGACACCAACTCTTTCTTACACAGCTTGTTGATGTCTTTGAAATTCATATGAGACAGCCTTTTATGCCACAACCAATTCAGCTCATCTTGAGACTTTGACATGAAGCAGACTTCTCTTGTGACAGTTGGATTTCTCATGTCAAAATAATACAAAGACTCATCCCTCTTTGCAATAAGAACCACATTGCCTTCCAAATCAAGAACAATTCCCTTATCAGACCTGAATCTCACTTCATAACGAGCATCACACAACTGACTCACACTGATCAGATTGTGATTCAAACCATTTACATATGAGACTCTTCTGAAAGTAAGAGGACCATTCGAAAGAACACCAAAACCTTCAGTCTTTCCTTGAGAATCATCTCCAAAAGTAACATTAGGACCAGCGCGAATCCTAAAGCTACATAGCAGGGACTTACATCCGTTCATATGCTTGGAACATCCACTGTCCAAGTGCCAGGTATTATCGTTATGACTGCCCTGCAATTATGATAAGAGATTAGTTCATTTTGGGAACCCATCCAAGGATGGGTTCACCAGAGCTGACCTTCTGGTCTGACTCAGATTGGGGAACTAAACACAGACTCTTATCACATTTTGAAACCCATTGTTGCTTGGTCTGTCCTTTACCAGATTCAAAGTTCTTTCTAGCAACATTCAAGGTTTCCTTCTTAACAAACCTTTGCCTATTCCAGCTTTCTTACATTCAGCTCTCAATTTTCTTTGATCAACAATTTTTGGATCAGACACCTTCTCAAGAAAATTGGTTTTCATTGACACCTTATCAGTTTTGGACTCAACATATTTTAAAATCAACTTGTCAGAGTCAGACTTGGTGTTACTTGAAATAGACTCCGATTTTGCTTGTGACTCATTTCCTAGAGAACCAGACTTCTTACTCTTTAAAAGCTTAATTTTCTCTTTTGGAACACTGTGATCTCTATCCTTTCTTTTATTTCTCTTTAAACTATTCTTGTTTGTTTTATTCTTTGAATCTAACACAGATTGGGTGATGGTCAGCTTGGACAAGTCAAGACTTTCTTCAGGTTTTAACTCAACAACCTGATCAGCTTCAGACACAGCTTCAGCAATGGTCTGACCCATAGTTTCAGGATCTTTAAACCCAATACCAGATTTCTGAACCAACTTAATTGGTTTAGAAATAGTCTATTTGGTTTGGACTTTGGGTGGTGAAGGAGGCTGATAACAAGACTCCATAGCACATACTTCAGCTATGGTTATGGCCCTATCATAATCACCATCAAAGATAGCTTGGATCTGATGAGGTATTCACACTGCCCTCCCCCTCTCCCTTCCCCGCACCCCACCCCCCTTCCAGGTATTTGTTCATTCACACATTTAGCAACTCTTTTAGAGCTTATACACCATGTTTCAGTAATCTGTTTTACCTTTAAAAACCTTTCTTCTGCAGTTTTAGCTTCTTTAATCAAAATGGAGTTTAATTGCTTTTGAGCTTTAACTTCAGATTCTAGTTTTTCAATGGTGTGACTCTTAGAGCTGTTATCAAGTTTCAAAAGATGTATTTCCTTTTTGAGTTCTTGATTAAAATGTTTTTGCAGTAAAACCTCATCTCCAAGTTTGTTCAGTCTGGACAGTTTCTCATTATCAGACAGATTGGAAAAAGAAGTTACCTCAGGTGGAGCAGTTTGACTGGTGGATGCCTGGTGAGCTGACTCAGATTGCTGTTGTATTTTTACCAGATCTTCAGCAAATCTTTGAGTAGCTTCTTTAGCCATGAAACACTTGGCATCTTTGTACAGCTCATCATCAGATGATGTGGCACTTTCAGCCCAGTCTTTGGCTACCAGACTCTTTTCACTTTTTTTCACCTTCTCAGTCAGCTCAGCTACTTGTGCTTTCAAGGCTTTGTACTTAGTCTTGAGCTTAGAGTATTTTTCACCTCTTCCACCTTTGGCTGGCACAGCTTGAGCAGTTTCTTTGGATCTGCAATCCAGCCATATGTCCAGTCTTGCCACACTTGTAACAAGTAACCTTGGACATATCAAATGGCTTCTTGGCTTTATCAGTTTGGCCACCTCTTCCTTTTCCTTTAAACTTGTTAAAGGATCTCCTTCTGATCCTTTCAGCCAACATAGCTACTTCATTAGCTAGTTCATCACCATCAGATTCTTCACACTCAGATTCAGCACAAACAGAGTTAGGATTTGACATCACAGGAATATCATCATTAACACAAGGAATGATCTCATTACTAATTGAACTAGGGTGTTCAGTCATAGAAGCAACAAGTGCAGCAGCAGGCTGACTATAAGAATCACCCATAGCAATTAGTTTTTCAGCCTCTGAACATTCTTGGTTATGAAGCAAACCAAAAAGTCCAGGGAGATCAAGATAATGATAAACAGAACTTAATTTAACAGAAGAAATATAGTTGTTCCATTTAGGTGGTAATGAATCAAGAAATTTTCTCTTTAAAACCTCATTTTTCTTATTAATTCCAACAGCAGCTAAATCATTTACCAAAGCATTAAAGCGGGTATGAGTGTCAGTCAAGGATTCATTTCTCAAAGAGAAAAATCTCTCATACCTCCTGGTCAATGTAGTAATTGTGGATTCCATGGAGGTAGAGAAACCCTCAAACATAACAGTCAAAGTACCCCACATTTTCTTTGTTGTTGAACACATTTTAATTGAATGGTAAAGGTCTTTGGGCACAGCTTGGACAATGAAATTTCTAGCCTTCACATCCAAGTTTGCCAACCTCCTATCCTCATCCCCCAATCTGCCTTGTCCTTAACAATAGATTTGACTGTGGCAGGAATGGTTAGTTGACCTTCCCTGCCACAACTTCTACCACAATGGTTTGTGTAGGAACATAAGGACCATCCGCAAGGATGTCAGGCATATTGTTATCGATGGATTCAAGGAACAAAGACATTCTACCTTTCCACCCACTGAAATCATCTTTGTCAAACATGGGTGGTCGGGTTGAAGAACCATTATCAATATAAGATGACATTGCTTTACTATAAATGAAAATATGCAAGGATCAAGTCAAGTTAATTCTCAACCACCGCTCTGATACCAATTGATACGTCCCACGGTGTATCAATATACCAAAGTATATTGAACACAGAACAGTTGTAGAGGGGGGGTGAATACAACTTTCCACAATCTTTACAAACTTTTAACACAAAATGTTTTAAGATTCAAATAATGAATATCAAGCAAGTTAGTAAAGTGCAGGAATCATTAAAACAGTAAAGCAGTAAAGAAATAAAAACATTCTTGAACATAAATTGTTATTTTCAAATGTAATCCTTTATTAAGAAATAATCTATACAAAGAATTACAGGGTTGTTGCGGAATATAGATAGCCTATAGATATCTAAACAACCCTATGAAGTGACAAACAACAATCAATTAGTTTCAGCTCAAGAGAATCAGCCCAAGCTGATCTCGTACAGACTAAGCTGTGTGTAAGAGCAGAGAAACTTGTGTGAAGAATGATTCTCGGGAAATGCCACACATATGCAATCCATGAATGAGACTTTTATAGGCACAAGCGCTCCTTCATTAGGTGTCCGTTGCAGCTACGTGTTCTTCAATCAGTGGTTGATGAAGGAATAATCAATCGTGCCTTTCATGGTACTTGTGGTCCCCCCACGTACTGACGCACATTCTTCATCTACCAATAGGAGTATGGACACGCATATATAAAACAACCACCAACCTGGATCCTAGGATTCTTCCTAGTCACGTCATTTGTCCTTATCTTCAATCCAGGTTGTTATCTTCACTTGATTGTCAGACACAGATTTGGCCGTTTGTCAAGGCACCAATCTGCCTAAGTGTTTCCAAGCTGACTGCTAATCCCAAGCTGTCTTCCACTAACAACTTGGTCTTCTATCTTCAATCCTCCTCTTCGACTTGGACTGAATGCTAATACAATTTGATGCAGCTTGAATAACACTTGCTTCCATAAGATATTACAATTACAAGTATGAAGCGTGATGTAACACCCCAAGCCAAGGCTCAGAATGTCACGGAAATCATACAGCACCCGGTGGAATTACAATAGAACAACTAAATGCAATTTAAGATTCAGTGAATCCAAAACACAAAGAAACAAGTAACAATATACAACAGGAGCAAATAGTCATCAAAATCTACATAATAACATCCAAAGATGACGAACAAATCCTAAGTATAATGCAAAAGACAGGCCAAAGAATCCTTGATCCATGAGGTCCAAGTCCGGGTTAGACAGCAAACAAGCAACTAAACTCCACGTCCTGGGAGTACCTGATTCCTGAAAAGTGTACTAAGCATAGTCAACACAAGGTTGGTGAGTTCGTAGTAATGGTCGTAACGAACCAACATCAATAATCACAATATAAGAATAGAGGCTAGACATGACTTACAGCGAGCCTCTAAGTAACACAATATCGTCCAACAACAAGATTACACAAAAGAAATGAGAGTGTAATGAGGATGCACAAATGATGTATGTATCAATGCAAGTGCCAAATGAATGAATAAGCAAATATGCCTATCCCAAGCGTGACCTTCAATCACGTATGCAACGATACCCTTCTGCCATCGCAATGGACAAAGCTGTATCTCAAAATCATCGAGATATATATGTCTATATACTCGGGGTCAGGTCTACATCCAAAATGGGTGCATACATCTATGCACCAGGATGCCGGCAATCCCCTGCCGAGGGTCCAACAATAATGTATGCAATGCTTACAAACAAATGTAAATGCATACTTCATAAACCAACAACCAATATACGATAACCTGTGCCAACAATCAATATTCCTCAAACATAACCCAGAAATCAATGTATGATAACCAAAAGCCAACGATCAATAATCAACAAAACATGAGCCACTAATCACAATTAAACCAACTATACGTACATATACTTCAGAGGATTCTACTTTCTTCAAGTCCCAGAGGCTTATGTATAGGGTCACCCGCAGCCTTCCCACCACATCTAAAACCCAAAGGAAGGCATAACCGACTTCCATGTATGTACGTCTATCCTAATGTATAAGTAGTACTTAACGAAAACACAACCCAAGTCAATCAAACGAAAAGATACGTCACATCAATCCAACAATCAAGTCAAACAAACAATACATCAATAAATACAAGTAAACACGCCAGGTTTACACTTTTCAGCCCGAATCCCAAGCGGGTAGGGAGATACGAAACTCACCTTGATCGGCAAAGAAGTTAGTAAAAGATTACAAACGAGTAATAGGGTCCACACCTCCACAACCTATAATTATACATCAATATACTGGAATGTCAATTATACAACCTCAACAATTTGAAATTCGACACACATAAAATCACAGTGACTATCCACTGCGCCGCAGTGGAGCAGAACTATGCCCACTGCGCCGCAGTGGCTAAACTGGACCAGGACCAGAAACAATGCACTGCGCCGCAGTGGGCAAGAACTATGCCCACTGCGCCGCAGTGGCTAAACTGGCCCAGAACCAGTACAAAAGCACTGCGCCGCAGTGAGCAAAGGTGAGCTCACTGCGCCGCAGTGACCACCACCTGCAGCCAGCACCAGCAGCTTCAACAAGCAACACGAACCCAAAAACCCCCAAAACAACCCAAAACGATTTGTAAGCGTTTGTAACATAATTTGAAGCATCTTTAAGCATTGTTACACATAACCACACTTAACCCATACCATAAATCCGCCCATTAACATCAAAATCATACCGAATCGCCCCAACCCTAACAAAACCCTAATTACACTAAATCGCCTTTTGACTCGATTCAAGACTTGCAATTGCACCAAATCAACTCGAAACATATAAACAAGCATAAATGGAAGTAAATGGGATGATTTAGACTTACCAAAACTCTTCCTAGTGCTCAAATCCGAATTTAGGTCAAAATGGGTGAAATGTTAGAACTAGGCTTTTGGTTCTTCAAAGATGGCGACAATGAGATGAAGATGGTTACGATTCTTGTATTATGGTAGCCTCAAACACAACTTTGATGCAAGAAAAGAAGAAGAGATGAGAAGAGATTGCTCTTTTGCTTGAGAGAGAAATAGAAAGATAGATAGAAGTGAAAGGTAAAAAGGGGGAATAAGGGAGGGGAAATGGGTCATGGGTGGCTAGTGGGTCATGGACTACCCACGGGCCAACCCGTTTCTCCTCCCAAGCCAAATTACAATCGTTACACATTTAAACACCGATCAAAACCTATTATCGACCCGAATATAACACATTGCCATTTAACTCTCAAAACGACCCAATTAATTCATTAACTCAAAGTGTTAGTCAAATTACACAAAAGTCAACGGGTCAAAATTCACGGATGTTACATTATCCTCCCGTTAAAAGAATTTCGTCCCGAAATTCTACAAAACCCTAATTATTAAATAAATGTGGATACTTCGACCTCATATGATCCTCTCTCTCCCAAGTGAACTCGGCTCCACGTCTAGCATTCCATCTTACTTTCACAATGGTGTAGCGCTTCTTCTTGAGCTTCTTTTCTTGACGGTCCATGATCTCTACCGGCTCTTCAACAAAGTTCAAGTTTGGATCAACCCTAATTTCGTCCATAGGCACATGATGTGTAGGATCCGCCAAACACTTGCGTAAGTTACAAATATGGAACACATCATGCACACCACTAAGCTCTTGGGGCAATTCTAGTCGATAAGCAACTTTCCCAACCCGTTCAAGAATCTTGAAAGGACCAACATACCTTGGTGCAAGTTTTCCCCGCTTCACGAATCGTACGACGCCTTTCCAAGGCGACACTTTCAAAAGTACAAATTCACCAACTTTAAACTCCAACGGTCTTCGTCTCACATCGGCATACTTCTTTTGACGTTCACGGGCCAATTGCAACTTCTCCTTAATTTGAGATATTACCTTGGTAGTTTCAATCACAATTTCCGGTCCGATAAGTTGACTCTCTCCAATTTCCGCCCAAGCTAAAGGAGAACGGCACACCCTACCATACAAGGCCTTAAAGGGTGCCATTTGAATAGTAGCGTGGTAGCTATTGTTGTATGAAAACTCAACTAACGGCAAATGGTCTTCCCAACTTCCACCAAAATCAATTGCACACGCCCTCAACATATCTTCGAGGGTTTGAATGGTTCTCTCGGTTTGCCCATCCGTTTGAGGGTGAAACGCCGTGCTCATGTCAAGTCGAGTACCCATGGCTTTTTGAAAGGCTTCCCAAAATTTTGATTTGAAACGGGCATCTCTATCCGAAATGATAGAAATCGGCACTCCGTGTTTAGATATTACTTCCTTGATGTACAAGCGAGCCAAAGTGTCAAATTTATCGGTTTCACGAATGGCTAAAAAGTGAGCCGATTTCGTTAACCGATCTACTATCACCCAAATCGTGTCACGGCCGCTTTTTGTCTTCGGTAGTTTAGTAATGAAGTCCATTGAAATATGCTCCCACTTCCATTCGGGCATCACCGGTTGTACCAACAATCCGGGTGGCTTCTTGTGATCGGCCTTAACTTGTAAGCAAGTAAGGCACTCACTCACATACTTAGCCACATCACGCTTCATGCCCGGCCACCAATACAATTCCTTCAAGTCAAAATACATCTTATCCGACCCGGGATGGACCGAATAAGGTGATAGGTGGGCTTCATTCATAATAAGCGTTCTTAAATCGCCGAATATAGGAATCCAAAGTCTTTCCACCATGTATAGCCCGTTATCATTCTTTCGGTCAAAAAGTTGCTCCATGCCATCTAGGTTTTCGTTTCCAAAGTTTTCCGGTAGGGTGGCTTGAATTTGGGCTTCAATGATCCGATCACGAATGTTTGGCCCTACCGTGAGGCTCATAGCTCTAGCCCGTCTTGGTTTCACTCTCTTCTTTCGGCTCAAGGCATCGGCTACTACATTTGCCTTGCCCGGGTGATAACGGATGTCACAATCATAATCACTAAATAGCTCTAACCAACGCCGTTGCCTCATGTTCAATTCACTTTGGTTGAAGATGTGTTGGAGACTTTTGTGATCGGTATAAATCACACATTTGGTGCCATAGAGGTAATGCCTCCAACACTTCAAAGCAAACACAACCGCCCCCAATTCCAAATCATGTGTCGGGTAGTTCTTCTCATGCACCTTCAATTGACGAGAGGCATAAGCAATGACTTTACCCCTTTGCATAAGAACGCAACCCAACCCTTGCCCCGAAGCATCACAATAAACCACAAAATCTTCTATCCCATCCGGTAATGTCAAAATAGGAGCATCACATAGCATATCCTTAAGGTTTGGAAGGCGTTCTCTTGTCTTTCGCCCCATTCGAAGTTTCTATCTTTTTGAGTCAAGAGGGTGAGTGGTTGTGCGATACGGGAGAAATTTTCAATAAACCTTCTATAGTACCCCGCCAATCCAAGGAATTGGCGGATCTCGGATGGCGTTTCGGGTCTTCTCCAATTCTTGACTGCTTCAATCTTGCTTGGGTCCACATGAATACCATCCTTGCTCACTACGTGACCAAGGAAGTGGACCTCTTCCAACCAAAACTCACACTTGGAAAATTTCGCGTACAACTTCTCCTTCCTTAGTAATTCAAGCACTTCGCGCAAGTGCTTAACATGCTCCTCCTTTGTCTTCGAGTATACAAGTATGTCATCAATGAACACAATAACGGACTTGTCTAAATATGGTTGACACACCCGGTTCATCAAGTCCATGAACACCGCCGGTGCATTGGTCAACCCAAATGGCATTACGGTGAATTCAAAATGGCCATACCTTGTGCGGAAAGCCGTTTTGGGGATGTCATCTTCATGTACCCGGAGTTGATGATAACCCGAGCGAAGATCGATTTTTGAGAAGTGCTTAGCTCCTTGAAGTTGATCAAACAAGTCATCAATTCTAGGGAGAGGATATCGGTTCTTCACGGTGAGCTTGTTCAATTCCCGATAATCAATACACATTCGAAGGATCCGTCTTTCTTTTTGACGAAGAGAACAGGAGCACCCCAAGGAGATTGACTAGGGCGAATGAAACCCTTCTCTTGGAGTTCCTTGAGTTGGGTTTGTAGCTCCTGCATTTCAGTTAAGGCTAGTCTATAAGGAGCTTTTGCTATGGGCGCGGCTTCGGGAATAAGATTGATACGAAAATCAAGTTCACGGGGCGGAGGTAACCCCGGTAAGTCGTCCGGAAAAACATCGGGGAAATCACAAACGATAGGGACGGTCTTCAATTCTACCTTTGAGATGGTAGCACTAAAGACTTTAGAAGTTGAAGAATCGGAGGTTTCACCTTGAACCCTAAGAATTTTACCGTTAGCCAAAGGTATTTTAACAACTCTTTCACCACAATCAATGGTTGCATTCACCGCCGTCAACCAATCCATACCCACTATAATATCAAAACTACCAATGTCAAGTGGCATAAGGTCAATGAAGAAGTCGACATCTTCCAAAGTCAAGACACATTCTCGAAGTATTTGACTAATTCTAGTTAGTGACCCGTTTACCATTTCAATGTCAAGCACATAGTTTAGAGCACAAGGATGCACATCAATCAAAGGCACAAAGTTAGTAGACACGAGGCTATAATCGGCCCCGGAATCAAATAAAACGGTGGCATAGAGACCATTAAGGAGAAAAGTACCTGCTACAACGTTGGGATCATTGCGGGCTTCATTTACATTGGCCGCAAAGGCTCGGCCGCGTGGTTGCACTTGGTGGCCTTGTTGCCCCCGGTTTTGATTAGGCCCAACCATTTAGAGTTGATTGGGGTGGACGGCTACTTGGACTTGTTGTCCCACCCATCGAGGACAATCATTACGATAGTGGTCACGGCTTCCACATTCAAAACACTCGCCCCTTCTTTGGTTACCTTGAGGAGGAACGGCCCGAATAGGAGCCGCATTCATTGGGCCCGTTCTTGGAGCCCTACAGTTCTTGGATGCGTGCCCAACTTGGTGGCAATTGTAGCATGCACCACATGGAGTGGTGGCGGGATGGTGCCTGTTGCACCTCCCACAGAAAGGATGAGGCCCGGTATAAGGCCTCCTAGCCGGTTCTACCGCCGCCATCACCCTACCCCTATAAGCATTCTTGGGATCAAACCTTCCCGCTTTCTTTACCCCACTTGACTCACCCACTTCTTTCCTCTTGTTTGATGAGGATTTGCTCAAAACACCACTCCTCAATAAATCTTCAGTCACACTCCCGGCTTGGTTGACCGCATTAGCCAAGGAAGTAGGCATGTTTGAGTTAACATAAGATCGGACTTGAGGGTTCAAGCCCAATACTAAATTTTTGGATGGCTTGTGGCTCGGTACCCACCAAGTGAGGAATGAGAGTAGACAACTCTTGGAATCGTCTCACATAGCCCTTGTAATCGGCTCCTTCCATATTGAGGTTTGCAAATTCTATGGTTAAATTCTGTAGCTCGTACGGAGGACAAAACTTGGCTTTCACTTTGTCTTTGAAGTCAATCCACTCCAAATTCTGAGTCCGCCCTAGAGTTATTTCCTGGTTCCACCAACTCAAGGCGTCATGCCTAAACATGCCGGATGCATAGGAAATCCGGTCATCGTAGGTGCAATGACTCCTTTCAATCACTGCTTCTATTGCCTCAAACCATCTTATACATTCTGTGGGACCACCTTTCCCATCAAACTCCGGTGCCCCACAACTCTTAAAATCCTTAAAGATACACCCTTGACGGTATCCACCATATTGGTTATTCATGGGCATCCCGATATTAACTCCCATTGGTTCCTCCTCCTCATATTCTTCGGCTTGAGGTTGATCATTTTCATTGTTTAAGTTTTCTGGGACTTCATTGTTTTGAGGTCTATTATTTTGCCCAAGACTCGCCGTGACTTGAGCAATGATGGTTGGCATGATACCGGCAACCGTTTGAGCGATTACCTCAGCCAAGTTTGGCTCAGGAGCTCTACCACGACCCCTACCACGGCCTCTACCACGGCCTCTACCACGGCCTCTACCACGGCCTCTACCTCCCTGTACTTCCGGTTGAGCTTCCGGTTGAGGCTCTTCTTCTTCAGCCCTATAGTTTGTTCGGACCCTTCTTGGTCTTTCCATTTCTATAAAACAAGTGACACGTTGACCCGAGAGTTAGTCTCAAATGCTCGCATGTTAGTCACACAAGTAGTCATGCCCTCATACCGATACCACATACTCATTTCATAACATTATGCTAAGGCAACAGTGTTAAAATCGTAAGGGGTTTACATATCATATCATCACGTTGCATTTATTGCCATATTTTATCATTAAATTAAGTACTCATGTTCATTTCATCATGTAATTAAACAACTAACACGAATGATTCAAAGTATAATCCGAATTCGATATGCTCTCTAGTTATCAACCGGGTATGTATACAAGGTGTACCAACGGCTAACCTTCCACCCAATCAACTTCCATTAAGCATATCGGTTCCTTATTATACTTTAAGCCACACGTGCGCAATCCACGATGTCATGAACTTGCTATAGTATCGGGTAACCATAAAAGAGTTGATCGGGTTCTTTTAGGGTTGCCACAATATTATACTAAGTTAATGGCATCCCTTCATTTTGCCCTAACTCATCACATTAGCTTCAACAAATAACAACAACAATCATAGTAACCATATTCATCACGTTGAATTCAAGCTATCACACAAATGGTCTTAACTACGAACTCACACGGGGATTCACAAAATTCATATTGCACACGAATTTCCTAACCATGCATGCTATATGAAGAGTTTTAACTTAAGCCGTAGTCTAGGTCAAACCGCCTAATTCTCTACGACCACGCATGGGCCACCATTCTGTAACACCCCAAGCCAAGGCTCAGAATGTCACGGAAATCATACAGCACCAGGTGGAATTACAATAGAACAACTAAATGCAATAAGATTCAGTGAATCCAAAACACAATAAAAACAAGTAACAATATACAACAGGAGCAAATAGTCATCAAAGTTTACATAATAACATCCAAAGATGGCGAACAATCCTAAGTATAATGCAAAAGACAGGCCAAAGAATCCTTGATCCATGAGGTCCAAGTCCGGGTTAGACAACAAACAAGCAACTAAACTCCACGTCCTGGGAGTACCTGATTTCCTGAAAAGTGTACTAAGCATAGTCAACACAAGGTTGGTGAGTTCGTAGTAATGGTTCGTAACGAACCAACATCAATAATCACAATATAAGAATAGAGGCTAGACATGACTTACAGCGAGCCTCTAAGTAACACAATATCGTCCAACAACAAGATTACACAAAAGAAATGAGAGTGTAATGAGGATGCACAAATGATGTATGTATCAATGCAAATGCCAAATGAATGAATAAGCAAATATGCCTATCCCAAGCGTGACCTTCAATCACGTATGCAACGATACCCTTCTGCCATCGCAATGGACAAGGCTGTATCTCAAAAACATCGAGATATATATGTCTATATACTCGGGGTCAGGTCTACATCCAAATGGGTGCATACATCTATGCACCAGGATGCCGGCAATCCCCTGCCGAGGTCCAACAATAATGTATGCAATGCTTACAAACAAATGTAAATGCATACTTCATAAACCAACAACCAATATACGATAACCTGTGCCAACAATCAATAATTCCTCAAACATAACCCAGAAATCAATGTATGATAACCAAAAGCCAACGATCAATAATCAACAAAACATGAGCCACTAATCACAATAAAAACCAACTATACGTACATATACTTCGGAGGATTCTACTTTCTTCAAGTCCCAGATGCTTATGTATAGGGTCACCCGCAGCCTTCCCACCACATCTAAAACCCAAAGGAAGGCATAACCGACTTCCATGTATGTACGTCTATCCTAATGTATAAGTAATACTTAACGAAAACACAACCCAAGTCAATCAAACGAAAGATACGTCACATCAATCCAACAATCAAGTCAAACAAACAATACATCAATAAATACAAGTAAACACGCCAGGTTTACACTTTTCAGCCCGAATCCCAAGCGGGTAGGGAGATACGAAACTCACCTTGATCGGCAAAGAAGTTAGTAAAAGATTACAAACGAGTAATAGGGTCCACACCACCACAACCTATAATTATACATCAATATACTGGAATGTCAATTATACAACCTCAACAATTTGAAATTCGACACACATAAAATCACAGTGACTATCCACTGCGCCGCAGTGGGCCAGAACTATGCCCACTGCGCCGCAGTGGCTAAACTGGACCAGGACCAGAAACAATGCACTGCGCCGCAGTGGGCAAGAACTATGCCCACTGCGCCGCAGTGGCTAAACTGGCCCAGAACCAGTACAAAAGCACTGCGCCGCAGTGAGCAAAGGTGAGCTCACTGCGCCGCAGTGACCACCACCTGCAGCCAGCACCAGCAGCTTCAACAAGCAACACGAACCCAAAAACCCCCAAAACAACCCAAAACGATTTGTAAGCGTTTGTAACATAATTTGAAGCATCTTTAAGCATTGTTACACATAACCACACTTAACCCATACCATAAATCCGCCCATTAACATCAAAATCATACCGAATCGCCCCAACCCTAAACAAAACCCTAATTACACTAAATCGCCTTTTGACTCGATTCAAGACTTGCAATAGCACCAAATCAACTAGAAACATATAAACAAGCATAAATGGAAGTAAATGGGATGATTTAGACTTACCAAAACTCTTCCTAGTGCTCAAATCCGAATTTAGGTCAAAAATGGGTGAAATGTTAGAACTAGGCTTTTGGTTCTTCAAAGATGGCGACAATGAGATGAAGATGGTTACGATTCTTGTATTATGGTAGCCTCAAACACAACTTTGATGCAAGAAAAGAAGAAGAGATGAGAAGAGATTGCTCTTTTGCTTGAGAGAGAAATAGAAAGATAGATAGAAGTGAAAGGTAAAAAGGGGGAATAAGGGAGGGGAAATGGGTCATGGGTGGCTAGTGGGTCATGGACTACCCACGGGCCAACCCGTTTCTCCTCCCAAGCCAAATTACAATCGTTACACATTTAAACACCGATCAAAACCTATTATCGACCCGAATATAACACATTGCCATTTAACTCTCAAAACGACCCAATTAATTCATTAACTCAAAGTGTTAGTCAAATTACACAAAAGTCAACGGTCAAAATTCACGGGTGTTACATTATTCCCCCGTTAAAAGAATTTCGTCCCGAAATTCAACAAAACCCTAATTATTAAATAAATGTGGATACTTCGACCTCATATGATCCTCTCTCTCCCAAGTGAACTCGGCTCCACGTCTAGCATTCCATCTTACTTTCACAATGGTGTAGCGCTTCTTCTTGAGCTTCTTTTCTTGACGGTCCATGATCTCTACCGGCTCTTCAACAAAGTTCAAGTTTGGATCAACCCTAATTTCGTCCATAGGCACATGATGTGTAGGATCCGCCAAACACTTGCGTAAGTTACAAATATGGAACACATCATGCACACCACTAAGCTCTTGGGGCAATTCTAGCCGATAAGCAACTTTCCCAACCCGTTCAAGAATCTTGAAAGGACCAACATACCTTGGTGCAAGTTTTCCCCGCTTCACGAATCGATACGACGCCTTTCCAAGGCGACACTTTCAAAAGTACAAATTCACCAACTTCAAACTCCAACGGTCTTCGTCTCACATCGGCATACTTCTTTTGACGTTCGCGGGCCAATTGCAACTTCTCCTTAATTTGAGATATTACCTTGGTAGTTTCAATCACAATTTCCGGCCCGATAAGTTGACTCTCTCCAATTTCCGCCCAAGCTAAAGGAGAACGGCACCCCCTACCATACAAGGCCTTAAAGGGTGCCATTTGAATAGTAGCGTGGTAGCTATTGTTGTATGAAAACTCAACTAACGGCAAATGGTCTTCCCAACTTCCCCCAAAATCAATTGCACACGCCCTCAACATATCTTCGAGTGTTTGAATGGTTCTCTCGGTTTGCCCATCCGTTTGAGGGTGAAACGTCGTGCTCATGTCAAGTCGAGTACCCATGGCTTTTTGAAAGGCTTCCCAAAATTTTGATTTGAAACGGGCATTTCTATCCGAAATGATAGAAATCGGCACTCCGTGTTTAGATATTACTTCCTTGATGTACAAGCGAGCCAAAGTGTCAAATTTATCGGTTTCACGAATGGCTAAAAAGTGAGCCGATTTCGTTAACCGATCTACTATCACCCAAATCGTGTCACGGCCGCTCTTTGTCTTCGGTAGTTTAGTAATGAAGTCCATTGAAATATGCTCCCACTTCCATTCGGGCATCACCGGTTGTACCAACAATCCGGGTGGCTTCTTGTGATCGGCCTTAACTTGTAAGCAAGTAAGGCACTCACTCACATACTTAGCCACATCACGCTTCATGCCCGGCCACAATACAATTCCTTCAAGTCAAAATACATCTTATCCGACCCGGGATGGACCGAATAAGGTGATAGGTGGGCTTCATTCATAATAAGCGTTCTTAAATCGCCGAATATAGGAATCCAAAGTCTTTCCACCATGTAAAGCCCGTTATCATTCTTTCGGTCAAAAGTTGCTCCATGCCATCTAGGTTTTCGTTTCCAAAGTTTTCCGGTAGGGTGGCTTGAATTTGGGCTTCAATGATCCGATCACGAATGTTTGGCCCTACCGTGAGGCTCATAGCTCTAGCCCGTCTTGGTTTCACTCTCTCCTTTCGGCTCAAGGCATCGGCTACTACATTTGCCTTGCCCGGGTGATAACGGATGTCACAATCATAATCACTAAATAGCTCTAACCAACGCCTTTGCCTCATGTTCAATTCACTTTGGTTGAAGATGTGTTGGAGACTTTTGTGATCGGTATAAATCACACATTTGGTGCCATAGAGGTAATGCCTCCAACCCTTCAAAGCAAACACAACCGCCCCCAATTCCAAATCATGTGTCGGGTAGTTCTTCTCATGCACCTTCAATTGACGAGAGGCATAAGCAATGACTTACCCCTTTGCATAAGAACGCAACCCAACCCTTGCCCCGAAGCATCACAATAAACCACAAAATCTTCTATCCCATCCGGTAATGTCAAAATAGGAGCATCACATAGCATATCCTTAAGGGTTTGGAAGGCGTTCTCTTGTCTTTCGCCCCATTCGAAGTTTCTATCTTTTTGAGTCAAGAGGGTGAGTGGTTGTGCGATACGGGAGAAATTTTCAATAAACCTTCTATAGTAACCCGCCAATCCAAGGAATTGGCGGATCTCGGATGGCGTTTCGGGTCTTCTCCAATTCTTAACTGCTTCAATCTTGCTTGGGTCCACATGAATACCATCCTTGCTCACTACGTGACCAAGGAAGTGGACCTCTTCCAACCAAAACTCACACTTGGAAAATTTCGCGTACAACTTCTCCTTCCTTAGTAATTCAAGCACTTCGCGCAAGTGCTTAACATGCTCCTCCTTTGTCTTCGAGTATACAAGTATGTCATCAATGAACACAATAACGGACTTGTCTAAATTATGGTTGACACACCCGGTTCATCAAGTCCATGAACACCGCCGGTGCATTGGTCAACCCAAAAGGCATTACGGTGAATTCAAATGGCCATACCTTGTGCGGAAAGCCGTTTTGGGGATGTCATCTTCATGTACCCGGAGTTGATGATAACCCGAGCGAAGATCGATTTTTGAGAAGTGCTTAGCTCCTTGAAGTTGATCAAACAAGTCATCAATTCTAGGGAGAGGATATCGGTTCTTCACGGTGAGCTTGTTCAATTCCCGATAATCAATACACATTCGGAAGGATCCGTCTTTCTTTTTGACGAAGAGAACAGGAGCACCCTAAGGAGATTGACTAGGGCGAATGAAACCCTTCTCTTGGAGTTCCTTGAGTTGGGTTTGTAGCTCCTGCATTTCAGTTAAGGCTAGTCTATAAGGAGCTTTTGCTATGGGCGCGGCTTCGGGAATAAGATTGATACGAAAATCAAGTTCACGGGGCGGAGGTAACCCCGGTAAGTCGTCCGGAAAAACATCGGGGAAATCACAAACGATAGGGACGGTCTTCAATTCTACCTTTGAGATGGTAGCACTAAAGACTTTAGAAGTTGAAGAATCGGAGGTTTCACCTTGAACCCTAAGAATTTTACCGTTAGCCAAAGGTATTTTAACAACTCTTTCACCACAATCAATGGTTGCATTCACCGCCGTCAACCAATCCATACCCACTATAATATCAAAACTACCAATGTCAAGTGGCATAAGGTCAATGAAGAAGTCGACATCTTCCAAAGTCAAGACACATTCTCGAAGTATTTGACTAATTCTAGTTAGTGACCCGTTTACCATTTCAATGTCAAGCACATAGTTTAGAGCACAAGGATGCACATCAATCAAAGGCACAAAGTTAGTAGACACGAGGCTATAATCGGCCCCGGAATCAAATAAAACGGTGGCATAGAGACCATTAAGGAGAAAAGTACCTGCTACAACGTTGGGATCATTGCGGGCTTCATTTACATTGGCCGCAAAGGCTCGGCCGCGTGGTTGCACTTGGTGGCCTTGTTGCCCCCGGTTTTGATTAGGCCCAACCATTTGGAGTTGATTGGGGTGGACGGCTACTTGAACTTGTTGTCCCACCCATCGAGGACAATCATTACGATAGTGGTCACGGCTACCACATTCAAAACACTCGCCCCTTCTTTGGTTACCTTGAGGAGGGACGGCCCGAATAGGAGCCGCATTCATTGGGCCCGTTCTTGGAGCCCTACAGTTCTTGGATGCGTGCCCAACTTGGTGGCAATTGTAGCATGCACCACATGGAGTGGTGGCGGGATGGTGCCTGTTGCACCTCCCACAGAAAGGATGAGGCCCGGTATAAGGCCTCCTAGCCGGTTCTACCGCCGCCATCACCCTACCCCTATAAGCATTCTTGGGATCAAACCTTCCCGCTTTCTTTACCCCACTTGACTCACCCACTTCTTTCCTCTTGTTTGATGAGGATTTGCTCAAAACACCACTCCTCAATAAATCTTCAGTCACACTCCCGGCTTGGTTGACCGCATTAGCCAAGGAAGTAGGCATGTTTGAGTTAACATAAGATCAGACTTGAGGGTTCAAGCCCAATACAAATTTTTGGATGGCTTGTGGCTCGGTACCCACCAAGTGAGGAATGAGAGTAGACAACTCTTGGAATCGTCTCACATAGCCCTTGTAATCGGCTCCTTCCATATTGAGGTTTGCAAATTCTATGGTTAAATTCTGTAGCTCGTACGGAGGACAAAACTTGGCTTTCACTTTGTCTTTGAAGTCAATCCACTCCAAATTTCTGAGTCCGCCCTAGAGTTATTTCCTGGTTCCACCAACTCAAGGCGTCATGCCTAAACATGCCAGATGCATAGGAAATCCGGTCATCGTAGGTGCAATGACTCCTTTCAATCACTGCTTCTATTGCCTCAAACCATCTTATACATTCTGTGGGACCACCTTTCCCATCAAACTCCGGTGCCCCACAACTCTTAAAATCCTTAAAGATACACCCTTGACGGTATCCACCATATTGGTTATTCATGGGCATCCCGATATTAACTCCCATTGGTTCCTCCTCCTCATATTCTTCGGCTTGAGGTTGATCATTTTCATTGTTTAAGTTTTCTGGGACTCATTGTTTTGAGGTCCATTATTTTGCCCAAGACTCGCCGTGACTTGAGCAATGATGGTTGGCATGATACCGGCAACCGTTTGAGCGATTACCTCAGCCAAGTTTGGCTCAGGAGCTCTACCACGACCCCTACCACGGCCTCTACCACGGCCTCTACCACGGCCTCTACCACGGCCTCTACCTCCCTGTACTTCCGGTTGAGCTTCCGGTTGAGGCTCTTCTTCTTCAGCCCTATAGTTTGTTCGGACCCTTCTTGGTCTTTCCATTTCTATAAAACAAGTGACACGTTGACCCGAGAGTTAGTCTCAAATGCTCGCATGTTAGTCACACAAGTAGTCATGCCCTCATACCGATACCACATACTCATTTCATAACATTATGCTAAGGCAACAGTGTTAAAATCGTAAGGGGTTTACATATCATATCATCACGTTGCATTTATTGCCATATTTTATCATTAAATTAAGTACTCATGCTCATTTCATCATGTAATTAAACAACTAACACGAATGATTCAAAGTATAATCCGAATTCGATATGCTCTCTAGTTATCAACCGGGTATGTATACAAGGTGTACCAACGGCTAACCTTCCACCCAATCAACTTCCATTAAGCATATCGGTTCCTTATTATACTTTAAGCCACACGTGCGCAATCCACGATGTCATGAACTTGCTATAGTATCGGATAACCATAAAAGAGTTGATCGGGTTCTTTTAGGGTTGCCACAATATTATACTAAGTTAATGGCATCCCTTCATTTTGCCCTAACTCGTCACATTAGCTTCAACAAATAACAACAACAAATCATAGTAACCATATTCATCACGTTGAATTCAAGCTATCACACAAATGGTCTTAACTACGAACTCACACGGGGATTCACAAAATTCATATTGCACACGAATTTCCTAACCATGCATGCTATATGAAGAGTTTTAACTTAAGCCGTAGTCTAGGTCAAACCGCCTAATTCTCTACGACCACGCATGGGCCACCATTCTGTAACACCCCAAGCCAAGGCTCAGAATGTCACGGAAATCATACAGCACCCGGTGGAATTACAATAGAACAACTAAATGCAATTTAAGATTCAGTGAATCCAAAACACAAAGAAACAAGTAACAATATACAACAGGAGCAAATAGTCATCAAAATCTACATAATAACATCCAAAGATGACGAACAAATCCTAAGTATAATGCAAAAGACAGGCCAAAGAATCCTTGATCCATGAGGTCCAAGTCCGGGTTAGACAGCAAACAAGCAACTAAACTCCACGTCCTGGGAGTACCTGATTTCCTGAAAAGTGTACTAAGCATAGTCAACACAAGGTTGGTGAGTTCGTAGTAATGGTTCGTAACGAACCAACATCAATAATCACAATATAAGAATAGAGGCTAGACATGACTTACAGCGAGCCTCTAAGTAACACAATATCGTCCAACAACAAGATTACACAAAAGAAATGAGAGTGTAATGAGGATGCACAAATGATGTATGTATCCATGCAAGTGCCAAATGAATGAATAAGCAAATATGCCTATCCCAAGCGTGACCTTCAATCACGTATGCAACGATACCCTTCTGCCATCGCAATGGACAAGGCTGTATCTCAAAAACATCGAGATATATATGTCTATATACTCGGGGTCAGGTCTACATCCAAAATGGGTGCATACATCTATGCACCAGGATGCCGGCAATCCCCTGCCGAGGGTCCAACAATAATGTATGCAATGCTTACAACAAATGTAAATGCATACTTCATAAACCAACAACCAATATACGATAACCTGTGCCAACAATCAATATTCCTCAAACATAACCCAGAATCAATGTATGATAACCAAAAGCCAACGAACAATAATCAACAAAACATGAGCCACTAATCACAATAAAAACCAACTATACGTACATATACTTCGGAGGATTCTACTTTCTTCAAGTCCCAGATGCTTATGTATAGGGTCACCCGCAGCCTTCCCACCACATCTAAAACCCAAAGGAAGGCATAACCGACTTCCATGTATGTACGTCTATCCTAATGTATAAGTAGTACTTAACGAAAACACAACCCAAGTCAATCAAACGAAAAGATACGTCACATCAATCCAACAATCAAGTCAAACAAACAATACATCAATAAATACAAGTAAACACGCCAGGTTTACACTTTTCAGCCGAATCCCAAGCGGGTAGGGAGATACGAAACTCACCTTGATCGGCAAAGAAGTTAGTAAAAGATTACAAACGAGTAATAGGGTCCACACCTCCACAACCTATAATTATACATCAATATACTGGAATGTCAATTATACAACCTCAACAATTTGAAATTCGACACACATAAAATCACAGTGACTATCCACTGCGCCGCAGTGGGCAGAACTATGCCCACTGCGCCGCAGTGGCTAAACTGGACCAGGACCAGAAACAATGCACTGCGCCGCAGTGGCTAAACTGGCCCAGAACCAGTACAAAAGCACTGCGCCGCAGTGAGCAAAGGTGAGCTCACTGCGCCGCAGTGACCACCACCTGCAGCCAGCACCAGCAGCTTCAACAAGCAACACGAACCCAAAAACCCCCAAAACAACCCAAAACGATTTGTAAGCGTTTGTAACATAATTTGAAGCATCTTTAAGCATTGTTACACATAACCACACTTAACCCATACCATAAATCCGCCCATTAACATCAAAATCATACCGAATCGCCCCAACCCTAAACAAAACCCTAATTACACTAAATCGCCTTTTGACTCGATTCAAGACTTGCAATAGCACCAAATCAACTAGAAACATATAAACAAGCATAAATGGAAGTAAATGGGATGATTTAGACTTACCAAAACTCTTCCTAGTGCTCAAATCCGAATTTAGGTCAAAATGGGTGAAATGTTAGAACTAGGCTTTTGGTTCTTCAAAGATGGCGACAATGAGATGAAGATGGTTACGATTCTTGTATTATGGTAGCCTCAAACACAACTTTGATGCAAGAAAAGAAGAAGAGATGAGAAGAGATTGCTCTTTTGCTTGAGAGAGAAATAGAAAGATAGATAGAAGTGAAAGGTAAAAAGGGGGAATAAGGGAGGGGAAATGGGTCATGGGTGGCTAGTGGGTCATGGACTACCCACGGGCCAACCCGTTTCTCCTCCCAAGCCAAATTACAATCGTTACACATTTAAACACCGATCAAAACCTATTATCGACCCGAATATAACACATTGCCATTTAACTCTCAAAACGACCCAATTAATTCATTAACTCAAAGTGTTAGTCAAATTACACAAAAGTCAACGGGTCAAAATTCGCGGATGTTACACGTGATCTGGGTCAGAGACAGATCGTAAGCTGTATCAGCTTAGTCTAACCCAGAACAGAGTATAAAAACCAAAAGATTACTAAGTGTTTATAGGTCAGATTTGTCATCATTAAATTTACAATTATCATTGGGACTCAACAAAAAGAACCACAAAAATAGTTGCAAAACAATGTACAAAGTTAAACATCCTACTTTTATTCACAGATTATAGCATAACTCGGTCTCGATGTATTGTTTTGTTTAGGTGTTAATAAAGACAGCAACTAGCCAACTGCTACCATATATATATATACTTCTAATTATCAGCAGCTCGGAATACGGCAAGCAATGCCAGGAAAAGATTGATGATATCAAGGTAAAGTGCAACTGCAGCCCAAATGTACTGATCATATGTGTAGCGCTTGATCAGATTATCCGTATCATACACAATGTAGCCGCAGAAAATTATGGCAGCTACGCACCCATATATCATAACTGAAATCCTACCCAGGGGAAAGAATATCTGCAAAAACAAAAATTACAAATGCGCAGAGAACAAACTCATTTAAAGAACATGAATAGTTGTCTCTTATATTCAAGAATGATGATAAAACTAGGTGGCAAATCACCACTGAAATATTTTTCAGGCAACGCCAATTAACCATCCGATCGACCTGTTTATACCGCCTCTACGACAACCTAGACAACAGAACAATAGGGTAGATGACAAACCTGAATAAGGGAGAACACAAGAAGCACCATAATGGCACCGAACAAGAACGGGCCCAAGAAATAGAAGTCATATCCTCTTTTTGCAGCCCAAAATGTGAATAAAGTGAGAACACAAGAAGCACCATAATGGCACCGAACAAGAACGGGCCCAAGAAATAGAAGTCATATCCTCTTTTTGCAGCCCAAAATGTGAATAAAGTGAGACTCACCACCACCACTGCAGTCAAAATAGCAGCTTCCAAAATCACCTTACCTACAACAATATTGTAAAACCATCAAGAAGTCCGTTCTATTAGATGCCTCAAGGGTTGATGCAAAGAAAATCAAACTTTTAAAGCCATATCTAGCAGAATTCATCACACGGTAATTGTATAAAAGTTCTTACCTTTAGAACTAATTAACATTATATGGGTCACACGTTAGCTCAATATATGGACATTGAGTTGCCCATTAGTATAATAATCATGTTTCAGGTCTAACCAAACATTAGCCGAACTAAAAACATGATCATGTTCTAATATTGCTTTAACTTTGTTAAATTAGTACTTATTTTATTATAGTATTTATTTTTATTATCTTTAACATGCTTCACAAAATGTATCAATTCTTTAGAAGAATATATATTCCCTTTCCTAGATAGAACTAATTATCAGTTTTTAGTACGTATAAAACGATTCCAAGAACAAATATATATTTCTAGGCCTTAGCAATGATTTCCTTCTCAAGAACTCTAGAAAGTATCAATGAGAAAATGACTACTACCTTTCCCAGCAAGCATCAATTGTTCCCACTTAATAAAGTATAAATTGTTCCTTATCCTAACTTGTTCTTAATTTTGGTCGGCTTCGTATTCTATAACATGTTTTTATTATTAATCAACAACTTATTGTCACAACATCCAAAATGCCTTTCTTCTAGCATACATAATAATCAACATTTTTTATAATGTCGTATGTTCTTACATATATATGACGTACAACAATACAGCAAAAATCGAACTAATTTAGGCTTACCGCTTGTGAAAGCGCATGTCAAACCGACTCCGAATGCAAGAGAGACGGTGAATATTCCAAGAAGCACATAGTTAACAGGATGACGTTGATGATAGTAATACAATGGGCATAAAGCTATATGTACAACAAACAAATACAATTAATTCATCATGAATATTAATTCAAACCAAACTAATTAAATCATAAGGCTTAAAATTAATAAAACAAAGATAAAATAAAAATGAACAGTCACCCAAAATTTATAAGTTATAAAACAACACAAAACTTAATTTCCTATCTTTCAGTCCCCATTTCCTTTAATTGGTATCTTTCATTTTGTAGAAAAAGGCTAATATGATATAGTATGTACAACCTTTTTTTAAAAGGTTAATCAAAAATGAATAATTTCTTTATGTTTAAATGAATAGAAATTAATTAAGAAAACTTACTGATGAAAGGAGTAACAAGAAGAAGAATATAACAAGCCAAACCACCATTTGTAGTAGTTAAAAAAGTAACAATAGGATGATAAGAAACCACGACTGCACCAACTGCCACGGTTAAAAGTAACTGTATCGCAACTATCGAGTAAATCTTTCTTATAAATGACCACCGTAACTCTGGTGATTCCAACATCATTGGATACAACGTTGTTGATGTTGTTCCCGTTTCCACGTCATTATTCTTTCCAAATCTTTGTTGTTGGTTCCACATTATATTGAGTCTATATATCAAAAACGAAAGAAAACTTTATATTATAATCAGTTTATTCAAATGAGGAAGAGATTTTGATGAAATATGAGAGATTGTGGTTTGAAGGGAGTTATATATAAAAGTGGTTTTCTTTGTTTTTGAAATTTACTATTTTTGTGTGTGGAGATGGCGAGAAGTTTCTTGAGGATAATATATATGCGTCGAGTGTACGTGTGGTATCATTTTACACGTGTGAGTACTTTAAGTAGTGTTCCACATTTCTCTGGCTGGCTCTCCACTTTTTAGTACGTGGAAATGCACCATATAAAGTGTTTGTTTGGTTTGAGTGACGGTTGAAAATGGAAATACGTTTGAAGGAAAAGAATATGCACAAAATAATTTATTTGTTTTATTTTTCTATTATTATGTTAGGAAATTAAAGTAAATTAAAAATAATAATTACTATTACACTTTAAGAAATAGACAAAAGAAGATGTGAGTGCAGAGAGAAAACTATTGTGAGAAAAAACAATTCTGATGATACATTTATACGATTCACCAAATGGGATGTTTTAAAAAAATATGTGTGACATAGGTGAGAATTCATATTATTTTTTTATTTATTAGATATATTTATTTTTTAATATTTATTATATTATATTTATTTTTTAAAAGTATTTATTATATTATATTTATTTTTTGAAAAGTATTTATTATATTATTTATTTTTTAATAAACAATCTATATATAGTTAAGCATAACCTTAATTACTTGAGTTTCTCGTACATGAATGATATACTAATTAAGCCAACCCATAATCCAGAAAAGCAATAACCGTACCAACAAGTCAACAACTTCCTTGACTTTCACTTGAATAATATACGTATTTGACACTTATTTTCATTCCGTATCTCTATCTCTCTCTCTATATATATATATATCTCTATATAATTGACAAGTAAGTTTTTTACTTAGTTGTCATTTTCTCCTAAATTTGATGTTTTTTATGTGTCATGTATCTTATCTTCTCTCTAAATAACTAAGAGAGAATATGTCATTTAAATTATTCCTAATCATTTATCCTAATCATCATTATCTATTTGGATTTTAATTAGATAAAAAACATAAAAAAAACAAATATCTTTATTTAATTAAATTCACCTCACGTTTAAAAAAATCAAATATCTTTATTTAATTAAATTCACCTCACGTTTAAAAAAATCAAAATATTTCAAATTCTTGTGATAAATATCATTTCCTATTTTTTAGAAAATCCAATCTTCTAATTAATTAGATCTAATAAAAACATCCATTCTATCTCATTGATGAAAAATAAGATTTTTGTTTAGCTATAATTTTTTCAAATATTTAATATTTTTTTCATATCATATAATATTTTTTTCATATCATATAGATTATTAATTATTTAAGTAAATTTTGTACTTTTTTTTGAACGACATTCTATTCTACTTCTACTCCTAAATTACACGTATGCCTGGAAATCAAGACTCTCGAAAAACCCCTATTAATCCACCCTCACAAATGTGAGAAGTGAGACTCGAACCCAAGTGGATCCTCCCAAGGTCAAAGACCTTACCAATGGGTCACCAACCCCATTGGCAAGTAAATTTTGTACTTAACCTTTTGTAATTTTGTAATTTATTTAATTTCTTTATATTTAATATATATGTATCTATATTTGATTTATTTAATCTTTGTTTCTAACAAGTATCTTTCTATATAACTAAGAAATAATAGTTTTTTACTTAGGTGGCTACATATTTAATTGACAAGTAAGTTTTTTACTTAGTTGTCATTTTCTCCTAAATTTGATGTTTTTTATGTGTCATGTATCTTATCTTCTCTCTATATAACTAAGAGAGAATATGTTTTTTTCTATGACATATTTAGTTTTTTGTTGGATTTTTAATGAGACGTAATTTTTTACATTTAAATTGTTATATTTATGTTGCCATATATGATCTTAATCATCAATTTTAATCCTAATCATCAATCATAATCATAATCCTAATCATTAATATTTATTTTTATATTTTCTATATAAGTACCAAGATTATATTCATTATACTACCTTTTTTTATTAATTCAATGATAAATATCTTTAATCAAATTAGATTAATTATTATATTATATTTATTTTTTGAAAAGTATTTATTATATTATATTTATTTTTTGAAATGAGATTTATTATATTATTTTATTTTTTAAAAGTATTTATTATATTATATCTTATTTTTTAAAAGTATTTATTATATTATATTTATTTTTTAAAAGTATTTATTATATTATATCTTATTTTTTAAATGAGATTTATTATATTATATTTATTTTTTAAAAGTATTTATTATATTATATTTATTTTTTAAGTATTTATTATATTATATTTATTTTTTAAAAGTATTTATTATATTATATTTATTTTTTAAAAGTATTTATTATATTATATTTATTTTTTAAAAGTATTTATTATATTATATTTATTTTTTAAAAGTATTTATTATATTATATCTTATTTTTTAAAAGTATTTATTATATTATATTTATTTTTTAAAAGTATTTATTATATTATATTTATTTTTTAAAAGTATTTATTATATTATATTTATTTTTTAAAATATTTATTATATTATATTTATTTTTTAAAAGTATTTATTATATTATATTTATTTTTTAAATATTTATTATATTATATTTTTTTTTAAATGAGTATTTATTATATTATATTTATTTTTTAAAAGTATTTATTATATTATATTTATTTTTTAAATATTTATTATATTATATTTATTTTTTAAAAGTATTTATTATATTATATTTATTTTTTAAAAGTATTTATTATATTATATTTATTTTTTAAAAGTATTTATTATATTATATTATTTTTTAAAAGTATTTATTATATTATATTTATTTTTTAAAAGTATTTATTATATTATATTATTTTTTGAAAAGTATTTATTATATTATATTTATTTTTTAAAAGATTTATTATATTATATTATTTTTTGAAAAGTATTTATTATATTATATTTATTTTTTAAATATTTATTATATTATATTATTTTTTAAAAGTATTTATTATATTATATTTATTTTTTAAAAGTATTTATTATATTATATTTATTTTTTAAAAGTATTTATTATATTATATTTATTTTTTAAAAGTATTTATTATATTATATCTTATTTTTTAAAAGTATTTATTATATTATATTTATTTTTTAAAAGTATTTATTATATTATATTTATTTTTTAAAAGTATTTATTATATTATATTTATTTTTTAAAATATTTATTATATTATATTTATTTTTTAAAAGTATTTATTATATTATATTTATTTTTTAAATATTTATTATATTATATTTATTTTTTAAAAGTATTTATTATATTATATTTATTTTTTAAAAGTATTTATTATATTATATCTTATTTTTTAAAAGTATTTATTATATTATATTTATTTTTTAAAAGTATTTATTATATTATATTTATTTTTTGAAAAGTATTTATTATATTATATTTATTTTTTGAAAAGTATTTATTATATTATATTGTATTTTTTTAATGTTCTTGATTATTCCGCACAACGTGCGATGATGTGGCATACCTAGAGCTCGCTACATCATCTTTTTCCTACGTGTCATTCGTAGGTTGTTAGTTTCTCGAATGTTGACACGTAAGCCGCCACCTATGAATGTTGTATATATATTATTAAAAAAAAGGCTAATTACTTGGAAAGTCCCTAAACTTGTCACTGAAACCTTTTTTGGGGCTCGAACAAAAAAAGTTCTATTTGAATCAAGGAAAACGGCTAAAATGACTATTATGGGGCCGCGACCTGATTATGCTTATGTGGACAAACATTTGCCGGTTACCCCCTAATTTTAAAAAAAGATATCTATGTCCTCTGTCATGTGGATCTGGTTAAAATATATAAAAAACATACTATTATATAACATGGATCGCCTTTTCTTTATCCTTCTTTTTCATCAAATCGAAGAACCATGGCAAAACAGAGTCACCACCATGATTTCAAAATCAAAATCATATACAATAACAAATTCATTTATACATATAAAAGAAATCTATATCTCTATATCTATATATGTGTATCTCATATTGAAGTACAAACACACATCAGATTCATCTAGATCTTGAACATTTGATTCATATCCTAGATCTGTTTATGTCTCTTCAAAGGTAACAACCATCTTCTTATCATCCATCTATCTTTCTCCTATCCATCCACGTACGCATACATACCCACATGGGTTTTGGTATTTCTTGGTGGCGTCCAGTGGTGGATGATGATGGGGATGTTGAGGTGGTTCCCGTTGGTGGGTTTTGGTATTTCTTGGTGGCAGTGACGGATGGATTTGAGGGTTTGTGGTGGTGACGTACGGTGGTGGTGACGTCCGATGGTGGGTGATGATGGGATGCCGAGGCGGTTCCTGGTGGTGGGTTTTGGTGTTTCTTGGTGGCGGTGACTGATGGATTTGGGGTTTGTGATGGGGACGTCTGTGGTGGTGACATCCGATGGTAGGTGAATATCCGGCCACAATCGCAGCCGGAAAACAACAATCGGTGGAACAACACCATGGCAAAACAGAGTCTACAACTATAAAATACATATTATAGGGTTTCTTGGAAATAACGATACCTTATTGAAGGAAGGATGCAGAATAACGATATTATATTCGATTTAGACGATGGTTTTGAAGATGATGATTGAATATTATACGTTTCGATTTCGATTTTTTAGGCTTTCTTGGAGCAGACAAATAGGGGACCAAAAACGAGAAAAAGGGTTAAGTGTGTTTGATCTTGTTTGGAACGTATATGTATATAATAATAAAACGTTTGTGGGATCTGATGTGGAATTGTTTTTAAAAGAAAATGACATGGAAATTACATGTAATCAATAAATGAAATAAAAGAAAATAAAAATAACTTTCAAAATTATTTTTGAGTCATTTTAGCCGTTTTTCTTGATTCAAATAGAACTTTTTTTTGTTCGAACCCCAGAAAAGGTTTCAGTGACAAGTTGAGTGACTTTCCAAATAATTAGCCCTTTGGAAAATGACATGACATAGGTTTTGAACCTCCGCCCCTTCCTTTATACATGACTAACAATAGCCAACTCATCTCCATTGATAGTTGTTAATTTTTTCATATCCCACTAATAATGAACCATCTGTTTTCGTCCAACTTTCTCTAAAATGTCGATCGTTTTTTATACTTAAATGAAACCTTCTACTATGGGAATCAATATAACTGAGTTTTTAGCATCTTTTAATTGACCTAAATGAACGGTGGCATATTTCAAACATCTTTTAATTAATCTCTATGTCATTATGAATTAACATAATTGATTTAACATATTTTGTGTGTGTTCTTTTTTCTTTGTTTATGAAAGGATATACTTTATGTTCAAACTAAAGACAGGTTTAAATAATATTTGTTTTTTTTTCTTTTGTGATCCATGAATTGATTTTAAAATACTTTGGATAAATAATTGATATTCTTGAAGGTTGATATGTTTCTTTCGGAGTTTCGGGAGAAATGACAAAATTGAATAGGTATTCTTTTTATACATCTCTAGAAATATTAAATTTCCTTTTTTTATATTCAACTTTTATTTTTCTAATACATATCAACGACAAAAAGATAAATTTTAAATAACTTGAAATATAAAAAAAGAAAAATGAGAGTGGTGTAATTACACTCAAATTTAGGGCCTGTTTGTTTTTTTTCCATTAAGTGCTGTGTGGATTAAGTGTCTGTCTGAATTTAGTGTGTCTGAGACGGGTAAGACGATAAATAAATAATTGTTGTTTGTTATGTGTGCTGAATTAACCGACTGAATAATTTAAATTACTATAATACCCTTGAAATTTAATGAGTGGTTTTTAAAGAAAAGTTTTGAAAGGATAATTATGTAAAATACTTTTTAGCTGCACTTTTTAATTAAGTGATGACTTATTAAATAAGTCCTAAACAAACATTATATCCAACTTAGGCAATTAAGATTAAGTCATGTCTTATTTATTAAGATGTTATCAAACACCACCTTAGTATATTATTGTTTCATTAGTTCTATACGTTTTTTATAATTATATTGTTAATAACAATTTATCACAATAATATTAATTATAATTTTATAAAAAGGTGATATGTGGACTGCTATGTATCTAAGTTTATGTGTAAAATCCCTTACATACTAAATTTTGAATATTTATTTTATAATAAGTGATTATATTCTTAAATGTCTTTTATAGTTGTATAATACGTGAGTAATTATTAATTTAAAAATATATTGTTTTATCTAATTATATTATATATATGAGTTTATGCTTAAATTTACAACTAGATTTAACCATCATATATCAACAAGGGTTTTTCTATAAAAAATTCATTAATATTATAAGTATCATCAAATTTTTATAATACGTGAACAAATTCGATGAATATGTTGTCTTAACATTTTCGTTAGCAAAACATGTTATTATGTGTAGATCATCAAGATGATAGTTGGTGGTGTTCTTTTTATTGTTCTTTCTGTAGTTGTCGTCATTGTTACCGTCTGATTCAAGTTATTACATGCTATATAAAGAAAAGATTGATTATCTAAACAAAAAGTTATTAGAGTGTATGTAAACACAAAAAGTGTGTAACCTCTCAAACAATTTTACTATGTAAAAAATGAGATGGTTAAATTGTTTATAAATGTGTACAAAATATGTAAGTTATAATGTATCCCATTTTGGCTTGTAAATTGTTAACCACTATGATTTTTAGTTGTATTCGTTACATAATGAGTCACTGGGTAAATGTTGTCTTAATCTGAGTCGAATTTATTTTTCTATATACTCTATGTCTAATTCTTTGAGGGTGGACGGAGTACGTAGGGGAGTAAGGTGGTGACAGACCGGTGACCAGGTGGAACACCGCACCGCCCTATAGGCAGTGGCGGATCCAGGATTTTTATTAGCCGGGGGCCTAATATTTTTTTTACTTAAAATCAAGTACTAGCATGCATGCTCGGGGTTGTCCTTGAGATTTTTGATGCTCAGGCTAGACGTTTTAAAAATGTCTTCGAACCGAACACTCATGATATTATAATATAAAAAAGAAAGAATATGTAACATAATAATATTGATCTTACATTATCTTTATAACGGCAATCTATCATAACCATGCTTTTAAATTACACGTGTATATAATTGGGTCTTTTTATTTGCTTGTAGTCTGTTTTAACCATTTTGTACTCAAAATTGAAACTATAATTTGGAAATAAGACTCTTTGTTACAAAAATATTTAGTTATAATTAATAAACCATAATTTATAGATATCTATACTACATATTAAAAATTATAGCCCCCTGTTGAAAGTTACAGGGGGAAAAGTCTATTTTGCCCTCACGTTACAAACGTCCCTTTTGGTAAGTATGCAATTTGTCCCATTTGGTAAGTATATGCAATTGGTTATGCACGTCAAAATTCAAACGTCCATCTAGGTTCTTGATCACAATTCCCATGTGCACATAGTCAAACATCCCATATGGTAAGTATTTAATTTGTGCTTATCAATTACATAATTTCAAAATTCAAATTAACAAACGTAACAAGGAAACATCGTCACTATATAAACAGACTATTGATCACCTACTTAATGGTCATCACCTACCATCATGACTATATAAACCTTTCCATCTTCTTTACATTTACGTCTCCTCAAAATCTCGAATGGCAAAAAACGGACCATCTGCCGATGCTTCTTCATCGCGCACAAGGAAACATCGTCGCCGCTCGCACACTCAGCCCCAAACGATTGCTAATTCCATCAATGTGTCCAATGGACACGCTCCAATCTCGCCTTCTGCAGCCGCTAATGCCGCTGCAACCAGCAACGCGCTAACTCCGGTCGTTGCACCTTCTCCACCGCCTGTCCAGCCATCTCATCATGTGGTTTCTTTGGAGGTAAATATTCGCCCTTTATGTATCTCTTTCACTTTAAAAAAACACAACATATCTTAACAAAATCCATTATGATGTTGTATGTGATGTTACTTTTTTCAAATCTATTTGTTAATATAGGAGTATGATCGTCGTGCCGGTTGTGCAAGGGTCTTCGACGAACTCTACTTTCAGATAAACGATGACATCCAGTTAGCCGAAAATTGTCTCAAAGAACTCAACTCAATTTTCGAGAGGATTGTTAATCAGAAAGGGCACCTTGATAAAGTCTACCTTAAGTCATGATATGTGTACAAAATAATTATTCGTATAATTATTTTGAGTCTTTAATATTGGTGATCGTTGTTATACCTTTTTAGGGTTTAATAAACTATGTTTTTTGTTTGTTTGATAATTTAATTAATAAAATTTCATGTTTCTTTTGTTTGTTAACGATATATTTTACATCTTATTCAAACTTTTTTGTTTGTAATTTTCTACTTCGCAATTCTAATTAATAATCATGTAATTGTTGTTTTATATATAGTAAATTGCTCCAAATCCACGAATTGGTTTATATATATACAAAACGCACTTAACAAGCAAACTTGGTTAGAGTTCACTGTTGTCACGTTTCTTGAGTTTGTAATCAAAATGAATGTAACGAATGTAATCAAAACGAATGTAACGCAAACACTCATTACACAACACTATAATATAATACACCTGCAAATAAGCTTCACCTTTTAACTATCCTGAACAAATATAAACCATTTGACTTTGTCCAACTTCAATTCAACAAAGTTTTTAAACGGCATATACGATACAACGTCATTTACACCAAATCTATGTTGAAACAAAAAACAACTTTTTTTATATACTTTTAGACCAAGAATTGATTTTAGACTATCCATGTTATGAGCAAGATGCACATTGACTAAAACACTTACAATATATCTTTATAGACAAATTTTATGGACAAAATTGAATATAGCAAATATCATTAGTTTTGAGACATATACAATTCTGTATATTCGGTGGAAAAAGATCATTACCGACAATAAAGAATAACAACTATTAAAATCTGCCTTGCATTTTGTTTGCATTAAACAAAAATCCACTCATAAAAAAAAACAATCAAGTCAATTCTTGGTGACACAATACACAATATCCAAATTATAGCACTAATTAGTCAAAGATTGTAACCTATCACAAATTATCGTATAAATTGCCATAATTAAAATGACCATAAATATAAATTGTTTTCATTCTTAGCAATTTACCTTTAGTCATATTTAGCGTGATTTATTTTGTTTGCATTAAACAAAAATCCTATCATAAAAAAAAATCAATCAAATCAATTCTTGGAGACACAATATCCTTACCAAATCTCACCAACTGTTTTCAAATGCTTACATTTTCCTAAAAATCACTCTATTACGAAAAACCCATTCATAATCATAATCACTCTATTATAGTAAACCCATTCATAATCATAATCACTCTTGGCACAAGGTTGATATGCAGATCTTTTCAACGTAATGTCATTGACGCAGAAATAGCCGTTGGTCAACATGCCGGGAAAAGGTTTTTTTTACCGAGAATTCATCTATGTCCATCCGAAAATGATATGTTCCCATTCAAGTTGAAGAGAAAACATTTTCCAATTCGCCTTAGCTTTGCGATGACCATCAACAAAGCTCAAGGGCAAACTATTCCTAACGTGGGTATATATCTACCAGACTCTGTATTCTCGCATGGCCAACTTTATGTGGCACTATCAAGAGGAATATCGCGTGAAAAGACGAAGGTTCTGGTTAGGCCTGTTAAAGACTTCAATCGACCCGGAGTATACACGGCAAATGTAGTGTACAGAGAAGTATTACACGATGCGTAATTTCTATATGTAGGTCCTTTAAACTTTACATATGGAATTATTGTTTTTTTAACTATCTCATATTCGTTTCATTTCGCCTAACTAATGTGAATTTTGATTTGTCTTTTCAGTGAAATTATTCGTCCGCATTGTGTTGAGCTGAGCTGGATATGTTACTGAAACAAGGATCTGGTTTCTGCATGAGTTTTCTAATACATATTTAATTTTACATCTAAGTTGCAGGTTGTGTATACAGAGTTTTGTTGGAGATTTTTAAATTTCTACTATTTTTAGATTAACATTGGCCGTTGCATCTATGTTATCCATCGTAAATATGGTTTAATTGATTGTCCACGCTTATTTTTATTTGTTAATCACGACATAACAAGGCTTTACCATGGTATCCCGCCGCAACGCGCGGGTACCATGCTAGTATATAATATAAATAGTTATAAGATGGACAAATCACTTTGAATGTTGAATATATAACACGTAGTAAAACAAAAACCATAGATCAGGTTAATTGATTGTTGACATTTTTGTAAAGTTGAGGGTGAGAAAGTAAATTTATGATTTTCATTCCTATTAAATACGGAGTATTAAATATATTTGGTAAATAAAATGGGTGGACCTCCTTTCTTCTTCCCCACTTATCTTTCTTCCCCAACTTTCTGTAAATCTAAACATAAATCTGTTATTAGCTATGTATCTACAACACAAAATATGATATGATTACCGCTTTGCTTCTAGTTTTGATGTCCAACCTTGTTAGGGACTAATATTTTGGATTGGGGCTTAACATAAAAAATTATATATATTCAAAGAAAAACTTGGAGTTGAGGGTGGGGTGGTGACCACCCTGGTAGTTCTCTCCGTCCGCCACTGCTTATAAATATCTACGGGATCAAAATGTGATGGTGGTGCCCGGTTTCTTCTCTACCTCTCACTTTATTTGTTTTATCATTTTCTTGTTTTTTTTTGTCTTTTTTAAGTGGGGAGAGATGGGGACAAAATGTTGAAGTACTTCTTGCTTGTGGAGGGATGAAAAAAGTGAGAGTGGGAAAACACTCCGTCCACCCTGGTATTTACAATTTTTTCCTCGTAATAATGTTAATTACTCTGTGCTTTGTTGATATTTAACTTGAATTTCACAAAAAGTTATGTTCATGATGTTTTCTAAATTGAGTTTTTATTGAGTACTTGAGTTATTTTTTAGAAACTTGTGTTAGCTCGTGCAACGCACGGGCCAAAACCTAGTTAATAATATGACTTAATTACCACATTACTTTAAGCTAACAAGTTAAACAGTTAACTAAACTAGGAGATCCCTATACAACTTTGTGTTATTTATTCTAATTTGTAAAATTTTAATCTTAGATGCTACTAACAAAAAGAAAGTTACATCCACGTACTTCAACAATTTAAACACTCAGAATTGGTCATATGACTTTTAAGCCTAACCACATATATAGCCTTAAGTACTAGCTAGATGATATGAAACAAATAACAATCTAACGATCCGTAATCTGCAGTAAGGAAACCTTAGAAAAAGTCTTAACCAACGAGTCAATGACTACTATGATGTGTTACCTCTACATGTATCCACAAATTTCATCACCCCGACTTCGCAAAAGGTTCGTGTAGGTATTAACAGATTCCAAAAACTATGATGCTTCTAACAGTCGCCGTAGTCATCTGCTTCCATGAAAATTTGAAGCAGTTGAAGAAACAGGTTCATGATGTCGAGATATAAGGCGATGGCACCCAGAATATACTCATCATATGAATAAAGATCAATCAGGTTGAATGTGTCGTAGACAATGTAGCCACAGAAGATAAGGGAACCTATACACCCATATATCATTGTCTGAATCTTGCCCAGAGGATAGAATATCTGCAATACAAATTGATGAACACTCTAATAAGAAATTAAGAAACCATCTCAAATGGGTCAAATTATAGTCCGGTGAAGTAACTAAAAGAGGGACTGGCTGAACAAGTCAAAGTGACTAAAAGTGTACCTTTAACATGTACAAACTCATATCTCATTTTATTCGGATTCATTTGTCACCAACATTCTTTTTAATCAACTTAAAGCATTGGTAAAGTCATGTGGTAAATCAAGTAGATTGGACCCCAAAACCATTTCTAACAGGTTACCAAAGCCTTCCATATTGGCACGTCTACAAGATACTAAGGACTATGCAAGGCAGCCAACAAACCTGAAGGAGAGTTGAAATGACAAGCACCATAAGGGCAGCAGACAAGAATGGACCCATGAAACTGAAGTCATAATCTCTGTATGCACCCCAAAAGGTGAACAAAGTAAGAGTAACTACGACCACAGCAGTTAAAATGGCGGCTTCTAAGATCACCTTTCCTGCAATTTTAAAAGAATTGAGCATTCTCTTCTATTTGTTGTCAAGGCTCACAAGAACTTGATTAAACATTGTCTCAGAAGTCCACTTTTAAGGAATAATTAAGGCTATGGAAACATGCATATTTGGTTGAGTTATGCAGAACTTGTTAGTTAACCAATAGGGTAATGAAGGTGTCAATTTTTGATATTTAGTCATGTGTTCATACGGAGCAGTATGCTTTACCTCTAAACTAAGATCGAAACTGGTAAAGTTAATATAATTAGCCATACAAAAAAAAAGTCAAATCAGTCAGACATAGCAGTTTGGCACCATTACTTCAACCATTCAGAGTTTCAGACCCATTCTGAAAACTACCCAACCCACCCGTTCTGCAACTTCTAGCATAGGTACCCTGAGATAGATAGATGTAAGCAACTTCAAAAGTCCCAGCCCATAGAACCAAGTCATGTCTCGTGTCCGATTTCAACTCCCACCATTTTCGAGGCCTTTCTGGGATAATGATTCCTATTATATGGCTTGTTCGAGCCCATGATAACCACAAAAGTCAATAGATAACCACAAATGGGTCAGAAATAAAAGTTAAAACTAGACACCAATATATATATATATTGGCATTTTAGCCCAACCACAAGACCTATAGCCCTAACTTTGCACCTTTTATTATGCCTTAAATGCAAATAGCACCAAATGATATATTTCCACAATCATACTTTTATCTTGGGTATGAAAACTGATGCCACTACTAGCAATTATTTGTTCTCATTTACATGATAGCTAGCGTAAGGAAACCAAAATGCCTAAAACACGAAGTAAAAGAGCACGTAAGGATGCATAACTTGAGATTAGGCTTACCATGAGTGAACGCGCATGACAAACCGATTGCTGTAGCAATAGACAAGGTAAATATCCCCAGAAGTATAAAGTTAACCGGATGAACGTCATGGTAACAGTACAACGGGCATAATACTGCATTCAACAACACATATATCTCATCAGTTTTTACAGAGATTCATATAAATCAAACAAAGATATAAAGCCTAAATCTCACCGAATATTTCTCAATTACACTAATTGAAACCACAAAAGTACAACTGTTGTAACTTGTAAATGAAATTATAACACCATAACTTTTAATCATACCACACAACCAAACTATCATAATAACAGATACATATAGATACAGCCATACAGGTCATAACCAGAGATATCAGAACACCAAAACTCTAAATTATGAGTATATAACACGAAAACTTTACCAAATCTTCGATAGCTTCTTTTAAGAATTGTTACGTATCACATGAATTCTTTTCTCCACTTACTAAGTATGTGTTACATCATCACGACCGACCTTCGTCCGTGGCCAATGATAGCCATAAACTGCCTAAAAGAACGTGCGATAAACCACCAGAAATTAACTAGTATCGCAAAAATCTAAACGAACTTTAAATGTTTCTGTACTGATCATCAGTTCAACTCACAAGTTCATAGAGAAATCAAACGAAATCGTAACGCACTTGAAAACCCAATTGTAACACAAAAACCTCTAGCAATATGTCCACAATATATGGTTTATCTATATCTATACATACATATATATATAGTACTAATTGTATATACACATATCTATAGAGATACTATATACGTACATATGTGTGTGTGTGTATATATATAGATACAATCAGATTATATACATCATACATGCATACAAATATTGTATATATATAAATGAGAAAATCAAATTATATATATGTAAAGATACTATCAAATTATATACATATACATGTATACATATATTACAGATATAATTGAAATAGGTAGTACGTATATATATAGAAGTACGTTATACTTACAGATCAAAGGAAGGATGAGAAGAATAATGTAGCAAGCCAAACCGCCTTTAGTCGTTGTTAGAAACGTAACGATCGGATGATACGTAACCACCACCGCACTAACCGCCACCGTCACGAGCAACTGTACCGCCACGATTGCGTAAACTTTCCGAATGAATGACCACCGGTATTCATAAGACGCCGGCATTTCGGTTGCGGTTCCCATTGTTGATCCAGCTTCCAAATCAAATGTTTTTACCATTTTTAGTTGAAAATTATTTTAGCAATTTGGAGAGTGTTATTAAGAGTGTGTTTGTGTGTGTATGTGTGTGGTTTCTGTGAAAGGTGGTGTGAGTGAAGAATGACTGATAGTGAGAAACTTATTTGACTTCACTGCAGATATATGATCTTATGAACGGACAGGATTCAGACACGTGGACGTTTATATATTGGCAGTTAGCTATTTTTACGGAAAGTTTGTCATGAAACAAACATGTATTTCATATTTTCATGAAGAAAAATAATTAATCCTCCCCTAATTATAAAATGAAAGACAAGTGACAAAATCAATATATCTAATATTATCTTATAAAGCATTTTGCCTTTTTTTTATCAAGAAAAGATGATTTGAACTACCCAAAATATCCCTATTCCTTATTCACTAATTTAAACATCTCTACCTAATATACCTATAATAACCTTGAATCTCAACCACTCATTTTTTTCTCTCCTCAAATCTCAACCACTCATTTTTTTTCTCTCTACTCCATAAATCATTTTATTCCTCTAATTCATTCAAAATCTTTTATCTCAAAAACCGTATATCGATAAATTATAAAAATTGTATGGGTGTTCTTAAAATTTCATGCTCTTTCATTAGAGATGTCATTCGATATACTTTCGACGAATTTTTAAATCCGATGGCGGAGCCCGTACGGCTAAAGCATTTGGCTATCACACTCTATGACTTATCACCTCCTATGACCTATCACCCCCACCATCTCACCGCCGCAACGCGCGGGCACTTTCTCTCGTGCATAAAGAAAGGGAATTAATGGAATCCACATATCACAATTTTAAAGTTTTAAAAGGATTTTTAAACTAATTTTTAAGCGTATCCATCATTTCCTTTCATGAAATGAGATTGAGTTAGATCATCTTCTATTTTTATTTTTTCACAATAAATTAACTTCATGTTAATTAATTTTTTTTTTACAACGAGTTAGTAGTTAGTATTCAAGACACCGCAGTGACATCCAATTAGGCAGTATGTGATGCTCGAACCACGTATGCATGGGATGAAACCCAGGATTCTCGAAAACCCCCCTAATAATCTACTTCTACAAATATATGAAGTGAGATTCAAACCCTGATGGATTTCCCCAAAGTCTAAACCTTACCAATGGGCCACCAACCCATTGGAGTCCTCGTTTTTTATGTACAGAGAAGCTCTACCATGTCATTATAGAATTTCTCTTTTTCATAAAAAGGCGATCTTTGTACGTCACGTCAAGTTGAGATATACATAGAAGAATATGGAGTGTGATTAATTCAAATAAGTTATAAATTAGAAAGTGGTTCTTGTGTTACATCCGTAGAGGCAGATTATTAAAGACATTTTTCGAAAGTCCCGAGTTTCATCTCAGGCATACCGTATGCGTGGTTCAAACTCCACATACTGCCCAATTAAAAGTCACTATGTTGTCTCGAATGCTAACTACTAAGTTTAACTCGCTGTTCGAAAAAAACAATTTTATTCGAGTAAAAGGATTCATGTGACATGGTATTCAGATATAAGTATCCTATGCAATCGCCATGACAAGGGCAAAAAAAATCACTTCATTAATGTGAAATTTAAAACGATTATACTTTCTTTTCCCGAATTCACTACACACTTCCCGAATTCACTACACACTTCACTAGTAGCAGTTCATGATTCATATACATAAAGAAAGAAGCCTTGATATATATATAGGTTAAGGGTAAAATAAAATAACTATTAACCTAAAACAAATAAGACACTATAAGCAAATGACATGTGGCATAAAATATTTAAAAACTAATTTTTAATTTAAAGGGTATATTAGACATTATAGTTCATGTGATTCCCGTATAGGTATAGTACACATACCATTTCCAAACCTAAAAATCATTTATCCAAAACCCCATTTCTCTCTGACATTGAACAGCCACCTCTCTGCGCCAACCGCTGCGATCTCTCTCCGTCAACAGCCACACCGCGTCTTCTCCAGCCACTGTCGGACTCGGACACCCAACAAAACTGTTCATCCATGCCGCAAGCTGCCGGCCACACGCCATCCTCATGCTACTGCCTCCAAACTGCCTTTCCTACTCCGACGCACCACCGCCGATGTACGCCACCGCTCCAACGCCGCCGTATGCCGCCGCCCAAAACCCCCACCATTCTCTTTCTATCTTTTTTTAGATCTGAAAAGCGATTATCTTTATATAAATATGTATAGATTTGATGTTTACAACTTAAATCTTTGAGAACCGATTATCTCTTTTTAGATCTGTTGGTTTCAGTTTATGTGCATCAGTTTGTATGTGATTTGGTTCGAATGAAGATGCAACGTTTATGAATTTTGATTTGGAACATGGGTCATCAAAGTTATTCAGGGTGAAGGTTTAAGACGGGTCATCATAGTTAATCAAAATGCATCAATTGAATTAACATTAGTGTGCATCAGTTTTTTATTATTTTGTTTTTAGCGAATGTGCATCAGTTTTGTTCTTACATATTTTTGTGCATCAATGGTTACAACATATATTATAATATTTGTTTAGCCAATAAATTGTTAGCGTTTTTTTAAATACTGTAAATAAAACTGAAAGTAAGTATAATATAGAATCAAATTAAATTTAAAGGAAATAAGATATGGATTATCAGTGCATCTTGATATGCGTATTGGAATTAATTAATCAAATTATGAGAAAATTGATTTATACGTTGGTCAACAATATCCGTAAAAGACTATTATGCCCTTGATTGTTATTTAATTAAAACCTTTAATTTGATTTCAAGATCTGGTCAATCCAACGGTTCTTATGTTATCTTACCTATTTTACAATAATAGTTATTTTACAATACCTAACCTCTATATAGATATACTGTATATAATGGAATTTTTTTTTTTTTTAGAACGTCGTATAATGGAAATGTATACATGTAGAACCAGTGAAAATGTTATACACGAGTGGGATACAACTAGAAAAATTAAAGCTATCGTCGGTTGTTATTTGTAAGTATGAATTGGCGCTACAAGTATTTACAATGTCGTTAGTTACTTCTACAGTTGTACATATGCACTGAAAAATTTGCCTCTAAAACCATGGACCTATAAACAAAACACAAAGCAGAGTTAAATACAAGCGACCCGCCCTTATGACTTAACAGCAAAACCCTATTTAATACATTAATCACATTGTGAAATTTAGAACATGTATTAACATTAAAACGAAACTGCCATTTTGCAACTTTTGAGCCAGAAAATTTCCATAAAGGTGGCAAACTTGAAACATTAAATATGCAACACAAAATTGTCGAAAATATATGTTTGTAAGTTGGCAGATTCACATTAATACCGTTAATACCTTAAGCGAATTTCTTTTTTACATAGCCATGAAAATATTCAAGGGGAGTTGACCCCTTTAACCACCTCACACCCCACCCATTCCGCCTATGCTAAAAGCAATGAAAGTGGAAAAGAGTACCTGTCGAGCATTGTGTATATCATTCTGTTGTATGATGTGTAAAATAAGGATGCCTCAGAGCATCATCAACAGTCAACCGATCCTCCTGCGGTTCAATTCCAGTAATTAATGTGGTGAAGTGGTGACATCCAAAATACAAGAAGATACACAATTAGATACAAAAGACAGACATATATAGAAACATACAATCATGTATTCATACAAAGAATATATTAAATCAAACATAAATCAAGTCAAATATTTAAAACAATTTGATAAGTTCGTCACATGATTTGGGAACAATATAATTACAGTAACAATATAAATTTTTCAATAAAAATGATTTAGGAGGTTTTATGCATTAAAAATATGCATTTCATGACTTCCAACCTTTTTGACTCGTTCGTCCAACTAGACATGTTCCCCTATTGGCAAAATACTTCATGTAACCAGTTTGAAACACAACCCAAATTGACCCATTAAGGAGTTATGAGGCTCAAAAAAGTCACCTATAGTATCAAAAAAGTTATACTTTGATAACTTACTGGATCCCAAACTAATAGTTGGCGTACTAATCTCATAGCCCATACATTTGGAAACCTGCTTAGAACATAAACTCAAAGTAAGCATCCATGGTTATTGTATAGAAAGATAATACAATATGGTAGGTGGAACCAAACCAACCCTATTTTAAGAGGATCTCTGCTTTTAATCTGACTCAAAAAGAATTCCTCTGAGCATTTCCACGAAGCTGGTGAACCCGAGCACTAAGTCCAAAATGTAAGCCTTAATCAGTACAAAACTTTATAAACATGCCTCAAAACAAGAAGTGGCAATTTTGACCCGTATACTTCTGAATCAGTTGATTTAGGTTATGTTGGGTATAAAATACTATATCAAATATTTTATACAAAAATGTTCCATGATACGACCTGCTTTGAACCATACCAAGAAAATTACCCATTTTAATCAAACCCGGTCATTCTGTCACCTCTAATCACATGTGAAATATTGGAAACTGTCAAGACACAGATATCACGTTCGGTTTTACACCAAGCCATTCAGATTGTCAAAAAAAACTGACAGGAGTCGCAAGCACGGCACTTACAATAACAAAAGATTGCGGTGCGTTACATTGATAGCATATTTTAAAGCTAAATCTCGAAAAATGTCCTTGTCACTTTAGGATTGAAACTGAAATTAAATTTTAAAAAGCTTTATTGACCTTTCTTTCAGAGATTCATGTGGTTATAAGTTTTTGAAATTTTACGTGCAAAATTCTACTTGAAATTCGATATACAGAAGTAGAATACCCCACCCCATGAACTAACGAACAGAATATGAAAGTTCAGGAATCAACGATTAACTAACCTTACGATTATTCCCCCAAGTCAGAACATGTTTCGATGAACTCCCAGGAAGCAAAATGCATAATTCCATAAATGACCTTAGTCTGTGACCAGAAAAGAGGACCAACTGTCAATATTCAGAAGCAAGTACAGACACGCATTATAACAAATTTAATTATGTTTTCTATAAAGGTGACATTTTGAACCAGTTATATTAGAACAGGTTGATTTGGATATGTTTTACCTCTTAACAGGTCAAATGCGTTAGACTAGAGCATTTAACCAAGAAAGAAAGCATGTAGAATGGGTCGAACAGGTCAACCAAGTTAAAAGTCATCTTAAATGCATAAATCATTTTATATCACTGTATTGAATAATAGTTTAGATTATTATTGTGAATAAGAGGTTTTACTATCATACATAGCACATTAATAATATCTAAACTTATAAGAAAGAGAATAAGAAACTGTGTTACCCAACCTGATCAATTACCCAGCCCGCCCATTTACCACGCTTCATATAATGAACAAACACTTTGCCATACTACTTTTCAAGTGAGTCTATATTTGTCTTGTGGGCAAGTAGCATGGAAAAAAAATTCACAGGCCATTATCTTTTGGTGAATACGTACCATCAACGTTTACAGTTATATTATATTATCAAAGTCGATTTGTGCATAGTAGGACTCACTTGTAAGCAAGCTCTTTCAATCCTTCATTCCAGCCTTCAAGGTGTTGATCCAAAAGAGCACGTGTTCTGGCATTTATCTGGAAAACATTTGGTGATCCTATAATCAACTCTAAGATCACAACACCAATACTCCACATATCATACCTATCAAATAGAATAATTGGGGAATTTAATTAAAGCATGTGCCGTGCAGGAATTGGCAAATAGAAGACATTCATTATAATCTGTAATAAAGATTTTTGCAATAGGAAGACATGAAAGACATACTTTGTAGTTATGCTTGCAGGTCCATGATACCAAGTAGCATTCAGAAAAGCTTCTGGGGGCATATACTCATAAGTTTGTTCATCCCTGATATAAACAAATAAATAACTAAAAATGATACACTTCTCTACTTCACTTTATAAAACAAAAAATAAATTATTTTGCATTCTAAGTTAAAAAGGAAATACGATATATCATATATGCAGGTTAGGTTAACCACAAAAAACACTTAATTGTCCATTTTGAATTATTTTGCTACATAAGTAATGCATTAAATGTAAATACATAAACAAGATTATACATAAATGATAACTGAAGACCTGAAGTAAATAGAGCGATTTAAGACAGTTGTAGGCATTTAAAAAAAATTGAACAACTTCCAGCAGGTTTTTCGCCCTCATTCTCTTTTAAGATAAAATTTGTACTAATCAATATCAAATTAACAATTAGGAGAGAGTGTTAAAATATGTAGTTACAAAATTTATGAGCTTAGAAAATTCTGGGGAAGCAAACAGAACATCCACTTTACATGGTATAATTGATATATTCCATCTACTGAAATACATGAGAGAAAAACAAAAATATATAAACAAACCAAAAGGGATGCAGGTAGCAGTCTGACTCTCACAAACTTTGATTACTGATTAAAACACAACTAAAACCTACTTACCTACTCGACTTTCACATGAACAATTAAAGAAATATAAAGGACAAGCAAAAGTAGTCAAGAAAATCTAAATTCTTAAAAGAAATCTTAAAATGAGAACTGGCGCAACTTCATAGCATCAGGTTTTTAAGTTAAAACATTAAGATCACAATAGCAAAGAAAAAGAGTTAAAAATACCTAGAAGGTCCAGCAGATCCATATAAATGCTTTTTGGTGAATTCATCCATTGCACTACCAAAGTCAATGATGCGCCTGGTGAGTACAAGAAAGAATAATGATTTACAACGATTTACAGAGTGTGTCACAGAATAAGAATATAACAAATCTGCATGAAATTTGTAATGCACCTTCAGAAGTTAGCAACTACTAAACAGAAAAAATAACTTGGTAAAAATAGTCACCGGGCCTTATCAAGTTATATATATAGAAATTTAACTATGACCATATGTTGTAGATGTAATGGGACACCAAGGAAATATAAATTACTCTGAAAATACATTTTAGTGGTATAAGTCTCATTTCCGCTTGGACTTCCTTTTAAGCATCTACCAGACTCCTGATCTTCAAAGCAAACAATCATGTTCTCTAACAATTAAAAAGAAGAAAAAATTAAGTCAGAGCATACATCAAAATGAGCATAACTGATATCATATATATGTAATATAATAAACACAGTAGCTCCAAGATGCTAAGTATCAAAGCGCTAATTAGTAGTCATGTGAATACATATTAACCCTCTATTTTGGTTCCTTTTTTTGTTATAATCATCTTTAGTGTCACCTGATATATAATGAAAAAATAATATGTCTATAGATGAAGACAAGAAATACAAACTGAGTTGCACTTTTGCCCAAAAGAAAGAAATTTACCAGGTTTAATATCCCTGTGGGTGATGTTACGGTCATGACAGGCCTTCACCGCCATTAACTAATGAAATAGAAAAAGTGTAGCAAGTTAGATTGGTAGATTATTTGGAACACTTGAAACTGATTTAAGAAAACAATAATAACACGGAAACTGAAGCTTGCGAGACGATAACTAATAGACATTGTGTGAACTTTGAAGCTTCAACAGTTCAACTGATGCATAGAGCACAAAACAAGTATCGAGCATAAAACTTCAAGTCACCTATTAATATAATCATCTAATTAGCGTATACGAACACTTTTTGGCCTAAACCTTTACATACTCGTATGTATAATTATTAGTGCACTGTGCACTAAATTTCTTTACTAACAATCAAAAAAGTGATTATTTCAATAACTTACAGTTCTTAAATAATTTATTTAGGAGGTGTTACACATTAAAGACACACTGAGGAACTTAGACCCATTTGACCCACTCCAAACCACAACCACTAGAATACCCGATCTCGCCATGGATGGGGTTAATTTAGACAACTCCAACCCATTTCACCCTCTTCCTTTTATACTAACTTTTTAAAATTTACCCATTTGAATGGTTAGGGATTAAACCTAGCCCGATTCGACCCATTCTCTAGTAAAGAGGTCGAAATTGGCACCTCCTAATAATGACGGGAAAAAGTTCTAGCAACAACCAGCAAACATACCAACTGCCAAATAAGATTCCGCATTTCCTCTTGGCCTGCTTCAGTCGTCTTCAACCATTGCCACCATTGTGATGGATGCAGTATACGTACTTGTTTGATGTGTTCATCATTTGTTGTGCCATCACTACTTCCCATGTCATCTGCTGTATACAAAAGCTTTGATAGTGATATACCTTCATGACGGAACACAAGCCATATCTCATTTAACCTTGACTCAAAAGACTCGATATATCTTGCAATATTGTTGAGGACATCTTCATAAGCAACCCGTTGCTGTCTTTCCCTTCTACGGGATATATCTATTTCCAGCGAAACTGATTTATCACTTGGCAAATTAGACGGGTATAGGTATGATTCCTTTACTGATAATGAACCTCCCAAACATGCTGAAGCATTTAAGAATAGTTCACCAAAATATTTTTCTCGCAGACCACTTAAGTACACTGTGTTGCCCCTTTCAACCTGTTCCAGTTCATGAGATTTCAGTAATTGTGAAACCATAAAACTGTACAATAGAAAAAACAGAAAGAAAAATGTAGAGAAGATAATTCGAATGGTATCCAAGACTTCTTTGAATGTAGGATACCGAAATGTCAACCTACTGAATCAGTAAAAGTTGCTGACACAGCAACACTCTTGAAAATTCAGACTTTGATAATATTGAAACTGAGAATATACTATATTTACATTGCTCAGATTCTTGGAAATTAAATAGAATACTATAACAGGAACCTTGTTTACACTAGTACTAACATGGCCCGCTAATATCAAGATATAATGGCCGGGGCACAATTCCAAGCCTTCAACTAGAGTCGTGTAAACTTATTTTTTACATCCGATGATGTAAGTGCTACAAGGAGCTAATCCAAAACAAGACCTGTTGAAGGCAAAGATGACAATATCTTGAATTACCAAATTTAGAATCAAACTTCTACCAAAACAAATATACCATAAAAACCATAACTTCTTTGTGAAGACAACTTTTGGTCACACAAACCATGCAATGACCAGAAACTTAGTTCTTCTAACCCTGCATATATATTTCTGAATTCCAAATAGTAGGACCTAGTGACTTTTTGTGAAAATTAACCTTTATTACGCATATCAAGCAATGTGTTTATAAAACATCCCTTATTTAGCATAGAGCCAAGTAAAAACTTGCAGCCCAAGAAAATCACCAACAAATTAATGGCTATATTTCTGAAACTATATTTTTACATATACTAGAACGAGAGAAAGGTACCCGCGCGTTGCGGCGGTGATGGAGGTGATGGCGAGGTGGTGATGTAATGGCGGGCGGTGGCGGTGATGGGGTGATCTACCTGACGGGCTCCGCCCTTAGCCGTACGGGCTCCGACTCGGATTTAAAAATTCGTCGAAAGTATATCAAATGACATCTCTAATGAAAGAGCATGAAATTTTAAGAACACCCATATAATTTTTTATAATTTATCGATGTACGGTTTTTGAGATAAAAGATTTTGAATGAATTAGAGGAATAAATGATTTATGGAGGAGAGAGAAAAAAAATGATTGGTTGAGATTTGAGGAGAGAGAAAGAGGTATTATAGTTATTTTAGGTAAATATAGAATTGATAGGGGGATTTTGGAAAGTAAATGTTAAAACTTAAAATGTAGACAGGCTTTTGCTTTATAATATAGTATAGATAAGATAATATATTTTGTCAATTGTGTTATTTCTATCAAATGAAGAATATCTAATATATCTAATAATAACTAACAGGGTTACCATTATACGCTTCAAAATGAAAATGTTATTACTGGCAGGACCAGAACCAACATCAGTTTGGACTGTCCGTCTTTGTGATGTTCCATCATCAGTGCCAAGATGTGAGGTATCAAATTGGAAAGTTTCATTTTTCACGCTCCTATATGAATCATTGGTTTGTTGGAGATAATTCCAATGAAATGCCACCCAAACTTCTCCATATGATCCACGGTCAAATCTCTTTTTTAGTATATACCTATCAGCAAATAAGTATCAACTTCAAACTACCAAAAGACTAGAAAAAAACTATTAAAAACAGAATGAGAAAGAAGAAAAATTAAGTAGACACCTTGTGTTAGGAGTCGTGTGCTTATCAGATTCTTGGTTATGCTCGACACTTGGCACAGGGAGTGACTCTAAAAAACCCAGAAAACTTGCAAGACCTTCAGGATTAATGCACTGTTCTCTATCTCCACTACTAGAACCCCCAAAGTGCATGCACATCATTTGGTCACGGTATAAATTTAAAGGCCCGCCTGCATTTAAATAAGAAAATAGAAGTAACTTATATCGTGCACCGCTCAAGTTCAACTACAAAATATGTGCTAATAATAAGGGATGGCAACTCCACCCCCACTTACTAATGAAAGGGGCATACTTGGTTGTCTTATGTCAAATGGGTCAAACAGGTTGAGAGTCAGTACGCTAGATAACTTCAATTCAGATATATACATTATTATTATGTTTTTGCAATCATTTATTGACGTATTGACCCATTAGTTATACATAATTAAAAGATCAACTGGTATTTGGCTATTTGCCCGTCAGCCCAACCTAATCTGTTACGAACTTAAACAAAAAATACCAGTTAAACCAAAACACATTCCCATTACACAACCACCCGACCCATTTCCACCTATAATTTATCTGCCTCAGCCTGTGCATACAATGATAAAAGGCATATCTCCAAACATCATAAAAGAATAGAAATAAAGAGAAGGAGTGTAAAATAAACTTGACTAACCATAAATATGATCAAATGTGCCAGGTAAGGCCTGTGGGGAGCCATATACAGAGTCCTGCTCATCCTTTGAAATCCAGAATGTGTAGTCATCCTCATTGAGGCTTTCGGATAGATAAAAAGATCCATAAGTATTGTGCTTCTGTTCAACCTAATACAAAAGTAAGAAAGCCAACATCATAAACTCGACCAGCTCATGGTCACCAAATATAATACTTGACTCAAATGATAGATTCTCCAAAATATTATCTATTGCTGAAGAATTTTCCAACATACACGGTTTACTATGATAACGCAAATGCAATATTCTAGCAGATTAACAGAATACAGATAAAATGAGGACACTGAAACCTTTTTCTTTTCTTTAAGAACATTCCCATCCATGGGGGAAAAAATTAAGCCGGTCGGTCAATTATATTAGTAAATTGTTTTATGGATCCAAATTCAAATGACTTGTTCGTTGCACCAACTTTCTGTTGGGTGTTATTTTGGTATTATTCAAAATTTTATAACTGTTTGTTTTCGGTCTAATGACTGTGTGAAGTTGGTTTATTTCATGAAAAAATTGATTTGGATTGGGATTTTAACGGGAGTAAAAATTTGGATTTAGTTGGGTTGTATAGGTAGAGAAGAAAGAAATTATTTTTTTATTAAAGGTTGCATTGAGTTAGGTTGTGAGTGTGGATGACCTAAATAACTTATTTTTTATATAAAAAACAGTATTTCTATTTTTTTAAATTAATTTTCAATAACAAAATGTTAATTATAAAACATTTTTATTTATTAAAAAAATAGTTTGGTTGAGTTGTTAATGGAAGTGTAAAATTTGGTTTTAGTTGGGTTGGGTAAAAGTAAGAGAGAGAAATCAGTTTTTTAATGAATAGTATCGGGTTGGGTTTTGAATGGAGATGGCCTAAGAGGCCAGAAAACGCAATTATCAGTTCTCATTTATATATATTAACTTCCCATCCTCAACCAAAAATACGGAAGTTAAAAAATGGATAATCATGAAAATGAAGAGTAAATGGAACCACATAACAAAAGAATGACCCTACCAACAGACGCCCAAATTTATCGATGGCTGGATCAGCACTCTCTGAATCTACAAGTTCAAAATTGTTTCCATCAGTAAATAACAGTACTGAAGTAAACCAGAGTGGTATAATCAGCTGCATGAAGTCATGACCAAAAATACCTTAAGTAGCAAAAACATGAGACGTGAAGCATATAATATTGATATATGATAACAGATAACCACATAGAATAGTCACACATATAGGTGGCAGTTTCGATCCACAAGATCGGTCTGAGTTGGACAAAAGGAAAATTTAGCTTAGGGGCAAACAGGTCAGAAATTGCCTAAAGTGTAGTTTCAATGTAAAAACTCCTAAAATTACTTTTACAAAATCAGATTGTTCTTAATTACTAAATTTAATAATCATATTTGACATGCTACTTATTTACAATAATATAAAATTTGGAAACAATTGTTTTGGGTCCAACCCAACCCGCTCATTTTGCCACCTCTACAATAATAGGACAAAGAAATTGGCAAATCCAATTACATTGTGTAACAAGTAGAGATAAGAATCTGTCATTGCACATAGAAGATTTGCAACTTATATGTAAAATGTGTTTTTAGTGATGTGTAGCGACTAGATATACATTTCCATATTTCTGAGTTACAAAGGAATGAACATTAATGATTTAACTTGAACCAATGCCGGATCTTTTATTAAAAAATAAATAATTGAAAAACAAAAATTACCAGACTGTTCATCCACATAATTCTGCAATCTGGCTTCTTCTGGTCGTTCATTTGGCAGAGTTTCTAATCCAAACGGAACTACAACAGCTGCCAAATTATCCGTACTGCCTTTCTCAAGAGCAGTATCAACAATACAATCGGCCAATGAGTATGAACATGAAGAACTGTATTCTAATTCCAAAGGAGCATTACTATGCAGTTCCCAAAACAGGTCACAGACATCCTGTGGGCCCAGCTTTTCAAGAACCCCATCAGAAACAGCCACCAAATAAGTATCATTAGCTGTCAGAGGTTGCCAATCGGTAACTTCAGGAACAGAGATAACTCCAAAACTGATGAGACACAGTAGGAGGTAAATTAACAATAGCCTTCTGACTAAATGTAACATTCATGATGATTTTTACCGTTTGACTGTGCATGTAATTTGATTAACTACTTTAATAAACGAAAACTTTGGGCCTAATTGTGTTCGTTTATCTGTAAATTGGGCCAATTATAATGTCATAATTAGATTTCTAGAATTAAGCCCATGATTAACAGACTATGATATTGGCCCATTACATGTGATGAAAATTATAAAATAAACGATGATTGAGTAACTGTAGTAACAGGGAAGAACGTATATACGAAACCTTAAGTATAATGTACGGTTTCAATAGTGTCGGTGGAAGGCACAATGTCGGTGGTTATCTAATAATTTCATTAATGGGACAAAGACCGACATAACTTTATGTAAAGAATAATATTTGTGAAATCTCCGTTGTCTGTTATTGATCATGAACCTAATCCCTTGACTGGATAAATACCCCTATTAGTCTCAAGGGTTATCTATCTCTATTATTTCTTATATTTTCTTTTCTCTGGAACCACAAAAACAAACACATACACAGACCATTTCTCCTACTCTTTTCTTCTTATTCTTCTTCTTAATTTCTGATCTAAATCATCATCATAATAAGTGATCAACTAGAAATTAATATCTCAAATTTGGCTATCCAAGTTCAAGAAATCTTCACTTTCAAGTTCATTCTCGGAGTTGACTTTTCTTTTGGTAAGTCCAACTTAACTCAAATTCACCATTTCATGATTGTTAACATGTTTCTAGTTATATCAAAGTGTTTTTGGGTCACGAATCGGGTCAAAATGCAAATAGAGTTTCATTAGGGTTTTGATATGATTTGGAAGTGATTTTGAGGTTTTGGATTGAATTTATGAGATGGGTTATGTTTGTTTATGTCCAAATATGTGGATTTAGGCTTGAAATTGAGTTATAGATCATCCATGGTCAAAAATGGGGTTTTGGGTTGTTTTGGATCGTTTTTGGCTAAGTTTCTGCAGCAGAATTATCTGACTGCGGCGCAGTGGGAGGTGCCAGACCCCACTGCGGCGCAGTGAAAATCTACTAAACCAGTGATACTAAACCAGTGACTCTTTGTCAACTTCAAACGCTTATAACTTTTGATCCGTAAGTCCAATCGAGTCATATGACCTATCGTTGGAATCGTGAGAGAGTCTACTTTCTCATGGTAAAGTCCTTTTGATCTGAATCCTTTTCCATTTCTAAAAATGTCGGGTCAAAGTGTTATAGTTCATGTTCGGGAGAGTCATTAAGGTGTTGTGGGATTGTGGTGTGACTCAAACTTACTTAACCAACTTGTGTAGGGTTATAGAGTTGATTTTGATGTCACTATGATATATATTAATAGGTTGTGGACACGTGGCGGTTGTTGGACGTTTATAACTCGACTATAACTTGTATTTAGCTTGCATATCCAATCAAGGTGAGTTTCGTAAACCCTCCCTACTCAATTGAGATTCGGGCTGAAAAGTGTACATGTTTGTTTAACTGTTGATTGTTGATTTGATTGTATGATTGAATTGTTGATATGAACATGTTAGCGCATTATTCATTATATAAGTCGCACCGTTAGCGCATTGTTTATCATGTGAGTCGCACCGTTAGCGCATTGTTTATCATGTGAGTCGCACCGTTAGCGCATTGTTTATCATGTGAGTCGCACCGTTAGCGCATTGTTTATCATGTGAGTCGCACCGTTAGCGCATTGTTAATTATTAACTATGTAAGCCGCATCGTTGTTGATCGTTATTGATTGTTATGGAACGTTGTTGAACGTTATATGGAATCGTTATTATTGAACGTTGACTTGTATTAAATTGTGATAATGTGAAACCTTATAGGTTTTCGTTGGATGTGATTAGTTCTCCTAATCCTCACTTATTGTTAACGGCTGTTATCCGACACGGTTATTCCTTGTTACTTGTCCCTACGAACTCACCAACTTTATGTTGACGCTCTTTAGTACACTTTTCAGGTAATCAAGTTAATCAGAGACAGAATGGATGAATAGATGCTTGCATTGCTAGGGTTTGGACTATCTTTGGACTTTCTGGATCCGTGATCCTTATTTCCCTTTAACGGGTTATGTTTAGGATCAACTACTATCGTTTGAACATTTTTCTTTTAAGTATGGATTGAGTGTGTATTTTGATGAATGTTGATTATTGTAATGAACTTGTGGATTGTTTCAATCTATTGAATGCATATAGTTTGACTCTACATAATTCTCATGTCATGCTGTGCTTTTCTAAGTGATACCCCATGATTCCGCCATGTTGGGGTGTTACACTAAAATTAAAAAGACAAACTAAATATGGCTTCCAGTTTGAAAAAGAGAAGGACATCCATCAATTAGCTAGGTTAACCAGCTTTTCAGCTTTTCTGGCACATGTTGATCTAAAATCAACATGTTAAATTATCAGATGAGCAAATAGCATAAATAGGTAACAAACTTTAGTCTGATAACTGTTCTGGGTGCCATTTTTAAAAGACACTAATTCATTCAGTTGTCATGTCATCATTTGGACGGTAACCAAGTCAGAAAACTAATAGCTATTTGGATATTTTTTCACTATTCTTTTCAAATTTGGTTACCTTTATGAGTGAATACGCATATGGTTACACAATAGAGAAACCAGACGAAATGTGGTTACCTTTTTATACAATTTAAATTTGTTAAAATGCATACCTCACCTTTTAAAGGACAAATCGCCAATAGCACGTGAAACGGCCAAATGACCATTGATTCGGGACACACCACCCCACTCAAGGACATGACCTCCAGCCGACTCTACTCGAGATCGTTCATCAACCCTGTCCGGATGGTGATCCTTGGTCAGTTCTTTGGCAGAGAAGTGGAATAAACCGTCAGATGCTGCCAATTTGAAGTTTCCATAATCTTTCATGCGTACCGAAGCACCATCGCGTCTTCTCTGTCTGTATAGTCTCAATAAAGTAGCTGCCATTTACAAGAACCATCAACTATTAGCCTTTCTGATTTCTTTATTAATAGCAAATTGCATAACAAGGTACCAAACTTTGGTCTGATGCCAATTAGTAACCATCTCTGTTTTCACGCAAAACAAACCTTCAAAAAAAACTCCTATAAAATACAAACCTTAAAACTTTAAATGAAAACTGATGCAAGATTATCTGACCAGAAAACTGATGCAAGATTATCTGACCAAGTACACAGTCAAAGATGACGTGGCAGCTGATGTGTTGGTAACTTTGACCATGTTGATATTTTTTTTGGATCTCGCTATTTGTAGCCCTAAGGGCCATTAATAAAGTGTTGTATATAAAAATAACTACGCTCTAAATATAATTTTGGGGCGCCATGTACAACTCTTTTTATTATGTGACAACAGATAACCAGTAACTAAAAAAGATTACTTTCAACAAACACTTTAGATGATTGAGCCTTTCTGAGAGTTCAAATATAGAGTTTGATCAGTATAGATATTGAACCAAAGTTTGTTACCTTTTCTTTGCAATTTTCTCTTTTGATAAAGTGCATGAACTGAATTTTCAAAGAGGATCAAAGGAGATCAAATAACAATGTAACAGTACAAAAATTCAAAAGGAATTAAATAATGATGCAACGGTAAAAAGTTAAATTTACCATCTAATCTAGTTGCCGTATAATCACATGCCTTTTCAAACTTACTAAGGTCCCCCAATCAGAACATTTCATAAATATAGCTTATTTTATACCCAAGGTACTTCCTAACCTTTAGCTTCGGGAGGAAACTGGAACATCTCAGAGCATAGGAAAGCCTTTGAATCTCCAATGTTGGCAACTAGAATTTGACTATCTGCTATTAGTATAACAGTTGCGGTGGAACCAGACCCAAAGTTGTATCGAGAAGCCTCCTTTAATAACCATAAAATCAACAATAAACACACATGTGCGAGCCCAAACACACGAATATTTTGTATACACACGCACTCATATATATATATATATATATATATATATATATAGAGAGAGAGAGAGAGAGAGAGAGAGAAGATGAAGATGAAGATTATAAAGAAAAGCAACTCCCACTCACCTTACAAAATGATACATCAATATCATCAATCGCCTTCAACAGAGATTCCTTCAGAATTTCCAAGTGGAAAGCTCCATTGAATATCGTTGACAAAGTAAACTTAATTCTGCAGATAAATGCCAAAAACTTCTCATTACCCTAGTATTTGATGATAGAATTGTTTATATGGGGCACATTAAGAAGTTACATTGCAATTAACAAGTCTAACATGAGGGCATTGAGTGTTGTTAATGATTTTCTAAAAACTCATTTAAGTGTACCAAAGGACCCTGACGCAGACGGAATATGAGATAGTTAATTGATTCTGTTGATTCTAAGAATACCCAGAAGCAATTCTTCTAAATTCGTTGATTCAAGAATGAATACCGAAATTTAGGGATTTCACACTAAACACACACATGTGATTAGGGAAAAATGATTTTTTGATTATCTGAAAACTAATCATTTCCTAATGTTTACAACGATATAAATAAGCATGCAAAATTCGAACGGGTCCTAAATTACAAGTGGGCTGAAAGTTATTACGAAAACAAAATCCAAAAAGACCCGAAAAACATAGAAAAAGGCCCATAACTCATGGAAAATGGCGTTTTTGGGCCCGAAGACTGACCCAGGCGGTTTGCAGCTTGATGCTCCTCTTTCCAACGGTCGTTTCGACTGGTCATACGTCGAAATCGGAGCTCTGTAGCAAAAGTTATGGCCACTTTAGTGAAGGCCTCTTTTTGTTTTGTCTAAGTACAAAAGGGCCTGATCATCAATACTTGGGCGTGGGCCTGCATCATTCCCTCCTGGGTAGACAAAATTCGCCCTTGAATTCACACCAAGATCATCATCTGAAGACTCACCATGATAAGGCAGCAAATGTTTCACATTAAACACATCTGAACAACGAATGTGGCTAGGCAGCTTTAAACGATAAGCATTGGGGTTTATCTTCTTCACAATTTCAACAGGCCCAATCTTCTTGGCTGATAGCTTGTTGTACTCTCCAACTGAAAAACGATCTTTAGTTAAAACAGCCCAGACAAAATCTCCTTCCTCGAAATCAACATGCCTACGCTTTTTATCTGCAGCCTGTTCGTACTTTGCATTGGCTTGATTCAAATTGTCATAAACAGTCTTGTGAACTTCGTGTAACCCCTCTACAAAATCTTGGACCTTCTTGGGAACAGAACCAGAAACAGGAAGTGACATTAAATCAAGTGGTCCTCTGGGCTGAGATGAATAAACAACCTGGACTAAAACCAATACTTCGATTCACAGCATGATTATGAGCAAACTCAGCTTGACACAATTTCTGATCCCACGCTTTCACATGATCACCAACCAAACATCGCAACAAATTACCAAGTGATCGATTAACAACTTCGGTTTGCCCATCAGTTTGTGGGTGATAAGCACTACTGAAATTGAGCTGAGTATTCACCATCTTCCATAAACTACGCCAAAAGTGACTCAAAAACCGGGTATCCCGATCAGAAACAATAGAAGTAGGCAAACCATGCAATCGATACAAAAGAAAAGTTGTGCAACATTAACAGCATCAGTTATCTTCTTCCAGGGGATAAAATGAACCATCTTTGAAAACCGATCAACAACAACAAATATAGAATCATTACCTCTCTGAGTACGAGGCAACCCCAATACAAAATCCATGCTAATATCAACCCATGGCTGTGAAGGAACAAGCAAAGGCATATAAAGACCTGCATTAGTATAGCTGTGCCTTTAGAAACTTGACAAATACGACACCGTTTGACATAACGATCAACTTCTTTCCTCATAGTAGGCCAGAAATAAGAAGCTTGCACCAACTGTAAAGTACGATCACAACCGACATGCCCTTCACCATGCAACTCCTTAATGATTTTCAAGCGAAGACTAGAATCAGGAATACATAATTGATTCCCCTTGAAAAGAAAGCCATCATGTATCAAAAATTCTGATTTCTGCCCAGATTGCACATCCTGCAAAATATGGGTCAATGATTAACTCCTCACGAATAACGTCTAAACCAGGCACATCAACTCTCATAGATACAAGCAGACTGCCCCTCAGCAACTCTGTTAGACACACCAGTTTTGTGCTTGACCACAAAAGTAAACTTCTCAAGAACAAGATTATTAACCTTCAAAATTATTAATAGTAAAAAAAACCCCATCAAATTCTTAAAATTTGGCCTTCATCATTCTTCCCCTCTTGAAAAAACTCGCCCTCGAGTTTTGACTCCAAACCACCGGGATCAAACGAAAGCATATCATTAACGCCATCAATCTTGGACTTTTCACCCCGAGAAATCTTTTCTTGAACACCAAGAACAAGATTCAAGAACTGCAGAAAATTCAGAAAATCATAACTCCTTATAGAAAACTCCAATCGAAAATCCCAACGGTCAGACCGTGCTTCAATGAGTCTTGAACAACATATCCAAAAATCAGAGCGATCCAACGGTGAATGAACTCGTGCCGCCTGTTTTCCCACAGCTGCGTAGATCTAGACGAATATAAACGGAATTTTGGGGATAATTCGAAACAACACATGATCTTCTACATCGATCTTCTCGTCATATGAACAATCATCATACCCGAACCAATGATACCAATCCTCATCCTTGTATTCATCATAGATGGGTGCATAATCATAGATTATATCATCACTAGAAGACATCTTTATCAGGATTTTCGGCTTTGATACCAATTGATGCAGACGGAATATGAGATAGTTAATTGATTCTGTTGATTCTAAGAATACCCAGAAGCAATTCTTCTAAATTCGTTGACTCAAAGAATGAATACCGAAATTTAGGGATTTCACACTAAAACACACACATGTGATTAGGGAAAAATGATTTTTTGATTATCGATCATTTCCCAATGTTTACAACAATATAAATAAGCATGCAAAATTCGAACGGGTCCTAAATTACAAGTGGGCTGAAAGTTATTACGAAAACAAAATCCAAAAAGACCCGAAAAACATAGAAAAAGGCCCATAACTCATGGAAAATGGCGTTTTTGGGCCCGAAGACTGACCCAGGCGGTTTGCAGCTTGATGCTCCTCTTTCCAACGGTCGTTTCGACTGGTCATACGTCGAAATCGGAGCTCTGTAGCAAAAGTTATGGCCACTTTAGTGAAGGCCTCTTTTTGTCTTCATCTTCTAAGTACAAAAGGGCCTGATCTTCAATACTTGGGCATGGGCCTGCATCAGACCCTAAAAGTGGAGATTTATTCTCGATGGAGCCATCAGGGTACCAAAGATGCCTCGTTTCAACATTTTATCTTAAAAATATTCTAAAGTTATGTATAGCTGAATTTCCAAAATATGTCATGCACTTCTCTGAATTTGAAAGTTATGCCCTAGTAAGTTTCAACACCAACGTATCCATTCATATAGACATAACATCCATTACATAATTTTGGTTCATTGAGCAAAAACAGGCATACAGCAAAGCTAAACAAACTCACAAGTCACATTGATGCCTAAACTGAACTCGACAAAACAGAATGCTACAAGTTCAATTAATATAGAAGTTTCCAACTTGTATGAGCATTCTACACTTGTACCCCTTAAAACAGTATTATAGTGCTATGCTAATTGCATGAGATTTACATAGTCAAATTGATTACTCAAGGATAAATTTCTTGGTTCACAAAACAGGTATAACATCCAGCCTTCAAATTTTAACCAAAAGGCAACACAACAATATACCTTGTTGTCTGTCTAACTGGAAGTATAATGCCTAGCATGCCCATGAGTTTAAACCCCCATGACTCACAATGTGTGTGCACCACATTCAGGCCATGCTATCAATTCTTACCTACAAGTAGGCAAGAAAAACGAACACTTTATAAGTCGTTTTGTAACGAAAAGAAAAAAGGTCCGAGCCAAAAAGAAGAGAAAATTATAACCTCTTGAATCAACTACCGCATAAGGACAAACAAAAAGATAATCCCAATGGGGGGTTGGGGGGAGTTAATGCAAATGGTATGGCAACAATACCATTTTAATGTTATGCAACATCTATATATATTACTTAATAGTTAATACTTAATAGAAATATCAAAAGTGAAGCTTAATTAGAAAGATTAGTGTCAATACTTGAAAAATTTAGTGTTTGGGCTAAAAAAATAAAGTAAAAAGTAAAAAAACACTATAGCACCGCTATTTGGACCGCTATAGTACCGCTATCGGTAAAATAGTGCCGATAATAGCGAGACCACTATTTTGACCGCTATTTTGTCTAAGGACCGCTATAACCGCTATAGTGCCACTAGTTGCCATAGGAAATTAGTAATGTAACTAGTTCTTTTTCATTCCATAAGAGATATCATGTCCTGTAAAACTCAATCCAATTATCCCGAAAGAGTAGAATAAACTAACGCCTGCGAAACTATTAGACTTAAGTTTGAAAGTCAAATGGTTGCAAGTGGATACGGCTGTAAGTATTACTTCAGGAATGTAGCATAACCAAATCTCAATGTTACATGCATGTAGTAGTGTGTATTATACTATACAGATAAATATGGGCCTTGCCAATAGTTAATGCCAAATTTACATGAATTACTACAACTTACAAGCATACAGGCCAAAGCCTCACCGACACCCTGCCATGTGATGCTTGTAGTCTCTAGAAGAAAATGTGCAATAAGAGTATTGTAAGTGTGTGTGTGTGTGTACACACGCGCAAGAGAGATAGAGTAATTAAATCGAACAACTTTTGTATCAAGAATGGCATAACAAGAATGGTTGCTTCCAAGCAAACATCTCTCCCAAAATGGCTTACTTTTGAGTAGTAAGCAACATCACCTGATGAAACCCTATTTAATTATCTAAGCAAGCATAACAATCTTATTAAATCAAATCCCTATTGATACAGTTACTTTATTTTTTTTTACGTTTTGACCATCATAGAGTTAATTTTGAAACAAAATGTCACTAAATAACAATTAACCCTGAATGCTACTCCACCTAATGAGGCAATGTGGCAGAACCAACAGATAGGAAAAGAGATGTGTGTGTGTGTATATGTGTGTGTGAGAGAGAGAGGGAGAGGGAGAGAGAGAGGAGAGAGAGAGAGAGAGAGAGACCTTCCAATATGCAGCACATAATCACCAAGTTTCTCATCCCACCCAAGCATTTGAGAAACATAATCATGTTCTCCCTTATTCGGTAACATTCCCATTGATATTTTGGACAAAAAAGAAAACGTGGTATCAAGAAGAAAAAAAGTATGCAGTGTGAAATACTCCAATAGCAGCTTCGAAGCCATCTCACTAGCTTCTGCACCATTATGTCCATCAAAAACTGCCACGATGCCAACTGAAGAATATCTAATGCCACTCGAGCCTGCACCAATATGAAAAGTCAGCCATAAGAAACATAGCCTCAATGGTGTCTAGTAACACATTGCTTCGTTCCTACATATCTTCAACTAGAACTAGTGACTTGGAAGCACCAACACGTTTCCTAATAATGCCACTCCATGTGATCCTGTACCGACTTGTATATTCTAGTAATACTAAATTTCGTTGCTTTTTTAAAACTTTCATAAAACATAATAACTCTGCATAATAAGAACTCAATTTCGGAGAAGACATAGTTCGCTAAGTAGACTGCTATGGAAATGCAATACAGTAGGTAACAATTCAGGAATATGTCATAACATCACTTACTGTCTACATATACACAAAGATAACTGAAAATCAAACACGAAGCCCAATCTTATATGCAATATCTACAGGGGAATGAGACACAAATAAAGGTCCAGAACTATGTGCTAATTCACATACGATTAACTTCATTCACATATGCCAAAACAAAACACATTCGATGTACTCACATGTGTGCCCGACCAAATCACACGTGAACTAAAATGTAACTCGTAGTTTTCAGTTTTTAAGCTCTCGTTTGAACTTCCACTAATATTTACATATAAATGAACTTAATCATATGTGAATCAACACCTAACTTTATAATCCTAACATTTTCTTCTTCTCTTTTACATATATGCACGGAACGGCAACTCGGCAAGTGCACGAAAAAAAATTAAATTAGTTTCATTTGGCTATCGCATGTATCAAACTCTCAAAACATCTATAGTACCTACCATACTTTCTGTTCGCTTCTATATCTATATCTATATATATATATATATACATATACATATACGCACTGGACTATAATAAGTGCACGAAAACATATAAAATTAAATCAAAGTTTCTATTCATTACTACCTGGAAAAGGTATACGGATATCGAGAGTACAAAATGTACGATCTTCTAGAGACTTCCGTCTTCCTTGACGTGTAGCCGATTGACATCTACCGGATCCGGATTCGGATCGGGATCCGGATAAGCTCCATCTAGGACATTTCGGTGACTGGAATACCGCCGGAGCACCGCCTTCTTTATACACCGCTAAACATGTTGATGATTCGCCGGCGATACGTGTAATTATGACACAGATTATAAACCCTAATACAGATAAAATGTATTTATATTTGTTCATTAACTATTGTGTAGTTTAATTAATTAATAACTAATTAATAATTAATCAAGTTAGAGGTGATTGTGAATTAAGTGTGATTGATGATTGAAGAAATTTGGCGGTGATTGAATTTCATTATTTGCCGGTTGTTTGGAGTAACGGTTGTTTAACGGCGGTTTGGAATTTATTTTTATTCTTTTATTTTATTTCTAAGTTTTTCTTTTAGAGCTCCCAACGCTTAAATTAGTAAATTTTACAAGGGAAATGATTCCCTAAAGTTCTCTAAGGGTTTAGATCCTCCCAACTAGTCAAGTTGGGAGAACTTTAAGGAATCCCCTTCCATTTTATAAACACTTTTACGTGCCTAAATTTTACATAATACTTTTACGTGTCGTACTATTTGGTTTTCTTTCTCATATATGTAGTAGTTACGTGTCGTACTATTTGGTTTTCTTTCTCATATATGTAGTAGTCTAGTAGGGATGAAGATCTTTGAAGGAAGGGACTATCTCAGTATCTCTTAACTTGGATACTCACTTATACTATCCTGTAAGGCTTTAAGTGTCAAGTAAACACCTTCATTTAATTCTGTCATGATATGATCTCCATCCATGTAGTAGAGTACATAATGAAAAAAGCAGTAAATAATAATGTTAAAAAAATTACAAAAAAATGGTTTGTAGACCCGCATGCACCAAGCATTTATTTTCGGATCAAACCGGACATTTAATTTATTTATTTTAAAAAAAAATTACAAAATAACTGGTTAAGTGTTTCAAAACTTGCCAATGGGGTTGGTGGCCCATTGGTAAGGTCTTTGACCTTGGGAGGATCCACATGGGTTCAAATCCCACTTCCCACATTTGTGGGTGGATTAATAGGGGTTTTTCGAGAGTCCTGGTTTCGAGGCATACGTGTAATTTAAGAGTACGAGTAGGATAGAATGCCGTTAAAAAAAAAGTGTTTCAAAACTTGCAACTGAAAGACTCTATCGGGGACAAAGATATTCTATACCGAACGTTAAAAACATAGAGGAGGTAGGATGAACGGTAGCTAGGAAATGAAGGTTTGAAAATGGCCGAATGTAGCCTAATTAGATGATGTAAATACGAATCTTATCTTTTACATTTGTGGTATGGATTATTGAGAGAAGAGAAGATGGTTCAAAAAAGTTTTTAGTTGCACCATAGATATTTATCTACTAGGAGTAACATAGATGTATAAATAATGGGGAGTGATAAACCTACAACAATAATGCGCCATCCGCAACTACCTAAACTTTATAATAATATATAACTTTGTGTAAATAAATATGAGAAAAAAAACTTGAAGAAATTAAAGTTCCCCATGGTGTCTAGAAAGTTCCTATTTGGTCTGAAAACACTACTTGTTTTTTAATCATTACCCCAACCATCATGTCATATTTTATAGAACCACCACCAACATGTCAAAGAAACTTTCCCAAAGGAGAAAGCCTATCACTCATACAACAAAGATATAGCTTGGCGGCACTTGTCATAATCTTTCCTCAAATGTCAATCTTGTACTTCAAATTCCATCTTTTCATCTCTTTACACAAATCATCCTACAAATCCCAATTTTTAAGCTAAATTCTCTCTCTCTTTTTTTTCTCTTCATGCAATCCATAGTTTGACTTTTTTTTGTCACGATATTATCTTGATTTTTTTATTTTTTTTTATTCTTGAGTTTTTTGATTACTCATGTTAAAAATTTGACAAAAACGTTTGAGATTACGAGTGAAAAAAATAAAAAATACTACCCTTCAAAAAAACATTACTTACATGTAAGTTAAATTTTTTTTAGCTAGATCTTGGGTTTTTTTTTCTTCTCTTTTTAATAGATTCACATCAAGATTTGAATAACTCACTTAAGATTTTTGGTAAACTAATTAAATATTTTGGTTATGAATCCTTTGTTTTCGGTTGTTAAAGAAGAAGAATATCCATCAGCAGGATCAAGTGCTAATGATGGTGGTAGTAGATCGTCGGGAAAACAAACGGCGGTGGTGCAACCGCCACAGCCAATGGAGGGTCTTCATGATGCTGGACCACCTCCATTTTTAACTAAAGTATATGATATGGTGGATGATGAATCTATTGATCACATTTTGTCTTGGACCAAAGGAGGTCAAAGCTTTGTTATTTGGGATCCACATGCTTTTTCTACAAGTCTCCTTCCAAGATACTTCAAGCACAATAATTTTTCTAGCTTTATCAGGCAACTCAACACATATGTAAGTTTCCCATATTATATATCTATCTATTTATCTCTTTACATATATATATATATATATATACATACACAAGAGCATGTACTTGCACAATATATAGATGAATGGTAGTGGTCACAAGTCGTTTACTTTTCGACTTGTTTTATTTATAAGGTCAAATTATTAAATGATTGTGTAAAATAAATTATATTGTAAAAAAACAATCACAAATGAGTAAAATGCATGATGAATATCATTGAGTATAGAATACTTTTATTAGTTAACTAAAATTGGATGTTGAATTGGTAGGAAGAGGTTCTAACTCTTCTATTGGTATATTTAAACATGTTTGTATGCATAGATTAGCTCCATGGTGAATTGAAATGGTAGTAGAAATTGTTAGTTCATACTTGGTACGACAACTATTTATGCGGTTTATAACGAATATGTTATTGGTTTTAGTACATTGTATTTGATATTCGTGATGTTCATTTGACAATGCATAAAACTGGATTATTCAACTGAATATTTTTAGTTAGTCATTCTTTGCTCTAACCATTCATTTTGTAGCTATAGAATTGCGTTTTTGGCATTCCTTCATGTCCTGCTTTAGATGCCACCCAAGAAATGAACCAGTGAAATCAAACTTGGGGCAACTCCTTTGGAGTGACTGGTTTAGTGCTCCACTACTTTAGCAACCTTCATTTAACAAAATTTGCAAAAATGTAGCCATCTTATTAACTTTGTATCCTTGATAGATTTTAACTCTTCTATAGTATATCCTATACATGTTTGTACGCCTAAATAAGTTTCATAGTGAATTGAGTTGGTAGTAAAATTGTTCTATATAACTATTTATGCAGTTTAACAAATATGTTATTGTTGTTAGTACATGGTATGAATCAATGAATGATTTAGAAAATTTAGATGAAAGTGGTTCTTGAGGTTTTATGATGCTTCTCTTTTCATGTGAAGTTACTACTTGATATATTTGGTATGCTTGATGCTCATTCGATAATACATAAAACTGGATCATTCAATCGAATTTTTGTAGTTGTACTCATTTTAGAATCATCATTTGTTTAACACTTCTTTGCTCTAACCTTTCACTTTTGTTCTGCTTAGGGTTGGAGAACTTGGAACATTTTTTTTATGTAAAGTTGGTTGATTAAGAAAGCCGACGAAATAATATAAGAGAATAGAACCTACATTGGAATAGTTAGACATGGTTGCTAACATAATGACTTGTAACGGAAGCATGCTAAATGCATTCCACCAAACCATAGAGAAACTCAAGTTAACTAGAGGATACATATGGCATTTCTGAATCTTTTTTTAGGCATACATCTAGGTTATTTGCGAAGGACATTTGAATTTTTTTGTAGGTTTAGAAAATAAATAAATCTGAAGTTCAAAGTCATGCCTAAGATACTCAAATTTGTCTAAGATAACAGGTGGTCGACTTGGTCGACTTATTACTTATATCACGGAATCCATACCCTTTACATTCAAATTGGAATTACAAAGTTTGCAAAGTTCTCTATAGCTTTGTAAACCGGAACCCTAATGATAATTTTGAGTCTAATGATCAACGAAAGTAAAGTGGTAGCTGTTTGCATATGCAGGCCACTCATCAAGGCTTTTCCACTCTATAAGTCGACTCGGTTCAAAAGTAACGCTCCTTTGAAGTATATGTACCGTTTTTTCCTTGTTTACATTTCCCTTAAATGACTTTGTTGCCTTAAGCTAGTATATATGTTACGGCGTATTTGTTTATTTACAAAAAAATAGTAATTTATTAACATAGTATTTATATTTGTATTTTGTGACACTTTATATGTCCAAAATGGGGAAGAAAATCTGGGTGAGTTCGGCCCATTCTGACATGTACTAAAACAATGTTTTGATTTTTAACCTCAATCCATATGTAATATTACCCAATTCATCCATTTTGGCACCGTCAAGTGATTAGAAGTCAGAATTCCGTTATGCTTAATATTACATATGTATGTTATTTGATGTAATTCTTAGCTGAAGACATTGAGCTTGATTATACTTTTGTGATTAAAACACTTAAGTTTCAAGACATTCCGGTTTTTGCATGCAGGGTTTTCGAAAGATTGATCCTGACAAATGGGAATTTGCCAACGACGCATTCTTGAAGGGCCAAAGGCACATATTGAAAAACATCAAAAGACGAAAAGCACCTTCTCAGCCTCCTCCACAACAGCAAGCCCACAACCCGTGTGTTGAGGTCGGAGGATTCGGAGTAGATGGTGAAGTGGAACGTTTACAACGTGATAAACACATTCTTATGGCGGAATTGGTGAAGCTCAGACAACAACATCAAAACACCCGGGCCCAACTTCAAGATATGGAGCTTAGACTAGAAGGGTCAGAAATGAAGCAGCAGAAGATGATGGGTTTCTTGGCAAAAGCTCTGCAGAATCCTGAATTTGTTCAAAAGCTTGCACGACATGGTAAAACAAAGGAACTTGAAGGAATGATCAAGAAAAGAAGTCGACCCGTGATTGATCAAGGGTTATCATTTAGAAAAGATGAACAACTTGGGAATCTTGTGGGGTTTCAAGTATCAGAACTCGAAGAACTTGCATTAGAAATGCAAGGTATTGGTAGATCCAAAAGAAATCAAGAGAATGAAGTTAAAGAAGTCTATGAATCTTATGGAGGGGATAAAGAATTTGATGAGGAATTCTTGGAAGAGTTATTTGATGGACAATTTTACATCAGTGGAAGCGAAGGTGGCGAGACTGATAGGATGGATTTCTTGAGTTCAAGTGGAAAGTTATAAAAATCGACGTTTCCCCTTCACTAAAAGTTCCAAAAACATCAGGAATCAGTTTCTTTATCTCCACTGATAATTAACTTGTCTATTCTTGATCTTTGTAGTTAGGTACGTTGAATGATGATCAAGATATGAATCTATGATGTTCATGGACAAATGTTCATTGCATTGTGGATGATCCTGATGTATTTGCTTTGTTGATTTCTGTCTAACTCGGTAAAACGTGGTTCTTATGAATCACTTTGGGTTCTTGACTTAGTATTTTTCTTTTCAGGTTGTTCAAATTCGGTGCATTTGATCCTTTATTATATCTTTCTTTCCTGATAGATTGGAGCTTTTCCCAGAAGGAATAATACTCAAGATTCTTGGCTGCAATTTGAGACTCATTTTAACCTTTAGTATTCAGTTAATTATTTTTGGGGTTGAATGCATCTCAAGTTATAGTTTATGCTTTTAAAAAAGAAGGGTTCTTGTCACATAATTATTGGTTAGTTTGGTAGTTTCCTAAAGGGTGTTGCGGAATGGCGTTTTGGTCTCTACAATAGACAGTAAAATCAGTTTACTAGCCATAGGTACCGAAGATGTTCAGAACATTTTATGATTTTAGTTTGGAATAAGACTCATGAGTAGTGTTTAAAACATGGCATATAAATACATTTGTAATAACTAATCCGAATAAGTGACAAAATGGGTGGGTTGACTGGCTAGGTAAATGGCCCGAATAGCCGAGTTGAACCATAAATATTTATGTTTCAAAAAGTTGTTAATATGTTTAAAAGAATCAATATTGGTTAAAAATTAAAAATTAAAAAAATCTGGTAACAAAACTCAATATACATATAAATCCAAATTATAGCATATCTTGTAGTTATTACAATCCGTCTTATCAAAAATTTCTTGTATGTATAATTTATTTAGAAACCGGTATATTCTTCTAAAAATCAGCCTAACATTCTTTGTAACGATTCGCTTACATGATAATGTCAGTTAAGAGGATTATTAGATTGATTTATTAAATAGATACATCATTTTTGTTTTTTATGTTACAAATTTTAAAATTTTAATTTATTGGGATTTTGGAGTAGTCCAATATTATAGTTTACTAAAAGGCCCAAATAGCTCTGCGGCCCATAAATGAGAACCATGGACATGCTTTTATAAGACCAAAATCTCTTTTTGAGTTTCGGTTCTTAAAATTCTTTTAACTTATTGGCATTCTTCATTCATTAACTGTATTTTTTTCTTGATATAATTTCAATTTTAATCACCTAATTTGCTATAATTTTGAATTATAGTTTTTTAGTTGAAACTCAATATAAATAAAAATGTAACTTCAGATTATGCTTAGATTCGTGCTAAAAATCGTTTTAATCCAACTTTTTGGTTTTATTAAGCTGGAAAAAATTATGCTCAAATAACTTCAATCTCAACCTTACTAGTAAAATATTTAGTTTCTTCGTAAAAATAAATCTTTATAGTTCCGCCAGTAGTTGTATAATAACATGAACCGGTTAGACAAGGCGCCTCAATTGAGTATCGACTATCGAGTTAACACGAATATGATAGCGATTTGAATACACATTTAGATGGCTAAGTCAAGTCATGTTGACATGCCAAAAATTTTTAATAGAGACACGGCTACATCAAAGTTGCATTCGTCACACACAGTCGCTATACACCATCACTCCTTCAGAAAATAAGAATAGTGGTGTTTGTTGGTTACTTCATAGACCGTCTTTGAGTTTTTGGAGGCCTTCTCCGAACATTGTGAAGTGCTAGAAATATAGGCCAGAATATGAAATAATATAATTCTATTGATCTCAATTGCAATTAAAGCAATGTTACTAAAAGTTTGTTAAGATATTCTTATAAAAAAAAGTGTTTTTGTTTATAAATATGAAAAAAAGAAAAAAGATGACAATGTAAGAAAACTGAAGACAATTTTAGTGCTGTTCAAATTTTAAAATGATTCTTTTCAATATAATTTTTTTTTTTTTTTGAAAAGTGATCAACAAGAAAAATTACATACAAAAAAGAGGGTTTCGAAACTAGTCATCTCAAAACACACTTTTCTTCCTATACCGATACATAAAAATACCACTTACCTCTTCTTAACACGAGTAACCTTATCATTTCGGAATCTCAATAAACTAAAATGCTTGTATCCTATAACATTGAAACATGGTCTGCGCGCTATGTCTTTTGGCAAATTGAATTTTTAGAGTGTTTCTTTAATAATTTAGTTTAAAGGAAAAACTTTTAAGGGTCTTTACCACTAAAAATAAGCACATGAAGTCAATTAACGAAAGATCTACTAATAGCTAGAGTTAGCCTTGGGGGTGTATTTGGAAGAAAAAACGACAATCATGAGAATGTTTGGTGTAACAAAATTCTCGAAGAGACGGTTAAAACAAATCGACAAAGCACAAAAACGGTTAATATATCTTATATTATTACAAAACTAAAGAAAAGGGTGGAAATAATGTGCAAAGTACAAGTGCTAGCTTTGAATTTTTGAAAGTTAATTGGTTGGGAAAACAAATTAAAGATTGAAAGCAATGGAAGTGAGTAAAAGGAAAGTAGGCAGGACACTTGTGTAACCAAATTTGAACAAGGACCACTCTACAAACTGGTTCTAGGCAACCTACAAACTATTCCCATTATCATTTACAGTTTAACTATGTTATAAACTATCAAGTTTACATCTGTACACCACCAATATTTAGCATTATACCATCAAATATGTTTCATATTATTGTAAAGTACAACACTTTGAAGTATATCTGATGGTGTATGGCTAAAAACTGGTAGTGTACGTCAATGAAGTTGGTGGACTATTAGTAAGGTTTTTGACTTTGAGAGAATCCACGGGTTAGAGTTTCACTTCATATTTGTGCGATGGATTAATGGAGGGGTTTTTGGAATTCCTGATTTTCATCCTAGTCATTCGTGTAATTTAAGAGTAGGAGTAAGATAGTTTGTCGTTCTAATAAGAATAAAAAATTAATGGTGTGCGAATAATATTATGTAGATATAATTGGCCAGGACTGTTCGGTTTAAGTTGAGGTGGGTTTTAATTTTTCTCATTTTTCAACTTCGTATATATATGTAGCCCTGTCCCTTGTTTGTCCTAGTGTCGTGATAAGTTTCGGGTCAGATGTTATAATGGTTATTATATATACAAATGATGGATTAAGTAAAGAACTAAGGAGCATATATTTGTAAAACAATTATCTGAAAATGTGAAGAGTGATCACTAAACCTCAAAAAGTAGTCGCAAATTTAGAATGAGAAAACAGAAAAAAAAATTCCCCCACGATTTATGCTTAAAAATCTCTCTCTTTAATTTATTCATATAATTGCTATACATGCATGTCAAAATGATTGAAAGACCATCCCCTCTTGCAAGAGGTCTTGTGTTCAAGCCTTGGGAAGGACATAAGAATTAAGTCCCTTTATGAGGGCTTGGCTTGGGTATACCCAGGTTCAAGTCTGAGGGGGCAGAGTTTACCCCTATTAATCGTCGTGCCTTCGGGCGGATTAGTAGGAGGTTTTCCCCCCATCGGGTATTTGAAATAAGCATTTCTACTTCGAGGGAGCTCTCTAGCGCGGACCCGGTTAAGACAACGTATGCTAGACCTCTCGCTGTCGAATCGCGACACGAAGTTTCCAACGAAATTCACCTTTCAAAAAAAAAAAATACTAAAACAATGAAAAAAAAACTATTATATAAATATAGACACACGTTTTTATCTTCATTGTAGAAATGATAAAACATTATAATTATGTAGTACTCCATCCGTCCCAATTTAAATATCTAAATTTGACTTACTGAGTTTTCTCTAACTTTTACCGTAAATATTTTCATTTATGTTATATAAACTTGATATAAAATATAATGAATGGATTATGTTTTAAATGCATTTTTCATTGATATAACTTTCATCAAGTGTTTTATAACACAATCAAAAATATTCACCGTCAAAGATGAAAAAAATTTGAAAGTCAAAATAAGACGTATAAATTGTGACAGATGGAGTTTATAAAAATAAAGAAATAGGTTAATTATTAATTCACAGAGATTGGTTCATTTGATAGAGGTTTTTGTCTTTCAAGATACAGACGGTAGTCAACTAGTTTAGTATCATTTGGTGTAATTAATAGGACATTTGCAGTTAAAAAAAAATTAGGAAGTATATATTGGGCATATGTGACAAAAGATTTTCAAGAGTTTTAACTTTTAATTTTGAACAAAAAACTTTTATTATGTTAAAAACTTTGTTTGGATACAACTATCTTTAATTTGTATTTGAAAGAAAAAGTTCAAATAATGAAACGCCTTGAAGTAGCGTTTCACGAGCTTTTAGCTTTTAATTTTAAAAAGTTACACAAATACCTCTTAAAGTTGCAGCTACAGCTTACCATACCACACCTCTAAAAAATAAAAACTCTAGCTAATAGCTTTGATTAAAAGCTACAGTTTATAGCGGCAACTAAAAGTTATAGTTACCCGCTATAACTACTTTTGGGTTGGTTTGACTTAATTGTTTGTAGGAACATATAGATGAAAAATAAGGCATCAGCTAGCTAGAGTACGTAGTGTTCGACTGCAGCCCTACATGACTTCTGAAATCATATATGATACCCTGAACCTAATAATTATCTTTTCCCTTTATATATGATCCCGCGAATGCATGCCTTCTTGTTTCTTCTGAACTAGTCACGTGACTAATTTAAGTTTGGCTAGGTTTTACAACTATATATATAACCATTAGCAAAATATATGTGACAATTGACCCAAATAACCCCATCCTGCCTTGCTATATACATCTTTCCAAAAGCATTTTCTCTTGATACATGTCATATTCTATGGCTTCTTCTTTGTTATCCTAGCTAGCTTATGAATTATTTTTGGCCCCCAGTCATGTTTAAGCGTGTAAAATTACACACGCTTACTTAGTAATCAAATTGACGGAAAAGGTGAAGCTGCCAGCATGATCTAATGAGTGTTCTGACACAATTAAAGAACTCTAACTAGGTCATGTCGTCCGCTTCACTTTTTGCTTTCATTTTGGATTCAACAAAAGCCATCCAGATCGCCTATGTCAAGTAAAGTGCATGCTTTCAAATATATATATTGCAAACCAAGAAGTTCAGCTGGTACATTTATAGTAGTATAAAATATATTCATGTGATTTATGTATAGTTTTCATTTGGGTGAATTAAGTTGGATCAGCTGTTGCAACTCTAGCTAGCTAAATTAAGTTCAACTTACCTTTGATCATGAATTATTAACTAGCTGAGTGAGTAATTAATACATTGGTCTCTCATACAACTTTATTTTAACAAAAAATAAAAATTTGCATGTTCAAACTTTCTCATCAACAAACCACAAATCAATGGTGTCTAATGTTATAAAAATGATGAATATATACTTTACATGATTTTCTGACGCATGCTATGAAATAAATACTCAAATCATGTTATCAATCCACACATTTTGACCTTTTATTCTTCATTAACTGTATGTAAAAAACTCCAAGAATAATCAGATAATGAAATTGTATTTTTAGGTTTTCATAATAGTAAGAAAACAATTAATTACATGAGAAGAAGATTGAAACAAATGCAAATTAAATAGAACTTTATTATTTATCTAAGTTCTTTATTTCTCAAGTGTTTAATCACTCTGCTAGCTACAGCGTCCTGTGAGTAGTTGATTTCGTCACAATAGTAGTCTATAAACGGCTTATCGGGGTTTATTTTTTTTTCATATTCTATGCTTGAATTTTTTTTTGCATAAGTAACAAATCAAACATCTGCTAACTACAAATTAAAACGTGATTGGAGCTTTCTTTCATTGACAAGTGATATTTTCTTTGAGCGATAAATGCTTCTCTAATATAGATTGCTAATTTGTAGTTAATTTATAATTTTTTCAAATATATAATAATAGTCATCTAAACTTTTTTCTTATATTTATTTACTCTGGGCTCTGGCTACCTGTGGGAAGTGGGAACTGGAAAGTGAAAGAAAGGTCCATAAAAGGGCCGTTGGCTCGATAAACATGTACGTATTACTAGATGATTGTTCTTAAGCCCTCATCTTATACGTGAGCTGGGCTATTAAAATGTAGATCATACATCTTAGCAATTACTTGGGCCTTTCTAATGGGATTTCAAGACGGACTAATAAGGTCGCGTTTGGTTCGCGGAATGTTTTTGGAAGGAATGAAATTTGATGGAATGGAATGGAATTTAATGGAATGGAATTTGATTCAAATAGTATGTTTGGTTGGTAAAATGCACAAGGAATGAATCATATGATATGCTAGTTAATGACACAAATACCCTTTATGTTATCCTTCCAAGATAAAAAAAGATCGGTCAATTCTTCTTTAAACCACCCACATCTCCCACATTCTTCATTTGTTGATTTAACACCAACCTCCCACATCTCCCATTACATTAAACCACCGCCGCCATCAACATTTTTTCTAACAACTACACCTTAATTATTATTATTAATTTTGTTATACTTACAAATCTATCTATCAAATCATATAAATATATACACACACAAATATATATACATATATACATATCTATATATATATAATAAGAAAAAGGAAGTTTCCGGTTGTGGGTGGTGGTGGTTCGTTTCCGGTTGGGGTGGGTGGTGGTGGTGGTTGTATTTGGCTATGGATGGTTAAGGTTTGTTTCCGGTTGTGGGTGGTGGGGTTTTTTCCCGATTGTGACAGGTGGCTTGTTTCCGGCGGGTGAATGACGGTGGTTGTTCCCGGCTGGTGGTAGCCGGTGGTTGTTTCCCGCCGGTGGTAGAAGGTGGCTGTTTCCGGCTGGAGTGTATATGGAGAAGGTTTGAAGAAGATGATAATTGTAAGGTTATTATGGTATTTTGTAGATTCAAGTCTCAATGGAATTAAATTCCATCACACCCACCAAAAGATTTTGATTCATATGAATGAAGGAATCTTTACATTCCATAGGAATTAAATTCCTTCATTTTTTTGCAACCAAACATGAAATGGAATGGAATTCACATTCCAATTCCATCAAATTCCTTCAAATTATGTCAACCAAACGCGCCATAATACTTTGTGAATTTGAGACTTTCTAATGGGATTTCAAACAAATATTTGATAAACAAATCTCTATCTCTATCTCTATCTCTACTATCTTTATCTCTATCTCTACTACATTATAAAGCATTTGTTCCCGTCAAATTTTTTCAACTTTTCAACTAAGTTTTTAAAAACCTATAATGCCCCTATTATTTGTTCACTAATTTAAATATATTTACCTAAAATAACTATAATACCCTTAGAGGAAATCTCAGTCACTCATTTTCATCTCTCTTATCAAATCTCAACCACTCATTTTTTTTCTCTCCTCCATAATCATTTTATTCCTCTAATTCATTCAAAATCTTTTATCTCAAAAACCGTACATCGATAAATTATAAAATTTATATGGGTGTTTTTAAAATTTCATGCTTTTTCATTAGAGAGGTCATTCTATATACTTTCGACGAATTTTTAAATCCGAGGGCGCAGCTCGAACGGCTAAGGCATTTGGCTATCACGCTCTATGGCTATCACGCTCTATGATCTATCACCTCCTATGACCTATCACACTCTATGACCTATCACTCCACCATCTCACCGCCGCAACGCGCGGGTACTTTTTCTCGTAAAACAATAATGTTTTCATATTACTGTATTAGTTTTGAATTGATTATTACATAATGCAGTATGTCATTTGATGTTCAGTTAAATAATATTATTAGGGTCAGGTCGTTCTTGTTCAAAGTCAGCCATCTATGCAGATCAAAGGTTAATGAATTGATAAAATTCAACCTTGAGGCTCTGATACCAATTGTGAGTCCCAAATATATAGATGAATAACAAACCCGACTGGCAAGTACAACTGGTCTTGATGGACAAGTTCAGTTTACGATCCAGATATGGATAACAAGAAGCAATTGACTAGATATAAAATGCAAGAACAAATGGCAGAAACTATATAAAGATATATATAAGTATAATCAAGTATGTAGCATTGAGACACGTTGTTTTCTTTTCAATGTATTTGATTTATTGATGTATAAACAAATACAAGGATTGTTGCGGAACAAAGATAAACACCCAAGTGTAAGTATCTAAACAATCCCGAAATACAAGTGATCTAATAAACTTGGAAATACTCGTAAGTTTTCTTAGAGTATATCTCACAAGTTGCAATGCTAAAGTTTCTAAGCTTTTTGCAAGTTGTGAGAAGACTTTGTATTTATAGACCAAGTCCATGATGACATGGACAAGATCGTACAAAGTGGTTGTGAGCATTTAAGGAATTAAACCATAATTCCTTACATGCTGCACTTGGAAGAGTATATAAGTCACTTGATGTGACTTATAGTACTAGGTTCCAAGCCTATACTTTGTACCTTTTGTTAATGGATAAATCTATTAACTGGATAAAGGTGTAAAGTAAAAGTCTTCCTCGTAATCAGTGTAAAGTGTTGTAAATACTTTACACTGAGATGCTTCAGTCTTCGATCTGGTAGAATCACTTTTTGCTCGCTTCTGAGATGATTCTCTTCTTCATACTTCAGTCTTTGACTTCAGAATGAATGCTTCAGTCTTCGATCTGGTAGAATCACTTTTTGCTCGCTTCTGAGGATGATTCTCTTCTTCATACTTCAGTCTTTGACTTCAGAATGAATGCTTCAGATTTATCTCGATCTGGACTGAAGTGAAGCTTCAGTGAAGGAATTCTGAGACATCTCAGAATTCTGCAAAAACGTCTTCACTAAACTTCAAGCTATTTCTGAACAAATTATACTTGGTCGATTTCCGACCTAACACCCTCCTTTAGCCTAATACTCCCTCCTTATTAATCCTCTATTTTTTTAATATTTATTTAATAAATGGCCAACCTTTAATAAAAAAATCTTATAAAAAAATCTTTATTATTATTATTATTATCTATATATATACCACCTAAAAAAACCCTCACATATTCTCAACCCAAAAAAAAAAAACCACGGCAAAAAAAAACAACCTACGATCACTACCAAAAAGGTTTTTTTATTTATATACTTTGTTCATATTTAATCATTATTATTATTATTATTATTATTATTATTATTATTATTATTATTATTATTATTATTATTATTATTATTATTATTATTATTATTTACATTTATACATTTTTGGATGTTAAATTTATATATATAGTCACTTTATATATTAATTATTTGATATTATTATTATTATTATTATTATTATTATTATTATTATTATTATTATTATTATTATTATTATTATTATTATTATTATTATTATTATTATTATTATTATTATTATTATTATTATTATTATTATTATTATTATTATTATTATTATTATTATTATTATTATTATTATTATTATTATTATTATTATTATTATTATTATTATTATTATTATTATTATTATTATTATTATTATTATTATTATTATTATTATTATTATTATTATTATTATTATTATTATTATTATTATTATTATTATTATTATTATTATTATTATTATTATTATTATTATTATTATTATTATTATTATTATTATTATTATTATTATTATTATTATTATTATTATTATTATTATTATTATTATTATTATTATTATTATTATTATTATTATTATTATTATTATTATTATTATTATTATTATTATTATTATCTTCTTTTATTATTATTATTATTATTATTATTATTATTATTATTATTATTATTATTTTACATATTTGACGTATATCATATATTCATAAATTATAATTTTATTGTTTGTATCAGTCGTAATCTTACGACTGACATTTTTTTACATTATCATTTTTTATTTTATTTTATTTTATTTTTTTTTTCTTTTTATTTTATTTTATTTTATTTTTAATTTTTTGTCACATTTAGATTTTTAATGAGGTGTTATCTTTTTCATTTAAATTGCTATATCTATGTTGTCATGTATGATCTTAATCATCAATTTTAATCCTAATCATCAATCATAATCCTAATCATTAATACTTATTTTTCTATTTTCGATATACGTACAAATATATACATTATACTCCATTTTTTTTATTATTTCAATGATAATTATCTTTTATCAAATAAGATTGTTTATTATATTATGTTTTTTTTTAAAAAGTATTTATTATATTTTATTTAATAATTATATATCATAAGAAAGATTTTTATGATTTATAAATATTTATGTTTCATTAATCATGCTTTTACATATTTGACGTATATCATATATTCATAAATTATAATTTTATTGTTTGTATCAGTCGTAATCTTACGACTGACAGTTTTTTACATTATATTTTTTATTTTATTTTATTATTTATGTTCTCTGTTATCCCGCATAACGTGCGGGTTTAATCTAGTTTGCTATAAATGTGATATTAAGTACTAACAATATTCCGACATGACAACTTGACAAGTAGATATACAAAGACTTGTTAATTTGTTATAGCTCAAACACATTCAATTATTGAACACTCAGCTCGTTCTCATTTGTATGTATGAGATGTGACTCTTATTTGAACAATTATTTTGAGTTTACTATTTATTAGGATACTATCTAATACTATCTTATAAAGCATTTTGCCTTTTTTTTTTAAGAAAAGATGATTTGAACTACCTAAAATACCCTTATTCCTTATTCACTAATTTAAACATCTCTACCTAATATACCTATAATAACCTTGAATCTCAACCACTCATTTTTTTTCTCTCTCCTCCATAAATCATTTTATTCCTCTAATTCATTCAAAATCTTTTATTTCAAAAACCGTATATCGATAAATTATAAAAATTGTTTGGGTGTTCTTAAAATTTCATGCTCTTTCATTAGAGATGTCATTCGATATACTTTCGACGAATTTTTAAATCCAATGGCGGAGCCCGTACGGCTAAAGCATTCAGCTATCACACTCTATGACTTATCACCTCCTATGACCTATCACCCCATCATCTCACCGCCGCAACGTGCGTGCACTATCTCTCGTTTATCAAAAAGAGTAATATTGAATTTGGTTTAATTTAATACTACACAGATAACTACGCGATGCGGTGATGGTGCTGATAGCGGTGTGGTGGTGGCGGCCACGAGTAGATAGTGTTGGTGACTAGTGGTGTTGACAGCGACGACGAATAATGTAGGCTATTGAAGTAAATGCTATTAATATAAAAGGTAATAGTGGAGTTATGTTGGAAGTTAAGGAATATATATTGTAGATTAATGTTATTGAGAGTATTATAAGCTAGTATATCAAGTAGAGATTCTAAATAATGAATAAACGGTAAGAATAAATTGAGTAGTTTATATATTTTTTTGACAAGAAATAAAAGTCATTTGTTTCATAATATATATTATAATTTATAAAATATATTTCATAAGCATTCATATCTCCCTATCTCCCTAATATATTAAAGATCCATGAGGAATGACATCGAAGGCTTAGTTGTCAAGTTTTAAGGCCATTTCCAGGAGAATTATAGTGTCATTGATGATGCATATGGTGTGTTTTTGATAGTGTAAAGAGTGTGTGTATATACAAAAAAGGAGGGAATTTGAATTCAAATGAGAGATGTGAGTGGGTCACGTTTTTTGATAGGCTGCATTTTGTATGTATTATTTGTGTGTATGCGTGTAGATATATGCTTTTAGGGAAAGTGTGGAATAAGGAGATGAAAGGGCTGTTGTATCCTTTCATGATTTTGTAATATATCTATATATAAATTACATGAGAGCTACTAGCATTAAATGTTTCACCAATGCTACAAGCATTGAGCCGAATCTTTGATCCCATTTTCAAAAAAATCTCATGCTTCAATAAGACTTGCAGCAGCCATCCCTTTCTTTCTCTTCTCCATATGTACTTCTCTTGGAAATATGAGTTGTAATCACATATATACATTATACACACATCAATCCATATCTAATTATCTATTCTCTCTGTGATATTCAAAGTGCCATTCTCATGGCAAACAACAAAATTTACTATGTTGATGACTAAATGCCAAGGCAGATTTCGTGAACATGAAAGTTAAGATCATCCATAAACTTAAACAAAGCTGGGTGGGGATTCACATGATCCTGATTGATGAGAAGGTATACATGTTATGAACTCTTTATTCTAATTTTATTGTTTACAAGCTCCTCAATTTTGTGAACAAAACCTTTTTTGAGGAGTAACAAAATTATTGTTAATCAGAATTCTTGAGTTACAAAATTATATACAGAGACCTTTTTTTCAATCAAGAACAATGATTTTGTTGTCAAACCCTTTTTTTCGGCCCATGGGTTGTAACAGAAACCTTTTTTTTTTACAATTTCAGATATGGAATCATAAAAAGAATTAGTTTGGGATAAGGAGTAAAACTGATTGATGAGAAGAATAAAACTTAAAATCAGAATTCTTGCATTACAAAATTATTTACATAGTTTGTCAAACCTTCTTTTCGGCCCATGGGTTATAACAGAAACCCTTTTTTTTTTTTACAATTTCAGATATGGAATCATAAAAAGAATTAGTTTGGGATAAGGAGTAAAACTGATTGATGAGAAGAATAAAACTTAAAATCAGAATTCTTGAGTTACAAAATTATATACAGAGACCTTTTTTTCAATCAAGAACAATGATTTTGTTGTCAAACCCTTTTTTTCGGCCCATGGGTTAGTAACAGAAACCCTTTTTTTATTATCGTGAACAGAAACCCTTTTTGTGATGCTGGGTTACAACAATTTTCGGTTTACATAATTATGTAGAACTCCTTTGATGAATATCGATAATTCTTAAGAGTTTCTCATGGATCTGAAAAGACCATTTATAGATCTGTTGTTTTGGGTTTTTTGTTTTGATGATCTCAGGGAAACAAGATTCAAGCAACTGTGAAGAAGGAATTGATTCCAAACTCTTCTCCAGAAAAGGGCAAGCGTAACTCCAGGTGATGAATCTACTTCCAGAGTGTAAAGTCCTTCACACGATGGTTTAACCCACGAGTGTAAAATAACAAGTCAAGTATGCACTAGATTGGACTAGTATTACTTTAAATACAAATGCAAGAATATAAATAAAGTAATAAAGACTTAAAACAATATTTAAGCAAGTAAAATAATGGTGGAACACAAATGTAATTTTCAAGTGTATTTTATTTATTGATGTTAAACAAAATACAAGATTGTTGCGGAACCTAGATATTACAAGTATGTAACTATCTAAACAATATTTGAATTACAAGTGATCTATACTTGCTAAATAATCTCCTTGGATCGATATACTTAAAGTTGTGAAGTATAACTATTATGATCGAGAGTATTTTAGCAAGTTCACCAAATTGCAAAAAGTAATTTGGACGAGGTATGTGACTTGGTATTTATAGGCAAATAAATTCAACAGTGAATTTATTATGCCGTACAAATATGGTTGCATGCATTTAAGACAACTACTTTAATTCCTTAAATGCATTGGTTAAAGTACAAGGATAAAGTCATATTGATGTGACTTGTCATCCTTTTAACCAACCACCTTTACACACGTATTGTACTTTTATCAATAGACAAATGGGTTGTCCGTGTAAAAGTGTGTAAAGGCAAAAGTCTATTTCTCGTAATCAGTGTTCAGACTTGTAAGGTCTAGAACACTGATAAAGCTCCAGTCAGGAGATCTGGTAAGACTGTCAGTGGGCTCCACTGCTTGTCAGTCTTCTTTCTTCAAACTTCAGTCTTTGACTTCAGTGAGAATGTCTTCAGTAGAAACGATCTTGACTGGAGTGAAGTCTAGTGAGCTAATCTGGTGGAATCCAGATTTCTGTACAAGTAAACAGCTCACTGGTCTTCTATTATTTCTGGACAAATCTTCAGTGCCGCTCCAGTCTTCAAGTCTGGAGTGGGTCCAGTAAATTTGGACCTAACAAATTCCCCCTATTTGTTCAGAAATAATGCAAGGTTTTTCAAGCTTCTATCTATACAAATGTATGCTTGAAAAACACTTGTTTTTTTTGTGACTAAGTCTAAAATACTTTTGTTGCTGGAAAAACACTTTATAGATCATCAGTGTTCCAGTTTTAATCTTTTAGTTCTAACTTAGACTTAATCTGATCACTTACTTGTGAATCAAATATTGCAACTATATTTACATCCATCAACAGAAAATAAGTTACAATTTTGGGAAATAAATACTATACAAGTAAGTAGATAAAAAAAGTCAGGCCCTTCTCTTTGAAGTTTGTCCTGGTGCATCTTCAGTGGCCTTTCTTTTTGGTGAAGGTGAAGCTTCTGGAGAGCGCATACCCAAAACAGTTTCCATTTGTTGCTTCCTCTTCCAGACCTTCTCAATCCTTTTCAAAAATGCTTTGACATCTGGGGATACATCAGATTTCCCTCTAAATGTCAAGCCAATCTCCTTCAGTTCAGTCCATCCAAAAGCTTGGACTGAAGTGTTCTTCCTTTCATCCACGAAGTTACCTTCCCTGGTCAACTTCACTTGAAACTTAGACATGCCCTCATGATTTTCAGCAAGCATGATCTCAGCATCAATGATCTTTCTGACATCAGCCCTGAACTTCATCATTTCTTCATACTTGGCTTTTTGCCTTGCTATCTGGATCATGTATTCAGTTTCCCTTGACACCTTTTCTTGTTCCATGGCTTTCTGAACTTGAGCCCTATCAATTTTTCTGGTTGTGTCAAGTGGAATGAAAGTACTAATATCTGCATCCCTGGCTGCTTTGATCTGTCTGGCAGTGAGTTTGGGTAAACCCTTTATTTTCTTTCGATATTCAATCTCCAGGGCTGCAACATTTGTTCTGACCTTTTTCTGGAGATCCACCAGTGCATCCCTTCTCTTGGCAATCAAATCTAGAACACTTTCCCCATAGGTTTCAGAGTCAAACTTCTGTTCTTCCACAGAGTATCTGGAACGAACATGTACATCGTCCATAACTTCAAGGCATTGATGGACTCTGGGACCATCCTTCATTGTTTTGTAAACATCAACATGGATGCCCAGTCTTCCAGCATTATAAGCATCTAGTGTGCCCATCGTTGCCATTTGATTTTTGTGTTCCAGGAGTTCATTAATTTGGCTTCTTTTGTAAATATCAATCATAATGCCCTCCTGTTCCAGTCTCTTGGATCTTTCTTCATCAGCACTTGGGAACTCAACATCCTCTTCAATCTCACTTCCAGATACCAAGTGTTCCTTTCTTTTCAGACTTTTCAATTCTGTTGGCATATCTGGAAATGCTTCAAACTGTGGCTCACTGGCATCAGTACCAGCAGCCTCTTCTTCGTGCACAATGACTTCAGTGCCAAGTGCTTTCTGTGCACTGGCATCAGTACCAGTCACCTTTTCTTGTTGCTCACTAGCTTCAGTACCGAAGGCCTTTTCAATTGCACTGGCAACCACTTCTTTCTTTTTCTTCAGAATCAAACCTTCAGGAATAACCTCAGTGACAGCAGACTTTTCCCCTTGGAATGATCACCAGTTTGAGACTTGTGGGCATTCCATAACTGCTCAAGCATGTGTCTGTCTGAAGACCCAAATGTTCTTCCTGACACTGGAGTTATGACATTCACAGTCTTCCTTAACTCAGTCACTTCCTTCTTAATAATCTCAACTTCTTGAGGCAAGTGTTTTGGCATTTCAGTATTTATCATGTTGACCACCTGAGGCAATAACCCATCTTGAATATTTCTAAGTACTGACCCAGAAATTTCTGCAGTGATTTCTTTCAACATCTCACCTCTAAATTTTCTGGTACATGCATCACTGATGTTGTTGAATCTCTTCTGTCAGACCTGCCAGTGGCTGAACAATCTCGTCTTTCACTGTAGTCTGGACAGAATTTACCAGCTTCGTCTCCAAACCCTGGACTGCCATTTTAATATTTTCTGAATTTTTGTTTGTGGCCAGTACCAGCTCATTCAACTTCTCGAAGACCAACTTCTCATTTCCAGCAAATAGGTTCATTTCTGAATGCAAGATTATTTGACAAAATTAATTTAAAATCAGAAACTACCTGAGAAGAAGACTGTAGTGATCTCTCCAGGTCCGCCACCTTTATTAAAAGGTCTTGGACCTCGGTTGAAGAAGAAGTGGAGAGACCACTGGAGGAGCAAGTTCAGAAGTCATTCTGGTTGCCAAAGGAAGTTGTGTCTGGACTTCTTCAGTTGATGTTGCAGAAGTTATGACAGTTGAGTCCAGCACACGAGGAATTTCTGTTTCAATTTGTGAAGGGTTAAAATAAGGAGTATTTGAAGGAATTGAAGATGGTGGTGGTGGTGGTGCATTCAAGGATTCTGGTGGTGGTGGCATATTAGTTTCTAGGTGGTGGTGGAACATTTAGTGATTCTGGAGGTGGTGGCATTTCTGATGTCTGTTCCACTTCCATAGTATCATCACCCAAGAAACTCATATTAGCATCAAAATTAATACCATCAGACATTGGTGACTCAGCTTCATCCCAACCAATAATTTCACCAACTGTCTGATCACCAGCCTCTCTATTCAAATCAATCTGAGCATCCTGCTCAACATTCTCACTCTGTTCAACAATCAACGACCCATCTGCATTCATTATGTCACCAGCCGAAGAATGTGAGACTGGAATCACTAGAGGTGAGGCTCCAGTAACCCTAGTCTGTGCAAGAGTTGTGTCAGAAATTTGGCTATGTTCAATTGATTGTGCTGACACGGACTCTACTGAGGGTTGGGCAGACCCCCTATTTTCTTCACCACTATCCCCTAAAAGAATATTGGAAGTGATTGCTTGTGGGTTTTCCCTTATGACATCTCCAGAATCCTGTTGGGAGGATTCTGGATGACTAGATTGGGTACTACGAGAAGCGACCGGAACTCCTCTTTTCCTAAGACGTCTGGTTGTAGTTCTTGGTCTAGTGGGAGGGTCTGGTGGAACAAAATTAACATTTTGCTGAGGGTCAGGAACCACCTGGGTAATAGGTGGAACCATTTCAGCAATGAGGTCTCCAGTAGGTCCCTCACTATTTTGAGGCCTGCCTGAAGCCTCTCCTGACTCATCTGGTGATGATGCATCAGTTTCTTCCCTTTGAAAACTAGTGATCATGACCTGAGGAATTGATGTGTGAAATCTAGCTTAAAAATTTATAACAAGATCTACCGTTTACTGACTATCATACCATGACCTAGCAAGAGTCGTTCATAGACAAACCACTAAAATAATACTTGTATTCAACTAGTACCACTATCGAAAAACACAAATATCACCAAGTACACAAGATTAAGTATAAGAAATCACTTCATTAAGATCTTGACAAAATGTTAAGTAAAACCAACTTGAATTCAAAATATTATGCAACCATAACTAATTGTTTCACTTCATCTTCATAGATGTATAGAGATTTAGCTACTCATAATGAAAAGAACTAAATATTCAATTAGAGAAGAGAACATAATGTACCAAATATGAAGTAGAAATCCAAATCGAGGTTACAATCGAGCTACAATAAGTAACAATAGCCAAAACTAATCTCCAAGTCTTCAAAATAGTTGGAATGATGAAAAACCCTTCGAAAACCCTTCAAAAACGGCTAGGAGTTAAGTATGGAGGCTCAGTGTCCAACATTAGGTTTAGGGTAGAGTGGGGGTTTGTATTTATACCCCAGGAGAGAGAAATCTGACAGTTCAGCGTCTGGTCGCGCCGCGAATGGCCTTCTCGCGTCGCGAGTCGTGCCAAAATTGGAGCCTTTCAAAACAGGGACTTTTGTCGCGTCGCGATTTTTCATGGTCGCGCCGCGAGGCCATTTTTGTTAAGGCTCGCGCCGCGAATGGTTCTGGTCGCGCCGCGAGTCTGTCCTCTTTTGGGCATTTCAGCTTCGTTCTTCATCCGTTAATGCATATGGACCATTTCTGAGCTGCTTTCTACCATTATGAGCGATGTACCTGCTGTAGACCTGAAACCACTAGCAAATACCATAACGCACCACAAAACAAGTATAAACGGCTATAATTCGTATACAAAACGTCCAAATAAGATGTGGAAGATATGTATAAATTGAGCCACATCAGGAATATTTACCTCATTTGCAGAAGATTTAAGATTGGTCAGATCACGCATATATTCACATACTGAAAAATGAGTGGTTTCAAAATCGTACTGGTTACCCAGAGCTCTTTTAAAAATAAGTGAAAGAAAACGAATATAAGGTACAAATGCTTTTCTACCTTTCACTTTAAGACGCTCTACCAGATCATCAAAGAAAATTTGGGCGAAATCCACTCTGTATCCACTACAACAAAACATGGCTTTTAGGACACCCAAAAACGTCCTATAATGTTACTTTATAGGACCTTTCATTTAATAGGACCAACGGTAAAAGCGTTTCATGTAAGGGGGTCGTAAAAAGTCATGAGGGTCCTAACATCTCAAATAAGATTATAAAACCAATATAATGGTCACATAATAAGTCTATGAACAACTCAATTAGGGTCCTAATAAAAACATATTGGGACACTTTTACAATGTTCTAAGATGTGGTTACTCATTTTTAATCTTTTGATACACATACAAGCGTCCTTAAAAGTTATTTTATAGGACCCTTACCATGTAAACATTATATATACTTTAGTACCAAGAAAAGAGTCCTAATATCTCAATTAAGATGATGAAACCAATTTTATGGTCGCATAATATGTCTACAAACAACCCAAATAGCGTCCTAATAAAAACATATTAGGACACTTTTACAATGTTCTAAGATGTGGTTACTCATTTTTAATCTTTTGATACACATACAAGCGTCCTTAAAAAACTAGATAATAGGACCCTTGGTATGTAACAAGACGAATATGATGATGATTATCCAATAAGGAAAGTATCTTTTAGGTCTCCACGAGATAGCAATGGTCATGGAAGCCACACAGCCTTCACGGCTGCAGGTCGCTATGTAGAGAACATGAACTATAACGGACTGGCTAGTGGTGGAGCAAGAGGCGGTGCACCAATGGGTAGAATTACAGTATACAAGACATGTTGGGATTCAGGTTGTTATGATGCTGATATATTAGCAGCATTTGATGATGCTGTCAGAGATGGAGTCCACACCGTGTCTCTATCCCTTGGGCCCGATGCTCCACAAGGAGATTACTTCTGTGATGCCATCTCCATTGGATCATTCCATGCAGTTAGCCGTGGGATAACTGTCGTGTCTTCTGTTGGTAATGGAGGAACTAAAGGGTCTGCTACAAATCTTGCTCCTTGGCTTATTACAGTTGCAGCCAGTTCAACCGACAGAGAGTTTACTTCTAAACTTGCAATGGGGAATGGTGTTAGAGTTAAGGTATCTGAAATTCACTTCAAACTCATTATCCCACCACCTGATAAAGCTTGAATCAGGATAATGTCATAGCTAATAAATTCTTTAAGGTTGTTTGGATAAATTGTATCTGATTATACAGGGGTCAAAATGTCAATTAATTTTCATACTTTATGACAAAATGGATAGCTGAATAATAAAGTACTTCGTGATTGTTTGACTAACCAGTATCTGTTTATATTGGTTTTTACAGGGCGAAAGTCTTAGTGTACATCAGATGAGAGCTCCTGCAAGAATCATATCTGCCTCAATAGCAAATAGGGGTTTCTTCACCCCTTACCAATCCAGGTGAAAAACAGGTACTTTTGTTGATGGTTTATAAAATAGAAACTATTTTGCGTAAAAAAATGTTAAAATCTTCCCTTTTCTTCTACCATCGAATATAAAATACGTCTTGATGAATTTCTTGATTATATCTTTTATATTGAGGGTAAGAATGGACAAATATCATGTCCATGCATTGATTGCGGTAATCAAATATGGGATAGTATGACTCATCTGGAATTGGAATTCTTTTTGCTTGTCTGCCGGGTGTCAGGTACCTCACATATCCATTACTTATATAGTTTGGGTTGTGTTGTTGTGACTGCATATAATTGGAAGTAGAAGTTTGACTTTTGACTTTATAATAGGTGGTAAAGTTTGACTTCTGAAATCATGGAGCCTATTGAAGATATGGCTACTGCATAAAAAAACCCTGCTAGTCTCGTCTTTGTGCAAAGGAACGAGCATCTTTTAATAGCCTATTAATGCAGAGATTTCCTTATGCCAAAGATGATATCAGTTTCTACGGTAAGTCTTTCACACCTTATGGTACACACAATCCCCAAAATGATTAGTGACATGTGGATAAAGTTGAGTGATAAAATACTTGGTGAGTATAACCGGCCTGGATCCTTTTTTATTACAGTTGACTTGTGTGACCCATTTTAGTTAAATATTAACCCAAGTCAAATAATTCATGGATAGTTGGGCTGAAAATGACCTCTGGTTTCTATGTAATATGCTCTTCTTTAGCTGTTAGGAACTCATGACTTTAGGCAGTCATTGGAATGTATAACTTATCTTCCTTTTTTGTTTTTGAAAATGGACCGGAACTGTTCCAGTTACCAGTTTTTCCCCGGATGTCATATATTGTTAAATTGACAAAGTTTGAAAACCAGCAGGCGGTTCTTGATACACTTGGAAAAAGCGCTGTTGACATTTGCCTAGTAATTATTAAGTTTATCCCTTTAGCTCATAAATTCATACACGGAAGAAAATGACCCTGTGGTGCACCGATTTGCAGATCAAGTAAAGGTACACCATGTTCTATTGAAATGATATTTGACACATTATTTACACCTGAATGGGTTGAGATATTAGCCAAAAAGCAAAAGGTTGAAAGTGGATCGAGTGTATTTTACACTTGATTCATTTTATCAATAGTTAATGTAGAATCTCCTATAAAGAGTACCTTTTTGTAATTGTTTTTGACACTGCAGTCCAATCATACTATCATACGCCTAGATCAAGTGGTACAAAGTTGCCAAGAATTTATTTTTAATTATTGAAATCTTCGAAATGAATTTTTCTAATCATATACGATGCACTAGTTATTGATAAGTTCATTTTGTCCAATGGTCTTCCTTCCCAGCCTTAACCAACCTGACCCATTTAGATCCGAATTGGTACTAGTATGTCTCAAACGGGTCACAAATCATCCAAAATGTACTGTTAATTTTTCAAAATCATTTTGTTAAGTATGTTTGATTATAAATCAAACAATATATTCTTTATGTAGCTTTTCGTAGAAAAAGTGGTTTTTAGCCCAACCCATTAGGAAACATTTCAAAGTCATCAACGCTTCTTACTTTAAATCAACTGTGAAAAACTCATCCAGGATCAACAATCCGGAGATGGGGAAACAGTGTTACGTATGACTCTTGATTACGGTTTGCTGACAACTGGTGGGTGGGTTTTTTGTATTGATAGGCTTACAATGTTGCTGACCGATTCACAGAACATCGAGGTGTTTGTGGTTTTATTTCTCATTTCTCTAATGCTATAACCTTTTTCATTGGTAATGTTTTTGAGTACTTTGTTTTTGAGCAATCAACTTCATTTGTCTCTGTCAGACAGGAAGTTACACTTTCCCGAACATGAAACCACTACAACACCATGAACAGACCATCAAAGGTATGATCATCCCACATGCCTCGTCTTCCAGTTTCATTTGTTTGCTTTCTGCAAAGTTTACATTGCTACTATAAGCGGTGGAATATTAAAATGTACTGTATTACTTAGAGAGATGCATATAATGAGTACATTATTGATTTGTTACAGAGGATATTATGCTAAGTAAAGTTAGTTAAAACGTCGAGGATGAATCTGAAGATGATACGCCAACTCTGGAACTACTGGTTATTTTGCAGGAAGCACTTTTCGCTTCTGCAGTCCTAAAACACCACAGAATGGTTTCATCTTGTCGTGGATATGTTTGTAGTCTACTTATCAACTGGATTGTGGAACAGTGCAGCGATCGTATTATATAAATTTTAGTATTACTACTCTTGACAATTCTTGAACAGGCGCAACTGCCTGTTGCATTTTTTTTACCCCTTTATTTTATATACACCGTTAAGTTTTTCTATGTAACTATGTTGATTCCGGCCCACATCTTTCTTTGAATTCTTTTTATGCAGCTACTTATACGTAAGAAGCATGATAGATTGATAGGAGTCTGGTTGGTGGAGGTGGCAAATGGATGGGTAGGGTATTTGATCCATTTTTTTAGACATGTGGCCGTAAATATAGGATTTTCTGAGCGAACTAGTGTATAGTAATGGGTCGAAACTGCCACGTCTATAATGTTGCTTCATGATGTTCGGATAAACTGAGGTCCTCTGTAGTTTTGACTCGAGTTTCACAAATTTGGTTCCAAAGATGGTGACACATGAGAACAAGAGGAAATCCTTAAGAAGGAAAGTAGCAATGTGATCAGATGAGTTGCTTCCATTTAGGGTGGTTGATTACATGTTCTTTTGCAATTGTATGTAGCTTAAAGAGTTTAATCTGACCGGGCGACCACAATGTTTTTCGCCTCCCTAAACTTTCTATATCACAATGTGAGGGATGACTATATTACGATAGTTCTTTTTTAATCAAACGTTTTCATTTTATATGATCTATGTATGTGTGGTGAAAAGTTGAGATTGTTACCTAGCATTTTTAAGGTTACAAGGTTCAAGTGTCAAATATCCTATTAAATTATGTTATAAAATAAATCTCTAAGGAATAAATATTAATTCTATAAAATTGATGTTAAATTACTTAAATATAAAGTGTCCTATTATGGTGTATTATAATAAAACTCTAGAATAAGCGTCTTATAAAACTGATGTTTTATGACTCAAATATCAAGTGCCCTATTATGGTATATTATAATAACGCCACACTGATTAAGCGTCCTATAATGGTTAAAGTTTTAAGACGCAAGTTTCAAGTGTCCTATTACGGTGTATTATAATAATACCACAATGATTAAGCGTCCTATAGAGGTCAAAGTTTTAAGACCCAAGTGTCAAATGTCCTATTAAGTTATATTATGATAAAACTTTAACGAATAAGTGTCTTATAAAACTGATGTTTTATGACTCAAATATCAAGTGCCCTATTATGGTATATTATAATAACGCCACACTGATTAAGCGTCCTATAAAGGTCAAAGTTTTAAGACCCAAGTGTCACATGTCCTATTAAGTTATATTCTAATATGACTTCGACAAAAAAAGGTCCTATAACATAGAGTTGTTATGACTTAAGTACCAAGGGTCCTATTAGGTTATGTTATAATAGGACCCCAGTGTTCAAGTGTCCTATTACATTATCACATAATAGGACACTACCAACTAAACGTCTTATAAAGTAATTTATTAGGATCCATATTTCAAGTGTCCTATTAAGTTATATGATAATAGGACACCAAAAAGTCATCCATCCTATTGAATAACTTCTTAGGACACCTTTTAAGTAGCATATGTTATATAAAGACCCTAAACGCTCATCCGTCCTATTAAATACTTTTTTAGGACACTATTTTCATAGCGTCCCACACAAAGGGTCCTATAAAGCCCTTTTTGTTGTAGTGATCCGAACCAGAGACAGTAAGCAATTTGGAGGTGTGTCTGATTTATCTGGTCAAGTCCTCCAGAGCTTCCTCCCAAACACTCAACTATGTGAGTGAAACAGAATCTCCATGAGTCTGTCAGCCTACTCATGTAGATTGTTCCCTTCCTGGATAGCTGGCCATGCTCATCCAGGATCTCTGTGTGTCCCATCAGTCTACACACTTCCCTTGTATTAATGCCAGAAGGTATTTCAATGGGCATCTCATTCTGTGAAAAATAATTCAATTCGAGAGCAGTTCGAAGAGAATCAACAGTTATAGCCAATGGTCTGGTGCCTTGCTTCAGTGTGTAAGTGATAGATTTTTCTGCATCCACATACACAACTGTGTACCAAAATTCACATAAATAGTCGTGGTACATCTTTTCGGGATTTAAGGTTAATGCACCATAAAGAGGACATGAAAGAAAGAAAGTATTCAATCTCCCAATGATGGATTGGGCCTCATGAACACTGGAAAGAGAGAGTTTGGCCATCAAGTTATTCATGTTTATACGAATGGCCGCTGCAGTTAGAGAGATATGCTCCGCCTTTATCACGGCGGCGACAGGAGCATATTCGGCAGACAGAAGATTTTCGGCAGAATTAGATTGTCTAGGAGCCATTGTATTTAGTATAAAGAGATGAAAATGAAACTGTTGTTAGGGTTTTGATGAAGATTTTATGAATTGAATATGAGAGAGATTGATGATTGGAAATTTAATGAAGAAGAAAGTAAATGAAGGAATTTTGAAGATTTGGGAGTAAATGATTTTTCGAGATGAAGTAAAAGTGAAAGTAAATAAGGGTATTTATAGAGGAGAGAGAAAATGGAATTCAAAACGGTTAATTTGAATTTATTCAAAACAATTTTGATCGGTTTTGACATCCGCATTTAATTCATCCCATCACACATAAATGTATGACAGTTTGACACCCAAATATAGATGGCTTAAATACCCGACTGGCAAGTAATTCTAACTGGAAGATGACCAGTTCAGAATACGATCCAGATATGGATGAACAATACGATAAGATACTGAAAGTAAATGCAAGAAACAATAAGGGCTGAAACTATATAAATAATATGTATAGATCAAGTATGAAGCATTGAGACACAATGTATTTTTCAAGGTATTTGATTTATTGATATATAAACAAATACAAAGGTTGTTGCGAACAAAGATAAACACCCAAGTGTAAATATCTAAACAACCTAGAAATACAAGTGATCTAATAACTTGGAAATACTCGTAAGGATTACTTAGAGTATATCTCACAAGTTGCAATGCAAAGGTTTCAAGCCGTTTGCAAGTTTGTGAGAAGACTTATATGTATAGACTAAGTCCATGATGACGTGGACCAGATCGTACAAATACGGTTGGGTGTATTTAAGGAATTAAAGCTAATTCCTTACATGTGTACTTTTAAGGTTTAGGTATATAAGTCGTTGATGTGACTTATCAAACCTTATTCCCAACCTTTACTTTACTTTGTACTTTAATTAATAGTTAATTCTATTAACCGGGTAAAGATATGTAAAGTAAAAAGTCTTCCTCGTAATTAGTGTAAAAGTGTGTAAGTACTTTTACACTGAGATGCTTCAATAGAAATGTCCTTTCTTGCCACACTTAAAGCATTCAAGATTAGACTTATCAATAGAAGCGCTGGAAGCAAATGGTTTGCCAGATCGATTAGATTTGGCCTTAAAACGATTGAACGTTTTAGCCAGCATGGCAACCAGATCATCATTGTCATCCTCATCACAATTATGAGTTACATTATTAGATATACCAGTTTTTAACATTTCAGAGATCATCTTCTTCATCGAGTCAGAATGATCACTCTCAGAAGATAATAGAGCAGTCCCATGTGGTTCAGAATTATGAACCATGACTGAACTGGTAGAAGCATGATTTTTGGCATCTTGCTCAGCCATAGCTCACTCAGCCTTGTTCTCTTCAGTGTACCTGAAGGCTCCATATAGGGAGGCTAGAGTGTGACTGTGCAAGGTTTTTCCTTGTCTCAAAACCAAGATCAAGTTTTCCCATTTAGAAGGTAAGATGTCACAAAACTTTTCCAACAAAATTTCTTTATCTTTAGTTACACCCAGGGCTTTCAATTGATTTTTTAGTCTTTTTTTTTTTTTTTTTTTTTTTTTTTTTTTTTTTTTTTTTTTTTTTTTTTTTTTTTTTTTTTTTTTTTTTTTTTTTTTTTTTTTTTTTTTTTTTTTTTTTTTTTTTTTTTTTTTTTTTTTTTTTTTTTTTTTTTTTTTTTTTTTTTTTTTTTTTTTTTTTTTTTTTTTTTTTTTTTTTTTTTTTTTTTTTTTTTTTTTTTTTTTTTTTTTTTTTTTTTTTTTTTTTTTTTTTTTTTTTTTTTTTTTTTTTTTTTTTTTTTTTTTTTTTTTTTTTTTTTTTTTTTTTTTTTTTTTTTTTTTTTTTTTTTTTTTTTTTTTTTTTTTTTTTTTTTTTTTTTTTTTTTTTTTTTTTTTTTTTTTTTTTTTTTTTTTTTTTTTTTTTTTTTTTTTTTTTTTTTTTTTTTTTTTTTTTTTTTTTTTTTTTTTTTTTTTTTTTTTTTTTTTTTTTTTTTTTTTTTTTTTTTTTTTTTTTTTTTTTTTTTTTTTTTTTTTTTTTTTTTTTTTTTTTTTTTTTTTTTTTTTTTTTTTTTTTTTTTTTTTTTTTTTTTTTTTTTTTTTTTTTTTTTTTTTTTTTTTTTTTTTTTTTTTTTTTTTTTTTTTTTTTTTTTTTTTTTTTTTTTTTTTTTTTTTTTTTTTTTTTTTTTTTTTTTTTTTTTTTTTTTTTTTTTTTTTTTTTTTTTTTTTTTTTTTTTTTTTTTTTTTTTTTTTTTTTTTTTTTTTTTTTTTTTTTTTTTTTTTTTTTTTTTTTTTTTTTTTTTTTTTTTTTTTTTTTTTTTTTTTTTTTTTTTTTTTTTTTTTTTTTTTTTTTTTTTTTTTTTTTTTTTTTTTTTTTTTTTTTTTTTTTTTTTTTTTTTTTTTTTTTTTTTTTTTTTTTTTTTTTTTTTTTTTTTTTTTTTTTTTTTTTTTTTTTTTTTTTTTTTTTTTTTTTTTTTTTTTTTTTTTTTTTTTTTTTTTTTTTTTTTTTTTTTTTTTTTTTTTTTTTTTTTTTTTTTTTTTTTTTTTTTTTTTTTTTTTTTTTTTTTTTTTTTTTTTTTTTTTTTTTTTTTTTTTTTTTTTTTTTTTTTTTTTTTTTTTTTTTTTTTTTTTTTTTTTTTTTTTTTTTTTTTTTTTTTTTTTTTTTTTTTTTTTTTTTTTTTTTTTTTTTTTTTTTTTTTTTTTTTTTTTTTTTTTTTTTTTTTTTTTTTTTTTTTTTTTTTTTTTTTTTTTTTTTTTTTTTTTTTTTTTTTTTTTTTTTTTTTTTTTTTTTTTTTTTTTTTTTTTTTTTTTTTTTTTTTTTTTTTTTTTTTTTTTTTTTTTTTTTTTTTTTTTTTTCAACAGTGGAGGCATTCAAGGGGACAAAGGGTCCTTCTTTAAGAATATCGGTCAAATGTCTTTCAACACCAGCAATATATTTGAGCATGCATGCTTTCCATGTTTGAAAGTTTTCACTGTTCCCATCAAATTTGGGAATAGGATTATTCGGAAAGTGTACATGCACATTATGTGATGGTATATTGTTGTTGATGATAGGGGGTGGAGTTGTATTAGCATTAGCGTTAGTTTCAGGGCTTGTATTGAACATTTGGTCAGCCATCTTTGCAGATCAAGGTTAGTGAATTAAAATAATTCAACCTTGCTGCTCTGATACCAATTGTGAGTCCCAAATATAGATGGCTTAAATACCCGACTGGCAAGTAATTCTAACTGGAAGATGACCAGTTCAGAATACGATTCAGATATGGATGAACAATACGATAAGATACTGAAAGTAAATGCAAGAAACAATAAGGGCTGAAACTATATAAATAATATGTATAGATCAAGTATGTAGCATTGAGACAATGTATTTTTCAAGGTATTTGATTTATTGATATATAAACAAATACAAAGGTTGTTGCTGAACAAAGATAAACACCCAAGTGTAAATATCTAAACAACCTAGAAATACAAGTGATCTAATAACTTGGAAATACTCTTAAGGATTACTTAGAGTATATCTCACAAGTTGCAATGCAAAGGTTTCAAGCCGTTTGCAAGTTGTGAGAAGACTTATATTTATAGACTAAGTCCATGATGACGTGGACCAGATCGTACAAATATGGTTGGGTGTATTTAAGGAATTAAAGCTAATTCCTTACATGTGTACTTTTAAGGTTTAGGTATATAAGTCGTTGATGTGACTTATCAAACCTTATTCCCAACCTTTACTTTACCTTGTACTTTAATTAATAGTTAATTCAATTAACCGGGTAAAGATATGTAAAGTAAAAAGTCTTCCTCGTAATCAGTGTAAAAGTGTGTAAGTACTTATACACTGAGATGCTTCAGTCTTCGATCAGGTAGAATCAGTTTCTGAGCTCCACATCTGAACTGATTCTCATTCTTCAGACTTCAGTCTTTGACTTCATTCTGAACGGTTTTCTGATACGTTGATCTGAACTGAAGTGAAGCTTCAGTGAACAAATCCTGAGCGACCTCAGAATTCTATACAAGTATTCTTCACTGAGCTTCAGCTATTTCTGAACAAATTATACTTGGTCGATTTTCGACCTAACAAATTCCCCCTATTTGTTCTGAAATAGTGCATGCATCTCAGACTTCTATCTATACATGTTTGTAAGTCTGAAATGCAAGTTTTTTTTGTTTAAGTTGTAAAAATTTTCTAAGTACATCTTATAGATCATTGATGTATCAGAATTTTACTTGTGGTTTTTCTAACTTAAACCTATCATCTACTTATAAGCTACAAAATGTAACATATATATACAAACTGAAGTGTTTGTTACATTTGTAAATATTTATACAAGTACATGATAATCTGAAAAAGAAACTACTTCTTAGCAGGCCTTGAACCAGAAGGTGCTTCAGTAGGTTTCCTCTTCAGTGGAGAATGATCCTTCTTTCCAAACAATCTGCCTTCAATCTCTACCTTGGCCTGCATCTTTTGTTGTATTCTTGATAACCATGCACCAATCAAAGCAGATTTCGGCTTCCCCCTCAGTATTTGGATCATCTCCCTATGCTCAGAAATCCCAAACTCGTGCACTGAAACTTGATTATACTCTTCAGCTGCTCTACCTTCTCTTTTTATCATCAAATCAAAAGCTTCAATCCATCAGCTTTTGTTACCTCCATATCAACTATTTTAGCTGGATGAGATCGATGCTTATGCTCATATTGATCCTTCTCATGCTTTCTTTGGAGCTCAAAAGCATCATCAGACATTGGTTTGAAGGTGGAGAGATCAGCATCACGAATATTTTTTCTTGATGATCTTGGTCCAGTCACTTTGGGCTTAATGGGTGGCCTTGTCAATTCTTTTTTCACCTTCAGAACTCCAGCCAGAATTTCCTTCTTTTTAATTGCCATCTCTTTTTCTCTATTTTTCACCAAGTCCTCAATGGACATTTTGAATGTGAGATGGTCCAGCTTTTGTTCTAAGGGAGTATAATTCACCCCATATTCATACTCGAGCATATCAACAACAGCCTTCTGCACTCTTGGATCATTTTTAATTTTCAGATATCTTTCCAGTGAAAGACCAAGAGCTGCAGCATCAATATGATCAAGGGTTCCCATTTTCTGATGTTGAACCCTTTCTCTTTCCTTATTTTCTCCTCACATAATAAATTGATTAGAGACTTGCTTCTGCAAAGCCTCTAGTTTCTTGCCATCGGCATTCGGATCATGAATGGGATAACCTTGTTCATCAACATTCTCACCAACCACCAAACCAGAACCTTTTGCATCTTTCTTTGTTGGTTCTTCCACCACTTGGGCCTTGCCCTTATCTTTCTTAGCAGGTTCAGAAGCTTGCATTTCAGATTTCTGAACCTGTTCCCCTGAACTGAGGCACTACCAGATGGTACCTCAGCTTGCTTCTTGGTTGCTTTGATTAATTCCTGAGTACTTGAGAGCAGACCAATAGGCACATTTCCCCCTTTGGGGACCTCAGAAGGCATTTTTGCATAAACATTAATCGCCGTCTGAATAGCCTTCAGAGGTTCCCAACTCTGCTGCAGAAGGCAATCAGAAATGCCTTTTGCCATGGTAGAGAATTGAGCCCTTAACCTGAATGATGAGTTAAGGTTCAGATTTTCTTTTTCATTCAATTCTTTCAGCAATTTCCTATCTTCTTCAGAGAATGAAGGAGGAGGAGGAGCAGCACCAACACTTTCTTTCTTAAGTAGGGTCAGAATTTCATCTAACTGCTTGGACTGGCCTTTAACAACTTCTTCGAGAGTAGACACAGATTTTTGAACTTCTGCAACAGCTTGATCTACCTTCTCGGAAGTGTTTGCAGTAAGTTCTAAGACCATCCTTCTGACCCCATCTTCAACCTTTTCAGCCACAGAAGCTGAAATCTGATCAACAAGAGTCTGAGAGATTTCAGACTTCAGCTTCTCAATCACATGATTACCAACGGAAGACCCAAGTTCTTTCTCATTGACACTTGGTCTTTTACAAACTCATTCACCTCCTTCCCGACTGCCAAAACTTCTTGTTTTAGCAATTCAATACCAGATGTCAAGTTTGCAACTACTGAAGCTTGCACATCTCTTTTGGCCAGTCTGAAGGCTTCCCTAATAGCTATACTGATCTTATTGCATGAATGCACCAGCTCATTTAGCTTCCCACCTACCAGTCCCTCATTTCCAGCAACCTTGGTGAACTCAGTTCCAAGAAACATCTGAGCACCCTTCATTTTCAGCGATGGAACTGGTATTGGCAGTTAGAGATTTAGTTAAGTCCTCCACCTTGATAAGTAGGCTTTGGACTTCGGCATTTTGTTTCTCTAACTGTGCTTCTACACTCAAAGGAGGAGGTGGTTGTGCAGAAACAGAAGCCACAAAGGGAATTCTACCAAGCCCATCCAATGCCTTTTCCAACTGCATTTCAGTTGGACTCTCAGATTCAGTAGTAGAGTCCAACTCTTTCTCAATTTCAATATCATAGTTGGTGGGCCTTGGCACTTTGTGAATTTGGGGATGTAAGTGTTGGAGTTGTGGATGAAAACGTGGTGATGAAACATAAGCAGGTGTAGAGCCGGGTGGAAAAATGGATGTTGATGTGAAGTTTCTGGTTGGCGATATGGTTGTTCAACATTTTGGATTTCTGGGGGAGGTTGGACGTTTGCGAGGCTGAAGGTTGGCTCAGAATCAGAAGACTGATTCTCCTCCATTAAGCCCTCGTCAAACTCAAAGTCAGCAAAGGAATCAAGATTCCCTTGAGGTGGCTCATCTTCATCCCAGAGGTCAATCGTAACTGCAGTCTGATCAGATATGCCCTGGTTCAGATCACTGGTACCTGAACCAGCTTCTGGTTCAACAACTGCTGCTGCAGATGCATCGTCACCAGATTTATTGGTTGGCTCAGCCATAGCTTCATCGCCAGAGACAGTAGACACGGGATTGCCTTAATGATTCTCGTACCGTCAACAAGAATCACTTCATCGGCCGTAGAGTCTGGAATTTCAGTCTCAGGTGGTGTCACACCAAAGACTTCATCAATTCGTGCTGCAGAAGAGTGTGAGATTTGTGAAGTTTCAGGGGGTGCACGTGCAGACACGGACTCTATTGTGTGCTGGGCGGACACACTAATATTTTCTTCACCATCTCCTCCTAAAGAAGTTTTGGAGATGGCTGCTTGTGGGTTTCCCTTTAGACTCGATTCCTCTGGTTCTTGTTGGGAAGATCCAGAGGGGTTTGCTTCGGTACTAGTGTCCTTGGGCTGTGAGGACTTCTTAAATTTACGTCGTTTTAAAACGCCCTTTGGAGATCCTGAGGGATCTTTTGGGAGATCCTCAGGTTGGTCAGTAGATGAGGGAGGTGGTGGTTGGGTAGAAGAAGTTGTTGGGGGTTTAAACAACTTCAACATTTGACCACCAGGTGCACCAATGGGTCTCGCATTCTTTTGCGACCCGCTCGGTGACCTTTCTGAGCCAGCCGGTCGTGCTGTTTCAGTTTTAGAAATTACCTGAAGCATTGCAGCGGAGAGTTCTGGTTCTGGATCTGAAGTAGAAAGCTTTGATAGATCCCTGCAGAACTCTGTCGCCGAAGATTCAAGCCCCTCAAAGTGATACGCATCTCCAAGCATGCTTATGAAGCAAACGCTCAAAAATCTAGGGAATGAGATATGTGGACTTCTTTTCCCTTTTAATTTTGCTACCAGCTGAGAGAAAAGTATCTCAGCAAAGTCCACCTCAATCCCATGCCACAAGTAGTACCCTATTTCTACTTGTGTCAAGGAAATCTGGTCCAAGCCACCATAATTTCCTCCAAGGCACTCGACAATCTGAGTCCAAAAATATTTCCAACTGTTTCCAAATCCAGACAGAAAGATGTGTCCAGATGTTCTCAGATTGCCATCTGCATCAACCATGTCATTATGACCAGTGTCCAGCAGAACTTCCCTGAAATTAATCCCTTTGAGCCTTTTAGCATAGGCTGAAGAGGAGGGAAGGTAGTTCAAATGAAGGGCCTCCCGAAACCCATCAAGTGAAAGGATATACTGCTTTGTGCCTTCATAAAGAAAAAGCAATGGACTTTTCATCCTTGCTAAGAGTAGCAGTATACCAGAATTCAAGTAAGTATCGATGATACATTACCTGAGGATCAGCAGTCAAGGCGTAATGGAGAGGGATTGTTCAAGAAATATATTTATCCTCCCCATTAAAGTTTTGCCTTTGGCATTCAGTGCGGCCATAAAATTATTCATATTGAATCTAAGGGTCGACGCATCGAACCCTTGTGGCCATTGAGCACTGGCCTTGACTGCCTTAGATGGTTTATATTCGAAAGCAATTAAAGATTTGACTACTTTAGCCATTATATCTGCAAGGGAAAACTGAAAGTGAAAGATGAATTTAGGGTTTTGAAGTTATGAAGGAATGAGAAGTAGAGAGAGAATGATGATTGGGAGTAAATGTAAGGAGAAGTAAATGAAGGAATTGTTTTGGAAAAGGGTATTTATATTTATGATGGAATACAAAAGGTTTTCCAAATAAATAAAATAAAATGATTTTTGAAATTCAAACCCAAAAATGAATTATTAAAATGAAATCAGTTTTGATCGGGTTTGAAGTCCGAAAATAATTTTTTTGGTACACGTCCGCATTTAATGCAACGACGGCTATGACCCCACATTTTCACAAAACTTTTCAACACATTTAAGAAAGAGTGATCATTACTTTCCTTTTACGGCGCCACTTGTGTGCCACGTCAGCCAAAAACATCATTATTTAAACGTTAAACAGTAACCTTCACGTGTTCACTTCAAAGACCAAGTATCAAAATACATTATAAAGGACAGACTCATTTCAGAAATGATATACCAAATCTGAGCATGATCAGAATCAAGAAATCTGATCCATCTCAGTTTATACAATTATTCTGAAATCATTTCAGAAATTCTGAAGCATTTCAGTCAAAATATTTTTCTGAAAGCAAAGTTCCCCCTTAGAGAGTAATGCTTTTTAACATAAAAATATTTTACACTTCCCCCTGAGGTGATGCTATACAGGATTTAGCATACCTAACTCACTGATGAGATGTTTAAACGTTTTGACATCCAAGGGTTTTGTAAAAACATCAGCGAGTTGTTTATCAGTGGGAATGAAATGAAGCTCTATGTCACCTTTAATAATGTGATCTCTAATAAAATGATACTTGAGGTCGATGTGCTTGGTTTTGGAGTGCATAACAGGATTGTGAGAGATGGCAATGGCACTGGTGTTATCACAAAATATTGGAGTCTTTGTATACTTAACACCATAATCAGTTAGTTGGTTCTTCATCCACAAAATCTAAGCGCAGCAACTGGCTGCAGAAATGTATTCAGCTTCAGCTGTGGAGAGTGATACTGCAGTCTGCTTCTTGCTTGTCCAACTAACCAATTTGCCACCTAGGAAATGACAACCACCTGTGGTACTTTTCCTATCTATCTTACAACCTGCATGATCAGAATCTGAATAACCCATTAGATCTAGACTTGAGCCTTTGGGATACCAAAGACCAAGTCTGGGGACACCTTTAAGGTATCTGAAAATCCTTTTCACCGCATTTGCGTGTGCATCTTTGGGATCAGATTAAAATCTTGCACAAAGGCATGTTGCAAACATTATGTCAGGTCTACTAGCAGTTAAGTACATAAGGGATCCCACCGTACCACGATATTTTGTGGGATCCACTGGTTTTCCATTGGGATCTGAGTCCAAAGTTAATGGTGCAGAAATAGGAGTATCTTTCGATGAGACTGAATCAAATTGATATTTCTTTAATAAGTCTCTGACATATTTTTCTTGATTTATAAAAATACCATCACTGGTTTGTTTCACTTGAAGACCTAGAAAATATGTCAGTTCGCCCATCATACTCATTTCATACTCAGATGACATTATTTTAGAAAACTGTTCACACATTTTGTTATTCGTAGACCCAAACACAATATCATCAACATAAACTTGTACAAGTAAGATATCATTTTTATCATGCAATATGAATAAAGTGTTATCTATTGCACCCCTTTTAAAACCATTTTTCAGAAGATGCTTAGTAAGAGTATCATACCAGGCTCTAGGTGCTTGTCTCAGACCATATAAAGCTTTGTTCATTCTGTACACCCAATGAGGTCTTTCTTCATTTATGAATCCTGGTGGCTGATATACATACACAACTTCTTCCAATTCACCATTTAAGAATGCACTTTTAACATCCATCTGATAGACTTTGAACTCATGATGAGCTGCAAAAGCTAAGAAAATTCTGATAGCTTCCAGTCTAGCAACTGGTGCAAAAGTTTCATCAAAGTCTACTCCTTCTTGTGAGTAACCCTTTGCAACAAGTCTTGCCTTGTTTCGAATAACATGACCATCTTCATCCATCTTGTTTCTGAAGACCCATCTTGTCCCAATTGGTTCTTTCTTTAGATTACTGGGACAAGGAACAAGTTCCCAAACATCGTTCCTCTTAAACTGATTGAGCTCGTCTTGCATGGCTTCAATCCAGCTAGGGTCGTTCATAGCCTCGTCAATCTTCTTTGGTTCTATTAGAGATAAGAAGCTGACATTTAAGCATTGATCGCTTGTGGCTCTTCTGGTCTGAACCCCACTAGGGGAATCCCCAATGATTTGCTCGATAGGATGTGCTTTAGTCCACTTAGTGTATTGCCAGGATGAACTATGATATCAGTGCAAGAACTCCTCTGAGATACTTCAGGAGGTGCTTCAGAAAAGACTACCTCATCTCATCATCTTCCTCATGCAGATCATGATTTGCATCATGAAACTGTTCAGAATGGGGTACTTCAGTGGAGCCTGATATCTGAGGTGAAGCAGCATGTACATCTGATCCAATAGTCAGTTCAGAAGGTAGTTTAAAACTGACTGAGGATAAAATGGAATGTTGCTTGACTTGATTATTCTTGGTTCTGAACTTAAATGTTCAGAAGCAGGTTTAGGTGACTGATCAGATTCAGCAATAGGATCAGAATCACCGAAACTTATTGGACTTTCTGAGGGTGATACGGGAATGGAATTCTTAAAGATTGTAGAGTTAGATTCATCAAAGGTAACATGAATTGACTCATCAACCTTTTCAAGTCTCTTGTTAAAGACTCTAAAGGCTTTGCGATTTGATGAATATCCTAGGAAGTACCCTTCATCAACTTTTGCATCAAATTTTCCAAGCTGACTGGAATCATTCAGAATGTATACTGGACATCCAAATACATGGAAATATCCAATATTAGGCTTTCTATTTCTGAGTACTTCATAGGCTGTCTTCTTGTGTCTTTTGAGATAGACAGATCTGTTCTGAGTGTAGCAAGCAGTTGCAACAGCTTCAGCCCAGAAATCTTGGGAAGACCAGATTCATTCAGCATACTTCTAGCAGCTTCAATCAGCGTACGATTCTTTCTTTCTACAACACCATTCTTCTGGTGTGTGGGCTGAGGAGAAGTTCTGAGATATGCCAGTTTCAGTGCAGAAGGACTCAGAGTGGCATTTCTGAATTCAGTGCCATTGTTACTTCTGAGCTGACAAACTTTTTGCTTATGCTTGAGTTCAATTTGTTTGATGAGAGCAATGATTTCAGCAGCAGCTTCACTCTTAGATCTGAGGAAAATTACCCAGCAATATCTTGAGTATTCATCAACAACAACAAGGGTATATTTCTTTCCTGCTCTTGTCTGAACATTCACTGGTCCAAAGAGATCCATGTGAAGCATGTGAAGAGGTTCAGTTATACTGAAACATTGTTTTGACTTGAATGAAGCTCTTTTCTGCTTACCCATTTCACAACCTGGACATGGCTTGTCTTTGTTGAAAGACATAGAGGGTATCCCATCAACAAGTTGTTTTCTTGACAACTTATTAATGTTCTTGAAGTTCAGATGGAATAATCTCTTGTGCCACAACCAATTTGTGTCTTCATCAGCCTTTGTGTAGAAACATTGTTCAGTGGGTGAACTATTCATATCAATGATAATAATGTTTCCTTTTCTTGGTGCAATCAAAACTACCTTTCCATCCCTGTTGAATATGGTGCCTTGTGAAATATCAAATAATACCTTGAAGCCATCATCACATAGTTGACTGACACTGATCAGGTTATATTTCAAACCGTTCACATATGCGACACGTGTGAATTTGACTTGTCCATTATTCACAACACCATATCCCTCAGTTTTTCCATTTTCATCATTTCCAAATGTTATTGAGGGCCCCTCTTGCACCCTGTATTCCTCCAGCAAGGGTCTGATAACCAGTCATGGTTCTGCCAGCAGCGATGTCAAGATACCATATATTCTTCTTTCGGTCTCCCTGCACAAACACAAAGATTAGTTCTTTTTGGGAACCCATCTGATGATGGGTTCACTAGACTCTCCCTTAGCAGTCTCAGATTTCTTTTGGTTTATAAGGAACAGAAGGATCAAAGGGGATCTCAGTCATAATTTCAGATGACATAAAAACAGTTGGTTTGATGGGGAGCTCAACCTTTTTCTTCTCAGATTTTAGCTTGATTTGTTTGGAAAAAGGTTTTGAATTTTGTTTAGGTTGAAGAGGTGTGGTTTCAACATTTTTTAAACGTGCATTACAACTCTGCACTTGTCTAGCCAATAACTGAAATTGACTCTCTAACCTCAACAAAATAGATTCATCATTAGACACCTGAGCCTTACCTGAATCTGAGGTAGAAGGCTCAGTGGGGGAGATATTTTCTTCTTCTTTTGGCTTTTTGGAACCTTAGATGAAGTCTAGGGGATGGCTTTTTGGTTTTAGCCTTCTTTTCTGAAACAGTTGTCTGAGCTGTTTCAGATTTACCCTCAGATTGTTCCTGGGCCTATCAGTCACAGTTTTCTGCTTGCCAACTTTAGGAAAAATGATTTCAGGTTTTATTTCCTTTGAAGAGCATCTAAATCAGTGATTATAGATGCCAAATGAAGATCACCAGATTCATATGCCATTCTTTGAGTTGCAAAGGTATTTTTAATTGCAGCATCTGGCCTTGGTGCTTTCATCCAAGATTTAATGATTGCTTGTTCTTTTTCAAGGATGGTTTTTAATTCTTCTTTTTCCAACTCTAAAGTGGCAACCATAGACTGATAACTTTTAAAGCCAAATGAACATCTTTCAGTTCTTTTAGTCTGGCTGACTGGCGTTCAGTTCAGAAGTATTATTTTCAAACATTTTTAGCCTTTCTGAACGCACAGTTTCGACAAAAGAAATGTCAGCCTCTAAAAGAACCAAAAGGTCCAGTTTTTGTTCCTCATTGCTTTCAAAGCCAAAGTCACTAACCTTTTTCATGACAATATCCACCCAACGACCAGATTCAACATCAGATTTGACCAGATGACCTTGATCTTCACGTGCCATGAAACACATATCCCTTACTTCTTCTTCATCATCAGATGATTCATCAGATTCCTCCCATTTTTCAGTCTTGGCAATCATACAACTATTATTTCTTGAGTTGTTTTGAGCCATGAGAGCTATTTGGCTTTCAGCTTCTTGTACTTAGCCTTATAGCTGTCATCAGGTTTCTGAAAAATAGAATGATTAGGGGCAGATTGTGATGATGAAGGTTGACTAGATCTGCATTCCTTCATGAAATGTCCTTTCTTGCCACACTTAAAGCATTCAAGATTAGACTTGTCAATAGAATCGCTGGAAGCAAATGGTTTGCCAGATCGATTTGATTTGGCCTTAAAACGATTGAACATTTTAGCCAGCATGGCAACCAGATCATCATTGTCATCCTCATCACAACTTATGAGTTACATTATCAGAAATACCAGTTTTTAACATTTCAGAGATCATCTTCTTCATCGAGTCAGAATGATCACTCTCAGAAGATAGTAGAGCAGTCCCGGTTCAGTTCGCCTGGAACTGGCCAGTCACCAGTTTCCACTGACCAGCTCACCAGTTGCATCTGGTGACCAGTAAACTGGTGACCAAGAAAATTTGTCGAGAAATATATTGAAGTCCAGTTGCACCGTACAGTTAACGCAACTGAAGACTTCCTCCAGTTGAGAACTGACCAATTTGAAGAAACATTCCAGTTGAAGTCGAAGACAACAAATGGAAGAAAGAGAATGGCAATGGCAGCGAAGCCCAGTTGACATTCTAGTCAGTTACAAACTGGAGACCATCAGAGGAAAGCCCTTACAAAGCTTTACACTGATTACGAGGAATTGACTTGTATACTTTATGTACCTTTACCCGGATAATAAGCCTTATCTTATTATTTAAGTATTAAAAGGTACATAAAGGTGGTTGTGTAAAGTCACTGTAACATGCGACTTTACACACTTTTTAAGGAATTAAATGCTATTCCTTAAATGCTTCCAACCACTTTTGTACGGCTAAAGTTAACATCCCAATGTTAACTTTGCCTATAAATACAAGTCATTGCACAACCAAGAAAAATAAGTATTCGTTCTCACAAGTTATTTCACACACAAACGAATAACTTCATACTTTGCAAACCTGCAATATTCTTGGTGAACTTGTGCAATATTCTCTCAATCGCTAAAAGGAACATTTCACTACTTTAAGTGTTTCGATTGTTGAAGAGAAATTCCGAGTTATAGATCAATTGTATTTCATAGGTTGTTAGGATATTTACATTCGTGTATTATCTTGGTTCCGCATCAACCTTGTAATTTGTTTAATATCAATAAATAAATTACACTTGAAAACTACATATTGTCTTATCAAGATTGTTTACAAGTTATTTGTATTATTGCATTGTTCTTTACTTATTGTCTTTTATATAAGTAATCTATCTAGAACTTGGTATATACTTACCTAACTGGTCGTCTCCAGTTTAGTAAGTATATTGCAAAGTAACTCCACCATCGACATAGAGGTGTCTTCAGTAGTACCAGAAGATAGTAGAGCAGTCCCATGTGGTTCAGAATTATGAACCATGACTGAACTGGTAGAAGCATGATTTTTGGCATCTTGCTCAGCCATAGCTCTCTCAGCCTTGTTCTCTTCAGTGTACCTGAAGGCTCCATATAGGGAGGCTAGAGTGTGACCGTGCAAGGTTTTTCCTTGTCTCAAAACCAAGATCAAGTTTTCCCATTTAGAAGGTAAGATGTCACAAAACTTTTCCAACAAAATTTCTTTATCTTTAGTTACACCCAGGGCTTTCAATTGATTTACCAGATTAGTGAATCTGATGTATGTTTGTGTTAAAGTTTCACCAGGGATTGCAAAAAAAGACTCATATCTTTTATTCAAAGCAACTTTTCTTGTGACAATTGTCTCATTGGTGCCTTCAAATTGTGTCATGAGTTCCTCCCACATTAATTTTGAATTTTCAAGTAAAACTAGGGTGGGCATAAGAGTTTCAGGAACAACATACAAGATCATATTTTGCAGCTTGGTATCAAGGTCTACCAGCCTATGATCTTCTTCAAACCAATGATCCTTCTCCTTGGGTGAAACCCTAGGAGTCCCATCGGCATTTCTGACAACAGTGGAGGCATTCATGGGGACAAAGGGTCCTTCTTTAAGAATATCGATCAAATGTCTTTCAACACCAGCAATATATTTGAGCATGCATGCTTTCCATGTTTGAAAGTTTTCACTGTTCCCATCAAATTTGGGAACAGGATTATTCGGAAAGTGTACATGCACATTATGTGATGGTATATTGTTGTTGATGATAGGGGGTGGAGTTGTATTAGCATTAGCATTAGGTTCAGGGCCTGTATTGAACATTTGGTCAGCCATCTTTGCAGATCAAAGGTTAATGAATTAAAATAATTCAACCTTGCGGCTCTGATACCAATTGTGAGTCCCAAATATAGATGGCTTAAATACCCGACTGGCAAGTAATTCTAACTGGAAGATGACCAGTTCAGAATACGATCCAGATATGGATGAACAATACGATAAGATACTGAAAGTAAATGCAAGAAACAATAAGGGCTGAAACTATATAAATAATATGTATAGATCAAGTATGTAGCATTGAGACACAATGTATTTTTCAAGGTATTTGATTTATTGATATATAAACAAATACAAAGGTTGTTGCGGAACAAAGATAAACACCCAAGTGTAAATATCTAAACAACCTAGAAATACAAGTGATCTAATGACTTGGAAATACTCGTAAGGATTACTTAGAGTATATCTCACAAGTTGCAATGCAAAGGTTTCAAGCCGTTTGCAAGTTTGTGAGAAGACTTATATTTATAGACTAAGTCCATGATGACGTGGACCAGATCGTACAAATATGGTTGGGTGTATTTAAGGAATTAAAGCTAATTCCTTACATGTGTACTTTTAAGGTTTAGGTATATAAGTCGTTGATGTGACTTATCAAACCTTATTCCCAACCTTTACTTTACTTTGTACTTTAATTAATAGTTAATTCTATTAACCGGGTAAAGATATGTAAAGTAAAAAGTCTTCCTCGTAATCAGTGTAAAATTGTGTAAGTACTTTTACACTGAGATGCTTCAGTCTTCGATCAGGTAGAATCAGTTTCTGAGCTCCACATCTGAACTGATTCTCATTCTTCAGACTTCAGTCTTTGACTTCATTCTGAACGGTTTTCTGATACGTTGATCTGAACTGAAGTGAAGCTTCAGTGAACAAATCTGCACAACATCAAACGATTTTACCCCAAACCAGATCCAAACCATTCCAAATCAATTCTCAGACCTTTGTACATCAAAATCCTTCATATTCAAATCATTACAAAGCATTACAACCATCAATTACATCTACATAACTTAAATCCATCAAAACCACCATTAATCTTCATTAAACGATCTCACCACAACCCTATAATTAATCCTAATGACTCATATAATCAAAAGGACCAAAAATCAATGATTTAATACCTGCTATACCTGTAGATAACAAATAGGATGCAAAACCCTTGACAATACACACTCGAATCACACGTAGGGAAGCTTTTCGGCTTGCAATTTGATAGAAGAACTTGGTGGGGTGATTAGGGCTTGCTTAAAGAATGTGTTGGTTGCAAATAATGATCTAATGACACACTCAAAGACCCTAATCCCGTTTTTGACTTTCCTCCTATGTCAAAACTAGTCCCTAATCTTCCTAATGCTTCATTATTGGTCACAAACTACTCTATGGACCATATATAACATTAATACTTCTTTAGATTCCACTACATAGGCGTTTAACCACATTATATCCACACAATCCTGCATTAAACATTTTAGGCTTTCAAACCTCACACACAATCACACTGACTACATATAAGCATTAAATTAAAAATAGACTTAACGACACATAATGTTGACTCAACGGCATTAGTCAACTGTTAAATAAAAATTTGAGGATGTTACAATTACCTCCCCCTTAAGAGGATTCGTCCCCGGAATCTCATCAGTAATGAACAACTCCGGATACTTCTCCTTCATTACTGCTTCGGTTTCCACGTTAAGCTTTCTCCATGATTATGCTTCCACTTTATCAAAACAAGATCAATCACTTTCCTGCGTAACTTCTTTTGCTTCCTTCCAAGTATCGCCACCGGTTCATCTACTATTCTCTTCATTGGGTCAATACTCACATCTTTAATAGGAATCACACTTGACTCCTCAGCTAAACATTTCCTCAAGTAGGATACATGGAAAGTGTTGTGAATTCCATCCAATTCTGGAGGTAATTCCAACTGATATGCCACATCTTTAATGCGCTTCACAACTTTAAAAGGTCCAATGAAACGTGGACTCAACTTTCCCTTCTTTCCAAATCGAAACTCCTTTCCAAGGTGATACTTTCAGCATCACTAAATCACCAACATTGAACTCAATAGGTCTCCTTTTCTTATCTGCATATGATTTCTGTCTTTCTCTAGCCACACGTAAAGCTTTTTTAGCTACATTAACTTTTTCAGAGGTGATTTCAATAATTTCGGGACCGGTCAACTGCTTTTCACCGGGCTCCATCCAACAACTTGGAGTCCTACATCTTCTTCCATATAACATCTCAAATGGTGGCATTCCAATACTTGCATGGTGACTATTGTTGTAAGCAAACCCAATCATTCTCAAATGATCATCCCATGCTCCACCATACTCTAATACACACGTTCTCAACATATCCTCTAAAGTTTGAATAGTTCTCTCACTTTGCCCATCGGTTTGAGGATGATAGGCGGTACTCAAATTTATTCTACTACCCAACTCCCGTTGGACCCTTCCAAAAGTTTGACACAAACCTCGAGTCTCGATCCGAAACAATAGATAAAGGAACTCCATGTTTCGCAACTACTTCATCAATGTATAACTTCGCCATCTTTGTTAAAGGCACATCTTGTCGGGTAGCTAGAAAATGAGCACTCTTCGTCAATCTATCTACAATCACCCATATCATATCATTCCCTTTCGGCGTTTTAGGTAGCTTCGTTACAAAGTCCATGGTAATATGATCCCATTCCCACTCGGGAATGTCTAATTGATGCAACAAACCATACGGCTTTTGATGGTCCGTTTTCACACGCGCACATGTCAAACACTTTGCTACAAAATGAGCTACCTCTCCTTTAATATCCGGCCACCAATAAATCGGCTTCAAATCTGCATACATTTTGGTGACACCGGGATGAACCGAATATCTATTTCTATGGGCTTCCTCGAGGATCAATTCTCGGTTACCACCAAGCAATGGCACCCAAATTCGACCCTTGTATGTTTTGAACCCACGGCTATTTGTTTCCATCACAAGGCGTTTCTTCTTTCCAATACTCTCTTGATCAATATTCTCCTTCATTAATGCCCTCGCTTGTGCTTCTTTAATTCGATCAAGTAGCCCCGACTTGGCTTGAACTTGCATGCTCATCAACTTACAAGAAGACCTTTGCACCTTCCTACTTAGTGCATCCGCCACTACATTGGCTTTTCCCGGATGGTATTTGATTTCACAATCGTAATCCTTAAGTAATTCCATCCACCTCCTTTGTCTCACGTTCATCTCCTTTTGATTAAAGACATACTGCAAACTTTTATGATCGGTAAACAAAGTGCATTTTGTACCATAAAGGTAATGTCTCCACAATTTCAATGCAAATACAACTGCTGCCAACTCAAGATCATGGGTAGGGTAATTCTTCTCATGTGGCTTCAACTGACGTGAAGCATAGGCGATCACCTTGTCCCTCTGCATAAGGACACAACCCAAACCCGTAATAGATGCATCACTATACACAACCAAATCATCGGTACCTTCAGGTAAGGCAAGTATAGGAGCTTCACACAACTTCTTTTTCAATGTTTGAAATGCATTTTCCTGCTTATCGGCCCACTCAAACCTTACTCCTTTCTTCGTTAGTTCAGTCATAGGCTTGGCTATTCGGGAGAAATCCTGAATGAATCTTCTATAATATCCAGCCAAACCAAGAAAACTTTTAATCTCAGTAGGAGTCTTTGGCTGCTCCCACTTTGAAACAGCTTCAATCTTTGAAGGATCTACTTTAATACCTTCTGATGAAATAACATGGCCAAGAAACTGCACTTCTCGGAGCCAAAACTCACATTTGGAAAACTTTGCGTACAACTTCTTCTCCCTCAACACCTCCAAAACTGCTTTCAAATGCTCACGGTGTTCATCTTCTGACTTAGAATAGATCAAAATATCGTCAATAAACACAATAACAAAATGATCTAGAAAGGGGCGGCATACCCGATTCATTAAGTCCATAAACGCGGCTGGAGCATTAGTCAACCCAAATGGCATGACCAAGAACTCATAATGACCATATCTAGTCCGGAAAGCTGTCTTTGCTACATCCTCCTTCTTAACCTTCAATTGATGATAACCGGACCAAATCTATCTTTGAAAAATATGAAGCACCATGTAGTTGATCAAATAGATCATCAATTCGTGGGAGAGGATATTTATTCTTAACCGTTCGCTTATTCAACTCACGGTAGTCTATGCACATGCGCATAGATCCATCCTTCTTTTAACAAAGAGAACCGGAGCTCCCCAAGGCGAGGAACTAGGTTGTATGACCCCTTTGTCAAGTAATTCCTGAAGTTGGGACATTAACTCTTTCATTTCTGTAGGAGCTAATCGGTAAGGTGCTTTAGCAACGGGTGTAGCACCGGGAATAAGATCTATCTGAAAAGTAACTTCACGATCGGGAGGAATACCGGGAAGATCATCGGGAAACACATCGGGAAAATCGGATACTACATCAACACCAGCAATAGAAGGCTTCTCCTTTCTTACATCAATAACATAGGCCAAGAAATGACTCTTATTCTTCCTTATACATTTAGTAGCCTTCATCATACTAATGATCTTTATTCCCCCTCTCTTCTTATCTCCATAAACCGTTACCACATTACCATCGGATGTAGAAAACCGAATAATCTTTTGGGAACACAAAATATTAGCTTCATTTCTAGACAACCAATCCATACCAATCACTACATCAAAACCGGCTAAAGTAGTAGGCAATAACTGGACCGGAAACAAACGACCTTAAATCTCAATGTCACAATCATCATATCCCACACTTATATCACTAACCGTACCATTAGCAATCTACCTCTATCGAGCAATCTAAAGGGGTAGTGACTCTTTCTAGCTTAGGAGCAAATAAAGTAGACACAAACGACCTATTTGCACCCGAATCAAATAAAACAGAAGCAGGTTTTGAATTAACAAGGAAAGTACCACTTACCACCTCGTCGTTGTTCTTAGCATCAGGTGGACAAGGCGGGTTCTCCCGGGGATCCCCATCCAGGACCCCACAATTGTTCGATCCAGAACTATATTCTCCGGAACTATAGTCACATTCAGGAAACTATGAGGCATCTAAAGGATCGGAGCGCTGGGCAGCACCAGTGGGGTATTAAACTTTGACGATGAAACGGAGGACGATTACGACGCGAAAACTCCTCCAAGAGGGTTCCGACGATACCCTAGAGACATGAGGTCCAGGATCAGAACCGGTTATGGCTTTGGGTTAACAGTGAGGGCCTCCGACACCGAACACCTCCGGACCGGATACAGCCAGAAGCGGCCGAAGCCTCAAGACCAGAAAACGCAGCCCCCTCAGGGGCTGACGCACAAACTAATGTTCCCCAAGGCTCCACAGGCCCTGGGGGCCAACAGTCCAACATACCACAAGCAGGATATGTCCCCGCACAGAACACCCAGTATGCCCCGGTAAGCACCGGAGGGAATAGCGCCAATCCGACATACAACATTCCAGCCGGATACAATTTTCCATTAGGAAGCTATCAAGGGCCTCAGGGCCAAATTTACGGGAG
>CM067168.1:143625205-143653268 GCA_034093135.1 Erigeron breviscapus
AACAAGTGCACCAACTCTTGAGGAATGCACATACGAAGTGTGGAAAGAGTCTTTACTTCAATGGCATAGTTAGCCTTTTCTTCACCCGTTAATTCTCCCACCTTGTACGTAGAAGTAACTCCATTCACAGTAAGAGTGGGCCATTCATAACCTTCAGTGATCATGAGCCACATGTTTAGGTCTTCTCGTTGAATAAAATCTTCAAATCGACCTCTCCACGCCCAGAAGTCAGCTAATGAAACTAACTTTGTGGAGAATTAGTACGTCCTACAAGATGATCATGATAAACCAGAGAATTGAGGTATTGGGCAACAGCATTGTTGGTTGAAGATGAGGAAGCCATAAATGAAAATTACTGTTCAAACGAAGATAAGAATTGAACGAAATTAGATTAAATTCGTAGAACAGGATCAGTACGAAGATAGCTTAAATTCGTGGACAAAGGTTCTGAACGAAGATAGCTAAGTTCGTAGACTAAGGATCTGAACGAAGATAACTTAAGTTCGTAGACTAAATTCGTTTGAAGAAGATTCAGAACGAAAATGAAGATAACTTCGTTTTCTATCTTCGCTTGATGAACTATAGAACGAATTTAAGTTAAATTCGTTTTTTAAACTTCGTTTTGCTAAGTTCGTAGGTCAAACGAACTTAGCGACAGAAAGGGTGTTCGGGAGGTTTTTGAGAAGAATAACAATCAAACAAACGATCTCAACCTTCGATAAGATATCGAATGGCTCTGATACCACTTGTGAGTCCCTCGATAGCTACTGATCGCTCTCGAGATCGTCTATTGTTATGTCGTGAGTGCGGAATCCTCACAAGATAACTAGTTTGATTAGTTATCGTATATATTGCTAATTATATCAATATAATCGGCCTTATGTGATCTATCTTCGTTTTCTATAAGCTAGAAACGAACTTAGTCGCCTTTGGTGTGTGAGAAATGAACCGATTCCTCAATTTAGGGTTTCCATTCATTTATATATGTTTCTGATCGATATTGGGCCTGCTGGGCTTTTTCTTACGAACTTAGCAGCCCAGCCCATATAACGAAGATTATCTTCGTTAGTTCCTAACGAAGGTTATCTTCGTTAGTACTAAATACCATCAACATCTATGCTTAGTTATTTTCCAAGTACTTCATGTACAAGAAACCTAACATATATTATGTTTGTACTTGTATAACATACATAACAAACATCATATATAAATACATATATATAACACCAAAACATGTAATCGATCATTACTAAAACACTAAGTCCATAATCTATCAATTACACATATATAAATAAGACTAATCAAATCTAAGTTGTTGTTGTCACATCAACATGCATCAACAATAGTCTAGGTCCATCATTTTGCTACCTAGTTCACTATAACTTGGGCTCTGATACCAATCTGTCACACCCGCCCTAAACGGGGTATGACTTACATGGATTCACAACACAAGATATACTGAACGACACAAAACGTTGTCGTTTTAAAATACATTTATATAAAAATATTGTTCACAAATTTATATTACAATTTATGAAAGATATTATTCTTGAAAACATTTATTTAATATTAAACAATATTAAACAGTAGACAGAGACTTTAGCAAATTGACTTGTCTTTACTAGAGTCTGAGGGTAGGCATGGTCCAGTATGTTGTATGCAGCGGAAAAATGTCCCATGTATAGAGTATCGTCTAGGTACCTGAGAATACATGCTAAAATACGTCAACATAAAGTTGGTGAGTTCCATAAGTTTTTCATATAGAAAATATAGTTTCACAAAATGCCAAAGTTCAGTGTGACCATTGCCTTACCGCAATGTCAAATAGTTATGATACAATATCAGTAAAGAGTATCATATGTTTTTAATTAAAATATAGAGTATGAACCACAAGATTTAAAGTAACTATTTGACCACACAATGGATCAAATAGAATATAAGAGTAGATACTGTATACATCAAGTTCTAAGCTCATGAACCGAAACTAGACAAGTGTGTGTTTATTTGCCTCCGAAGTAGGTACCTTGTTCAGGGTACCCTAAGCTTTCCAAATATAATGCATTCGTATACAGTTGGTATGACCAACACGAATGGGGGTGCCTACCCCAATAGTACTATTCAATATACCCACGTTTATGTTTCCATAATTAATCGTTCATGATAGTGAGGACTTTGAGTGAACAGAGCAACTTAGAATCAACCATATATACATTTCTGGAGTACTTGTGTTCATCATAACAATAAAGAGTTTGTATTTTACCCCGAAGGTAAGATAAATGAAGCGGAGTTACAAAATATATAATATAATATAATATATATATTTGTAAATATACATATAAGTATATAACTTTGAAAATATACATATAAGTATAACAAACAATTTTCATGCATGTATCTCAGCCCCAAATATATAAAAGAGTTAAAAAGGGGATTATAGAAACTCACATAGTATATTATATATCATATAGTTTTGCAATTGTTCTTCAAAGTTTCGTATATATATAACATAAAATAACTATTATGCATGTATCTCAGTCCCCGAAATAAATCATATAAAAGAATTAAAAAGGGGAATATGGAAACTCACCTTAGTGTTGTAGAAGAAAGATCACTTAGACGTACTTAATCTTGTGTGATTATAAGAGAGAATATTTAGAAGTGAATATATGTTGGTGCGAGTTTTATGGTTGAATATTAGCTGCTATTTATAGATGAACGAAATCGTTCATTTGAATATTTTAATATATTCTTACCATCCGTTTACGAATTAAGAAAAGAAAACGTTTAAAGTTTTTAATATTATTTTATTATTCGATGATTTATTTATATTATTATTATATTATAAAGTTAATCATGAATAAGGGATATGTATATATATAGTATTCTTTTTGTCCATACACTTAGCAAATTAGACCCGTGATCTATAATTTATAAATTTTAAATTATAAAGTAGATAAAAGTGTGTTTCCCACTAACTCTTGGACGTTTCTAATGATAGATTTCTTTTATACTAGTAGTATATATTTATACATTGTTTTAATCCTAAATTATGCATACGGGCTCCTATTGAGAAAATTCAAGTTTCTATAAGATCAGAAAATTAAGATCTACAACTTTTATTTTAATAATGTTTACTCAACTAACCCCTGTGAGCGGGTTTTGGACGTTTATATTATAAGAATAAAGTATGAAAGCGATGTTTACTATTCAGCACTATTCACTTTTGAATTTATTCGGAAATCAGATTCAACGTTGAGTTTAAATTATTTGACGTGGGTCCCACCTTTATATTATTTTATTTTATTACCTTTTTACAATTTACTTTCTACCTTTACTATTTACAATTTATTTTTACCTTTACTATTTAAAATTTACTTTTTACCTTTACTATTTAAAATTTACTTTTTATCTTTAATATTCACCGTACTATTCACGGTCACTATTCATAAATACAGTTATTGATAGTATAAGTATGAAAAAGTATTTACAAGCAACTCTCAAATAACTATTTGAGTTCTTGGCAATAATTATCCATAATTTATTAAAAATATTTGTTCAGTTTATTATGCCATAAAATGTTTGTTCATATTGTTTGATGTACAGAAATTTTTAAATAGCACACATAATAGTAAATTAGTCAACCTGAAATTTTGGCGGTTGTCACAACGGGACATATATTGTTTGGGTCCCACGGATGGCGCCAAATGTTTGTTCATCAAACATGGGTTGTCATCCCGAGGGGATGAATGGTTGATTTAGGGATTTGTTGGCGATTCCCCGGAGGTATAAAGCATGGTGGTGCTTAACGCCATGTAATGTGAATGTGTTTGGGATTGATGATTGGTTTGGTTATTTGTTGGCGATTCCCCGAAGGTAGGGTTCGTGCCTCTTTACGTCAATCAAATGTGTATGAGTGTTTCAGATCTGCTCGATCGTGTTTAGCATGCTCATGGAAGGATATTATTATATCCCGATATTTAGGGATGCTTCTGCCTGGTCGTTGTAGGCTGTGGGAGGCTTCGGGACGGAGAGTCACTGTCCCGCCGCATATTAGTATGTTGTTGATATGTGAGTATATTGTTGCAGGTCGGTGGAGCATCTCTTATAGAGAGGAGAGGGATGCCTAGTACGTGCGTGTGTTTTCTGGAGAGGAGGGGAATGAGAGTTTAGGTTTAGAACTCATCTATATATATAGGGATGGTAATCTTGGAGAATGAGTTTAGGGTTTAGAGAATATTCCTAATAATATGCCAAATCTTGATATTTAATGTAGCCAGACGTGATAAGATCAAATCTCCTTAATTTAGGAGGAAAAGATTGAGATAATCTCTTCCATATTTAGATAAGGCTTATAGTGGGTAGCTTCATCACGCAAGTTCGCTGTCACGGAGGTCGTGTTCCGTCACGAAGGGTGACATACACCATCAGTTCTCCTCCTCACCAATTGCAATGATCTACAAAGCTCATGATTAGCCTGTCATCTGCACATCTAAATCAAAATATCAAAACTGAAAAGACAAAACAAAAATGAAAAACACGATTACTTGCTTGTTCAACCACCCGACTTATAAAAAGACAAGTAGCCTAAGTCGATTATAGACCAATCAACTTTTCATAAACAAAATTAGTGAACCTAAAGAATCTTGGCAAAGGAAACTTGAATAATCCACTACTTATATTCATATAGAACAAGAAGCAATTTTTATTATAACACGAAATGACAAATACATAAACTTAACTAAAACATGACAAATAAAACAAAGACTTGGGTTGCCTCCCAAGAAGCGCTAAATTTACCGAGTCTTCAGCATACTTGTAACACCCGTTTCGTAAAAATATGGATTTCCAAAAATTTTGCCTAACGGCGTTAAATCATGCGGAAACGATTTAGGAAAATACTCAACTAAGGAAAACAGTTGAGAAAACATAAGTGGTGTTACTAATAGCATCAAATCAGTAATAAAAGAAATCCATAAGATTGCCCAACATAAAGCAATCATAACATAGTCATTACATAAGTTCCATAAAGGAAATCAATAACATAAGGTTTATGCGAAGCTATTGGGTAAACTAAAGCCAGCTTGATCATCTACCCATCTCTCGCCAAAGCTCCACACGTCATCTCATTGCCTAACCTGAGGGGTGTCAACACATTAAAAGAAACAAGTGTTAGCTATAAAGCTAAGTAAGATAACACCAGGTTTAAGCAAACATTTCATCCATTTAAATCGTCACTTTAAAACATTACGTCATTTTAATTAGGCATTCATACCACCGTATAAACATATCCACATCACGTATCCACATCACATATAAGCATAGAGTTCATGACCCTAAGCGTGCCTAATCAATTTCGTCATCTCATCTCATCTCATTAAGTTGTGACTAAGTCACCGTTAAGTTGTAACCGAAGTTACCGTTACCACCGTTTCACCTCATTTCATTAAGTTGTGACTATGTCATCTCATTTTACATACCTATAACCACCGTCAGGCATGCCGTACCTATTACCACCGTAAGGCACCATTTATACGTACCTATTACCACCGTAAGGCACGATTTATACGTACCTATTACCACCGTAAGGCACGATGTACCTATTAACCACCGTTCATCATATCATATCATAAACATATCATATCATAAACATATCATATCGTAAACATATCATATCATAACATATCATATCGTAAACATATCATATCATAAACATATCATATCATAAACGTATCATATCATAAACATATCATATCATAAACCATATCATCATAACATATCATATCGTAAACATATCATATCATAAACATATCATATCATAAACATATCATATCGTAAACATATCATATCATAAACATATCATATCATAAACGTATCATATCATAACATATCATATCATAAACATATCACATCATAACATATCATATCGTAAACATATCATATCATAAACATATCATATCATAAGCCACCGTTCATCATATCATATCATAATACATCATATCATAAACATATCATATCATAAACGTATTTACGGGGAAACCTTTTAAGCATAGGCACCGTCATCTTTAATCCCCGCATACCTCCCATATCAACCCAACCACAATATAGGTTATACATTACCGTTTTGGAGGTTATAGTTTATGAAACCATTTTTGTTGCACCCTCAGCGTGACAAAAGTAGTGTATCTTACCTCGTAGTAGTATGTGCGCGCAAACAAAGCTAACAGTGCTTAATAGTAATCCCCCGACACCTATCGTACATTAACATATGAAGTATAAGTCATTAGGGACCTTAAAAGGACTTGAAAACGAACTTAGTTTTGAATCGAACGAATTTAGCTTAACACGAACTTAATCTTCGTTTTTTATCTTCAAACGAAGATGATCTTCGTTTTGTCAAACGAAGATAGTTTTCCAGAAAACGAATTTAGCATCAGAAACGAATTTGAACCCAGAAAACGAACTTAAGCTTAACTTCGTCCAGAAAACGAATTTAGCATCAGAAACGAATTTAAACCCAGAAAACGAATTTAATACTTAACTTCGTCCAGAATTTAGAAAATAACTCTGTTCTTCATTTTTTCCAGAAATTGATCGACCATGGCTTCTTCCAAAACATGTTTTTGACATAATTGAACATCTCTTGATCATAAGGATCGATTATAAACTCGTTTAACACCATTATGAACATCAATTGACCAAAACACATAATAAATCCTAATTCTTTCAAAGCTTCTTTTAAAATCAGTTTTGATTCAAATAAAAACATCTTTTGATCTGAAATATAGCCAACGAATCATTGATTACCTGTAGCAAACGATGGCCAATTGAAAGTAACCCAAAATACTCAATCAATTTAACCAAAACTTTGAACAATTGCTTAGAAATCGATTAAGGAATTGGACGGACTGTTTGTGTGTTTAGAACATGTAATTAGGCTGCTAACAATGAGATTAGGCTTAACCTAATCCCTAATCCCGTTTTTCAAGTTTCACTTATGTCAATTTTAGTCCCTGGACTTCATATTAGCTTTATTTCGCATTTAAACACCTATTGGGGATACATACAACACACTAAAGCACTTTCGCACACTACATAGGCCTTTTACACATCATTTAATCCACTTTATTGTCACTCATTAAAGATAATTAAATCTTACATATAGGGCACATAAACATATAAACACGTATTTCCACGTAACCATATCACGGACTTAGAATTTGACCTAACGACGTTAGTCAACATATACGTTTAAGTTTTGGGATGTTACAAGACTCATTCCCCAAACTTACCATGGCGGGGTCTTAAACGCCCCCACACTTAAAATGTCGGGCGGTTTACGCGAATAAGGTGAATAAAATGTAAATTTAATCTTAATCATTACCCAATCCATTTTCTTCACCTTGTCAAAATACACTTTTAAGACGTTGAAATGATTCGTTTCCTTTACAACTCATCTTAAAAATGTATCCTTTCATACGAACATACAAAACTTTGAAATTACCGTTATGACACACTATTTTCAAGTAATTCAATTCAAAGCTCATGTTCATCCATTAAAAAAGGGTCGGGAGCTAGAGCGTCCGGGGCTAGTTTAAAGAATAAACAATAATGCATAAAATTACTACTAGCCCTAATCTTAACCAATTCAATGCATTCTAAACTATTTAAAGCATAAAAGGTTAGAAGGCTCCCTGAATAACCCAGCTCGGGTTGCAAATCATCTCGACTAGTATCCTCGCATTCCTCCATTTTGAGAGCCGTATCCCGTTTATCCGGTGTTCGATCAAATAATCGCACTATGGCTCAACGGAAGGTGTGAGAGGGGTTTTGGGTGTTTTGTTGGCGATTCCCTTCCGGTCAGAGGGCCGAAGGCCGCTTTACGCCTATGATTGTTTACCCTTCGCCGATTCGCAAGGCTTAGGGTTTATTCGGGGTTAAGGATTCAGAAGTCGAATGTATTGATTATTATGATTATGATGCGTTGTGAATGGTGGTGATGCCGTATGGCACCTCCTCTCTTTATATAGAGGGTCAAGTCTTGGAGAGGAAGGTAGGGATTTAGGGTAAATCCCTTCCTCTTTTCGTGATATCTTCTAAGTATGGAAGATATATCTAGGACTCTTAGACCGCGTCCTAGTTTATAGGAGCGTCTGATTTCGTTCCCTTATAGGAGGTCGGATAAGCATGGAAAGAATTCATGCGTATCCGTTTATTATTTAAGATTATCTTTGGGAGCTCCGAAATTACGGAGGTATACATCGTAGCTTCGGCTACGGACATGTCTACTTGGTACAATATGTTAGTACCTTCGCTACTTACGAAGGGTCTTTCGTATCCATTCCTTTATACGGAGGTAAAGCTCCGTATACGGTATATCATCAAGCCCCCCAGTCTGATGGGAGAGTCTATCTGTAGAGTATCGCATTAGACTTCATAAAAGAAGAAAAATAGATAAAAATAATGGCGTACCTCTTTTAACCGGAGCCCGAAAGAGCTTAGGTTTTGGATGCTTCGTATCTTCTCCGGAACTCTTTTTAAGGGTAAAATTGCCATTTTACCGTGCCGCGTATATATCCCATCAAGAGTTAATTTGAGCGCGCTTATCCCGAGAAGAAAACCAATCGACGGTTTGGGAAGGTTTATGCGCCGGTTTTTCAAACCATCCATTTTGTCTCCTATTTAATCTGTGACGGCTCCGAAGATTTTCTTTTCTTGTCTTCTTCTGCTTTCGCTCTCCCTTCCTTTCTCTATTGTCAAATATATCCATTCCTCCCCGTTTGATCTTCTCCATACTTATGGATCGCAATCATTTTCGTGTTATTAGTACCACATACTCAGAGATGACTGAGGGCGATGTTGCATGGTTTCGCCGATGCTTCTGCCGCCCTAGTGATCCTGAAATTAGGGTTCCGGGACGGTCGGAATCAATCCTTGATGCGCCTACTGGATTTATAGGTATGTATACCGCTCCTTTTTCCGGTGGCAATCTTAGATATGTTTAACTGGAGGCCGGGGTTTTTGTTTTTCAGTGAGGAATATATTCATCCGATGTTTAGGGGTTTACTGGATACGAGTAGGTTAGTGTCAGGGATGTCTTTTGAGGACAATGTGCATGACTGGGTTACTCTTGATAATGCATTGGTCCATCAGGTGCATCGGTCTCCCTTTGAGTTGGTTACTTATCCCACCGTGATCTTGTATCTTTGTGCCATTACGATGTCATGGGAGGGTTCTCCTGATGAGCCCGTCTTGATATGGTGTTGCGAAGGTACCATTCTTGCTGTTACCTTTTCTGCCGATTTCTTTTGTACTTTCATCTGATGTTTTTACGTTGTGTTTGTAGAGTTAACGCTTAGGGAAGCTGTGACCATGAATCCTCAGGGCATGGTTATACGTAAGATGCCTCTGCCTCCTTCTGATGATGAGGATAGTGAGGGTCCCCTTTTGCTGGTGTTTCTGTTTCTGGGCCTCCTCCGAAAAAGGCAGAGGGTGTCGGGTGGTCCATCCTGTGCATCAGACCCTATGGCTGCAGGTTCTTCTGTCATTGTACTTGATTCTTCTTCGATAAGAGGCGAAGTTACTGCTATTACTGTACCGGCCTCTAATGTTGGTCAGGGTAAGTCTGCTCTTCCTTAACTTTGTTGTTTATCTCTGCATAAATCTGATGTGTGTGTCTTTCTTTCCTTATTTTAGCCGGTACTTCTAATCCTGGGCGTAGGCCTGGAAAAGAGCCAGTTGATGAAACTGGAGCTACTACAACTGGAGCTACCACAATTGGAGCTGCCACAACTGGTAAGTGGTTTTTAGGTCCTGTATGTTTTTCTTCAACTGTTGCTTTTCCCTTATATTTATGACCGAACCTTTTGATGATTTAGGGATTCCTCTTCAGAGTGAATTACCTGATCCACAGCTTTGCCGAATGAGTCTGGATATGCTGGTTCCTGATCACTTAAGGACCATGTTGGATACCATGCCTGCTCAGAGGCTTGCTGAGATGACCAACCAGGCTCTGTTTGCTGCTGGTATGATTGGTTCGGCTAGTAGTGCCAGAGTGCACTATCTGGAGGAGAATCTGCAGAAGCATAGGACAAAGTTGGCTTCTCTAAAGGCTGCTCAGTCTAGCAGAGGTGGTGCTTCTTTAGTTAGTTCTTTGCGGAGGGAACTCGCTGATGCTCAGGAGGCTCTGTTTTTGGCTACCCAAAGTTTGGATGCTGCCCATGATCGGATTGCTACTCTTACTTCTGCCGGGCCTGCTGCAGTGATCAATGGTTTGGAAGAGAGAATTGCTTCGAGGGAGCTGGAGTTGGAGAATACGAAAAACTCCATGCGCCAGGTTATTTCTGGTGTTATTCCTCATGTCTTCCGTATGTTGATGGCGAGTCCTGAGTTTGATCAGAGTCTTGATGAGTTGATTGAGGCTAACCGGGCTGATTCAAGAGCCTTGTTACTTTTTCGTATGGAGAGTCGTGGGCAGGTTGTGTTGGGTGGAAATAGGGAGAGACTTCTTGGTACCGAGAAGAGGATCGTTGCTGCTGAAGAGGCTTTAAGGAATATTTCTTTTCCTTAAATCCAGCGGATTTCTGCAAATCCTGATGCTTCGGTGGCTGATCTTTATAATATTAGGCCTCAGGGAATGTAAACTGTTTGATCCTCTGCACTCTGTTAGTGACTTGTTCTTGTATATGCTTTGGTGTTTTCTTCTTGCTCCTTGTCTTTGTCTTTGTTGTGATTGTTGTACTTCGGAGCTTTTCATTCTGCGTTCTTGTGAGGAAGTAATGTCTTCCCTTCTCTTTTTTTTGTTTTGTTTATGCTTATACACTCTTAAAAGAGTGTCTTGTGCATTTATGCTTATGCACTTCAATCATAAGGAAGGAGTGACTTATGCATTTTATTCATGGGTTATTACCTCATGATTGTGTTGAAAAGTCTTATGGGCGTCCCCTTGACAATTCAAAAGTAATATGTTTTATGCGCATTTAGAAAATTATTACGATCGTTTTATATAATTTTTCGGGAGCTTATAAGTACATGGCAGGAGGATTTTACAATTTCTTTGTATTATTCCTAGCTGCTACTTTTATGCTTCCCTATTTGCTCCGTTAATTTGGCTTATCCCGAGGGCAAATTATGCTTCAACCGGTCTTAATGCCTATCAGAGTCTTTGTTATGTGGGATTCTTTTTCCCTTGCTGATCCGGATGCTTCTGAGCTTTCTTCTGTGGAGGACCCTTCTTCTTCGATCTCTATCTGTCCTCTGGGTCCTTTCTGAATTATTCTTCTGTTGCGCTTGTACCACGGTACAGAGCTCTTTCTCTTTATATCTTTAGTAAATGAAGAGAGTATTGTTTGCATCCCCCCGTGAGATTTGTACTGTATGCAACCATGTATTGTTGATGCTATCATATGGAATTTTCTCATTCCTTCTCTGCCCAGGAGCATATCATAAGGCGAGTTTGCTTTTATCACGATTGCCAGAATCCGTGCGGTTCTTCGCCACGGGAACCCACCGATTGTGGCGTCCAGCCATATTTCTCCCAATGGGCGGATGCGTTCAATGGCGAACCCTACTACCTCCGTATCTAGTGGTGTGATTGTTTCCCGCAGTTTTTTAGGCAATCGGAGGAAACTTTTCTCATAGATTATGTCTCGTCCGCTTCCTGTGTCTACTTGTGTATTCTTTAGGCACACACTTGATAAACGCCTAAAATGCATGATCTTAATGGGTAAAAATGACACTTGTTGTGCTTGTTAATAGAAGATTAGGGCATTTTTATGTTTGTTGAGTGATTTCAGGCTATAGATAACAAATGGAGCTAATGTGAATCAAGAAACGAGTCAAAAGAGCCAAGGATGCAATTCTGAAAATCTGAAGTTACAAAGGGCGTACCTTACGCCCAATACAGGCGTACCTTACGCCAGGTGAAGTTACAGGGGGCGTACCTTACGCCCAGGAGGGGCGTAGGTTACGCCAGTTGCTGAACCAAAATTCCGAATTTCATGATTTTAATTCAAGTTCAGTTTATATCCCTTCTATTCACGACTTGGGAAGTTACCATTCATAATATTCACTCACAATAGCAGTTCCTAACATAGAGAAGACCCCAATATCATCATCAAATCACCAATTCATGAAGATGACAATTCAAATTGAAGATTCAATGATGAAGATGATAGGCTAGGTTTTCTTTTGATCATTCTCATGTGAACAATTATGTAAGCCATTTATGTTAAACCTTTCTCATACTCATGTTGGATTAGATGTTTAATTCTTCATTAGTCTTTTACATCTAATGTTGTTTGGATTGTTTGAATGAATATTTCTTTATGACTTGAATGAAATTCATCTATCATTTGGTTTTAACTTGTTAAGTAATCATTGATTATTGATTGAATCTCTCATGAACTTGTAGTTTTACTTTAATGAATTGGAAGTCTAGTTGTGTCAATTCCCCGGTTTTCGTTATCGTGAATCATCACAACCGATTAATTTAATTCTTGAGTTCATTCAATCCAAACATTATAACGAATCATGTCTATGTGATTTCCAACGAGTATAAGTTAGGTTACATATTTGAAAACATAATTGAGAGCATGAGAATGGTCTACTTTTGTTAATTGAATCATTTTGTTAAGTTCATAATCAATCTTAGTTTTTAATCAAAACAATCAATCAATCGGTTTTATATTTATGTCTAGTTTAATCAACTTTGTAACTTGTTTAACACTTTCCTTTGATTCCCTGTGGAAACGATACTCGACTTACCCTAACTAATTAGTGGTATTTAGTTTATATTTTTGATCGGTCCAACGACATCGATCAACACTGCCTATGCTCACTTTTATTAGCACTGGGTCTATCGATCCTCCAACTCACCGAAGTGATAGTGATGTGTTCCTTTTCGGATCAAGGTATTCGATAGTATCCTCCTCCGGTGTTCTTCCGGTTCTGCTTCGTCGAAGCTTGGCCTGCTCCATTTTACCAGGTGAGCTAACTTATTCTCTCTGACCGCATTGTCGATCTGCCTTAGCAGTTCCCTGCAGTAATCCGTGCTATGCCCGTATCCGTTGTGGAAACAACAGAATTTTTCTAGGTTTCTGGTTCCTCTTTCGGATAAGGGCAGTGGTCTGACGAATGTTTTTGCTACTTCTTCTGATGATAGGATTTCTGATGGCGTTTTCCGGAGATTGTTAATTGTTCTTTTGTAGCTATTCGTCCTACTGCATGTAGGAGATAACTCATCAGTTCCTACATCCTCGATTATCTCGGCTTGCTTCCCATTCTTTTTTATCGTGGTTTTCCATTTGGCCATAGCCTTTTCTGCTATTTCTTCGGCACTACTCCACTCGTGGAATTTCTCCATCAATTCCAGGTAGCTTTTTGGCTTACCGAGGCATAAGTGTCGTATCAATTCTTTGGACCAGAGGCCATGTATGGCTCCGGATATCCTTTCTTCCTCTGATATGCGTACTAGGTTTCGAGTGCTGTCTCCATATCGTTTCAAAAAATCTTCTGTTTCTTTGTCCTCCTCTTGTTTTATGTCATGTGCCAACAGGTGAGAGCCGAATTCTTCCTTTAATTTGGATTTGAAGTCTTTGTCACCATGTATTCTCTCTTCGGGTAGGCTTACGAGCCACCCCCTTGTCTTTCCGTGTAAGAGGTAGAGGATGACATGACAGATAGCTGGGCCGCTCCATCCTTCTACCTTAGCTGCTTCGTCGACCTTCATGAGGAACTCATCAACGTCGGAGGTGCCGCCGTACCAGGGTAATTCTTGGATCTCCAGTATCTTTACCGTAGGTACATGTTGGCGTAAATCCTTTGCGAATTGTGGGCATGACCCCTTGTATCTAGGCTCTGGTCCCTTTTGTTCAACCTTGTCTTTTTTTACTTCGGTGGTCGGGCTTTCCTTGAAATAATGCGGGGTCACAATGTTGTATGGGTAGTACCATGACGCCTGCATGTGTCCTAGGTAACTTCCACCAAGGAGCGACGTTCCCATGTGCTGGGTCTGTGGCCCTCCGTACGGATAAAGGTATCCTCCGTAGTAGTACGGTGGATATGCACTCGCTGGCTGGTACATCCCCAGTCCGGATGTTGTCTGCATGACGTCTGCTGGGGTTATCCCTACTGGAGTTCCCTGATAGATCGGGTACGGCGGGTATACCACCATTGGGCTTTTTGCTGTTATGGGATCATCTTCTTTGTTTCCTGCTTCCTTCTTCTTGCCCAGATCTCTTCCGATGGGCCTTTGGTCGGTCCTGTCTATTGTTGTGGGATGACTTCCTTCGCCTTGGATCTGGTCCCTATTTCTTTCCTGAGTTCCTGTACCACCGGTGGCGGGTTACCTTGTGCGGTGCACCCAAGGTGTGGCACAACATCTTTTTCTAATTCTGGAGCTGTATCTCCTTCAACGTTATTCCCTCCTACGTCAAGGTCGCCGTCCGTTGCTTTGCTTAGTGCCATTATCTGGCAGGTCGATCGACCTGCTGCCTGGTCGTTTGGCGATTGGTGGCCCGCTCCGGTCCCCTGTTCGTCTGGGGAGCTGGGCCCCCTGACTGGGAGAGTCCCACCGTTATCCTTTTCTTGGTCATAGATGGTGCCTGACCCGTGTCATTCCGGAAGGGGATTAGGGTTTGACATAATGCTTTTTTGATCGTGGCTGAGTTCGAATTTGAGACAGAGGTCCAATGGATGGCGCCAATTTGTTTGATCAAATAATCGCACTATGGCTCAACCGAAGGTGTGAGAGGGGTTTTGGGTGTTTTGTTGGTGATTCCCTTCCGGTCAGAGGGCCGAAGGCCGCTTTACGCCTATGATTGTTTACGCTTCGCCGATTCGCAAGGCTTAGGGTTTATTCAGGGATTAAGGATTCGGAAGTCGAATGTATTGATTATTATGATTATGATGCGTTGTGAATGGTGGTGATGCCGTATGGCACCTCCTCTCTTTATATAGAGGGTCAAGTCTTGGAGAGGAAGGTAGGGATTTAGGGTAAATCCCTTCCTCTTTTCGTGATATCTTCTAAGTATGGAAGATATATGTAGGACTCTTAGACTGCGTCCTAGTTTATAGGAGCGTCTGATTTCGTTCCCTTATAGGAGGTCGGATAAGCATGGAAAGAATTCATGCGTATCCGTTTATTAGTTATGATTATCTTTGGGAGCTCCGGAATTACGGAGGTATACATCGTAGCTTCGGCTACAGACATGTCTGCTTGGTACAATATGTTAGTACCTTCGCTGCTTACAAAGGGTCCTTTGTATCCATTCCTTTATACGGAGGTAAAGCTCCGTATACGGTATATCATCATCCGGCTCCTTTCGTGCCATGATTTTCTTGAAAAGATTTAGCGGCTTTGGCACTCCTATGAACAAACTAAAGGAAAGCATTTCAGTTAATAATAAATCAAATAAGTTAGAATGCTTACCTGTTTCACGCTCCGTTTGTTGTAGAAAAATGATCCGGATCTGATTTGACTTCCATTTCAAGGTCAAAACAAACTCAGAACGCGATTGTGTCTGAAACGGGATACCAGCGGCGCTGGCAGGGCTGCCCAGCGGCGCTGGCAGGGATGCCCAGCGGCGCTGGTTGTTGATCTGAAGCCACCAGCGGCGCTGGTGGTCTCCCCAGCGGCGCTGGTTGCTATCCTGAAGCCACCAGCGGCTGTCTGGGTCAAGTTCCGGTTCTTCGATCTTCTTATTGACTTTTAATCTTTCAATCTCCGGGACCTGCCAACTATTCTCAGGTATACCTGTAAAATCGAGGGAGGGTTCAGAAAACTTACCTGAATAAGTGAACATATGATTCACTTTGTCTCGAGTCGGTGGGATTATAGACTCCCCCACACTTAAAGTGTTGGGTGGCCTACGTTTGAAAGGTGAGAAATCCTCACATTCGACATGACATGTGACCCGATCTACAACTTTTGTATCTCCTACAGGTGGTTGGGTAACACGCGTCATTGCTGTCCCATGATGAGTCGAAGGAATGGCCTCGTTCTTGGTCGGAGTTTCTTCACCTTTTGCATCGTTTCCGGCAACTCCTTTGCTCGATTCAGCCTCAAGTAGATTTATTTCGCGATTATAAGCATGTTGGGAGTCATCGGCATTCAATGGTTGACCAAGGAACAAATCTTCGCGCGAATTGGGACTGCAGGGGCCACCAGCGGCGCTGGAAGTCTCCCAGCGGAGCTGGATATTCCCAGCGGCGCTAGTGGTGGTCACCAGCGGCGCTGGTTCATCCGTAACAGCGTCTGACTTTTCGATTTTGTCTGTTTCTTCTTCATTCGACACTCGTATGTCCTGCACTTCATCAACTATTGAGAAAACATTCTCCACATCAACAAGCTTGCTCTTGTTTGGTTCCGGATGTGGTCCTTCATTTGCCTATGATTCTCGACGTACTAGCTTACTCAAAATATCTCCCGGCTCCATGAATTCCTTCAAGAACTTCTCCATAGTTATGTCACCAACGTCTGGTCGGGGATAAGAATCGTCTTTCTCCGGGAACTCCTTTAAAAATTCCGCGTCGGTCATGATGTCGAGGTCTTGATCAACCCGAAACCTCTTGCTCGAATGGTCATGCTCTTGCTCCGTCTCGACTCCTTGAATGATCGTCCCCTCCTCGGTGCTTAAAGTAGCCTCATCTTGATTGATTTTTCATTTGCTAGCGATTTGGGCTTCGTCGGCACCTTCAAAACAAGCTAAAAATGAACTTTCGCGCAAATCTGAGCTGCTGTCGGGGCACCCAGCGGCGCTGGGTGTCTCCCAACGGCGCTGGTGGTGACCAGCGGCGCTGGGTGGTCCCAGCGGCGCTGGCAGGACCAGCGGTGCTGGAGGCTCCGTAACGACGTCAGATTCTTCGATTTTGCTTGTTTCGCCTTGCTCTTGCTCCTTTTTGACCGGGACTGCATCAATGGTTAAGGAAAGGTTCTCCACATCAGCAAGATGAATATTGCTTGGTTCCGGATATGATATTTCAGCTTGATCAATGCGACACCTTTTGCTTGGATCTTCTCGACTTAGGATTACACGCTCTTGTTTGATCACCACTTCTTGAAAGATCGTCTTCTCCTCTTTGCGCGATTCGGCCTCAAGTAGATTGAATTTGCGTTTAGAAGCGCTTTGGCCTTCATCGGTATTCATCGGATGAGAAACGAACACGTTTTCGCACAAATCGGGACTCCCGTCGACCTGAGCGGCGCTCCTTGAGGGGGTGAGCGGCGCTCCAAGCTCCGAACCTTGAGGGGGTGAGCGGCGCTCCTTGAGGGGGTGAGCGGCGCTCCTTGAGGGGGTGAGCGGCGCTCCTTGAGGGGGTGAGCGGCGCTCCTTGAGGGGGTGAGCGGCGCTCCTTGAGGGGGTGAGCGGCGCTCCTTGAGGGGGTGAGCGGCGCTCCTTGAGGGGGTGAGCGGCGCTCCTTGAGGGGGTGAGCGGCGCTCCTTGAGGGGGTGAGCGGCGCTCCTTGAGGGGGTAAACGAACACGTTTTCGCACAAATCGGGACTCCCGTCGACCTGAGCGGCGCTCCTTGAGGGGGTGAGCGGCGCTCCAAGCTCCGAATCAGCTTCTGATTTTTCGAATTGCGTCGCGGGCATCTTCTCCAAGAAAGCGTAAGACTCCTCCACTGTCCTACTAAGAAAATTGCAGCCACAAGCGATATCCAAAGCTTTTTGATTCGAGTCACTTAGTCCTTTGTAATACAAAGGAATATATTCGTCGATCTCCATCTTGTGTTCACCCAATTCTTCAATCAACTCCTTCATATATATCCAAGCATCTTCCCAAGTGTCATCCTCGTCCCACTGCTCAAAATGGCGAATGTTGTAATATATTTCTGATAAATTCCGCGCCTTCGATGCTGCTTCATAAGGGCAATAATCCTCATCTGACTCATAGTCTTCGAACACCATGATTTATGCTGAACCTACAAAACAGACACTAACTATACTCGTGAAAAGCACTAATTACTGATAAAAATAAAAAGACGAAAATGAAAAGACAAAAACTAAAACTAACCTAAACTAATAAAAGAAAAATATTTTTGGATTTTTTTTTAATTTTTCAAATTTTTATGGTTTTATTTTATAATAATGAAAATAAAAATGGCACCTAAACTAGATTAACTAAAAATGAAAGTAAACTAATCCTAAAAAGACTAAAACTAACTCTTCCGTGTAGACACGAAAAAGCTCAAATTACCCTAACCTAACTATATTCTTTAAAAAAAATAGTCCCCGGCAGCGGCGCCAAAAACTTGATGAGCTAGAAAGTCAACTTAAATTCCTAACAAGTTTTAAATTTATAATTTTCAAGTTTAACTTCTCTACTACACTCACTCACGGGCAGTGGACCCGTTCGTTCATAGTATAGTAAATAGGTAAGACCAGGATCGTTCGCAGGGACTATGTCTAAGAAAGTAGCTAGGTGTAATTCTAGAATTTGGGGGTTTGTCACGATTTAAATAAAACTAAAATAAGAAAAGCATTAATTGATTAATCTAGCAAAACGATAATAATTAAAACATTGCATCTACTTGGAACAGTTCACATGCCATGATCATTTAGAAAGCAGTTTAGATATGTTGAACAACTCTTCTCACGTTCGGATTCTCGTTAGATTCACCAAACTACTTAGTAGAGCTGTCGTTAGACTCACACTACCCTATAAACAAATTCTCGTTAGATTCACTGTTATGCATTAAAACCTGAGTTTTGTAACTATGACTTTATCTTTTATGTAAGTCAAGATTCTTCTAGGGTTCTAAAAGTCACTTGACACTAATTATTCTAGTCACCCGGATCCGGTTTCCGTTCGCCAGATCAACTAGAATAACCTAATAAAACACATGTTCAGTTGAGCCAAATTATTAATTAACCATCCTCCGCTCGGTTACAAGTCAAGAGACCACATTAATTATAGATCGATTAATGTTTCACAAACAAATTAAATGATTCTAAGGCCTTAGTACTAAATCGACCCAAACAAATCAGTAAAATAGGTTTGTATATGAAAACTAATAACATTTGTCTGACTCAATAACCATGGATCTGCGACAAGCATAGAAACGGTTCAACAATCTAATATAGAAAACTATCACGGCATGATCACATTATCCAAATAGATGCAAAACTACTTAGCTACTCATTACAAGATAATTAATCCTAACAATTATTAAAATAAATAAATCCATAATAACAATTGTCAAATAAAATAGTCTTGCAATAAAGTATGCTAACAATAATAAAAGTAAAAGAGAGATCAAACTAATAATAGGGATATCAAAGTCACGCAGTCCGTATCCTTCTTGGCCGCTCCTCCGAATTAACACCACAAACCCTTTATTATTTGACCTGCTTGATGGCTGCTGCGTAAATATGCTGCGGCTGCCCCTTGAATTGTATTTGATTGAAAATTGTATATGGCTGCTTCGAATTATTATAACCATATATAGTTATGTCGAGGTCGGTTTGTGCGTACAAAACAAAGGGCAGCCGCCTCTTTCTTCTTTTCTGGGCCGGACGCAAGACAAGAGGGCTAGGCCCAACTTTCCTTTTCTCTTTTTGCTGGGCTCAAGCATTACCAGGCCCAAAGTGGGCTGCTGATTCTTCTTTGGGCTGCTGCTGCTCACGTAATAATGGGCCCAAGGCCTTGGGCTTCTCTTTTCGGCTGGACAAAAGACGAGACTCCACCACCACTTTATTGCTAATATTGCAATTTGCTTCTCTGACTTTCTTAGACCTTAGACCACGTGCACCATCTAGTCGAGTCCAATATGCGGCATTACCTGTGAACCTGTTATAAATAGTAAATCTCATTAAGTACCGAAAGTCCACATGTATAAACTCAATTAGGCATAAAAACACGGCCTAATGATAGGGAAAATAATCACAAAATGGACGCTCATCACCCCTTCGGTTGTGCCATAGTGCGATTATTTGATCAAACAAATTGGCGCCATCCGTGGGACCTATTCCTCAACAAAAAAAAACGACACAGCAAAACGTACTCTGTCCTTGAACCCACCCACGATCAGGAATAACAGCTATCATGACCGATAGAGACACCATTCACTCGCCAAGATCAGACAATATGGGGCTGAACCTTCAGGAGCGGCACTATTTTGATACATATGTGCCAGGCTTTGACTCACCCACTATCACGATTAATGATAGAAGCGCAGCAGCAAGAGGTGAACCGGATTCACGGGGGCAAAACCCTTGCTTACGCCACAGAGCTCAGGACTATATAGACCCGTACCTATGGCACCACACCAACGATGTCAGAGATCCGGATTCATCCCTGCAAGCCAAAAAAGGCTGCATGTCTTCGGAGACACCTCTCTGATGGATAGGCTACAACCAAGAGCCCCGATAAACCCGAACTATCCAGGAAACCCATATCGGACATTGAGTCAGCATATCAGGAGATGTATGGGGAATGCACGCGAATCAACTATGATGCGCCAGAGCCGACGTCACCAGGTCAAGATCGAGGCAGATCTGCATCGACGTTGCAGGGTCAAGACCGAGGCAGGAACATGCTGACAACGCCAGGTCAAGACCGAAACAGATCCACGCTAAGGCCACAGCGGCAAGATCAAGGAGGACCTATATCGCTATCACGGGGCTCAGATGAACTGACCCTTACAGAGCCCTACAACCAAGATCACCATGGATCGGACCCTATCCCTCTTGATTAGAGAAAGTCACAACCACTTGGGATTATCTTTCAGACAGACAAATCACAAATAAGGACACCGAGAATGGCGAACCAACTCAGAAACACAGACCAAGGAACAACATTAATAGACAGGGAAATTATGGACGCCTACATACAAGCAAACTACGACGTGCTGTGTACAATAATTAGGCGCCTAAGAGAGACAGGTCAGGTATATGAGCCAGAAACAATAGGTCAGCGCACCTGCGACGAACACCGTACAGGGGAGATAGAAGATGGATTGGATCAGAACGTACTTGTTGGGTCACCGACCACGGAAAAAAACTCCCCAAGTACACAAGGAGACCCCTACAATGGAGAAGTACAGAATCTCCAAACGAGAGTCTCGAAAGACGGACCTGACCAAGGAAATCAGACCCAAGATCACAGTAGACGGAGAACATGACCAGGAGAAATAGGTGGAGATAATGACCGGGGATCTCCCTCGCATGAGTGGGAACTCATGGACATGTAACACCTGGGATATGTCAATTAGTTCAATCAATCGGACCTGAGCTTGTTACAGATACATTTTTTGTTTACTAGTAGAGACCTACTAAAAACCACTGTTTGAAGGATAGCAGAAACATGAAGTACCCCACACTACGGGTACTATGACGGAAAGGGCGACCCGGATCACTTCCTGAAAAAGTTTATCGGAGCTGCAATAATCCAAAGATGGGACATGCCGACCACTTGTCAGGCCTTCACCTACTGCTTAGCAAGCGATGAAAGAGAATGGATTGATGGCCTGCCAGCTAACTCGATAGAGTTTTGACCTTTAAGAACAAGTTCAGACCACAATTCAGTATGCAGAAGAAGCATCAGAAAACACATGTGTCAGCACATAACATAAAGCAAAGTGGGAAGACACTTAGAGATTTTGTTGCAAGATACACATGTGAAACCCAGGATATAAACGGGTTGCTAGAAAGCCAGAGGATATCAGGACTTATTCACGGACTACGAGCAGTCGAGATAGTTGAACACCTCACAACGAACCTACCAGAGACATACAACGAATTAACAGTTAAAACTCACATCTGGCTCGACATCAAAGAAACAACCGGAGCAGAATATGCCCTGGGAAAACGAAAAAGAGATCCGGAGGATAATGGAAATGAGAGCCTCATGGAAAACCCCAGGTGGGGAAGCAATGCTAAGGAAGGTAGAAGAATAATACTACTGAAAGTAACAAAATCACCGAAGAACATTCTCGCAACGGAGCGAGTAGCACAAACCTTCCAGCCCCACCAAGATTAACGACCAGGAAAAGGGATCGAGGAAAATATTGTGAGTTCCACAAGGATTATGGACACGACACGACCCTGTGTCGAAATCTTCAAAAAGCCATAGAGGAAGCAATAACTGCTAGAAAATTGCAGCACCTCAAAAAAGGTAGAGGAAGAAGCAATGAAAGCGGGCATAAGGGATAACGCAACAGCTGATCCTCCAGAGACATAAGTCCCTATAAGAGGAAAGGGACAACTAAACAAAGAACGGAGCTACTATAACGCCAAACTAGCAAAGGAGGTCAGGAAAAGCCCAGAATCAATGGAAGTACTGACTCGACCTGCAAGAAGGGAACTATGGATGAAGGAAAAGGATGAATCGCGAATAAAAATTCCAACATCCGACTTACTACCGAGAATTATAACGGCGGAAGGAAACGAGATCGCACCAACGGATGGGAGCATTGATACAGTTATGCCCAGATGACGGCTGCTCGTAAAAAGAAAGGAAGTCGGCTTCCCCTACGATTGTACGAGGAAGCAAGGCTGAAAGAAGAATTCTGTGGAAACAGAAAGCATGGGTCAGGAGACTCGCGCAAAGGAACAAAGACTCCGAATAAATACGGAGCAACAGATGAAAGCTAGCAGTTAGGAACTTTACTATGTAATGTCCTCCTGCCAATTATTTTCAAGAAAATAAAGCTTTCAAAGATCGATCAAAAACAAAAACGCGCGTAATAAATAAAATCTTTATGAAAAGCCTTAAAGGGGACGCCCGATAAAGCACTCATAAAGCAACCAAAAGAACGTCATAAGGCGACTGCCATAAGACAACCACGTCATAAGGCGACTGCCATAAGACAACCACGTCATAAGGCGACTGCCACAAGACAACCACCTCATAAGGCGACTACCATAAGACAACCACGTCATAAGCCGACTGCCATAAGACAACAACGTCATAAGGCGACTACCATAAGACATTTAAAAGAAAAATAAACTTCATCAAGACGCCATAAAGATATTACTACAATATGAAGAATTCACAAAACCAAGAGATAGCAACAACATTCAGCAGAGTAACAAACACAAATGATAAAGGAAGTAGCAAATGATTATATCTAATAAACAGAAAGCAAAGCCAAGCTACGGAATCTATGAGGAAGGAATTTGCATCAGTTGAGTAGGGGATGCATCAGGTCTGAAGAAAGAGCGCGGAGATACGAAGAATGCATATCCTCCAGATCACTCATAGCCTTATTCAGAGGACCCGCAGTATCTTTAACAAGCTCGGAACCGCTAAGAGTTACACGGCCTTCCGCAGCAAGGATGCGGATTAACTCCGACTCAGCATCCATCCTATTGGCATTACACAAGTCTGAAACCCTCTTTCCAACCTCAGCACCATTCAAAAAAGACTTGCAAACATGAGGAATTACGTCGAAAACAAGCTGCCTATACCTCTCCTTCAGATCCACAAAAGCAGAACGATCAAGCCCCAACAAAGAAATCTTGGCAGATAACTCTTCCTTCAGAACGTTGATCTCATCCCCCTTAGCTCGAACCCCCTCACTAGCAGATTTAAGCTCTGCAGTCAAACTACCCAACTTCACTTCCAATTCCGACACCTTAAACTCCAAAGACAACTTCTCCGCCTTGAGCTTGTCAATCTGCTCACATGAAGGGCCACCATCCTCTGAGAGTTCACGAAATCTCGAATCCAACACATTTCCAATTACGAAAGCACAAAAAGAAGACTGATTAAACAAATCAGAAAGCCTCGACACATCCATACCCATCAAATTCGAAATCCACCCGGAGGGAGCAAGAGATTCAACGTTGCGGTGACAAGAATGACCACCCGGAGCCTGCACGAAAGGATTAAATCCTGCAAAAACAAATGTGGATCAAGAAGACTAAACATTTGAAGATCAGACACACAAAGCAAACACATACCAAGAGTCTCCTCTAAACCCTCAGAAGTTCTTAGCGCTAACTGACGATAAGACACATACCAAGAGTTTCTCTAAATCCTCGGACCGTTTTGCTCTCTTCCTAGAAGATGGCACACCAGGCCCTCTCGCGAAAGTCTTCTTTCTGCTTTTGAGGCGGCCAGCAACAGTGCCCTGTTCATCAACATAATGATCACGATTATCCCCACTAGTAGGGCAGTCAGACACTTTAACAACAGGATGAACAACTGGGTCATTTTCATGAAGAATGGTCTTGCTCGCCTGGCAAATTGCCTGCAACCCAGCATCATCAGCGGTTTGAACGCCGGAGCCTCCGGCAGGGAGCTCCGAACTTGAGGCCGAAGCAGAAAGAGTAGCTTTCACAACAAGCCGGGCAAGAAATGACTGCCTATTAATCATCTGTTGAACGCCATTACTGCAGAAAAAAGAGTAACAGATGTAACAATAATAACAAAAGAAAAGACAGAAGACAGAAGAAGAAAAGAGATGGAGGAGTCAACAGCAGGATATCATAGGAACACTTTAAACCCTAAAGCGGGCAAAACCAACAACAGAAAGGGAGCCGCCCAGAGAAAAACCATTCAAAGTCATAGCCACCCCCATTTCAAAAAAAAAGGGGGGGAAAAGGAAAGACAATAAATGGGGATTACAACATCCAAAGATGGAGCAGCAAAATGGAATCAATGGAAACCTAAAATAGGGTTGAGAAAATAACAAAGAAACCAGGATCTAAAGACCTTCATCGGTCAAAGACAATACTAGGGTTTCAAGTTGCAGAACTCAAATACATCCCTAATCACACTACGATATGGAAAGAAGATTAAAAGAAGAAATCAAGTTAGGAGCACATACCTCTTCAAAAGAATGATGCCGAAAGGAAGAAGGAAAAAATGGGAGAATCGCTGGAGAAGATATCGCCTCTAGGAAAGGTAACAATTTTATATTTTGAATACAGTACTAAACAAATACGGAGTATTTATAGCTAAGGATGGCAAACAAATCCTAACCGTCCAAGAAAAATCTAGAGATAAGCACTAAAAAGTCTCACAAGTTAGCCTTAACTTAACACACGTTAGACCTCCGAAAGAATGATCTGGGAGGCGACCACTATTTTTGAAGTCTAATAAGACAACCTACAGATAGTCTCTCCAATTAGACTGGGGGGCTTGATAATATACCCTATACGGAGCTCTACCTCCGTATTCAAAGAAGATACCTTCGAACAGGTAAAAATGCTTATACGGAGCACCACCTCCGTAGGCAAAAGTAATCCCGGAGCACCTAAGTCAAATTACTCAACTCCGGAGGAATATACATATTAAACCCTGATTGATCAAATAATCTCACTATGGCACAACCGAGGGGGTGTGTGGTTTTAGGTGGAGGTTTGTAGGCGATCCCTACGGTACGAGGGCTATGGTTGACGGGTATCTTTTTTGTAATTGTTGTCACGCTCTCGTCTCCAGTCTTAGGACGGTCCGCTGTTGCTCCGACTGCTTGCCTGACTGGGGGACTTGAAGGTCTTTACCGCTGATGGCGACACGCTCAGCACATGTGGTCCAACGGGCGTTATAGAGCATGTGCAACTCAGGTGGTGGCAGACCCCTGCGGGCACGTGGAGCCTTTCGCAGAGAGAGAGGAGAGACACCTGGGAATAAACTTCGACTAAACCACCGCTCTCCCTATCGCTTCGCCCTCTCCTCGCACCCCCCCCCCCCCCCCCCCCCCCACACCCCCCAGCCCCCAAAAAGATGCAGGTGATGTACGGCGGTCCCCCCCCCCCCCTGTCGCCCGGCCCCCTTGTAGTTTGACGGTGGGCGCTTATCGTAGTGTCATACGAGGCGTTTCGCACCAAAAATGAATGATTAGTGGAGTAGCTACCCTATGATTTCATTCGGCCCTTTTGATAAGTAATTTTGTTTGACTCTTATGTGCATTATTTTATGGAACTTGGTTTTATAATATTTTTGTTTGGTAAGTGTAAGATATTTGTGAACCTATTGTATTTTGATTTCGAAATAAGTGTGTTTTGAAATAAGTTTGTTTTGAAAATAAGTTTGTCTTTGATTACGTCTCTGCTTTTCATATTATATTTCCGCTTTTGTCATATCCGTTCACTGGGCTTTTTGCTCAGCCGTATTCCTTTTTCTTTCTTATACGGCAGGTGATCAAGTGGGCTTTGGGTACGAGAGAAGGGAGTAGATAGAAGTGGACTTAGCACCCCCTCGGCTTTAGAGTTTATTTCAAGCTTTAGAAGTACTTATTTTGGTTTATCAGGTTGACTTTAGTTTGATTTTGAATAAGATTAACGCCCTTTTGGCCTTTAAGTCCTTTTGATATTACATATTCGTTAATACGTTTATAATTATCATATACGTCGTTAATTTGTGTCAAACCCTACTCCATGTTTGTCGGTGACTCAAGACACTTGCTAGGGTCCCGGGGACTCAACCAAGCTATTAAAGACCGGGAATTAATTTGTAACAATTTTAAGTTGTCCACGAGTCGTCTCCTTTTCTAATGCCATGATTATTACACTTGTATATACATTTTCACAATTTAAGTTAAGACCCAAATCTATATTCCATAAGAGTACAAGAGAACCTTAGGGTAGGGCTCATACTACTAGGATAACTCACCAGGAAGTCAAAAGAAGGTCCAAGTGAAAGCCCAAAACGATCCAAGTAAGAGGGGAGCCCAACAAGGAAAAATTTAGAAAATTTCATAATAGAGGGTAGCGTCTCATACGCTGAGTTGCAGCGTTCCAGACGGCGGCAAAATCATGGCTGAGCGTACAAGACGGTTGGTTCAGGCGTGTGAGACGGTGGGGGAGGATCTGGTCAGCGTCCCGCACGGTGGTTGCCACCGTCTCAGACGGTGGCTGGGTTTATGCTATTTCAACGTGTAGCTTGGCGTAAAACAGGAAAAAGTACCGTCTCACCACCGTCTGATCAAATTCAAAGATAGGGGGCACCGTCTAGGACGGTGCCTGGGCCTTTCCAGACGCCAAGAACCCTCGAGCAGCGCCCTAGACGGTGGGGAAAGAACAAGAACAGCAGCAGCAGTAATGCGCAGAAAAAAATGACCCCAAAACCTCCATTTTTGGTCGTGAAATCGATTTGCAGGGGTTTCAACTCATTTTAGGACTTTAGTGACCATCAAGGACGTTCATCCCACATCAAAACAATAACTCTAAACATCTAAATCCAGCGGGAATCGGTTACGACCCATTAAATTAATGAAACCCAAATTTTCAACCCAAGAAACCCTTGAACGCGATTCGTTGGGTTCTGACCCGACCCAGACGACCTTGTACACCCATTTTAACATTTTCTAACTTATTGTAATAAATCCCACATCAAACCTTGACCCTAACATCAAATTTGCATTTTAAAAGTTGGTTTTGACTGAATTGGTCAAATAAAACCCTAGTTTAGCTTTGACCCTTTTTTGACCCACAAATCCAAGAGTTTAACTTATAAACATGATTATAGAAATGAAATAAAGATTAGGAAATGAAATTTGCTTACCAAAATCACCACCAAGGATCCAAACCCGAAATTGACCCGTTTATGAAGAATTCTTGCACTAAGGAACCCAAATTAATGATATGATGATTAGAAAATGATGGTGATGATTAATCTAGTATGAGTTTTCCTCTAGTAACACTAAATGATGAATTAAATTAGAGAGAGAGTGAGTTTGAGTGTGTGTGTTTTTCTTGGAAGCATTTATGAGAGAGAGAGAGATAAGAGTGAATGAATGAATGGTTGGGAGGTGGAAGGATTTGGTTGGGGGATAAGGATGGGTATGGGTTTGGGTCATGGGTTATGATTGACCCATGGGTTGAACCAACACAATTAAGTAGTTAATTCACAAGTCGTCATGTATCGAGTCACATAAATAGTCGGTCAATCGACCCGTCAAACACATTATCTATTCGATTAGTCACAAAATGGACTCGATCACTTCATTAAATAAGATAGTTAGTCAAATTTCTCATAAAGTCAAATGGTCAAAAGTCGCGGATGTTACAATCTTATTAACGGACCTTAAGTTGCCATAGCCGATGTTTAATGATATATAAAATGGCGCGATTTCGATTTTTGATTTAGGGACCATTCCAAAAAGTAAAGCTAACGC
>CM067168.1:143654268-143796768 GCA_034093135.1 Erigeron breviscapus
TAGTAGAAGTGGCACGACGCTTAGGACGTCGTGATGGCTCTGGTGGCTGCTCCGGTGCACCAGCCATCTCCTCATCATCCTCATCGCCCTCAGGGGCGGAACCACCAAACAGGATCAAGACATGAATATCCCGATGCTATATATTAGCCAGGTAAAATACTCTCCGTTTTATAGTATATGGATAATTATGGGACACCTATTGATGGGGTTAACGTGGGGATGGTAAGTGATTGATATTGCAAAATATTAAGAAAGAGGGACCATAAGTGATAAATAGTGAAAACACATGGACACTTTTTTTTCTACTCCTTTTTTTTATAATAAATATCAAATATCTCCCGTTTTAAATGTGTGACGGTCCATATTACTTTTATAATATATCCTCATTTAATGGAATATGAGGTGTCATTCTCTGACATGTCAGTGCAATCATTGCGCCGTATTTACACACCGTTTTTTACCCCGTATTACTTCATACGGGGAATTTTCATCACCAAAACGGGGAGTACTACATAAAACGGGCCGTATGAGTGGTGTTTTTTTGAACAGTTGCCCGTGTGTAAATAGATCTTCCCTTCATTAATTCTTATGGAAGAAGAATAAATCGCAAACTAATTAAAATTTCTTATTTACAATTTTTACGAACCAAATTAAATACGCAAACTTAAATAACATAGCTAGCAATGTTGTATATATAGGGTGTACAGAGTTTGGTCTATCAAATGGATTGTAACATTTTCTCACATCTCCTTGTGAGATAATCTGGTTAGGAAATCTTAAATTGGGAAATCAGGAACACTTGTCTAGGAACACCGTCGTTTAAAAATACGGATTTCCAAAAACTTTTCACCTAACGGTGTTAAAGAATGCGGAATAACGTTTTAAAAGTCCAAACCATAAGAATCCAGTTTGGTTTGTTCATAAAATAGAAGGTGGTACTCGTCACATCGTCAAAATAGTATAAATGGAAATCCTACGGTTGCCCAACACAAAACAACCGTATACAAGTCTTAACAAAACATAATAGTCATAACGAAATCAAAAGTCTATAAGGAGCAGCAACTATGGGTGACTAAAAGCATCTTCAAGTACTCTACCCATGCCTCGCTCATTATTCATCAACACACTTCTAGCTTGCTAAACCTGAGGGGACAACACATTTCAAGAAACAAGTGTTAGCTAACGAATTAGCTAAGTAAGATAACACTAAGTTAATAAAACGTTTGTCCAATTAAAACTTGGTAAAGCAGCTTTTCATATTAAAGACACATTTCGCATATCATCACATACATATCATAGCATCAACATCTTTCATGGTAGGATTAACCATCCTAAATGTGCCTAATCATCATTTCATCATCACATATCATCACATTAGGTGTGACATAAGTCACGCATATCATATAAGGTGTAAGTTTGTGTGTAGGCGGTCATAAGACCTAACGGGAACCTCACACCCGACTAGATGGATGAGCCATACGGCGGTCCATCAAGTGTCGTTAAGGAATGGCAAGCCACTCCAGGAGTAGTCTGTATGTTCAAGACATTGGTGGGTAATCACTCCACCCGGAGATACTCAAACCACGTAATTACGTTGCAAGGAGCCACCCAAGCAACAACATATACGCACCCACCCGGCTAAGGTGAATACGGGTTAAGCTTAACACTTCATCATATATACGAGCTCGATTTCTTCACATATAGTTTAGGTGACAAAGTTACCTAAACATAACATATAATCATCTTTTACGTTTGGGCCCTTAAACGTGCACGTGACATGGAAACTTATAAAGTCTAGTGAACTAGATGACCAAGCCACACATACATGCACATCACAATCAACAAACACTTGCATCACATTTCATTACATTGCATATCATTTCATAACATAACTTTGCATTGCATATAAAGGGAAAATGCATTTCAGGTCTCATAAGTCGAATACATATCCCATATAACCTCCCATATAACCCGATACCCTTAAGTATACAAGATAAGATTAGAGAAGTTATATTCTGAAAACCATGCTTTTGTTGAACCCTCAGCGTGTCAAAGTAGTGTATCTTACCTCGTAGAAGCGCACACAAACGATAACTAAGGTTACCGTGCAAAGCAAGTGTTCCCAACTACCTATAATAAAGATCAATTAACTGAGTATAAACGAGGCTAAACCGGCCTACAGTCTATATACTTGTCAAATAATAGTCTCTGTTGACTACTTCCATCTATTTGTAGACTACTAGTCTACTTTTGACTACTTTCATTCTTTGTAAACTACTATACTTTTCTGTAGACTACCTGACTCACTTGTAGACTACTTGACTCTTTTTGTAGACTACTTTCATATTCTGTAGACTACTTTCATCTTTTGACTATATTCAGTTTGTAGACTACTTTTGGCATACAAGACGACCAAATGAGAGAAAACTCAGTTCTTAACAAATGTAGGGGACTCAAAGAACTTTTCAAAAATGTAAGATTCATCTCCTAACTCATTATTATAAAGGAGATATGATTTTGCAATATGACTGAATTTTCAGACCTTATAAACTCTTTGTTTTACAAAAGATCTCAAACATCAAACATCCATGGAAATTAACCATGACACCTACAGTTCATATATACCCAAAATATGATTCAATTGACACTATGAAATCACATATTGATTCATGGATTCATTACACACCTTATACAAATCATTTGACACCCGATTTGACCTAAATCGTCTCATAAACATAATTGAATCCAAACCGAAACTCCACCGAAACGACTCCAAATCATAAACACGACCTAATACCTCAAAATTCATCATTTTAAGACCATAATGATGCAATGAAATCATTGATTAATCCCTACTTGATTGCATCACAATAATAAACGTTTTAGGTTACCGAATCCACAAAACGGACGATTTTCAATCGATTAACACACCCTATGGTCCAGATCTGATATGACACTTATATGACTCCATTATATCATAAAAATATCAGTAACAACAAGATTATACCTTCCGGAATCCCCAACACACCAATAGATTGCAATAACGGTTACCGGGTAACCCGAAATCAACGATTCTAGCAACGAAAAGCATATAATCGATCAAGACCAGGTATGAACGAATTGAATAGATGGAAATGACCAAAAATCAGTAATGATTGCAATCTATACCTTGAAGATGATTAGAAGATCGAAATATAAGCCTGGTCATTGACTTCTTCCTATAAGTGAGAACAAAACGAAAGGTGTCTTTGAATAAAAGTAGCACTCGTCACACGTCAATAGAAGGTTTGACCTCACGATCGCAACGAAACCGAGAACATTAATAGAACATCTCGAAACTACGGGTGGCCTCGACTTTTGAAGTATAATCTTTGCCTTACATAAGTAGATAACATAGGCGAGAAACATGATCAATTCGGAACCGAATGTTCCTGAAAACTTCTACTTCTTGTGATTTAAGTGACTATAAATAACTCCATCATCCAATGTCTTAACTTTTCTTAAGGGACAAACTCCTTATCTTGGGAAGCAGTTATACATAAAATTTTTGTACAAATATAAGATATCAACATCACCTTTACACTCATGCGATATAAGGAAGAATCTCCACCTGTAGATACTTGTCCCATTCGTCATATATCATCCCGTAGCGAAATCAAAGCTAAACGAGTCGTAAATCCAAAACAGACCAAAATATGCGCCGCATGTCGTCCAGTTCGACCAAGTACCCCATGTTTTAAACCTTTAAACGAATTCTTTTTTTTAAACTCCGAGCCTTAATCCCAAGCACAACCTTAACACTTCGCAACTCGAATGTAGCCTCGCATCCTAACGTAGGGTTCATGGAATGGAAGAGTTTCATGGTTAAGGGTTCAATCGACTTTAGAGTTAACTTCTTTACTTGCTTCAGCTTCATCATTCTTTAATCCATAGATACATGACTACTCTTCACGTGGTTAAATATGCTATCATCCAGTGATTCCATCATTCTCATCTTCACTTCATTCGGATCAGCACAGACACAGTCTCACAAACACACATATCGTGATACATTTACAATTACGTTCGCGACCGGAATTGTAACTATATCCTTCCATACGTGTGCCCGGTAACCCTTCTATGTGTCACCTACTTATAACCTTCAAAAATTCAGCATCAACTCCACTCATCAACTTCAAGTCCATGTCCTTTAAACTAGTAGACTTAACAACATTGACTACTAATCATTTCACTCCTCTCTTATCTCAAAACTTCATTTAACTTCATGTACAACATAATCCTCATAAGCATTTAATAAGGCTATCACTTTCCATCGATCTTCTCACATTTCAACACACTTGAGGCATCAACATCATTATAGTTGTAACACGGTGTTTACTCTCGACACATAAAGATTCACTACATAGAAATCTTTCCAACTTCATTACTTTGTACACCGGTCATCATAAGCATGGCCATACAAACACGCTCGCGTCGTGATACACTTGCAATTATGTTCCGGACCACATTGTAGTTGTATCCTTTCACATGCGTGTTCGTTACCACCATTGTGTATCACTTTCTTTTCACCAATTCCATTCATCTAATCCTCCAACTTTTGTCCATCTCAACAACTTCTCACATTTCATAAGGCAAAAGTTTATCAAATTCAGTTAGAGGAATAGAGGATCACCTCGAGGACCGTCTATCGTAACAATAGAATAACTTAGCGACGAGAAGCGAGAAACGGAAGAATAAAGGCTAAAACACATATTCACATATCAATAAACAATCATCATATAGTCTTATTCCTACACTCTCACTCATCCCAACCCGTCCTAAGGCATTTCATCTCAAAGGCTAAGCATACCTACTTAAGCCTAACCTGATCTCTATCGGTTTAAGTCCAATTTCTATGGCATACCTATAGTCATTGGTTCACTTAAACCATTTCTCTGATACCAACTTGTAACACCCGTCGTTTAAAAATACGGATTTCCAAAAACACCCGACATGGCGAAATCATGGGGTATCACTTAGAAAAGCATAGCAAGACATGAGAATTATGTAGAGTCAAACTATATGAAAACATAGGATTGAAACAATCCTTAAACTTGTACAAACGTATACAATCATCAACATTCATCGAAATACATGTTCAATCAATAATAAAAGGCAATTCAATCGATAGTAGTTAATCCTAAAAGTAACCCATAAAAGGGAAGTAAGGATCATGGATCCAGAAAGTCCAAAGCTAGTCCAATCCTAGCAAGTAAGCATGCAATCATCCATTTTGTCTCTGATTAACTTGATTACCTGAAAAGTGTACTAAAGCATCAACATAAAGTTGGTGAGTTCGTAGGGACAAGTAACAAGGAATAACCGTGTCGGATAACAACCGTAACAATAAGTGAGGATTAGGAGAACTAATCACATCCAAGGATAACCTATAAGGTTTCACATTATCACAATTCAATACAAGTCAACATTCAATAATAACGATTCCATATAACGTTCAACAACGTTCCATAACAATCAATAACGATCAACAACGATGCGGCTTACATAGTTAATAATTAACAATGCGCTAACGGTGCGACTTATATAATAATTAATGCGCTAACGGTGCGACTTACATCGTAAACAATGCGCTAACGGTGCGACTTACATCGTAAACAATGCGCTAACGGTGCGACTTACATCGTAAACAATGCGCTAACGGTGCGACTTACATCGTAAACAATGCGCTAACGGTGCGACTTACATCGTAAACAATGCGCTAACGGTGCGACTTATATAATGAATAATGCGCTAACATGTCCATATCAACAATTCAATCATACAATCAATCAAATCAACAATCAACAGTTAAACAAACATGTACACTTTTCAGCCCGAATCTCAATTGAGTAGGGAGGGTTTACGAAACTCACCTGAAACGCCTGTCAGACAGTAGGAGGTATGTAACAGTCTGAAATGTACCCGAATAGCCCAAACGTATTAGCCTTCAGTAAAGGAAACTGTATAGAATAACCCATTTTAATAGAATTATCAGTTTAGTAAGAAACTGACGGATGAAGGACTAAAACTGCAAATAGTTTAACGGTTCAGGACTGAATCTGTCAGAAAATCTAACGGTTTAGGACTGAAACTGTCAGAAAATCTAACGGTGTTAACGGTCAGATTACAATTTATAATTCTTGTTTTTAAATTCGTTATGGGAAGCTTATAAATGAATAAACAACATGTTTAGTGAATATTCTAGGTGATTGATAATGGCAGAGGGTGGTGGCTCTACGATAGTTTCTTAGAAAATGAAAAGAAAACGTTTAGAGCTTTTTAAACCTGGATAGACAAGCATGTGCAGACATCAAGCAACCTGTTATGATGCTAGAATGTGTTGTTTTGCTTCTTAATCATCAAACAATAGCAGCAACAACGAAAATGACGATGAATAGTAATAGTGGTTCGGTGATGATGATGAAATGTTCAAACGGAAGTACAAATCAAAGGTAGCAGCAGTGCTCCATCAATAGTAGTTGTTGCAGGGCAGTGGCAGCGAGCAGGTTTGATGGTGGTGAGGTAACAACTTCCAAACAGTAGCAGGTTGTGTGATGTTTGGAGGTGATGAACGGTGGCAACAGTTCAAAGGCATCAGCCATGGTGATGATGGTGGAACCATGAGGTGGTTTAATAAGAGAGCCGAGAAGGTGGTGGTGCAAGATTGTATATGTATATATATATATAGAATTTGAGAAGTAGCATCATCAATCCCTGTCTATATCTATGCGATATATATGTATATATCTATGTATGTGTGTATGCTGACAGTTGAGAGGGAGAGAAAGTGAGAGTGTCAGTGCAATTATGTGTGTGTGTCATCTTATATATATATTATAATAATACTATATGATTGTTTTATATTCTATTTAGTCACGAGAAAGAAACGATCATATGTAATAATGAATGATTGGGGTTCAATTAATTCTTAAAGGAGAAAATTTGGTGGAGTCCGTGAGTATGTGTTCCTATATATAATATAAATATACTATATATTATAGATAGTTTGATTGTTTGATGCTGCGTGATCACAAGATATGAAGAAGAGAAAAACATGCCAAAAGAGAATCACGGATGAATTGTCACTTTACTATTATTTGTGTATATGTCGACACATGTGATAATCATTGTTTGCTAACTGTTTAACCCATGATTTAATCCAAATAGTTGACGTTATTTTGTTAAACTTTAAATATGATTCCATTAAAGCTTTAGACATAATACCTTATAATTTTTATATCCTTCATTAGTTATCTTTTATCAGATTTATAAAGTAAGATGTATTGTTGATTCATAGTCAAGTAAACAATCAAAAGGGATCACGGGTATTATTTCTTTACATAAAGTTATGTCGGGTGTCCACTAGTAGCATTATTCAGCTAATGAACCAAACATGGTCTGTGATAAATTCACGGGTATTCATACTTTTCATATAATTGTGTCGGCCTTTGTCTTATTTGTACCATTATTATTTATCCACCGACACTGTCTGAAATTGTACATTATACTAAAGCTTCTTATATACGTTTCCTCCAAATAATGTCTAATCACAGTAGCCCAATCACAGGACATGGAATCCAACCTCATATTTCATTATTTCCAACAATTAGTGGGCCAAAAATGACAATTGTCACATTATTCCCCAGTTAAAAGGATTTCGACCTCGAAATCTAGACCGTATCGAGTAATTTAAAAATATATACTTATACTCATATAGTATAGACCACTTATACTTATAGTATAGCATAACCGATTCGTCTAGACACAGGTAAGTCTGATTAAAACACTATACAAAATTCAAATTCACTTTATCTTCCATATTTGACCGTTAGAAACGGCTCCTTTTAGACTATATAATAATACCTTAGCATACTTTTCTCCATGCCATATCAACTTAACATTTTCCTTTCTTCAGAATCTAACCAAAACCCGAAACCTAATATCGAAAATGTTGAATCCTTTCCTAATCGTAATCTACATTATTATCATAGGTGGTTAATTACTGTGGCTCAACTTCCATTGGATGAGGCTATTCAGTGGTTAGTCGCGTTCGTTCTTGGCGTGGTTCCCTTACTGTTTATCACCACCTGGGTTTCTTTGTATGGTTTTTAAATATGTTGTATCCCTAATTGTTGTATTTCCGCTTAAATAATGTAACAAGTTTCACTTGTATTGTACGAATAATGAAATACAACTTTCTTCGATCTCTTTTGGGGATTGTTGTCGATTAGGAAATTCCCCAGTTAAAAGAATTTCCCATATTTGTCTTGATAGATTTTTATACCAAGTTCATTTGTGTATTTTAATCGTTGATCGCCCATCATAATTTTAGCCTTTCAAATAATTCTTATTTTCAAATTTGAAGTTCTTTTACCAAGACACTACTGTTATCTAGTTGAAAAAGTTGACATATTTTTGTTGATAACATTTGTCTCATTTTATTAAATTCAATCATTAAAGGCGATCCACGGGTCAAAGAAACAAATATTACCTGGATCACTCCTGAAACAATAGTTTGGATCAAAAATTCATCTAGGGTTCAAAAAGATGAATTAGCAATTGATATGGTTCTTGAAAAAGAAGCAGTGAAGAAAAATAGTGATGCGTGGAAGACGGTCTATTCATTAAGCTATTAATTAAGTTGAGGATTTTCTCGACATAGTATACTCTTTTGAGTAAACTGTTCAGCTCTTTTCAACCTTGGTTAAAGGGATGATAAAGTTTAGAAATTTTTTCTTTAAAAAAAAATAATATATATTTCGGTAATTACTAATTACCGTAGCAATGATTAAAATTTCTGTAGTTTATGGACACCTGTCCGTTCTTTCAGGTTACATTTCCCTTTTCATCCTCTATATAGAAACGCGTTTTCTTAAGGAAGAATGCACACTAAATCTTCTTTCTCTATCTCTTTTATTTACTTAGTTCTTCATCTGCTAATTTGTTTTTAGCTATTCCGTTCACAGCCAGCTTGTGTTCTAACAGATCTCCGACTTTCTCTTTGGTAAGCTACATTTTTGTGCTCTTTCTTTCTCATCTTGGATAATATACTATCTATTTATATGTTTATATAACACTTTTATCTTTTAATCATGTTTGCTTAATTAACAATATTGTTCCACCGATTTATCATAAGATAATGAAAAATTTCGGTGCCTCTTCGAGCGATCCAAAAGGCAAAAGGCCAATGACTCAAGAGGATCTTGAAGATCTTGAAACAAATAGGGTCAAAAGGATTAAGCAGGAGGCCGTGATGTTAGGTATTTCCTTTGAAGATTACAAGGCGATGGTAGACGAAGATGTCCACCTTTTTGAGAAACAAACTTCTGAAGATGAAAAGTTAGTAAAACTTTTATCTAAATTTTTAGAAGAGGAGGAATCTATCCTTGTGAATCGTCAAATAAAAGAAGATGAAAAGTTTGCAAAAGCCCTAGCTCAACAAGACGAAGATAATCTCTCTCAAAGGGAGAAGTCCATTTTTGCCATGTCATCTGAAGAAGAAGAAGAAAAAAATCCCAATATTCCACCTCTTAAGAGAAGAAAAAGAGATGCTGCTGGGGGAAGTAACATGTCAGGGTCGAGCTCTGACAGAACTCCTAATTCTTGAAATCAAGAGGGATTTTATAGAAATATTTGGAATCTGTTATAAATTTTTATAAATCAGATCTTAGTTGTCCAGAATGTGTTTTTAAATCAGAATAATATTGTTGATAATGTTTCTTATGTATTTGTTATGTCAATTGTCTGACCAAAACTTATTGTAGATAAGAAGAATTCAATATAATCATGGACGCATGGCAAAACCCGATGATTGGTACTAGTGAATGGGGAACATCAATCGATGATTTTTGCCAAAACTGGCTTCTTCAAAATACAGTACCAACATCACAGTTAGAACTCCCAACAGAAAATGTCAGTGCATTGTTCCCAACTTTTGTTGATGCAGTACATCATGGAGTTTCATCTCCAATCCCAATGAACCCTTTATATCAAAACTTCTCTCTCGATACACCAGAAGCAACATTCCAGTTGAAATCAATATTCCAACCGGAACCATCATTCCAACCAGAATCTTCCGAGGAGGGTAACAGGGCACCAGGCAAACGTCCAATGTCAGACTCGCCCACACTATACCCCAATCCAATTAGTGACACATATTATGGGGTCTCAACCTCGAACAGGGTGGAACCGGTTGATACGATAATGAATCATGGACCCGAGTTTGAGAAGCACGTAGAAGACTCATGGGCTTATATTTGCAAGCTTTATAGTCGTAAGAAAAAGTCCGCAAAAGTATCGTCCTCGAAAGCCCAAAGAAATGTAAGGTCGAAAAGGTCTTACCAGTTTGTGAAACCTAATACTACTTTGGTAGTATTTGGAGAAGAAATGAACATATCAGAGATGCCAACACCTATATGCTCATGCACAGGGATACCTAGGGCTGTCGTGGTTGGACTACAGAGGGATGGACCTCCATTTGTTGTACAGCTTCTCTTTCCATGTATCCGTTGCCAACGTATGTCGGGCCAAGTCGTATTGTAAGGTTGCCGGGGAGAAGAATGGGTTGTAGTACATTCTCAAAGGTCATAGAGAAATTATTGTTAGAAGGGTACGATCTCGATTGTCCAATTGACTTGAAAGATCATTGGGTTAATCATGGGACTAACAAGTATGCATTGAATAGATAATCGTGTGATCTTCTTAGATTCAGGAATTTGGCTACTTAAACTATAAAGTAGGATTACATAAACAGTTAGTGCTTTTCGTATGTCTATTTCCCTCTTTTCTTTATTGCGAAATTTATATATAATTTGTTTGTAGTTAACACTTTTATTATTGCTTATATAAAATAGTCTGATAAAGCCATCCTACTTTATCTTGTTCCATCAAGATCCAGATATCTTATTTGTTGTCGGCCATTTTGAAAAATTATTTTCATTTGACGTCATTGCTTACGTTATATGAGCGAATAGTACCTCTCAGTAAAATCATGTATTCTTATTCTAGGTACAAGGCCAATATAAGGTGAAATCTACGGGATTTGATTCCTGCATATAATCACTTAAGTTCATAATCTTCTACTACTATCCTGTTTGCTCTTTTCCAGCCATTTTCTTGAACACATTCATCAAATTACTAACCTAAGCTCCATGTTCGTAAAAAAAAATGCCTCTTAACACACTAGATCTATTAATATTTCATAATATCTCACTTTACTTAACATTATAGTCTCCAAAAATCTTAGCTCATTCTATCAGTCAATCGTAACTATAAGTTTGAACTTAGTCTATAGTTCATAATAAATCATTGGTCTACAATTATAGATTATAAGTATCTAAGACCTTAATAAGCATGTATTCTAGATCTTATTCTCATACTGTTATTCCAACAATGACTAATAATTGTAGACAATTATAAGTAATATAGCTTAGACATGGGCCATCCGGTAATGCTTATAATATAAGACATACCATTGGCCAGCCCATCACATTACCAACTCATCCAAAATCCCCTATACCTGTACTACTATTTCAATTAACATAGATTTCAATTCCACACTAATTTAACAAGTTCCAACTCATATCGTATCAGTCAATGCTTTTGTTCACAATATATCGTTTCAGTTCAAATTTATGACATACTGTTCAAATTCAAGTTCATAACATATCATTCAAGATTTAATTTCTCAATACATTATTCATATCATAATACTAAGGCAAATGTACTAATGTCTTTGCTATCATGCCATCATGTCAAATTCATAATAATTAACAATCACGAAACATTCAATAACTATAAAAGGGCCAAGTCATAACAAGGTGGGTAAAGCATAGTCCGAATTTTAACTTCAACATTCGACACATTAAAAGTGTTTGTATACAGGGTGTACCATCGGCTAACCCTCCACACCGTTAATATATAGAATGGATGTCCAAAACTCGGTTCCGATATGTTCTCTAAGTGTTGACCGGGTATGTATACAGGGTGTACCAGCGGCTAACCCTCCACCTAACCAACACTCATTAAACATACCGGGTTAGCTACTATACTTTATCCACGAGGCGCAATCCATGAGATCATTAACTTTATATGACATAGGATAACCATAGATTTGTTGATCAGACGCCTCTAGGGTTATCGAATGTTATACTCCATTAATGCCATCATTTCATTTTGCTGGGGGACAAATAATAAATGCATCCAAGATTCCACACACATCAACGTTTATCACAATAATTCCATAATTCACGGTGTATCCCGACACTATCATATACATCCATCAAGTTGTCATATAACAATCAAGTCATCAAATCATAAGTAGCCTACGAACTCCGTTTAAACCATTTTTATGCATCATACAGTTCACGTTGCACACAAAATTTCCTATCATGCATGCTAATATGAAATGTGGGTGCAATGGCTATAGACTAGGTCAATCCACCTAATTCTCTACAACCACGGCTCTGATACCATTCTGTAACACCCCAACATGGCGGAATCATGGGGTATCACTTAGAAAAGCATAGCAAGACATGGGAATTATGTAGAGTCAAACTATATGAAAACATAGGATTGAAACAATCCTTAAACTTGTACAAACGTATAAAATCATCAACATTCATCGAAATACATGTTCAATCAATAATAAAAGGCAATTCAATCGATAGTAGTTAATCCTAAAAGTAACCCATAAAAGGGAAGTAAGGATCATGGATCCAGAAAGTCCAAAGCTAGTCCAATCCTAGCAAGTAAGCATGCAATCATCCATTTTGTCTATGATTAACTTGATTACCTGAAAAGTGTACTAAAATGCGTCAACATAAAGTTGGTGAGTTCGTAGGGACAAGTAACAAGGAATAACCGTGTCGGATAACAACCGTTAACAATAAGTGAGGATTAGGAGAACTAATCACATCCACGGATAACCTATAAGGTTTCACATTATCACAATTCAATACAAGTCAACATTCAATAATAACGATTCCATATAACGTTCAACAACGTTCCATAACAATCAATAACGATCAACAACGATGCGGCTTACATAGTTAATAATTAACAATGCGCTAACGGTGCGACTTATATAATAATTAATGTAACACCCGTTTCGTAAAAATATGGATTTCCAAAAATTTTCGCCTAACGGCGTCAATAAAGCGGAAACAGTTTATTAAAAACCTCAACCAAAGAAAACAGTTGAGAAACATAAGTGGTGTTACTAATAGCATCAAATCAGTAATAAAAGAAATCAATAAGATTGCCCAACATAAAGCAACCATAACATAGTCATTACAATAGTACCATAAAGGAAATCATTAACATTAAGTCTATGCGAAGTTATTGGGTAAACTAAAGCCATCTTGATCATCTACCCATCTCTCGCCAAAGCTTCACACGACATCTCACTGCTTAACCTGAGGGGTGTCAACACATAAGAAGAAACAAGTGTTAGCTTATAAAGCTAAGTAAGATAACACCAGGTTTAAGCAAAACATTTCATCCATTAAACACGTCACTTTAAAACATTACGTCATTGGATTTAGGCATATATATCACCACATAACGTATCCATATCACATATAAGCATAGAGTCCATGACCCTAAGTGTGCCTAATCAATTTCGTCATTTCATCTCATCTCCTTAAGTTGTGACTAGGTCACCGTTAAGTTGTAACCGAAGTTACCGTTAAGGAAAGACAATGTCGATCCATGAGTAGCACGTTATGTTCATAACATTAGGTGGGTCATCAGGCCACCCGAACTACTCGCCACATATGACTGGTTGCAAGGAGCCACCCGAGCAACCATTTTAACGTACCCTCCCACATACGGGCACTACGTACTCTCCCACATGCGAGCACGACGTACTCTCCCACATACGAGCACGGTTTATACGTACCTATTACCACGTCAGGCACGGGTTATGCATAACACTTAACATCTAATTAGCTCGAGCATTTACCACGTTTAGTTTAGGTTTCCACATTAATCCTAAACTAATCCACATCTATTATCTTTTCACGTTAGGGCCCTTAAAACGTGCACGTGTCATGGCAACCTAAAAAGGTCTAGTGTTCTAGATGAACAAGCCACATATACATGCACATATCATCATTACATCATATCATTAACCACCATTCATCATAACATATCATATCGTTTAAACATATCATCACATATCATATCATAAACGTATTTACGGGGAAGCATTTTAAGCATAGGCATCGTCATCTTTAATCCCCGATTACCTCCCATATCAACCCAACCACAATATAGGTTATACATTACCGTTTTGGAGGTTATAGTTTATGAAACCATTTTTGTTGCACCCTCAGCGTGACAAAAGTAGTGTATCTTACCTGGTAGTAGTATGTGCGCGCAACAAAAGCTAGCAGTGCTTAATAGTAATCCCCGACACCTATCGTACATTAATATATGAAATATAAGTCATTTGGGACCTTAAATGGACTTGCAAACGAATTTTGTTTTGAATCGAACGAATTTAGCTTCAAACGAACTTAGACTTCACTCAAACGAATTTATACTTCAAACGAACTTAATCTTCGTTTCCAAAACGAATTTAGCCAACGGATTTAACAAACGAAATTAGTCTTCTTTTAAACGAAAATAGCTTGAACGAAGTTAAACTTCGTTTTTCAAACGAACTTAGCATTCCAGAAACGAATTTAACACTTAAAACGAATTTAACTCTATTTTCGTCCAGAATTCATAAAACGGCTTTAATCTTCATTTTTCCAGAAATCAATCGACTTGGGCTTCACCCAAAACACGTTTTTGACATTGTTAAACATATTTTGATCATAATGATCGATTACAAACTCGTTTGATTCCGTTTTGATCATTAATCGGCTTAAACACATAATAAACCCTAACTTATCAAAGACCCTTTATAAAATCAGATTTGATCCTTTATAAAACATCATTAGATCTGAAAATATCGACAACAAATCATTGATTACCTGAACAAACAGTGGCTGATCCGATTCAATACAAAACACACAATTTGATTGACCAAAACTTGGAGATTTTCTTAAGAAATCAAGAAAGAATTGAAGGAACTTTTGTATTAGTTTTAATTATGATTAATGGCTGCAAAATTAACCTAGATTAGGCTAATCCCATGCCAAACCCGTTTTTAACTTTTCAACTTTGGCAAAATTGGTCCCTGGACTTCATATTGACTTTATTTCGCTTAAAAACACCTATTGGGGATACCTATAACACACTAAAGCACTTTCGCACACTACAAAGGCCTTTTACACATCATTTAGTCCACTTTATTGTCACTCATTAAAGGTAATTAAATCTCACATATAGGGTACATAAACATATAAACACACATTTTACCACATAACATATCACGGACTTAGAATTTGACCTAACGACGTTAGTCAACATACACGATTAAGTTTTGGGATGTTACAATTACCTCCCCCTTAAGAGGATTCCGTCCCCGGAATCACTTCATCATCAAAAAGGTGGGGATAGGTCTCCCGCATTACGGACTCGGTCTCCCAAGTCATACTTTCTCCGTGATTGTGTTTCCACTTAATGAGAACTAGATCGATAGTCTTTCGTCGTAACTTCTTTTGTTTCCTTCCCATTATAGCAACAGGTTCATCAACAATCTGCTTGTTTGGATCAATACTTACGTCCTCGAGTGGAATGACATCCGCTTCATTTGCATAGCATTTACGTAGATAACACACATGAAATGTGTTGTGAATTCCATAAGTTCTGGAGGTAAGTGTTTTTTTAGTTGAAATGCCTGTTCATTTTTTTGTGTTTTTGAGTGGTTTTTGTTTTTTGAGGGTTAATTTCCACAGGGGTTGGAAGACTGGGCCTGTTCATAACCTTTTACTGATCTTTAAAATGGGTCCCCCCCCAATTGGAATCGGCTTTAGGCCTTTCCACCCCTCGTTTGCCCCAAAATCGAATACCCCTTGCCAAGGCCGGACCACATTTTGAGGTGTAAAAAAACCCCCCAAAATTTGTTCCCACCCCTTTCTTTTTTTGAAAAAAATCACAATACGGGGGGCCCCTCTTTTTTTACCCTTATCGGAATATGGGACTTTTTTGGGCCCGTCCCCGAGCCACCCCATACCGCAGGGGTTTTTTTTGCAACCATTCTAAATTTTATCGGCCGGTTTAATTGTAACCTAATCGGGTTCAGACCAACTGCTTGTCCCGGGCCGCCAAACCCCCCCAAACAAACTAGAGAGTCACTACACTTTCTAACAGATATAGCATCTTCATTTAAATTGGTGGCCATTTTCCCATTTACTTGCATAGCTAACTATGTTCTTACGACAAAAAACTCGGGAACAAAGAGTTTAGGTGGTTTTTTATCCAACGAAGCCCACCAATCATTACCTCAAACAAGCTCTGGAGGCCCATATCTTCGGAGCGTTTGGAAAGTCCCTTCACTTTTGCCCATCCGGTCTGCGGGTGATAGGCTGTGCTCAGACGAACTTGAGTACCAACTTTCCGTTGAAAACTCTTCCAAAAGTTGGAAACGAATCGAGCATCACGATCTGACACAATCGATATCGGAACACCATGTTTAGTAACCACTTCTTTAATATACAATGTAGCGAAATTCTCCATAGGAGCATTCTCACGAACTGGGAGGAAATGGGCACTCTTCGTTAATTGATCGACGATAACCCATATCATATCGTGACCACGAGGCGTCCTCGGAAGTTTGGTTACAAAATCCATCGTAATGCGATCCCATTTCCATTCAGGGATCTCGAGTTGCTGAAACTTCCCGTAAGGCTTTTGGTGTTCAGCTTTTACTTTAGCACATGTCAAACACTTCTGTACGTACATCATCACATCGTTTTTAATACTGGGCCACCAATAATCGGCTTCAAGTCCGCATGCATCTTTGTGGCACCAGGGTGTACAGAATATTTAGTCTTGTGAGCTTCGTCCATCACTAACTCACGATTGCCTCCATATAGAGGAACCCATATTCTACCTTTGTAAGTTCGAAGACCGCGACTATTTTCTTCCATTTCAAGTCTATTTTTCTTCTTTTTCCCAATAGACTCCCCTTCTTTTTCAAAACCCTATTTCATTCCTCCCCCCCCCAACCGGGCCCATTTACCATGGAGCTTACAAATCCGAAATTAAGGGTGTTTACATTAAGGTACCCCCCCCCGGGAACTCCAGAAAAACCCCCACTTTCCCGGGGGGGGCAAATCTTTGTAATCATTGCACATAACCTACTCTTCGCATATCCTTTGCTGGCTCAAGGCATCAGCAACCACATTAGCTTTGCCTGGGTGATATTTAATCTCACAATCATAATCCTTTAATAACTCCATCCACCGTCGTTGTCTAACATTCATGTCCTTCTGAGTAAACACATACTGTAAGCTTTTATGATCCGTATAAAGGGTACACTTTGTACCATACAGATAATGTCGCCACAATTTCAGAGCAAAAACAACGCCGCAGCCAGCTCAAGGTCATGAGTAGGATAGTTCCGCTCATGAGGCTTCAGCTGTCGAGAGGAGTAAGCGATAACTTTGTCTCGTTGCATTAATACACACCCTAACCCCGTGATGGATGCGTCACTATAGACCACTAAATCATCGGTTCCTTCGGGTAAAGCTAAAACCGGAGCTTCACACAACTTCTTTTTCAACGTCGTGAAGGCTTTCTCTTGAGCATCGGTCCACACAAACTTCACACCTTTCTTCGTTAATTTAGTCATTGGCTTGGCAATGCGCGAGAAATCTTGAATAAAACGTCGATAATAGCCAGCCAAACGAGAAAACTCTTAATTTCAGTAGGAGACTTAGGCTGCTCCCACTTCGACACCGCTTCTATCTTCGAAGGATCTACTTTTATACCATCAGAGGAGACGACATGACCGAGGAAATGAACTTCCTTTAGCCAGAACTCGCACTTGGAGAACTTAGCATATAGCTTTTTCTCTCTGAGGACTTGAAGGACAGCCCTCAAATGCTCTATGTTCCTCTTCCGTCTTTGAATACACAAGAATGTCGTCGATAAAAACAATAACGAAATGATCCAAAAATGGTCGACAGAAACGGTTCATCAAATCCATAAACTTCGCTGGAGCATTTGTCAAACCGAATGGCATGACAAGGAACTCGTAATGACCATAACGAGTTCGGAACGCTGTTTTGGCTACACTTTCTTCTTCAACCTTTAATTGATGATAGCCAGACCGTAAGTCAATCTTTGAAAAACAGGAAGCACCTTGAAGTTGATCGAACAAATCATCAATGCGAGGGAGTGGATACTTATTCTTCACTGTTCTTTTATTCAGCTCGCGATAATCGATACACATACGCATGGATCCGTCTTTCTTCTTTACAAAAAGGATAGGAGCACCCCATGGAGAGGAACTCGGACGAATGAAACCTTTATCTAAAAGTTCCTGAATTTGGGTCATCAGCTCCTTCATCTCCGTCGGAGCTAATCGATAGGGAGCTTTGGCTACAGGAGTAGCACCAGGAATGAGATCAATAGAAAATTCAACCTCACGATCAGGAGGAAGACCTGGAAGATCTTCAGGGAAAACATCAGGAAACTCGGAAATAACCTCGACATCAGAGACTGTAGGCTTCGCGATACGAGAATCGATGACATAAGCTAGAAAATGTGACTTAGTTTGCCGTATACAACGAAGGGCTTTCATCATCGAGATCACCTTAACATTTCCCGGCTTCTTGTCACCATAAACACAGACACCTTTACCATCAGGGGTAGCGATACGAACTATTTTCTTTGCACATAAGACGACAGCATCGTTTTTAGACATCCAGTCCATACCGAGTATAACATCAAAACTATGGATAGTAGCAGGTAGCAAGTTAGCAGTAAAACACCGACCCTCTATCTCTAAAGGACAATCAGAATAACCCTCATGTACGATAGACGTTGTGCCGTTAGCCACCTCTACTTCAATAGGACACCTTAAGGGACTCGTAATCATGTCTAGTTTAGGAGCAAACAGAGTAGACACAAAAGATTTGTTCGCACCAGAATCAAATAACACATTAGCAGGTTTTGAGTTAACAATAAGGGTAGCAGTAACTACCTGATCGTCGTCTTTTGCCTCCTCGGCCGTCATCTGGAAAGCACGGGCTTTGGCTTTGGAAGCTTCCGCTTTCTTTCCCTCATCTTTCTTCATTTGGGGACAATCGGCAATACGGTGCTTTGTATCTCCATATTTATAACATCTTGCTTTATCAGTGAGTCATCGAAATGGTAATGCTCTTCCACCAGTCCCGAGCACCTTCTTTCAACATCCTACTAGCACACAACACTTTCTTATCCGCAGCAAAATCATCATCAAGCTTCTTAGACTCTTTGATAGCTTCAGTTAGAGTCTTATGCTGCCTGCATATACCTCGATAACTCGGAGGCAAACCATCAACATAGCAAGCAACTTGATCTGCATCAGTTCGGAATAAATGACCTACGAACTTCATCTTCTCCATAAAGGAACGAGCATAATCATTGATTTTACCCACTTCAGCCGTCAAGGCACGAAACTCTTTTTCCATTTTGCGCTGCTCATGCACTCCAATATACTCTTCAATAAATTTCTGTCTGAAGTTAGCCCACGTAATAGCAGATACCATAGCTGGAGTCATCGAAATGGTAATGCTCTTCCACCAGTCCCGAGCACCTTCTTTCAACATCCTACTAGCACACAACACTTTCTTATCCGCAGCAAAATCATCATCAAGCTTCTTAGACTCTTTGATAGCTTCAGTTAGAGTCTTATGCTGCCTGCATATACCTCGATAACTCGGAGGCAAACCATCAACATAGCAAGCAACTTGATCTGCATCAGTTCGGAATAAATGACCTACGAACTTCATCTTCTCCATAAAGGAACGAGCATAATCATTGATTTTACCCACTTCAGCCGTCAAGGCACGAAACTCTTTTTCCATTTTGCGCTGCTCATGCACTCCAATATACTCTTCAATAAATTTCTGTCTGAAGTTAGCCCACGTAATAGCAGATACCATAGCTGGAGTCATCGAAATGGTAATGCTCTTCCACCAGTCCCGAGCACCTTCTTTCAACATCCTACTAGCACACAACACTTTCTTATCCGCAGCAAAATCATCATCAAGCTTCTTAGACTCTTTGATAGCTTCAGTTAGAGTCTTATGCTGCCTGCATATACCTCGATAACTCGGAGGCAAACCATCAACATAGCAAGCAACTTGATCTGCATCAGTTCGGAATAAATGACCTACGAACTTCATCTTCTCCATAAAGGAACGAGCATAATCATTGATTTTACCCACTTCAGCCGTCAAGGCACGAAACTCTTTTTCCATTTTGCGCTGCTCATGCACTCCAATATACTCTTCAATAAATTTCTGTCTGAAGTTAGCCCACGTAATAGCAGATACCATAGCTGGAGTCATCGAAATGGTAATGCTCTTCCACCAGTCCCGAGCACCTTCTTTCAACATCCTACTAGCACACAACACTTTCTTATCCTCGGGACAATCACAAGCTTCAAAAACCATCTCAGTATCATCAAGCCATTCCATGCAACCTACTGCATTAAGTGTTCCATAGAATTTCTGAGCTCCACACTTCTGGAAACTTTCAAACTTGAATCGAGGGGCGTGAACATCATTAGGAGGAACCACATTAACATTAGCATGGGGAATAACGACATCATCGACCGGTGGCTCAGTGTGGTGAGAAGGCACAGAGTGACTGTTACCAGTTCCTTCTGCGTTAGCTGCCAACGCCTGATTTAACTGTTCTTGCGTTTGGGCCAACTGGGCCTGAAGAGTTAGCACAAGATTATACATCTCCGCCTGATTGGGAATCTGATCTACCACTACATCGTTAACTCTCGGAGGATTGCCAGGTGGTGGAGGCATCGGACCCAATGAGCCTGGTTGATTAACACGGCGGGGGTTCACACGATTCACATTAGCATTAGCAGCATTAGAAGCACCTGCACCCGGATGGACAGGTGGAGTAACGCTAGCAGTAGCTCCGTCGCGTTGGATGTTGCGGTTGCGAGTGTTAACCATTTTCCTTCAATAAAATGGTGGAGTCGATAAGCGCAAAATAAAACAAAAAGCTCGTTGAGATAAGGCTAAAACATATCATCGTAACGTAAACATCTCGTAAGCCCTATCACACTCGCACTCATCCCAACCCATCCTACATCACATGTCATCACTAGCTAAGGCATCCTACGAGTACCTAGCATGCACATCTTAAGTTTAAGTCAAAACCCTATGGTCAATAGGCCTTGGTTCACTTAAACTACTTCTCTGATACCAACTTGTAACACCCGTTTCGTAAAAATATGGATTTCCAAAAATTTTCGCCTAACGGCGTCAATAAAGCGGAGAAACAGTTTATTAAAAACCTCAACCAAAGAAAACAGTTGAGAAACATAAGTGGTGTTACTAATAGCATCAAATCAGTAATAAAAGAAATCCATAAGATTGCCCAACATAAAGCAACCATAACATAGTCATTACAATAGTACCATAAAGGAAATCATTAACATTAAGTCTATGCGAAGTTATTGGGTAAACTAAAGCCATCTTGATCATCTACCCATCTCTCGCCAAAGCTTCACACGACATCTCACTGCTTAACCTGAGGGGTGTCAACACATAAGAAGAAACAAGTGTTAGCTATAAAGCTAAGTAAGATAACACCAGGTTTAAGCAAAACATTTCATCCATTAAACACGTCACTTTAAAACATTACGTCATTTGATTTAGGCATATATATCACCACATAACGTATCCATATCACATATAAGCATAGAGTCCATGACCCTAAGTGTGCCTAATCAATTTCGTCATTTCATCTCATCTCATTAGGTTGTGACTAGGTCACCGTTAAGTTGTAACCGAAGTTACCGTTAAGGAAAGACAATGTCGATCTCCCACATGAGGCACGACGTACTCTCCCACATGCGAGCACGACGTACTCTCCCACATCGAGCACGACGTACTCTCCCACATGCGAGCACGACGTACTCTCCCACATGCGAGCACGACGTACTCTCCCACATGCGAGCACGACGTACTCTCCCACATGCGAGCACGACGTACTCTCCCACATACGCGAGCACTACGTACTCTCCCACATGCGAGCACGACGTACTCTCCCACATGCGAGCACGACGTACCTCCCACATACGCGAGCACGACGTACTCTCCCACATGCGAGCACGACGTACTCTCCCACACGAGCACGACGTACTCTCCCACATGCGAGCACGACGTACTCTCCCACATACGAGCACGACGTACTCTCCCACATGCGAGCACGACGTACTCTCCCACATGCGAGCACGACGTACTCTCCCACATGCGAGCACGACGTACTCTCCCACATGCGAGCACGACGTACTCTCCCACATGCGAGCACGACGTACTCTCCCACATACGAGCACTACGTACTCTCCCACATGCGAGCACGACGTACTCTCCCACATACGAGCACGACGTACTCTCCCACATGCGAGCACGACGTACTCTCCCACATACGCGAGCACTACGTACTCTCCCACATGCGAGCACGACGTACTCTCCCACATACGCGAGCACGACGTACTCTCCCACATGCGAGCACGACGTACTCTCCCACATGCGAGCACGACGTACTCTCCCACATGCGAGCACGACGTACTCTCCCACATGCGAGCACGACGTACTCTCCCACATGCGAGCACGACGTACTCTCCCACATGCGAGCACGACGTACTCTCCCACATGCGAGCACGACGTACTCTCCCACATACGAGCACGACGTACTCTCCCACATGCGAGCACGACGTACTCTCCCACATGCGAGCACGACGTACTCTCCCACATGCGAGCACGACGTACTCTCCCACATGCGAGCACGACGTACTCTCCCACATGCGAGCACGACGTACTCTCCCACATGCGAGCACGACGTACTCTCCCACATGCGAGCACGACGTACTCTCCCACATGCGAGCACGACGTACTCTCCCACATGCGAGCACTACGTACTCTCCCACATGCGAGCACGACGTACTCTCCCACATGCGAGCACGACGTACTCTCCCACATGCGAGCACGACGTACTCTCCCACATGCGAGCACGACGTACTCTCCCACATGCGAGCACGACGTACTCTCCCACATGCGAGCACGACGTACTCTCCCACATACGCGAGCACTACGTACTCTCCCACATGCGAGCACGACGTACTCTCCCACATGCGAGCACGATTTATACGTACTCTCCCACATACGAGCACGACGTACTCTCCCACATGCGAGCACGACGTACTCTCCCACATACGCGAGCACTACGTACTCTCCCACATGCGAGCACGACGTACTCTCCCACATGCGAGCACGACGTACTCTCCCACATGCGAGCACGACGTACTCTCCCACATGCGAGCACGACGTACTCTCCCACATGCGAGCACGACGTACTCTCCCACATACGGGCACTACGTACTCTCCCACATGAGAGCACGACGTACTCTCCCACATACGGGCACTACGTACTCTCCCACATGCGAGCACGACGTACTCTCCCACATACGAGCACGGTTTATACGTACCTATTACCACCGTCAGGCACGGGTTATGCATAACTCTTAACGTCTAATTAGCTCGAGCATTTACCACGTTTAGTTTAGGTTTCCACATTAATCCTAAACTAATCCACATCTATCATCTTTTCACGTTAGGGCCCTTAAAACGTGCACGTGTCATGGAAACCTAAAAAGGTCTAGTGTTCTAGATGAACAAGCCACATATACATGCACATATCATCATTACATCATATCATTAACCACCATTCATCATAACATATCATATCGTTTAAACATATCATCACATATCATATCATAACGTATTTACGGGGAAGCATTTTAAGCATAGGCATCGTCATCTTTAATCCCCGAATACCTCCCATATCAACCCAACCACAATATAGGTTATACATTACCGTTTTGGAGGTTATAGTTTATGAAACCATTTTTGTTGCACCCTCAGCGTGACAAAAGTAGTGTATCTTACCTGGTAGTAGTATGTGCGCGCAAACAAAAGCTAACGGTGCGACTTACATCGTAAACAATGCGCTAACGGTGCGACTTACATCGTAAACAATGCGCTAACGGTGCGACTTACATCGTAAACAATGCGCTAACGGTGCGACTTACATCGTAAACAATGCGCTAACGGTGCGACTTACATCGTAAACAATGCGCTAACGGTGCGACTTACATCGTAAACAATGCGCTAACGGTGCGACTTACATCGTAAACAATGCGCTAACGGTGCGACTTACATCGTAAACAATGCGCTAACGGTGCGACTTACATCGTAAACAATGCGCTAACGGTGCGACTTACATCGTAAACAATGCGCTAACGGTGCGACTTACATCGTAAACAATGCGCTAACGGTGCGACTTACATCGTAAACAATGCGCTAACGGTGCGACTTACATCGTAAACAATGCGCTAACGGTGCGACTTACATCGTAAACAATGCGCTAACGGTGCGACTTACATCGTAAACAATGCGCTAACGGTGCGACTTACATCGTAAACAATGCGCTAACGGTGCGACTTACATCGTAAACAATGCGCTAACGGTGCGACTTACATCGTAAACAATGCGCTAACGGTGCGACTTACATCGTAAACAATGCGCTAACGGTGCGACTTACATCGTAAACAATGCGCTAACGGTGCGACTTACATCGTAAACAATGCGCTAACGGTGCGACTTACATCGTAAACAATGCGCTAACGGTGCGACTTACATCGTAAACAATGCGCTAACGGTGCGACTTACATCGTAAACAATGCGCTAACGGTGCGACTTACATCGTAAACAATGCGCTAACGGTGCGACTTACATCGTAAACAATGCGCTAACGGTGCGACTTACATCGTAAACAATGCGCTAACGGTGCGACTTACATCGTAAACAATGCGCTAACGGTGCGACTTACATCGTAAACAATGCGCTAACGGTGCGACTTACATCGTAAACAATGCGCTAACGGTGCGACTTACATCGTAAACAATGCGCTAACGGTGCGACTTACATCGTAAACAATGCGCTAACGGTGCGACTTACATCGTAAACAATGCGCTAACGGTGCGACTTACATCGTAAACAATGCGCTAACGGTGCGACTTACATCGTAAACAATGCGCTAACGGTGCGACTTACATCGTAAACAATGCGCTAACGGTGCGACTTACATCGTAAACAATGCGCTAACGGTGCGACTTACATCGTAAACAATGCGCTAACGGTGCGACTTACATCGTAAACAATGCGCTAACGGTGCGACTTACATCGTAAACAATGCGCTAACGGTGCGACTTACATCGTAAACAATGCGCTAACGGTGCGACTTACATCGTAAACAATGCGCTAACGGTGCGACTTACATCGTAAACAATGCGCTAACGGTGCGACTTACATCGTAAACAATGCGCTAACGGTGCGACTTACATCGTAAACAATGCGCTAACGGTGCGACTTACATCGTAAACAATGCGCTAACGGTGCGACTTACATCGTAAACAATGCGCTAACGGTGCGACTTACATCGTAAACAATGCGCTAACGGTGCGACTTACATCGTAAACAATGCGCTAACGGTGCGACTTACATCGTAAACAATGCGCTAACGGTGCGACTTACATCGTAAACAATGCGCTAACGGTGCGACTTACATCGTAAACAATGCGCTAACGGTGCGACTTACATCGTAAACAATGCGCTAACGGTGCGACTTACATCGTAAACAATGCGCTAACGGTGCGACTTACATCGTAAACAATGCGCTAACGGTGCGACTTACATCGTAAACAATGCGCTAACGGTGCGACTTACATCGTAAACAATGCGCTAACGGTGCGACTTACATCGTAAACAATGCGCTAACGGTGCGACTTACATCGTAAACAATGCGCTAACGGTGCGACTTACATCGTAAACAATGCGCTAACGGTGCGACTTACATCGTAAACAATGCGCTAACGGTGCGACTTACATCGTAAACAATGCGCTAACGGTGCGACTTACATCGTAAACAATGCGCTAACGGTGCGACTTACATCGTAAACAATGCGCTAACGGTGCGACTTACATCGTAAACAATGCGCTAACGGTGCGACTTACATCGTAAACAATGCGCTAACGGTGCGACTTACATCGTAAACAATGCGCTAACGGTGCGACTTACATCGTAAACAATGCGCTAACGGTGCGACTTACATCGTAAACAATGCGCTAACGGTGCGACTTACATCGTAAACAATGCGCTAACGGTGCGACTTACATCGTAAACAATGCGCTAACGGTGCGACTTACATCGTAAACAATGCGCTAACGGTGCGACTTACATCGTAAACAATGCGCTAACGGTGCGACTTACATCGTAAACAATGCGCTAACGGTGCGACTTACATCGTAAACAATGCGCTAACGGTGCGACTTACATCGTAAACAATGCGCTAACGGTGCGACTTACATCGTAAACAATGCGCTAACGGTGCGACTTACATCGTAAACAATGCGCTAACGGTGCGACTTACATCGTAAACAATGCGCTAACGGTGCGACTTACATCGTAAACAATGCGCTAACGGTGCGACTTACATCGTAAACAATGCGCTAACGGTGCGACTTACATCGTAAACAATGCGCTAACGGTGCGACTTACATCGTAAACAATGCGCTAACGGTGCGACTTACATCGTAAACAATGCGCTAACGGTGCGACTTACATCGTAAACAATGCGCTAACGGTGCGACTTACATCGTAAACAATGCGCTAACGGTGCGACTTACATCGTAAACAATGCGCTAACGGTGCGACTTACATCGTAAACAATGCGCTAACGGTGCGACTTACATCGTAAACAATGCGCTAACGGTGCGACTTACATCGTAAACAATGCGCTAACGGTGCGACTTACATCGTAAACAATGCGCTAACGGTGCGACTTACATCGTAAACAATGCGCTAACGGTGCGACTTACATCGTAAACAATGCGCTAACGGTGCGACTTACATCGTAAACAATGCGCTAACGGTGCGACTTACATCGTAAACAATGCGCTAACGGTGCGACTTACATCGTAAACAATGCGCTAACGGTGCGACTTACATCGTAAACAATGCGCTAACGGTGCGACTTACATCGTAAACAATGCGCTAACGGTGCGACTTACATCGTAAACAATGCGCTAACGGTGCGACTTACATCGTAAACAATGCGCTAACGGTGCGACTTACATCGTAAACAATGCGCTAACGGTGCGACTTACATCGTAAACAATGCGCTAACGGTGCGACTTACATCGTAAACAATGCGCTAACGGTGCGACTTACATCGTAAACAATGCGCTAACGGTGCGACTTACATCGTAAACAATGCGCTAACGGTGCGACTTACATCGTAAACAATGCGCTAACGGTGCGACTTACATCGTAAACAATGCGCTAACGGTGCGACTTACATCGTAAACAATGCGCTAACGGTGCGACTTACATCGTAAACAATGCGCTAACGGTGCGACTTACATCGTAAACAATGCGCTAACGGTGCGACTTACATCGTAAACAATGCGCTAACGGTGCGACTTACATCGTAAACAATGCGCTAACGGTGCGACTTATATAATGAATAATGCGCTAACATGTCCATATCAACAATTCAATCATACAATCAATCAAATCAACAATCAACAGTTAAACAAACATGTACACTTTTCAGCCCGAATCTCAATTGAGTAGGGAGGGTTTACGAAACTCACCTGAAACGCCTGTCAGACAGTAGGAGGTATGTAACAGTCTGAAATGTACCCGAATAGCCCAAACGTATTAGCCTTCAGTAAAGGAAACTGTATAGAATAACCCATTTTAATAGAATTATCAGTTTAGTAAGAAACTGACGGATGAAGGACTAAAACTGCAAACAGTTTAACGGTTTAGGACTGAATCTGTCAGAAAATCTAACGGTTTAGGACTGAAACTATCAGAAAATATAACGGTGTTAACGGTCAGATTACAATTTATAATTCTTGTTTTTAAATTCGTTATGGGAAGCTTATAAATGAATAAACAACATGTTTAGTGAATATTCTAGGTGATTGATAATGGCAGAGGGTGGTGGCTCTACGATAGTTTCTTAGAAAATGAAAAGAAAACGTTTAAAGCTTTTTAAACCTGGATAGACAAGCATGTGCAGACATCAAGCAACCTGTTATGATGCTAGAATGTGTTGTTTTGCTTCTTAATCATCAAACAATAGCAGCAACAACGAAAATGACGATGAATAGTAATAGTGGTTCGGTGATGATGATGAAATGTTCAAACGGAAGTACAAATCAAAGGTAGCAGCAGTGCTCCATCAATAGTAGTTGTTGCAGGGCAGTGGCAGCGAGCAGGTTTGATGGTGGTGAGGTAACAACTTCCAAACAGTAGCAGGTTGTGTGATGTTTGGAGGTGATGAACGGTGGCAACAGTTCAAAGGCATCAGCCATGGTGATGATGGTGGAACCATGAGGTGGTTTAATAAGAGAGCCGAGAAGGTGGTGGTGCAAGATTGTATATGTATATATATATATATTTATAAGTAGCATCATAATCCCTGTCTATATCTATGACATATATATATATATAGAATTTGAGAAGTAGCATCATCAATATATGTATATATCTATGTATGTGTGTATGCTGACAGTTGAGAGGGAGAGAAAGTGAGAGTGTCAGTGCAATTATGTGTGTGTGTCATCTTATATATATATTATAATAATACTATATGATTGTTTTATATTCTATTTAGTCACGAGAAAGAAACGATCATATGTAATAATGAATGATTGGGGTTCAATTAATTCTTAAAGGAGAAAATTTGGTGGAGTCCGTGAGTATGTGTTCCTATATATAATATAAATATACTATATATTATAGATAGTTTGATTGTTTGATGCTGCGTGATCACAAGATATGAAGAAGAGAAAAACATGCCAAAAGAGAATCACGGATGAATTGTCACTTTACTATTATTTGTGTATATGTCGACACATGTGATAATCATTGTTTGCTAACTGTTTAACCCATGATTTAATCCAAATAGTTGACGTTATTTTGTTAAACTTTAAATATGATTCCATTAAAGCTTTAGACATAATACCTTATAATTTTTATATCCTTCATTAGTTATCTTTTATCAGATTTATAAAGTAAGATGTATTGTTGATTCATAGTCAAGTAAACAATCAAAAGGGATCACGGGTATTATTTCTTTACATAAAGTTATGTCGGGTGTCCACTAGTAGCATTATTCAGCTAATGAACCAAACATGGTCTGTGATAAATTCACGGGTATTCATACTTTTCATATAATTGTGTCGGCCTTTGTCTTATTTGTACCATTATTATTTATCCACCGACACTGTCTGAAATTGTACATTATACTAAAGCTTCTTATATACGTTTCCTCCAAATAATGTCTAATCACAGTAGCCCAATCACAGGACATGGAATCCAACCTCATATTTCATTATTTCCAACAATTAGTGGGCCAAAATGACAATTGTTACACAAAACGACTCCAAATCATAAACACGACTTTAATACTTCAAAATTCATCATTTTAAGACCATAATGAAGCAATGAAATCATTGATTAATCCCTACTTGATTTGCATCACAATAATAAACGTTTTAGGTTACCGAATCCACAAAACGGATGATTTTCAATCGATTAACACACCCTATGGTCCAGATCTGATATGACACTTATAATGACTCCATTATATCATAAAAATATCAGTAACAACAAGATTATACCTTCCGGAATCCCCAACACACCAATAGATTGCAATAACGGTTACCGGGTAACCCGAAATCAACGATTCTAGCAACGAAAAGCATATAATCGATCAAGACCAGGTATGAACGAATTGAATAGATGGAAATGACCAAAAATCAGTAATGATTGCAATCTATACCTTGAATATGATTAGAAGATCGAAATATAAGCCCTAGATCTCTCCGAATCAACCCGAAATCGATGAAATCGATCAATAGAATGCTATGGGGCTTATGGAACGGCTAGGGCTTCAAAGGAAAAGTGTTTTCTCTGTATTTTGAGTCTAATGACAAGTTAACAACTCCTTAACCCGTTTTTAAGTTTAGCCCTAAGTCAAAACTAGTCCCCAAGCTTCCAAACGGCTCATATTTAGCTCAAAACACTTTTAGGGACTACTTACAACTCATTAAACACTTCAAACACCCCTAAAGGCATATAAATACACCTTAAACACATTATCACATCGATCATTAAGGCATTAAAGCCTTACACATATAGTACATTAAACACATATAATCATTAAATCTCCCAGAGACTTAACGGGCACGTGGTGTTGACTTAACGACTCAAGTCAACCGTTAACCAAAAAGTTCGGGATGTTACACCTTAAATCAGGAAACCTGAAAAATCTTACCCGTTTGACATGCTAGAACTGTAAAACGAAAAAAATAATGAACAACTCGGCCTTTAGTACACCTAAGGAATTTTTTTTTATGGATTTTTCGGCCTATCAATAATAACAGTGCATTTTATATCAAAAGTTTTATGATAAAAGTATAACTTGTGGGTTTATTTAAGTAACGAGTGGTGGTGTAAAAAATATACGTATATTTAAAGATGTTATATTATATTAATGTCTCATGACAAACATAATTCATTATTATTTTTTTTATAATCTCATCTTCTATTTTACAAAGTGTCATCATACTATTAAGAAAGGTTTTAGAAGAATTTATCGATTCTCAAAATTAACGGGTTATAAGGATTAATAAAGAGTTGTAATGATTTTTAAAAATATGATATGTCAGTTCATAATTAAGGGCGTCTAAATTAAAAGTGTCCTTAGCATTGGGGATGGTGTATTTCTATCTTTATATCCGTTACCAAGTAAAATAAATTTGTGCCATCTACATGCTAAAGCTTTGTCCTCGCCTCACGCCATCGTGTGTGTGATGAGTGACGAGGGATGTTGGAACATTTCCAAACCGTATCAAACGACAATTCACCGGTGTTTAACGAGCGAGGGAATAAAGGAGACATTTTTGTATTTTCCACAAGTCTTCGAGTCAACTGGTCGAGCTGGACACAATGGTTTAAAGTTGGTGGCGTTGAAGACCAACATATCTAGAATAAAAAGTAGTGTAACCGGTTACATATCGGTTTTCCGTTCCATGCAACTTGAAATGATGACAAATGCGTAAAATATAATTCCCCTAGCTAGTCAGGCTTAGCCAATGCCGATTTGAGGATTCTGGTGACCTCACGCGAGATCAAAATTAGAGGCCTAGTTCATTAGCATACTAATTAATTAACCATAATAAATAAAAATAAAAGTAGCTCAACTTATGTTGTTGAACTACTAGTAAAAAAAGTTGTAGATGTTGATACAAAACCAATAAGAGTATTACATGCAATGCAAATTATATAATGGATACTTAGTCCAAAGTCTAAACAATAATCCCAAATATACAATATTACAATAATACTAGGTAATAGCCTAGTGGCCACCAGCCGCCACTTTCCAGGAGAGGTCTGGGTTCGAGTCTTGCCAAAGGCAAACTTGAGATAATCAGGGGATTATTAAGTGGTTGAGATTCACCTGGACACTAGCCTGACTGGGGATTAGTGGGTACCAAATGGTACATGGGATCAGGGGGTTTCCATCCAATTACCCTTTTTTTTAACCTATTGACCTTATATTTTTTTTGACTCAAAACTATTGCTTAGTCCCCAATATTGAGGCTCCTATGGGCTTAACTTAGGAGCTTTAAACCAACGAGACCGAAAGTAACTGTTCACTACTTTACTCCACAAAAAGACAACCCAAATGTCTTATAATGTGTACGATGAGCCTTGTTTTATCTCCTTGTTTGTGTATGTACAAGAATAAAGTATGAATAAGGTCGAGGTTTCCCTTAAATTAGGGATAACATTAGAAATAATATATATTGTAAACAATTAGCTGGAATGGCTCAGCTGGTTAGAGCGTGTGGCTGTTAACCACAAGGTCGGAGGTTCAAGCCCTACTTCTAGCGAAGTTTTTTTATCTTTTTCTATTAAATGTTTTGTTTTTTAATCTACTAGCCATCATCATTTTATAAGTTTAATATACACATATGATTTTATAACATTGAAGAATTTACTAACTTGTATATCCCTGTATGGCTGTATATTTCAGTCGTAACATCCAATAAATAGGGTGACATGATGTTTTTAATAATGTTGTTGTGACTTTTCAGACTGTCATAGCTTCACATGAATATATCTTTGATCCTTAACATTGTTGGATCTTCTGCGTAAACTCTTTTGGTGCCTACATTTGTACGATCAAATTACACACCAGAGATGTGTTAAAGAACAAGTAAAAGTTTCAACCCGTTAGATATTTCTTGTATATATCGGTGTATATTTCGGTGGTGTTGTATATGTGTAAGTGTATGTAAAAGAACGTTGTTTGAATTTGTGTAACAATCATGAGATCAGCTACTATCAACAAGCCGGTAAATAATTGTATATATCTATGTATCTATAGGCAGACTATAGCAGTAAACATTTTTTGGAGTGGATTATCAGATTATGAAACCTGTCATCACCAACCAAAAATCTTTCTTGACAACATTAACACACTATTTGTCTAAAATTTGATTAAAAGTATGACAACAATAACATGCATATATATATAATATATATATATATATAGGGGTTGGGTATTGTAAAACAAGTATTAAAGTAAAACAATTAGGACAGAATCTTGACCCTTAGATCATGATTAAGTTGATGCACGAAGATTCACGAGACAATTGATGCATGATGATTTTCATGATGCACGGTGATTTTCAGTGAAGAGAAACCTATTGTTTTATTTGTTTTACTTTAATACTTGTTTTATTTTACCTAAAACCTATATATATATATATATCGTTTGATAGGCACAATTAGGAGTGTATATACTCTACATGTGCTAATATGTATACGTGTGACAAGTTTATATGTGTTATGCTAAGATATGGGATGTTGATTAAGTGGTAAGTATATGTTGACATGATATGATGATACGTTTGCATTTCAAGTGTATGTTGATAAGATACTATATGTGAAGGAATGTGGGAAAAAGGTAAGTATGGGTTGATCTTATGACACTTGTGGATAATATGTAATGTGGTCATGTTATGATCAGTATAATATGATAAAGTTTTATGAAAGTAAAATGAAGAACGTTTTATTAAATGTGTGTATCTTACTTAGCTAATTTATTAGCTAACACTTGCTTTTATGAAAATGTTGTGTCCTTCAGGATAAGCGGGTTTGAGCTAGAGAAAGGTTTAGCTCGTGAGATGGGTAGATGAAATAAAGAAGACTAGCATAGATTGTTGAATGCTTAGACTTCTCATAGCCTATGTTTCGGCTACATTATCTACGTTTATGATACATGTATTAATGAATGTTTTTAGGTAAAATAAAACAAGTATTAAAGTAAAACAAATAAAACAATAGGTTTCTCTTCACTGAAGATCACCGTGCATCATGAAAATTATTGTGCATCAATTGCTTCGTGAATCTTCGTGCATCAATTTAACCATGATCTAAGGGTCAAGATCTTGTCTTATTTGTTTTACATTAATACTTGTTTTACAATACCCAACCCCTCTATATATAACAAAAGAGTTAATGACATAAATCGTCCTTGTGGTTTACCTAAATAGTCACCTTTAGTCCTTTAAAATCCAAAACCTCAAGGACAGTCCTTTATAGGTGGATAAGGATCATGTTCGGTCCTTTGACTATTTGACCGTCAAGTGGTCTCCGTTAAACCCCCCACGTGACACCCACGTGAGGGGTACTCCAGTCTTTTTCATCACTAAAGGACCATTCGTGATATTTTTTTCTTGTTAATGTCTTTCTCTTACTAAAACCTAAAATACATATACATATACATATATACTTATATCATCACTACATTAATATACAAATAAATATTAAAAAGATTACAACCAAAAAATCTAGAAGCCATATACATATATAATTACATAAGGATATACATATAATACATATGCACATACATACATACAGATTTGTAATAAAGAAAAAATATGAAAATTTCATATATTCATATATTCATATATAAAAGAGATCGAAGAAGAAGATTGGGAGGGATCATTATAGTCAATTTCCCTGCCAAAAACCCTAATCCCTATAACAAATCATCATCATCCTACCACTCGCGACTAAGTAATCCAGCGAGATCTAGATCTAGATCCGCCCAGATCCAGATTCAAACAATGGTAAGAAACCCAGCGAGTTGATGGCCCGAATGTGAGTCAACTGAGCTCACCGCCAATCTTGTGTTCCCTGATTCACAGCTCGATGGTGGTGGCCGGATGTCGGCGGTGGTGGCTGGATCTTGTTAGTGGTGGCCGGATTTTGATGGTGGTGGTGATCAAAACTCGATCTCTGCTTCAGGAATCTGTAAACTTAAGACATGGTAAGCCTTTAAATTACATACGTACCTTGGAAATTTATCCATCAGTAACATCCATCTGTGTTTGTAGACAAAACTAACAGCAATTGGGCTTTTCCTTCTTTTTTTACTCATTAGTCCACGCAGGAAAAAAAAATGGAAGGGATGATGGGCTTTTAGCTTCGGAGTCAAACAAACTAGTTCTAAAAAAAATGAAAATGGGAATGATGATAGTGGGTTGTAAGTTTTGATAGTGTATGTGAGTATTTGCTGTACATAGTCAGTAGGCTTTAAATTTTTTTATTAGGATGGTCAATGAGAAATGTAATTCGAGTTTGTTACCATTGTTGGCCAAAAAGAATATAAGTAAAGATTGCTTATTTATTATTTATTTGTTAAAAGCATAAATACATTTTCATATAGTTCTGGGTGTGTATGAAATATAAGGCCCAGTCGACGTTTTGGTTAAGAAGTTTGGAAATTTTGTATTGGAAAGCTGACAGAGAACGGTGACTTGTCAATATTAGGTCATGAGAAACCTATGTGCTTGAACACCAGCTTACCAAGGTCATACGAATCAAGACTGACCTGTCATAAACATCTGTGTCGTAATGTTCCAATAACAAAAGATGTTAGGAATCTTATCCAAGAATTTCTTTCCCAAAAAGCAATTTCCTAGCCAACACTACCATCCAGTTTGGACCCTAAAATATGAGATGAAGAATATTTGTTGATCAAACAGGAAAAAAAATCTCAAGTCCACCACTCATCAAAAACATGGACACTTTGTTAGGTAAGCTGCTGAATAATTAAACGTTTTTCATCAAAAAAAAAATATCACCAATGGTCCTTTATTTATGAAAAATGTATCACGAATGGTCCTTTAGTGATGGAAAAGACTGGAGCACCCCTCACGTGGGTGTCACGTGGGGGGTTTAACGGAGACCACTTGACGGTCAAATAGTCAAAGGACCGAACATGATCCTTATCCACCTATAAAGGACTGTCCTTGAGGTTTTGGATTTTAAAGGACGAAAGGTGACTATTTACGTAAACCACAGGGATGATTTGTGTCATTAACTCTATAACAAAATGAATAATATCAAACTCTAAACCACCATCTGCGAATCAACCTCGGGTGAACACATTCTAGGCAATATATGAAGACGCAATACTTGTTCTCCGGCCGGTGTATCCACAACCGATAACCGCGGTGGCGACGCCACTACATCCACCACCACAATCCCAACACCACCACCACGAACAACACACACTCTACCACCACCGGCGGCAACGTGCTCAGCTCCTTTTAACATCTCATTTTCCAAAACATCCACCCATACTTTCATAACATCATCATACTTTCTTAACACACCTTTAGATTCATCAACCATATATATAATCTCCTCATCCATCGCAGCCGCCGGACCTCTCCAGCCACCCAAAATCTCCGCCGGCATTTCTGACCACTCATCGGAATTCACATCATAAACAACACCATACGCGCCTTTGCCGTTGACCATATAAAGCTTATCTTTACATCCAATGGCATCAATGGCTTCCATACTAAACTTTGAATTACTTAAAGATTTCATCTTTTTCCAAACCCCATTTGAGATTTTACTTTTTTTATCAAAAAGATTCGATTCTGGATATACCCACTTTTCAACGGACCGAGAAACGGTCTGGGTGAAGTGTGAGCCTATCCCACTCGCAACAACCACGGAGGCGCGTAAGACACCGGCGGCGCACCACCGCCGTGGGTTTGTTAAAGGAGGACCGGAAGACCATGTATTGGATAGTGGCTTGAAAACTAGAGGGTGTGAGACGGCGGGAAGTAGGTCGCCGGAGGTTCCAGCGAGTAAGATAAGATTACCGGCGAGTGAATATGATTGAACTGGAAAGTTCCGGGCGATGAACGATGGATGACGGAGGGACACGAGCCGGAGTTGTGGTGGTGTTGGAGTAACAGCTTTCCATTCATTAGATATTGGATCAAAAGACGAGAGATTGAGTGTGGAATCGTGACCGGAGGTAAGAGAAAAGAGAGAAAGAAAGGGCGGAAATGAATAGGTGTATATCACGCGCCGCCATGAACGGCAAACGGAGTAAAGACTTGAGGGTGGGACACGGGAAATACAGATATGGGCTATGTGGTCAGGTAGACCAGGTAGTAGAGGCTGGTGGTGGTTGTTTTCGTCGGTAAGTTTCCGGCGCGTATTTGAGTAAGTGAAGACGGCGGCGCGTGAGGTAGATGTAGTAGGAGGATAATCATCATCAAGAATTGAAGGTGCCATAATGTGGGAAAAAGGTGTGTGGCGGATGGGAGCTCAAAAAACTGAAAAAGAGGGTGGGGATTTGACTTGGAATTGTAGCATTTTATACGCAACGAAATAGGATATTTCATAAAACATTATTATTATATTAAAAATAAACCATATCTACATATATTTATTTTTGTCACATATATATGCATATTTTCTAAACATTTATTTTATAACAATTATTATCCATATTTTTTTCGTGTTGATGTCATTTTTTTCAATTTGCAACAATCACACTCATATGAGTAAAATGATTTATAAACACCAATTAGATTGATAGAAATCTGTACTCAAACGAAATAATTTTTTTTTCTCCAATGTAATTCATGATTATCTAGAGCATCATGAAATTTTAGGGTGTTAAAAACAATAACTTTAGGGTCATTTCCTTCTAAGCAATTAGTATCGGGTATTTAATATTTCACAATATTTTTTAACCATGCACAAAATATATACATATTTATTGCAACAAAAACCGTTTAAAACATAGATGGTTGTGAATTACTAAATAATGTTGGAGGTGACAATATTTTTGGAGGTGACAATTGAAGAGTTGAAAATTAGTCACAGAATACCAATCATGCCATGTACATCTTGTGATAAACAAAAGCTAACTATTTAGTATTTATTACTTGTTTTGGTGTAGGGTAGGTCCGATGATACTATGATAGCATGGTTTAACATTGATTGAAGTTAATTAGATATAATTTAGGTCAATGATATATACTTTTAAATTTTTATATCTGTAATTGTGAAATACTTTAATTTTATTACTCATCGTTTAACATACAACTAATTTCATTCTATATAAAATCAATATCATAGATTATATAACCAAGTAAACCAACCAAAAGTTATATAACACTACATTGAGAGATTATCTAAAAATCTATATCATAATTGTAACAATAAACTATAATCAACACGATTATGTTCACTGACCTAGTGACCCAGCATCATATATATTAGATAACACTTGTTAGATCGTGTCATTTAGGCCCCTCCTTATAGTTCGTCTCCCCCCGTCCGAAGTGCGTCCGACGCAGCCCCCATTGAAGACGCTAGTAGCACCGGCTGCGTCTGGTCAGGTCTGGGTGGTTTCCTCCGAAGTTAGACGCGGCAAAGAGAAGAAGTGGGGCCCGATTTTGTTGCAAAATAAAAAAAAAGTGTTAGACGTGGGGAAGAAGTGGGGGTTATAAGGAGGGGGTGTTCTTGGTGTGTCTAGAAGAGAGAGAAACTGATGAATAGTGTTAGACGTGGGTTAGAAGTAGGGTATTATAAGGAGGGGCCTTAGTAAACGTCGGTGATAAATTTTACTTCCACGTACTCATTTAAATCGAATAAATATAATGAAAGAAAATACTAAATGCCGGGGGTTTTTTTTTTTGAATAGCTATTTTATTAAACTTCCATGAATGAGTACATACACCAAGAAGATACATTACATATGACTCTGTAAATGAAAAATTTACATGAAGGAGAAGTTTTTCCAGTTTACCCACGAAATTGGAACCCTTTTCGCTCGGTTCTTGATCCATAAGAACCCAAGTGACTGTACCCCTTCAAACACCTTCTGGATGGACGGTGATACCCCCTGAAAGACAAGCTCATTTCTCGCTCTCCATATACTCCAGCATGTAATGAGGATGACTGACTGGAGCATAGAACTCGCCACTGGTTGTAGCCCAGATGACAAATGTAATTCCAGCAAGTCACGAATGGTAAAGGCATAAATCGGAGGGAGCTTACACCAATTCCCAATTTTCTGCCAGATAGTGGACGCAAAGGCACAAGATATCAACAAATGAACAGAAGTTTCTTGCACCTCATTACAAAACGGACATAGGTCGCAAGTCACTGAAATCCTTCGTTTCTTGCACCTCATTAAATGCCGGTTGTATATGAAATGGAACTAGTGGAGTTGTTTAAAGTTTGATATCCTCACTTTTCTCTTTCATGGTGCAAGTCAATGGTCGCCAACATGGCGACAACCAAGAATGGACAAAAATTTCATATCGCAAAAAGATTCAAACTAACACAAAACACTTTTCTGAAACTCCCTCCATCACTACTTTCTTTGTGTCAAATTTACCTGAAGGGTGCTCCAATCATCAACTCTGGTGCATTTTAGAGAAATTCGGCCACATCAGTGATGCCTACGTTTCGAAGAGGAAGGATAAACGTAAGTTGGGTTTTGGTTTTGTCAAGTTCAAACAGGTTGCAGATCCTCACGCAATGGAAAATTCCCTCAATCATATAAAGTGGAATGGAGCGGTTCTTGATGTAAATCTTGCCCGTTTTGATCGGAATCACCAACCAATCAACTATGGAACTAAACCCCAACCCCCCAAAAATCCGCCTACAAGGTTCTCAACAATCGACCCCCCACTGAATTATCATTCAGGTGGCGTCTCATATAGGGATGTGTGTGCAGGAGTGGTCCATGAGAAGTTTGTCCCTCGCTTGGTTACGATAGAAGATAACACAAATACTTATCCCCGTCATTGTATTGGCCGCTCTGTTCTAGTGGAGGCTGTTAGCCTTCAAGCTTTAGATAATCTTGGCTCTGTTATGTCCAATGGTGGGTTCAAAAACGTGGCTTTTTCTTACATTGGTGGTCTTAAAGTTTTGTTGGTTTTCAAGGAAAGCTCCTTGGCTATGGAGTTTATTGATGCAAAAGATGAATTATGGTTCAATCTCTTATCTTCAGCCTCTATTTGGAATGGGGAATCAATTCCATTTGAACGTATAGTGTCTCTTAAAATTTGGGGAGTACCATATTTTCGCAGGGATCAGGCTACATATGAATCTATCGGTCGTCGTTTTGGTTCCAAGTTTCTACTGTCATCTTTCTCTTGGGGTGACGACGATAATTCTTGTGGGTCCTGCCTTGTTATATCAGAATCCGGAAGGTGGATAAACGATGAAATTAAGCTTTCGTGCAATGGAGAGATTGCTAAGGTTTGGGTTGTAGAGCAAGCTCTATCATGGCGTCCATCTTTTTTGCCGGAAGAGGGTGAATTACGAGAAGATCAAAAGGAGAATGCCAACAGTGGGCAGAACCATAGCTCAGATGCTGAGAAGTCGATTAGTGACGGGTCTCTGATGATGGAAAAGGACAAGGCCTACGTGCATGGGGAAACTAATACAACTTTGGAAAATGCAGAAAATTTAAATTTTGTTGCATCTTTTTCTTCCTCTCTTAAGAATGGGGAATCTATCCCACGTGGGAAAAAACACAAACAACTCAAAATTGGGCCTTCTAAGGTTAGCAATTTTGGGCTTGGAAATTTTATGTTTGTTGACCCTTGTATTCGGCCCAAAAAACGCCAAAGACCTGAAGAGATAGACCTAATTTCATTTGCCCCCAATTCCTTTTCTTCTATCTCTGATAAAATGCATCTCCCTACTGGTGATATTGCCATTGATTTCGAGATGGGTGATGCTTGTATTGAATTTGGGCAACCTCATGTTGCATCACCATCACCTCCACCTCCGCCTCCCCCTCCCTCCAGAAAACCCCCCTATGATGCTAGTCGCGGATCCGGATACAGATGTTGATACAAATGTCGAATCCATGGGGCCTGATCACCAAGTTTTGCAAGAAGAAATTGAAGCTAATGTCGAATATGTGGTGCCAATTCCAAAGGTTCTACAAGATGAAATTGCAGCTACTATGGAAGTTGCATCATTGTTGAGAATAAATGCACAAAGTGCTGAGAAGTTTGTGAAGGATGCTGTTCTTGGGGATGGGATCACCAAATTAACCCAATGAATTTCTTGTCCCTTAACATTAGAGGGCTGGGAGATGAGAACAAAGTCTCCTGGGTTAGAAAACTCAAAGGCATACATAAGGTATCTTTTCTTTGCTTACAAGAATCACAACTTACTGATCACCAAAAAATTAATTTCTTGGGAATATGGGGAAATAATAATTATGATATGCAATGGGTAAAAACTCAAAGGCATACATAAGGTATCTTTTCTTTGCTTACAAGAATCACAACTTACTGATCACCAAAAAATTAATTTCTTGGGAATATGGGGAAATAATAATTATGATATGCAATGGGTAAACTCAAATGGTAGATCTGGTGGTTTAGTTTCAGTATGGAATCCCACCGTATATGTACGAACAGGGGTAGTTAAGCACCAAAATTTCTTATGGATTTCTGGCTATATTGTGGGAGATGCTAAGATTCTAAATGTCATAAATGTTTATGCCCCACATGACTTACGTGCTAAAAGAAACCTTTGGGCTACCATTGGGGAAATTATTGCTCAAAATAATGGTTTGTGGCTATTGGCGGGTGATTTTAATGAAGTCAGAATGCCGTCAGACCGCCTGAATTCTGAGTATAACATTGCTGGGGCGAATTCTTTTAATAGCTTCATAACTGGTGCAGAACTATTGGAATTCAACATGGGGGGTACCACTTCACATATGTATCTACGGGCCTTCAAAAATTTAGCAAGTTGGATCGGTTCTTGGTATCGCAATCTTTTATGGAAATGTGGCCAGATGCTACGTTATTGGCATTGGATAGAGATCTTTCTGACCACCACCCGATTTTACTCACTTGTAATTCGGATGATTTTGGTCCTATACCTTTCAAATTTTTCAACTCGTAGCTAAAGAAACCAGAACTTGCAGTTATTGTCACGGAAGCTGTGATTCAATTTTCTCTTGATAGGGGCCCTCCAGATGTTATCTTGCGGGAAAAACTCAAGACTATAAAGTTGGCAATAAAAAAATGGATAAACTCGGAAAGGCATAAGGAAGAAGAGGTTCTCACTAAATGTAAGTCAATATTAGTGGAGCTTGATGGGAAAGTTGAACTGTCTGGTGGTCTATCTACAGAAGAATATCTTTTACATGGGAAAACAAAAGTAAAGATGGGTGAAATTCTTCATAACAGAAGACGAGACATGATGCAAAAAGCAAGGATTCGATGGAGCTGTGAAGGTGATGAGAACACTCATTTTTTCCATGGTTTGTTTAAAAAGCACGCTTCAACCAACAGGATTAATGGTTTGATGATCAATGGCAATTGGTGCAAGTCCCCTTCAGCTATAAAAAATGAAGCTCTGACCTTCTTTGAATCAAAATTTGCTGAATCAAGTAGTCCTAGGCCAAGTTTCTCAATTCCCGCCTTGAAACAGCTCTCCCAAAGTGATCGTGACAGCCTTGTTTGCCGTTTCACCATGTCAGATATTAAGAAAGCTGTATGGGAGTGTGGCGGAGAAAAAAGACCCGGTCCCGATGGTTTTTCTTTCGCGTTTATCAGAAGGTTTTGGAACTTATTAGAGACCGACTTCAAAAAGGTTGTTGACTACTTTTTCATGCATGGAAAAATTTCCAAAGGTTGTGCATCGTCGTTCATAGCCTTAATTCCAAAGGTTAGCGATCCGCAATCATTTTGTGACTTCAGACCCATCTCCCTAATCGGCATCATTTACAAGGTCATATCAAAAATCTTAGCAAATCGCTTGAAAAAAGTTGTAGCAAAAGTGGTGGCAGATAATCAAACTGCTTTTATCTCTGGAAGACATAGTTTGGACGGCCCTTTAATTGTGTCTGAAATTATCTCTTGGCTTAAATCAGTAAAAAATACGGCTTTTTTACTTAAATTGGACTTTGAAAAGGCTTTTGATTGTGTAAACTGGGATTTTTTAATTGCAACAATGAATCAAATGGGGTTCCCGACGAGATGGTGCACATGGATAAAAGCCTGTTTAGCCTCTTCACATGCCTCTGTTCTCATAAATGGGTCACCGACTTCAGAGTTCAAATACTCAAGGGGACTTAGACAAGGAGATCCTCTTTCTCCATTGTTATTTACGATAGCAATGGAGCCTCTAACGTGCTTTTTGAATGAAGCTGTGTTACATGGAATATTTCACGGCATCAACTTACCAAATGGGGGGCCGAAAATAAGTCATCTACTATATGCCGATGATGTGTTGATATTGGGAGCTTGGTCGGGAGAAAATAAATACAAACAAGTCCGAACTTCTTGGTGTTGGAGTTCAAACTGAGTCAGTTTCTCATATGGCGACCCACTTCCACTTCAAACATGGAGTTTTCCCTATGGAATACTTAGGCTTTCCTCTCGGTGTAAGTATGAACAAGTGCAGTCAATGGCAACCTGTCTTGGACGTTTTTTCTAAACGTCTATCCACTTGGAAATCAAAGACTCTCTCTATCGGGGGTAGAGTAACACTAATTCAATCTGTTATGTCCAGCCTTCCCCAATATTATTTTTCTCTATTTCGGGCTCCTAATAAAGTTATTCACCAGCTTGAAAGCTTGAGAAGGCGCTTCTTCTGGGCAGAAAATGAAGGGCACGAAAAAATCAGTTGGATAGCTTGGGATGATATAATAAAACCCAAAGAAAATGGGGGCTTGGGTATTGGCTCTTTGAAGACTGCAAACATGGCTATGTTAGCTAGATGGTGGTCACGATTTGGGACAGAACAAGACCGAATGTGGTGTAAAGTGGTGGCTGCTATACACGGTCAGTCACGTAATGGACATGATATTCCCATAAAAATCCATTTGGGGGGAGTATGGAAAAGTGTACATAAGCTGAAGGTCGATTTCAACAAATATGGGGTAGAGCTCAACTCGGTGATCGGCACAGGAAGTTATGTTGTGGAAATAGTAAATGGATAAACTCGGAAAGGCATAAGGAAGAAGAGGTTCTCACTAAATGTAAGTCAATATTAGTGGAGCTTGATGGGAAAGTTGAACTGTCTGGTGGTCTATCTACAGAAGAATATCTTTTACATGGGAAAACAAAAGTAAAGATGGGTGAAATTCTTCATAACAGAAGACGAGACATGATGCAAAAAGCAAGGATTCGATGGAGCTGATGAAAGTGAACTGTCCGGTGGTCTATCTACAGAAGAATATCTTTTACATGGGAAAACAAAAGTAAAGATGGGTGAAATTCTTCATAACAGAAGACGAGACATGATGCAAAAAGCAAGGATTCGATGGAGCTGTGAAGGTGATGAGAACACTCATTTTTTCCATGGTTTGTTTAAAAAGCACGCTTCAACCAACAGGATTAATGGTTTGATGATCAATGGCAATTGGTGCAAGTCCCCTTCAGCTATAAAAAATGAAGCTCTGACCTTCTTTGAATCAAAATTTGCTGAATCAAGTAGTCCTAGGCCAAGTTTCTCAATTCCCGCCTTGAAACAGCTCTCCCAAAGTGACCGTGACAGCCTTGTTTGCCGTTTCACCATGTCAGATATTAAGAAAGCTGTATGGGAGTGTGGCGGAGAAAAAAGACCCGGTCCCGATGGTTTTTCTTTCGCGTTTATCAGAAGGTTTTGGAACTTATTAGAGACCGACTTCAAAAAGGTTGTTGACTACTTTTTCATGCATGGAAAAATTTTCAAAGGTTGTGCATCGTCGTTCATAGCCTTAATTCCAAAGGTTAGCGATCCGCAATCATTTTGTGACTTCAGACCCATCTCCCTAATCGGCATCATTTACAAGGTCATATCAAAAATCTTAGCAAATCGCTTGAAAAAAGTTGTAGCAAAAGTGGTGGCAGATAATCAAACTGCTTTTATCTCTGGAAGACATAGTTTGGACGGCCCTTTAATTGTGTCTGAAATTATCTCTTGGCTTAAATCAGTAAAAAATACGGCTTTTTTACTTAAATTGGACTTTGAAAAGGCTTTTGATTGTGTAAACTGGGATTTTTTAATTGCAACAATGAATCAAATGGGGTTCCCGACGAGATGGTGCACATGGATAAAAGCCTGTTTAGCCTCTTCACATGCCTCTGTTCTCATAAATGGGTCACCGACTTCAGAGTTCAAATACTCAAGGGGACTTAGACAAGGAGATCCTCTTTCTCCATTGTTATTTACGATAGCAATGGAGGTCTGGTCAAAAGTAAGTAGCTGGTGCAGAATAAATCCCGTGTTTGCTTTCCAGGTACATGACTTGCATTCATATCATAACTTTTTAATTAGCGACAAAGTGTGGAAGAAAATTATCAATGCAATATTTCAAGTATCCATTTGGTGCATGTGGAAGAAAAGAAATGAAGTGGTACATGAGAATGTTTTTGTCTCCCCGGATGCAATATATGAAGAAATCAAATCGATGTCATTTCTATGGATTACAAATAGGGCAAATAAGGTGGTGAATGATTGGCATAAATGGTGTAATTTTACGTCTTTGTTGTGATTTCTATTTTGTAAGCATTGTTCTAGCGTCTTGCTAGTTTTGAAATATACTCCATATTTGTCGTTAAAAAAAAAAAATTAAAAAGAATATCTTGATGAAAAGGTATTTGGTTGGAGTATATGATAGAGACAAATAATAAATGCGAAAAGGTGTATGGAAGGAAGTTACACGGATTTTCCCTTTTTTATTAAGTCAAAAAGGTGTATGGCTATTAAAATATAAGGTTTACGTATGATTTGAGTGAGTGGTGTTTATTAAAAGCCGTCGCTATATTTAAATTTCAAGCATATCCATATCTCTCTCGACTCGTCCAAGGCTTAAAAGTACGCCTAATAAAAAATACTTTCTCCGTCCCATTTTAAATGTCTTAGTTTGACTTTCAAAGTCTTTTTCTTTAATCTTTGACATTAATTATATTTTGTTGTGTTATATAATACTTGATATAATATATATGAATAGATTGAGTTTCAATCTACTTTTTCAATGATATAAGTTTAATCAATTATTTAAAATACATACAAAAATATTTACGGTCAAAGTTGAAAGAAAAAAACTTTGAAAGTCAAATTAAGACACTTAAAATGGGACAGAGGGAGTAGTTGATATGAGGCATGTCCATCATCACTCATCTTTATTTATCTTTCCTTTGTAAGTTTTTTTTTTTCTTTTTTTTGTGTAAAACTGTTAATTAGTATATTGTAAAAGTTTATACCCGCATATAAATTCATAAAAAGTTTTCATGAATCAACACTCGAGTTCACATTATCAAAAGATCTTCGTTGTACACTCTCGTTAATTATGGATGATATCGTTTCAAAATTCTCAGTTAAAGTTTTCTTCTTATCCTGGCCGTGTTACCACCCAAATGACAGACTTCATCGACTGACATTTAACGATTGTCTAGTTGTTGTTTAACGATCATCAAGTCACTGTTAAATTGCCGGTGAGGGTTGTGTTTTTGTGACGCATAACCTACAGAGTTTCTCTGTCGTTAATACGACGCTAATCTGACTCAGATGTTAGTAACAAATATTCTACAATAAATCTGTCGTGAAATCTATTGATAATTTGCATCAGATTTTTTCTGTCAGTAAATGTTACAGTAAAGCTCATATTTCAAATAAAGTGTTTTTGTTGTAGTAAATATATCTAAAATCTTTTGTATAGCAAATTATAATAAAAATTTTTTTAAATAATTTACTTATTTCTATCTTGTACAAGTTAGCTATTAATAATTTCCCGTATTAGGATAGGATTAGGATATATATGAACAACAACAACATGACTCAATCCTTGAAGTGGATATGAAGGAGGTTAGATATAAACAGTTTTGCCTCTAAAAATACTGCTTCCATGAGGATTAGGATATGTATGAACGAACACATAAAAATAACATTAACAAATTAAATAAATTACGGAACGAACGAAATCAATGTTCGTACTCATTTGTTTAGTAAACAAAACGACTATAGACGAATTGGCAAATTACTTACATCACTACACCTTAAAAAAATATCTCGAATACAAGGCAAACAAAATTTAGTTTGAAGGGAAAAAAAAGAATTCTAATCTGTAATTGATATAGCATTCATGGGGGCAATGGGTTTAAGTTTGTATCTATAGAAGACCTTTCTACTTTTAGAAGTAGGATTAGCAAATCTAATGAGAATTTTGCCGGGCTCAGTTACATGAAATGAGTTTGAAGACATTCTCCCAATTTGCTTTCCTTTTGAAACCAACACATTATATGAACCTTCATCTTCTGGTACAAATTCTTCCTTATAATTTACCTCGCTTCCGGTTACTGTTAACTCCCAATATATTGTCATCCCCGTCTGTTATTTGCCACCAAAAAAAAAATAAAAAATTTATTACTTGCGAAACAATCATCTTAATTATTTCGATATATATAGGCCATGAGGTTGTAATGCCATTTGTGCTTAATGAAATAGAAATTATGAACAAACCTCTGTCATAGGAATTTCGATGCTCTCTGTTCCGTAAATTTTAAGCTTGAGTTCGGTAACTTTTTCATCTGGCGAGAATTCTCCACCTTGCCTTCTTACACCTCCATATTGAGCTAGAAGTTGTTCTGGCTCTATGAATCTTCAACAAATTCAAGCAAATTTTTCGTTATTATATACCCGTATAAAAGACATATATATAGCATATATGTTGTGATCAATAATTCTAAATATACATGTTGTGAATCCCAAAATGCGTTATATCACTAAGCTTAGGTACATAATAACCTTATATTCTTATTCCTATATTGTAATCATATATAACCATAATCACCATATATGCAAATTGTTCAGAAAACCAAACCACTATATATAACCAGATAATTAAATTCACAATATTTTTAATTCAAATTGATCGATCAATCGAGCAAAAAACTTACTTGAGAAGAGTATCCGTAATCGCTGATGGCTTCACATACATCACTTTGTACCTTCTCGTCATTAATCGCATATTCAATGTATAAAACGCGAAAAACCACATTGGAACATTAACAATCACCTGCAATTTAATTAATCAATGCATCATAACCAAATTATTTAAACAAGCAAATTAACGTAAACAAACAAATTAACAACTTACAAATCGATATATAATCCCGGGATAATGATCCTGCAAGATGGAAAAATACGTCTTGCTACCTTGAACCATTTCATTCAGAAACGGTCTAGGTATGTTCTTCACATCAATAATTTGTATAACCGAATCACAACCATCCGGTTTAAAATCAAGTTTTCGTATACATCCTTCCATTAACTTAATCCTCCAACGTAAAAACTCGTTAACAGATTCTTTAGTCCCTAATCTCTTCCGTAATATTTCTCTATCCTTAAACACTTCATAACACTGATAACACAATGGATGTCCAGCTGTATCTATCCCTTCAATACAACCAATATTTTCAAGATCACCCCCAAAGTTTTCGTCGAAAATTTTATCAATATGAAAATCTTCCCTCCACATTAACGTGTTTCCAAGCATTTCAAGCGCATTTTGCGCGTTGTAATCTTTGGCTTTCAAGAATTTCTTTAAAACGACGTCTGTTTTTCCGTAACCTTTACTAGGTAATAATGGGACACCCCAAAGCTCGATTTCTTTAAGGTTTTTTCGTGATTTGTATTGTTCTCCGACGAGTGAACGTTTATATATGGCGTCTTCAAGGCGTAAACGGAAGTCAAGTAATGCTTTTCTTTTCTTTTTCTTCATTTCTGCTGCAACCGAAGTTGTTTGTTGTTGTTTTTCGTTTTTTGTTATGATTATTTCTCCTTCAATGGTATCGTGGAACGTTTCGTTTTCGTTTAGTGATTGCGGGTCGTCGTTGTTGTTTTCGTCTTCCATGGATGGTACGTAGATATCGAGCTACGGCGGTGTGTACTGGTGGCCGGAAACTCCAACTGTAAGGTTGTTGGATATCAACCTCCGGTTGGAATATTAGTGATCTGTATGTATTTGCTAATTATTTTGTGGTCAATGATTTCTTGGCTTTGTTTTGTTTAACTATACTAATTATGTTCCTAAATAAAAGGATTTGATCTTACAAGTAACCTCAAATTTTAATTTTTATACTTTGGAATAATTAATTTGTACTACTTGGTTTTATATGTAAAAATATTCTAAGTATCCTTAAAAAGGTGTGTCTTTGCCTCTTAATATTCAAAAAAGTGTGTCCTAATATATATGCCATCTTTTGTTCATATTCTTATTTACTACTCCCTCCGTCCCATTTTAATTGTCTTATTTTGACTGGTCATGTCTTTTTCTTCCGGTTTTGACCGTAAATATCTTTGTTTGTGTTATATATTAGTTGATGAAAGTTATATCAATGAAAAGTACATTTAAAACTCAATCAATTCATATATGTTATATCAAGTGTTATATAACATAAATAAAAATATTTACGGTCAAAATTGAAAGAAAAATACTCAAAAAGTCAAACTAGGACACTTAATATGGGACGGAGGGAGTATCTTGTGATATTTAAAAGAGTTTTGTTAATGACAGCCCAGTATAAGTTATTTGGGTGCATTAAAATTTGTACTTTGACATGCGAAAAATCAGGGGGAGGTTTTTTATATATAAAGTACTACTTTTTATGCATGTAATAAGATATTAATTACAACCTTAGGGCTGTCATTATCATTTTCCTATTTAAAATAGGAAAGTACTAGTACTAAAAGAGAAATAACTTGAACCAATTTATTCTAACAAGTACCTAGATCTACTTTGACCGGATCTTTTTCTTAAAGAAAATGCAATTCCTTTGACCAGATTTAAGAAATGTGAGTATCTCAAGAAGACTAATTCCTTTGAAGGGTCTTTTTAATCAAAGACTAAATATTTTAATCAATCGATTTATATTTACTTGAACTCTAACTATCTACGAAAAATATTAATAAACCGACAATCACCGATAAGAGGTTTGTTCATTTGAGTCTCAAAGTACGCCTCTCGACCATTTTATCAATGCAATCAATGGTCTAAGATAGAACATAAGACACAAGGAGATATTTTAGACATTTCATAATTTCTGATTTTCACTCAACACAGAGTCACACACCCACCTTCTTTGTACTCATAAGCATTGACCAATTGGCCGTTCAAAATAAAATAGCATTGATTGCATTTATCGAGGGGCTTAGATGCGTCCTTTGAGGCTCCATTAAAAACATGGATTCAGATGAACAAAACCTCGCTAAGAGGTTTATCACATGTAATTGAATCGTATATCATCAAAAGGCAGATAACAACAAAAATTATACATGCAAATGTAATATAGACAATGCTAATCACATATGATTCTAGCAAGTTATAAGACATAGTTAATCACGTGTGATTGAATCATATATTATCAAAAAGTTGATGAAATCAAATCTGAAAGATTTAAACTTTATAACAGATCAAATTACATCTGATTCTTGCTAGTTATAAGACATAGCTAATCACATGTGATTGAATTATACCATCTGATAACATGAGAGTTTCAAACATCATAACATATCTAATTACAGACTAGCCATATGCCTGCACGATGCGGCGGTGTTATTGCGGTGGTGGCAGCGACGGCAACGGATGGCGGCGGCTGCAGTGGCGGCGACGTCTAGTGTTGTCGGCGGTGGCAGTTATTAATGTAAAAGTAAGTTGTTTAGTTATATTAAGGTTGAGAGATGTATGTTGTAAAATAATTTGATTAAGGGTATTATAGGTATATTAGGTGATGATATTCAAATTAATGAATAAATGAGAGGGGTATTTTAGGTAGATCAAGTTCTTTTTGAGAAAATGAGATGGGGTAAATGAGGTAGTATAGATATAGATATAGATTATTGTATCACTTTCATTAAACATCTAAATATCTAATAAATTTGGAATTTACATAAATAGTACTCGGTTCATTGTTTTCATTAATTTCTTCTTTGTTAATAACGTACATATTCGTGATCCATTGACGAACGAGAAATGACAGAGATGTGATTTTGAACGAGAAACAACAGATATTTGAAGGGAGATTTCGTCGAGGGAGATGTGATCGAACAAGGATAACAAAGATTATTAGTTTATTGATAATACATTGACGACAATGATGGTGTTCATTAATGGTTGAGGCCTTGAGGGTAGTGGTGGTGGTTCTGATAAGGGTTTCAGAAATGATAGAAATGTGGTTGAATGAAGTTCAATTAAATGATCTAAGTAAGCATTGCTAAACCCGGTAAATAGGCTATAATACTTTACGAAATTTTGCATTTTTCAATAAACATGTTATTTACAAAATAACACAGTAACAAAGGAGGGCTAAAATACAGTTGTTCCAAGTTGTTCAATCTTGTTTCATATTTAATGTGAAACACGGTTGTTACAAGTTGTTCAATCATAATGGTGAACTACAAAAGGATCATGAAACCATCAAGGAATTTGCAAGTAGCTTCTTACTTGTAAACTGTAATTGACATTGTTTGGCTTGCAAAATAGGTTTAAAGAGCCATGGTGGTTTTTCATTTGTCAATCGTCGAGTTTAGAGGTGTCAAAATGTACGGGTCGGATCGGGTTGGGTGACGGGTCAAAACGGGTCCGGGTCAAATCGGGTTCGGGTCAATACGGGCCGTTTTGAAAATAGTATCATTTGGATCCGGGTCAAATCGGGTCCGGGTCAAAACGGACCCGGGTCAAAACGGGTCATTTTAAAAATGAGTTTCATTATACATTTTATTAAAAATATTTATTCATTATTAAGAAATTGCTTATTTTTCATGAAATAACAATATATTCTTAAATTTTTAACTAGAAATTTTTAAAAGCTTGTGAAATTAATCTAGACGACTCGAAGATATTGTGAGAGGTGTATAAAAGATATGAGTATTTCGTATGTTTTTGTTCATGTTCACTAAAACAAAGGAAAATACTGGTTGAAAATAATATAATACAAGACATATGAATCCAAATAGATACAAGCGTTGCGTACGTACAGGTTCTATATATGTGTATAATTAATTAATATTATAATAATAAGAATATATAAATAATTAATTAATATTAGAATATATAAATGAATTAAAGACTTATGTATAAGACACAGAGAGTGAGTAAAAATTCAATCACAAATTAAATTTAATAATAACTAATCAAAAGCAAAAAGAAAAACATGTGTAATGTGAATAGCATGATCGGTGACACTGTCAATGATAGGGACCACATATGATAAACAGGTACACTTTGATCCATAGCTACTCTTCCATCACCCATTTTGACCCGGGGATGAAGTTGTAAATTTTTTTTTCAGTCCATTGAGACCCGCGTGGATGTTATGTAAAGCCCAATACAAACCAATTGTTTTTTGAAACTGCCCAGACGAACCCGATTTTATTTGTTTGGGTTAATTTTTCCGGCTATAGTCGAGTTTAGGTTAGAGGCTCATACGAGAATACTGGACAGCAAATATAACAGATTAAAATGAACTAATAAAAACTTGCATACTTTTTTATTTTATTTTACCTCTCTATATTACATTTCTTTGTAAAGACTTGTATAATCAAAACAAGTTTGCAGGTCAACCTATTTATCACTAGTCCAGCTCATATACAACCCATTTAACAGACAGGTTTAGATGGGTCCGCTCATTTATGACGCAAGTCGATTTAGCCCCAGCCTAAACTCACAAATTTCAAGTCTAGTTCATGGCATACCTGCAGATTGTAGTGACATTGCCAGATTTCACATAGCACATGGATAGGCTTTCCACTAGATGAATCAAAATAGCATCAACCAATAATCACTATCTAGATTTAACTAAAATCACAATTCAAGTATTCAACACAAGCTAGTAAATCCTGCACAAATACATACAATCTTTTAACTTCTAAATAGAGTCCTGAAAGATCTACATATCTAGAGACAAGTCAAGCTTATGTACTTCCAATATGTTATTAAGAGTTACCGAGTACTTTAAACTTTGAAGCACCCAAACCAATCTGCGATTGTTATGACTCCCGATATTGAGTTAGGTCAAATGTCAATGTTCTTGAACAGCTGCAGTTGAGAGGCACAGAAAGCAATAAGTTAATATCCAGTTCGGATTTATGCATGTGGTGTAACTGTACACATCATGTTAAATGTGGGTTGTAAAGTTGAATTGTCTAACAAATTTAATAGAAAATTCATAGTAGTTAGAATTCTCTGAAAGCTTTTCTTTGTAACTTTGCATTCTATCATTAACATTGATGGATGAATGCTTTCAGACCTGTATCATATACTTGCAATTTCTATTATTTTCAATACATTTCAGATTTCTTATTTTGCAATATAATGAAAAGAAAAATAAAATAAAATATACTGTAATAGGATAGAGAAAGGTTACCCTCTTTCAGAATCCCTGTAAACCCCAACCAAAGCTTCAGCCTTGTCATAAAAGGTATCCTTGAGAGATATCACAATACTCTGGAAACCGTTCCCTTCTAGAACATCCTGACTGGCCCTATCTCCCCCACACGATTTTGATCTAATGAAACCAGCAACCTTAGCAACATTTAGATTATCAAGAGCTGCATCCACCTCATCCAGTATAAAAAAGGGTGATGGCTTGTAACTGGTGGGGAAAAACAAGCATCAGTTACGTACTGAACTAACATATGCAGATAGCAATAACTAGAAAATGGTAACATTATACAAATGAATTGTCGCATCATTTACATCAGAATATACATATATATGTGTCAAGTCATTTAAAAAATTTAGAAGTGCACCTGTGGATGGCGAAAAGTAAAGCAAGTGCTGCCACGGTTTTCTCCCCACCAGATAGTAACTCCATATCCCGAAAACGCTTCGTAGGGGGCATAGTAGAGTACTTAATGCCATGTAAAAATGGTTCATCCACATTTTCCAAGTTTAGATATGCAGTCCCACCCAGTGGATGTGTGGTGCTTTTCGTGAGTTGCTTGTAGATTTTGTCAATATTATGAAATATATGGTTGAACGCGTCCATGAAACATGCATGCCTGTAATGGGACACCAACATAAACACAATGCCATATAGGTAGAAATCACATCAAGAGAAGTTTACATATTGTACAAAAGTACAGCAAATAATAATATCAAACGTTACCTTCTGGCCTTCACAGTATTGAACTGCTTGCTTATTTGGTTCTCTGCTTCCCTGGCCTCTTCGTGCTCTTTGGTTGCTTCTTTCTCCTTCTCCAGCAGAACAGCATACTGATCTAGAGCTTTCAAGTTTGGAGCAGTTCTGTCAATTTCTGATATTATGTTTCCAATTTTTTGTTTAAACTCTGCCTCAATTTTTTCCCTTTCCCTTGGGTTCGTTGTATGCCGATATGATTTACCCAGTTGCTCAAAATCATACACTGGACCAGTCGAATCAGTATCCATTGGGTCACCCACGGTTGGAAGGCTAATTTGTTCCAACTCACACTTCTCCTGAATATCTTGTTTCTTTGCATTTAACTGTGCAAGTAGATTCTCCTGCAAACCCAAAATGGAAATACAATAATGTTAATGTCATCAAGCATCTAACTTTCATACGTCACTTTTTTTTTTTAAAACGAACCTTAGTATCGATCCTGTGTTTATGCTTCGTTATGTTTGTGGTAGCAGCAGAGATCTTTACTTTCCATTCTTTCATCTCCTTCTCGCAAGCTTCTGATTGTGACTTCCACTCTAGAAAAAAGGAAGACAGAAAAGTGTCTCAAGTTTTACCAGATACTGTATATGTGGAGAGGGTAAGTGATCATCTATCCTCATCAAAACATGCATCCATTACAATGGTGAAATGTTCTTCATTTACTGTGTTATTATTTTAATTGCATAAAACCTCCTAAATCAACTTATTCACAATAATATATTTTTACAAAAATAATATCACTCTTGCAATCGAATTTGACAAGCTAACAGCTTATTATAATAGATTACAAAATCAAAATCAACATAAACAGTGTTATAAGTCAACAAACCCACCCCAAGTCGACCCTTTTCTCTACACCTCTTGCATGATACGGCTTCTTTTAGAAGAAAAAGGAGGCTGAACACATACCTTGAATTTCTTCCTTCAATGCATCAATCTCCTCAGTAGCTTTCTCTATCATAGATTTAAGTTTTTTCTCTTTCTCACCAACCTCATCCAAAGCATTTTTAAGTTCATTCTGTGATGATTCTAGCTTAGCAATTCGTGCTCCCATGTCCCTCTTTTTCTCATATTCCAACCTAAACGTTATGGTTAGAAACATAATAATCTGAGTGGTAAGAAAACAATACGTATAGAGATGATCCTGAAATATCATACTTTGCAATCAATTATGCATTATAACTTTAGGCAAGAGAAGGTAGAAAAGCTTTCACTTGTTAACAATACTTTGCAATCAATTATGCATTAAATTCTCAATCTGTTAGAATATATTAACAGCATGTTAACTGATAGACTTACTGGTATTTCAACTTCGATTGCTGATTACGCAAGCTAAGTCTTTCCTCCGCCAGCTCCTGGGCAGCTGCAAGCTGGTTCTCTTCATACTCGCGGATATTTTCCACCCCAACAGACTCACTGAATCTCTTGTAGATCTTGTCAACAATTTCGTTGATTCTTTTCTCCAGTGACAATATTTTGCGTTGTCTTGAAGATATGTTATCTTTTATCTACAAATTACAAAAACCGTTTGAAGTTAACTCAATGTATACTGTACCATCAACGAAATCACAAGGCTCTATTACTGCAACAGCACCTTAAGAAGTTGAGGTTCAGTATGACCAATTTCATTTTTTATATTACTGTATTCCACCGTCAATTTGGAAAGTTTCTCCTCCATATTTTTCTGCAACAAAAAAAATACAATAGTGTTAGCAGAGTCTACAGCAACATAAATGAATCATGGTATTATCATATTCCAACAAACCTTTTCAATCTCTGCATACTGAATCTTCTTCTCGAGCCCACTGATCTTCCCAGATGCTTCAGACTCCTTTAACTGCATCTCCCTTATAGATCCAAGCTCTTGCAACTCTGCTTCAAGCCCATCTTTTTTCTTTTTAAGACCTGAAGATAGTGCCACAACTAAATGATACTGCAGACGACTAATAACACTAGTAATTAGCTATAAAAAGTACACAAACCGTCTATCTTTTTATCATCCCATTTATGTGATCTTGCTTCCATTCCACCACTCGTACCACCAGTCATAGTACCAGCTTTTGTCAATAAAATTCCATCAACAGTTACAACTACAAAACCACATTATCATTTTAGAAAATACGTTTAATATCACCATACTACAGGAGATGTTCTATAGGCTCGCATTTCTGTTATCTGGAGTTTTAATTCGAAGAAAATATGTCATGGTTTTACCTTTATGTCGCTCTCCAGTCCAACTCAGATGCTTAGCCTCGTCGAGATCATCACAGACTAAAGTATTTCCAACAGCAAACAGAATAGCCTTATCCAATACTGGATCAAATGTGTGATTGTTAAGTAAACAAGCTCATATAATATGAACCATGCTTTAACAAAACCTATCAGATGGTTAGAATATAGGTACTGTAAAACAAGGAGGCAAAAAAAAGGATATTGGATCACATCAAATATAAGCCTTGCAGTTCCGCCTAAGGTGCGCAGCTTCTCAATGACTGGCTTTACACGAACCGAATGAAGAGGTATGAATGTCATCGGAGGAAGCCTTTGGTCTTTCAGATACTACACGATACAAGCACAAAAAAATGTCAAACTATGTTAATACCATCTATAGTTGGTACTGGTGGTTATTTCAAACACATTATTATGGATGCGGTACTGAGTTCTGTTTCATCTCAAATAGGTTAAATTATATAAATTTAGCTAAAGAATAGATAGATCAGGAAAGTTGGAAAGTCGCCCAAAGTAATGCTTAAGGCATACGACCTCCTAAATCAAATTTATTCAACCTGTCATAACTATTACACCTTTAATCCCTAAAATGAATGCCAGTTAAAATTGTCCACCAAAAACCTCTCATGTTACTTGCACATGATGGTAAAATGATACTTTTATAGATCCACTTGTCAGTTCTCACAAGGTTTTGCAAAGCCCCCATGCAACGCTGGCCAATATCTGAACTCCCTCACAAACCAAAACAACAGTGGCTAGAAATCCAAAAGTACAGTGGCTATAGAATCAAAAATTAATGTGTTTGACCAAAACTACTGATTTTTTATTGACAAAAAAATCCGATTCTTGATTTCAGTTTCACCAAAATAAGCAGCACACCCAAACGCCCACCACCCAAACTTCCAGTATCATCCCAAAACCATTGACAACCCACCTCACCACCACCAAAAACACATCATTGCCATTACCATTGTTACACTCCCATTCCCCCTTTACATGTGCAGCCACCAATACCACCAAACTAAAAATGAACTGCATAACCCAAATCAAAATATGTGATACCAAATAAAGTAACACCATTCAGTTCAATCATGCTGCAATTAAAATCTTTGCAAGACCCATGATACCCTTGTGGCCTTGTCAATGTTAGAAATTTAAGCTTAGCGCTCTAGTCATGACACATCCATAGAAAGATTATCTATCTGGCAATCAAAGACAAAAGGCAATACTTAACGACATTGTTATATTTACCTTGATACATTCTTTTCCTGTCTGATCGGTATCAACAACTACAGCATCCATAAATCTACCCATAGCAACAGTAACAGCAAGATTATATTTCTTCTGTGTCGGCCGGCACAACTCGGTCATACGACCATGAACACCAGGAAAAAGACGCCTCAGGGCCTCAACTGATTGTGACAACTTTGCATCTCTATCGTTTTCATGTTTGTCAGCCTTTAACTCACGTAATTGATTCTCTAATTCGCTTATCTTCGCCCTCAGCATCTCATATTTTTCTCTGCATAAGCAACACAAGTATCAGTACCATAAAAAGTAACTGGAACATAGAAGTGCCAGATGACATACTTGGAATCTCCAAGTTTCTTCCTAGTGTCATTTTGTTCCTTTCTGAGTCGTTTGAGCTCTTCATTATGTTTTCCAATGGCCTCTATAATCTTTTTTAGTCGACTTTGCATTTGTTTCTGTTGTGACTCAAGCTCTTGCTTTCTACTCTCCAACTGCTGAAGATTCTCTTCCAAATTCTTCTGAGCTTCAACATCAGCATGTTGTTCCCTGTCTTGTACCTCTTTCTCGTCCCTTAACTTAGTAGTCTTCATACCAGCTTCCTCTTTACTGCACCAATTACTTGCATTAACTAGTTTCTACAATTCTAATTAATATTTGCTCATATCGATAGCACTAGACAAATAACTACGTACATTCGGTTATATGCATCCAATTGATCATCAGCTAAATGAAGCTTCCCCCCTTCAGATTGACCTTTTGTTTGCAAGTTATCAATTTGCTTTGTAAGGTCCTCCAAATCATTCCTAAGCTTTTCAATTTCAACCATGTGCTTCTTCTTCTCTTCTTTCCTTTTATCAAGCTCTTTCCCAGTGTTCTTAAGTTTTGCATTCAAGCGGGTCTTCTCCTCCTTCAGCTTCATAAGCTCTGGTTGCTGTTAAAGCAACAAAAAAACTTCTATGAATAAGCGTCTGGTTTACAAACTGGACAATGAAAATAGACTCAAATGCAAACTGATGTGTGGTTAAAATAACTTCTAACTATTATTTAAAAAAAGAAAGCAATGAAAGAACTTAGGTGGGACACTAGTATGAACTCACATTTTTATCAATTTTACTTTTCTTCTCGGCAATGTTCTTTTCACGTTTATCTATTTCTTTTCTGTACTTGGCTAGCTCTTTCTCTTTTTTGCGTGATTCATTCTCATATGCATCCAATTCATCAACAATTTGTTGAAGGCTTCTCTGTTCCTCTTCAATCTCCTCATTGGCCTTCTCGGCATCATGTTCTATGTTAAATAACTGCCACAAGAAGTGTTCCTTCTTTTTTGATATCTGCCAAAGAAAAAAAAAGGTAAATCATATGTATACAAATACTGGTGGAGAAAGAAAACAAAGCTCAAAAAAAAAAAACTAATCACCAAAGTTTCAATCAGATTCAGCGATGGAAAAAATTTGATAGAACTATGACATCCAAATCACTGCAACTAAAGACTCATTTCAAATCTTACATACATACAACACAAGCATCGAAGCGAGACATTCCACAGCATGCGACTTTAATATTTATAAATGCACGTTACTATATGCCAGCTTAAACATGAAAACACACACACATATACGTATTTTAAGATAGTGATGCATACCAACTCCTCTTGCAAACGCATATGCTTCTCGGCCTCTTCTTTCTGCTCCTTCTTTTGCTTTCTCTCCGCGACAATGGTCCTTTTCTTCTGATAAGCAAGTGCAGACTTTTCCTCAGCTGCTCCTTTCTTTTCCTCCAGATCTTCATACAATCTCTTATCTTCATCAGACCCGGATATTTGCTCAAGAAGCATGGTAAGTTCTTTAGGATTTTTAGATGCAACTGACTCCACATCGCCCTGCATTTTGACAAACATAAACAGTCAATCTTTGAAATGTTTCTTGACTACTCCCATTCTTTGTGATATTCACTTTATATCAAAATCTCCCAGCATAACATTTATTTATTGCTGAAATGGATGATAAGTCGAGACTTTAGCATGGAAACAGAATTTCACTTACGCACATATTCTGCAGCCGACTATCATAAAAGGTGTTGTGGGCTGCAGATTAACACTGTTCTATTATGTTAACAATGGCCAGATCAGAAAAGTTTTAAACCAAGCCTAAAATATCTCCTACAGCAAAAGCAATGGACAGATGGTAGAATGGTATGGCAACTAGCAAGGGAAGCGGGGAAATAACAATTGCTGAATAATATATTTTAAAAGTAGGACAACTGTATTGTGGGCATTCAACCATCGCAAAAACTTTTCTTTGTTATGTACAAGATATACATAACAAAAACTATAACATAGCTTTATTCACTCATCCTAGAAATTCACCCCAGTCCATTTGGTTAACAATTTATGCCTTAACAAACCAGTCTTATGGCACACTATAGTCATTTGATCGATAAGCGATATCTGGTTTATTGTTCACTCTTGTATTGTTTTGCAATGAAAAGGTGAGCATTACACATTACAAATATCTAACAAAACAACACAAACAAACATAAACAATACAATATATTATACATATAGATTAATAAAGTGAGGTGATGATGTACCTACTTTTTACACTTTGATACACCTGATACGCTTACTCCAGGTGTATCACAGTCAGTTGCATCAAATTGTAAAAAGTAGGTCTTTTCTACACTTCCTATGTTAAGAACCATTCCTGCCTGAACTAGAACCTAAATTCATACGGATTTGCTAAACATATCCCTTGATGCTATCGTTACTATGTTCAAACACGCATAAAAGTATTCTACCTAAGTGTCTATCCTTATTTTCCGAGGGCAGGTCATTATCGCATACAATATATTAACACGTCTCTCAACATACATTTATAAATCATTTTACATATATACTAATAAAATTACATATATACAAACATATAATACCTGGAAAACAAGAAAATTTCTGGCCTTAATAAGAATACCAAGAGACTTCAACTTATTACAATAATCATCCCAATTAACAACCCTATCATCAATCCGATACTCGCTACCACCGGCACTCGTAATACTACGCGTAAACAACAAATCGGTACCATTAGCAAGCCGATAAACCAACTTAACATACGCTTTCCGGCCTCTCTGTTCCTTATCTCGGTCATCAAACGCATAAATCAAATCCTTTAATTGTGCCCCTCTCAATTGACCTGTCCGTACACCTAGAACAAAACTAATAGCGTCCATTAAGTTCGATTTGCCGGAACCATTGGGACCGATAATCGCGGTGAAATCGTAAAACGGGCCGATTATTTGATGGCCTTTGTATGATTTGAAGTTTTCTAGTTCGATTTGGTGGATTTTGCCTTGTGGTGATGGCCTGGCTCCTGGCATGGTGAATTAGGGTTAGGGTTTGGTGGTGAAGGAAGGGGGGTCAAAACGGTGTCGTTTTGGACGGAATTTGGGGGGGTTTTAGTTCCAGGGGAGTGAGGGTTTTGAGTGAAATTGTGGATCAGGCGGAAGAAGATGTGGAGAAAATGGGAGGGAATGAGTGCTTTGCCCCAAATTTGTGTGTATCCATTTTTGGTAACTCACTGGATTTTGTCTATTTACGATTTTTGTGTGTATAGTGACGAGTGTGACTTGTTAAATTCTATCTACAAGAAAAGAAAAAATAAAACACCGTTTTCGTTTAAATATTTTCTTAAAAAAATAATTAAATAATTTAATTATGTATACAACAACCATAATTGTTATTATTATACTAGTAAAGTCACTACTCAATTACGAGTCACGAATCGTCTCTACAAGTCGAGTCAATTTATTGCAAAAACAAGAGAACTTTTGCGAGCCGAGTCAAATTACAACAATCAACCAATAATTGTTCTAGTTTGATACAAATGTTATATATTATTATTTGTTATATTTATGGGTACATCATATTTTGTGTTATTTATGCATTTTTGTTCCTTTTAGTATGAATTTGGAGATAAATTGTAAGTTTATTACTCAAAATTATCGAATATGTAATATTTTGGTAAATGTATTAAGATATCAATTCATATTTTGTTTCTAAATATATTACATATATATAAATTATACTGTGTTATGTTATGTATAAAGATATTCTTCCTCTTATGACTCGATTCACAGGTAAAAAAACAAGTTTTCGAATCGAGTAAAGAAACAAGAGTTGACAACTATGCTTACAGTCGTATCTAGGTGCAAATAAGTTCACGGTGTCCTATTAATACTTAAGGTCAACTCGCTTATTGATCATATTATGCATCACAATGAATAATTGAGTTCTGAAATATGTAAATATAACATATTGAAGGGCAAGTCGGGCCAGACTCCCAACTCTAATCCAACTCAATAAAAACGAGATTTTGATCAAACTTTGTTTGTCAGGCGTAATCTTGTTGATGAATCTATTGATCATGTCCTTACGACTTATCTCTTTGCGATGGAAGTAAACCTGCTTTGTGTTTTTTCACGTCCATGACTTACACACCTTTCATTGTTAATTTTGAAGAAAATACTCAATACCATTATTGTAACACCGTCATTTAAAAACCTGGATTTTCAAAAACTTTGTCAAACGGCGTTTAAAATGTAGCGGAAAAGGATCACTTTAAAATTGCCCCATCCGTTACTGGATGGTACCTTTCATAAATGGTGTTACTAATGCATCATCGAAACAATATAAATGAAATCCAAGTTATGGCACCAACATAAATGCCATCATTATTACATGTCATAAATCATAAATGAAGTAGCCAAAACATAAGGCTAAGGGAAGTCTAAGCATTAAACAGCTATGCTAGTCTTCTTTATTACTTCTACCCATCTCACCGAGCTAATCTTTTCCTAGCTCAAGCTTGATTATCCTGAAGGCACAACATTTTCAAAGAATAAGTGTTAGCTAATAAAATTAGCTAAGTAAGATAACATGAATTTGAAAACATTTGCCATTTCATAATATATTAACAAAATCATCTTTTAATGTTAATATCACATACAATCACAACATATCATAACATAACACATTAGGATCATCGTATTCCTAATTGTGTCTAACTTTACTTTCTTTATCTTTCTTTCTTTTCTTTATTTCTTTGCCTAGACGTAGGCTAAGTGACTTATGCCACTTACATAGGAATGTGGGATTGTGTGTAGGCGGTCGTAGACCATACATGGAGTCCTCACACCCGACATGATGGGTAAACCATAAGGTGGTCCATCGGCGTCATTAAGGAATTGACAAAGTCATTTCCAACTGAATAAACCGTTTATGCCTTTACGCAATGGTGGTTAGTTACTCCACCCGGAATACTCAAACGTAACTATGCCACGTGACCACGTACCCACTAGCTCCTTAGAGCTAACACGGGTTAAGCTTAACACAAGACTTTACATATGCTTGAGACTTCTTAATCATATTAGCTTAGGCTACACTTTCACCTAAACTAATCACATAATTCATCTTTTACTTTAGGGCCCTTAACGTGCACGTGAACATGGCAATCCTAATCATAAGTCTAGTGACTAGGTGTTCAAGCCATGCATACAACATATAACATAAGCACATCATCATTTCATTAATCGTATAACAATATCATGCCAACATTTCATTTCATAAAAACTTACATCTTACCTTTGCAACCTGCAAATGCATATCATACATCATAAATGATAAGCCACATATCCCGTAACAACCTCCCATAAGCACCCTTTAACTTACTTTTAAGCATCATAAACATTTGGAAGGTTTAACTTATGAAAACGGGTTTTGTTGTACCATCAGGTGACAAAAGATGTTATCTTACCTCGCTGAAGAGCACAACAAGTGATAACGTAAGTTACCGAGCTTTGCAAGTATTCCCGACTACCTATAATCATTAAACGACCAATAGATGAGCTAAACAAATACCCACTTACTTATGGTCATGAATCATGTCTAAATACCTATAAATATGACCCACGACAATGCTTGATGCATCGGAGGTTAGTTTAATACTTTAGAGCTTACATAACTTGACGGAACTCGGCATTCACTCACTAAATTAACCTTTCAGGAAACTTGAAATCATAATCATCTTTTGAAAGCATTACCATTAGAAAGTAGACTCTCTCACGATTCCGTGGATAGCTTATTTGTCAAAAACGGAGTTACGGTTCAAAAGTTATGGCCATTTAAAAATTCTGTCGCTATTGCATCGCAATGGGCAAATTGCGTCGCAAGTTAAGTCACTGTATTCTAGTTGCGTCGCAACTTAGGTATTGCGTCGCAACTGACCCCGAATCTGCACAAACCTCATTGTTTAACCTCCAAAACTTAACCAAACACAACCCAAACGATCCCAAACCTTATGAACGACTTTTGTACCTCAAAATTCATCATTTTAAGACCATAATGATGCAATGAAAACAACCCTTAACATCCAATTGATTTTCAATACAATAACAACCATTTTAGGTCACCGAATCGATCAAAACACACGTTTTCAACATTAATTGATCCTCTAATGACCTAAACCATTTATCAAATGAATGATATGATTGAAAAGACATAAAATCAATGTTATTGACGTGTCGTATTTTATACCCATTTCCCACATTGTATTTAGTTGATTTTGCATGGTTTATGGGTCGTTTTAGTATACATTTGGTGCGTTTATGGTATTTGTTAGTGTTTCAGGTTACTGACAGATATTTAAGCGCAAATCTGGAGAAAACGACATTACTGACAGATATTTAAAGTGCTAACGGAGGATTTCGGAAGCATTTGGATGAAAAGTGCAGGAAGTCAACTAAAGTCAAAGCTGCAAAACATCACATTGTGCCGCAATTAGCAATTGCGCCGCAACAGAATTCCAGAAAGATAAGTTGCGCCGCAATATAGCTAATTGCGCCGCAACGCGTCCAGGTTCAATCCAGCCACTACTCAATATCAACAATAATTGTGGAATTAGCAATAAAAGGTGGTGGTGGTCTCGTTGCTTGTATCCAGCCGAAAAGAAAGAAGTGGGCTTGGGCCCTTTTGTTTGTTAGTGGACTGGCCAAAGAAAAAGAAGAATGGGCCGAAGCCCTTTTGTTTTGTGAAGGAGGTCGACGAGCAGCAGCCAAAAAGGCCCATGGCCATCATTACCTACGCATATGACATATATCATGTATATATATGATATTTGGTGACATTCGAAAGGGGATTTTGGTCGGTTAGTAGAGAGGGGGCGTGAGGTTTGACTTCGGCAGAAAGGAATTGTATGTGAGGTTGGTGAGGAGCCGCCAAATAAGAAACCTTCACTGTTTCTTTAGTTTTCGAAGCAAGACAGCCGCTAGTAACAACTCTTATTCGATTCTTTTTTCGTTATTATTTTTATCTTTAGTTACATATTGCAAGACATATTATCATACAATTATTACTATGAGTTTTACTTATTTAAAAATTGTCATTGTGTTTATTTATCTTGTCATAAGTAACTAATCGTTTCATCCATCTTGATGAATTGAGACAATATGTAAGGATTGCACTATTTTTATAATTCAATGTTGATTTCATTTAACGTTATATCGAGATCTTAGCGTATTTTTTCCTTATTATTTATCTCGAATTGATTGGTGATTTATGTGTGTCTTTAATGGTAGTTATTGATTACATATATTTCATTTTGATTGTTTGGGTACAAACGATTGGGCCTATGACGGGTACGGTAGATAATCATTCATGATAATAGGAAGAAATGTGTTAACGGTTGGGTACAATCGATAGGTATAATTGTTATTTCAATAACCAAACCAATTGTTTGATTAGGGAAGTTATAAAAGATGTCTTGGGGTACCGGTCTTTGTAACGAAACTAGTTTAAGCAAGAGAGTCAAATGATGTCTTCAACTTGACGGTACGGGGTTGGTGCTTTGTTTGAGTCTCGGTTATTTAATCAACTAATTTGGATTTGAACTTCATTTATGTGCAATCTGAACATGTGTTGAGCGAAATCAAGACGGATGACCTTTTAAATTATTGTTTAAAACAATTCTCTTTTCGCTCCTTTGGGATTACTAATTATTTACTAACTTTTGCAAAGTGACAATTCGGTCACAAAACCCTCCTATTTACTTGAATTACTTAATGTCAACAATTACTTAGTTCTAGTCCCTGTGTTCGATCCTGGACTTACCTTTTAGCTATACTATATACGAACGGGTCCACTGCCCGAGAGTGTGTAGTAGTCAGTTTTAGGGTATTTCTTGTTTATAAATTTTAAACTCGATTTTAAACATCAGTTATTATACCTTTAACACCTGGAGATTACAATAAGGATGCAAAAGGCTTGATCAACACACCCGAAATCACACGTTTTGAAGGATTTTGCAAAAGAATCGTATGGAGAGGAGGGGGAATGGTCTGGAGAGAGTAATAGGGGATTAGAAACTGAATAATGATCAATTAGGTTAATCTAATTAACCCCTAAAACCTGGACACAAGTTTCAAAGCTTACATTCAAGTCCCTCCACTTTACATCTTTACATCTAAGGCTTAAACAAGCTAACGAGAATACTTACTAACACTTTAAGCACATTTACTCATCTTAAATACATTAACACATGAATCATTAAGGCATTAAAACCTTACACACATAGCACATTAATCACACATAAACCAATTAAGGCACATAAACTTGACGAAAGCTAACGTTAACTAATGAAATAGTCAACAAGTCAAACACGAAAAGTTTGGGATGTTACAATTATCTCCTATTTAACTTTGAGTTTTTAAAATGCGAGAAATGCCGCAATTCACAATATGTTTCTTTTAGATATTTATATACTTAAGATCAAGTGACAAATAATCGTTAACAATACCTTATTTTTACAGTTTAATATGAGAAAAGGAAAGTTAACACGTCAATGGTTCTTGCATTGCCATTCCAACTATTAACATCATGAGCAGTCTGTCATCATTAAATATTTACATGGTAATATTGATACACTAGTAAATTTCGAGCCCCGCACTGCGGGGCCTCAAATTCCGTTTTGAAATGGTTGTGTTGTTTTATGTACTTGTGTTAAACCTCTAACCGCCTAATTAAAAATCATTATGTCACGGATAAGCTTTTTTCAAATGTATATTGATTTAATGTCAAAACCACATTAGCTTCCGTCTGAGCATTGTGAAGTTTCAAGTATTGTGATTACATTTTGTTACTTATGATATGTCGCTATATATGTTAGCTTCAAACTTTTGGCATATGAAATAGATTCTTATTTAAAGAAATATGACAAACGCATCTAAAAGTTTATAGTATCGAATACATATATCTAATATGCACAAGGAAAAAGTCGAATGAAAATTTTCAATATATTAGTTGAAACCACAAATAAAAAAGTGTGCAAAAACCAAACAAGGGTACATAACGTTATGAGATATGACCATTAAAAAGTTGCAATATACTGTTTGGAAACCCAAACGAAAAAAAGTGTGAAAAAAACCAATAAGTAACCCGTAATAGAAAGCCCAAACGGGATGCGATGTGACAACATCCAAATAATGGTAATGATACAGGATATAAGCTAAAAAAGGTTGCAATATATTGTTTGAGAACCCAAAAGAAAAAGAGTGTGCAAAAAACCAATAAATAACCCGTAGTAAAAAGATCAGAACGAGATGCGATTTGACAAAATTTTACAGGATATTACGAGGACGAATAGCAACTCGCCACGCATGCGAGTTACTATTCATCCTTTAATTTCTCTTAATATTATATATTATATATTATATATATTTTTAATTTAGAAAAGTAAACAGACAATTTAAGCCATATTTTACAATGATTGCACAAATACTAGTATAGACTTGTAAATGAAGTTGGTTTATTGTTCATGTTATCTAAGATGACAAATCTTTTATTTTATATGTAATTTAATCGAGTTTTCTTATTACCATTTTGAGATTTAAGCGAGACCGTATATAAAATTGTCTGACTACTTGTTCATCTTGTGGTTACAAATATTGTTCCAGTCCTTACAATGTAAGATCTTACAGATTATTTTATCGGATTATCTTATGATTTTGTTAACATAAAATATTAAAGTTGAAGGAAATGAATAAATGAGGCATATCTAGGCCCCTATGGTCAGATACTCCACTACACGTTAAACGCCTTAAAACCATAAGCAAACTAATGGACCACACGCCCACAAGGGCCAACAAAATTATACGTCTATACGGAGTAACAACATAGTTAAGCATTTCATTTGCACTTAAAGATGATAGTCACAAATGAAATTAGTTACAATGATGCTAGCGACAGATTCACCCCACACGAAATGCTTGCATATCAATATTTAGTAACACTTGATCCACAAATACAATATATACTCTCACATATTTCTGTTGGCTACACGCTTCATCAACAGAAAATAATATCGATCCATTTATCGAACATAAATTATAAAAAAAGCTAAGTAAAAAGATAAGAAGTATAATCTCCAAATTGGTTGAAAGTATAAGAGCACGTATCACAAGATAGTGATAATCTCCACGATGACATAAAAGAATGAAAAAAAGAGCGCAATAATAACACAAAATAGACTAAGAAAAATAGTGAATACAACTTTTTATCTGACTAAAATAATCGTCATCAAAGTAATCTAGTGCTCACATATTCTAATGTATTTAAGTTCGAAATCTTATTGACTCAAACTTATTAGGGGTATCAAATTAAACAATATACATTTGGATCAAAACATTTATATTTTTCAAATAATTTGCACATAAAAATATTCTTTTGAGAAATACATGAAAAAAATTAATTAGTCTATAATTAGAAAATAAATTTGAAAAAAAGGAGCTAAATTAACAGCCAAGGTTTAATTTTAAAAATGCTTTACCATGAGTATAACTGGAGATATAAATTTTTATTTAAATGATAAACTATGATACTTTTGCTCTTAAATTATACGAATGTATGAGATGTAACTCGTGATTCTTGAAACACTCTCCAAATAATTCACCCTACACGTGTAATAAGTGAGACTCGATGGCGATAACTACTTTTAGAAATATATGTGTATTAATAATAGTAAATTGGGGTTAACATAGGTGCTTCATCAAACATGACACAACAACAGCACAAGTAGTTACTTTTTCTCTTCAAATTATCGTAGTGAATTTCATCAGGATATTACATACCATCATCTATACAAGTTCCATTTACTTTATCCCATTAACATTAATTATTTTTATATTAATTAATTATTCACACTAATCCTAAAATACCTACACTTCTCCCAAAACATCAATTACTTTACAATTACATATACAAGTTACAATACTCGCCACCGCCCCCACTGTCATAGTCAGTTGCCGCCACCACTACCACACTTTCGTATTTCACGTGGGTATCTTCTAGTTTTTCCTAATACATTAACATGTTTATAAGTAGAAAACAATAACAATAAGAAATGGTAAATTAATACTGTATATAACTAGATTTCCTTAAAAAAATATATATAAAAGTAGATAACATATAACATAACAATAAGAAATAAGAAATAAAAATGGTATGATAGAATAGAAGCCAAAGAGGGTTTAAAGAAAGAAACACAAAAATGCCGTGATAAGCCAAATACACACAACACAACCAAAACAACCAACACACCTCTTTTATCACCACCACCACCACCACCACCACTTCTTCTCCGACGATCTGAACAACAAATTATATATATTTTTTTTAAAAAAGGAGCCGGCTTTCAAAACATGGTATCAAACACAACATGGCTTCGATATCTCGCCAGGCGTTTCGAGTATTCCCTCGCCCTTAGCTACAAGGTCGTCTCCCCCATATATATCTTTATCTTTTATTTTTAATTTATCCTAGATCTTTATTATTTATACTTATTTTCTAAACATTTTTTTTTATTTACACTGATTAATTATTCTAGGGTTTTAGAATGGTTATCAAATTAAAGTTAGGTTCTTGATGACAATTTGTTTGTTTTTTATTTTATTGAATTCTTTTACAAAATGCATTTTTAGAATTATATTATATGGTGTGATGATGTGTTTTTTTTATTGAGTTTTAATTAAATGTAGTTTTATGTTTAAAAACAATTGATTGTTCAAATGTTCAATTAGAGAGAATGAATTACAATATAAATAGAATTAATTTACTGAACTTGTTATGTAGTTACTATAGATATAAGACATGCTATGTAGTGATGAGGTTTAATATCTCAGATGGAGTAGTTGTGATATCAGAGGACTAAAATGAAACACTAGTGGTCTTTTTTTCCTCACAAGAGGTCTCGACAAAACCTTCCTAGGTAAAATCTTGGGGGTGGTTAACGAAATGGTCGGAAATCGTCATGGAGAAACCCTGGTTAGGTTGTGTACATCCGACTATCCGAGCTAAATACTTGTGACTTCTGACAAGCTCTAGTGTTATGGATATAAATCGGAAGTCTAAAATCTAGCTATATATGAAACAACTAAAAAATACAACAAATAAGTATTGGGGTATTGTTAAATTTCATGAAGTCTCGGTAGTCGGTTCCACTCCATTCCAGCATACGTCATTACATTTCTATTGAATGTGAACATGAGAATGTATGTTATGTGTAAGCCTAATGTGTATATACATTGTTCCGCGTCATTATGTTATTACATGGAATATAAGCTTCGGAGAATCTGTATCGTGTCAATTTGTGTAGTCATAATTTTTGGTAGTAAAAGTATAGGCCTGCTGAAAGGATTTTAGGAAAACATAAGTATGGAAGAATATTGGGGTAGGAAACAATCAGGGAAGTGTGAAATATGAATTACAGGTTCATTTAGACGTTAGCAAGCTGAACTTTCTACTGGGTAAGTGCTGTTTGTTTTACTTATGTGGCTGAATGTTAGCTAAGCTAACATTTGCCAGCTGTTTAATAGTACCTTTTTGCTCCTACACTGGTTACTCCACAAATTTTACTGAATTAGATAACTGTTAATGGAATCTGATCCTAGAGTTTTGCTCTTTAAAGAGTCGGTATAACCCATGGAATGGAGCAGTCTTGCAACTTAGTCATTGATTTACTTTGGAAAGGAAATTCACAACCTTTTGTTCTGTCTCAGAGTGTCTGACAACGTATCGTGCGATGGAACACTGTTCCTCTCCTACCTGCGCAATAAACAGTAACAAATCTTTCATAAACTTCTATATTTTAACTCAATAGATAGATCATTGTAGAATTAATTTGAGAGGAAGCTGATCCTAGTGGAGTGATGTATATTATTGCACACATAATCTTCGAAGAGAACATGAATATCTACAATTGCTCTGGGAATTAGGGTTATATGTATTTTTTTTTGATATACGAGTGGTACTTGGATAAAGAAATGGCTAAAATCTGTCCTTTTTCTTGGAAACGAAATATATGGTTACCACCGACGCTACTGCCAAACTCTTCACAGCTCGTATATATAGTTAAAGCATGTGATGTAACACCCAAACTCCTCCGCACTCCTTACTCTGCTTGAAAGAGGAAGTAGGTAGCAACTTTGGTGTTAATAACTTAACGTTATAAATTGTAGCCATAGATTTACGCTGCCTTGAAAGGAAGTTGCTTTGACTGTAATTAATTGTAGTATCTGGTGAAAGCATTCTACTTAGTGACCTTTTTTTGTTGCAGAGCTACAAACATGGTAAACTTTCCAACACAGAAGTAGGTGACAACATTATGAAAACTTTTTTTCAAGGAAAGTTAACTTTTTTGCATTGGAACAAGGGAGAGGAGATGGCTCCTACAATAGCACCTGAGGGCGGAACTCTTCTTGTTAGGAAACTACCTGCAGCAGATGCACAGTAATCTCACAAAACCAATAACTATCTATTACTTGCATCTGTGTGTGTATCTGTGTAATATATTGATTTATATTTTGTTTCTTATAAAATGATAGCCATCGTATTATGGAAATATATCTTGACAGCAATCTTGATATTTTCTCGTGTTTGGATTCTATTTAATCAGGCGTGTTTTTGTTGGGGATGTGGTGGTCATGAAGGACCCTGAAAAATCAGATAATTATCTGGTTAGAAGATTGGCTGCCATTGAAGGGTATGAAATGGTCTCCAAAGATGAAAAAGATGAACCTTTTCTACTTGAAAAAGATCAGTGCTGGGTGTTGGCTGACAATGAAAAATTAAAGCCCAAGGTATTTCAAAACAACTGTTACTTACTGGTCTACAATTGAAAGACTCAAGGACTTCTGTTTGACTACTTGGAAATCTACGTATCTTGTATCTGCTATTCTGCTTCTATATAAACATTGCATGCTAAAAGAACCCACTGCTTTGTCATTTTTTTGTATAAAATCAAAAAAGTTGAGTTAAAAAGAATGAGGGGTAGAAAGTTATTGCTTGGAAAGAAAATGAGAAGAGTTTTTGTGGTGATAATCCCATGTCTAGTAATTGTACCTGTGTACATACATGGTGTCCTTTTCTGTGCAACATACCACCTTCATTGATTCCATTTCAAATAATATGTAACACTTGACTTAGCATATAGTTTGATTAATCAAATGTCTGATATTCTCCTTGTTACAGCAGACTCCTGAAAACTTTTGTGGACCTCAGACATAGTTACCAAATCTAAGTAACAATTGCTTAAGGCATAAAGGTGGCAAAACGGGCAGTTGGACGTGTTGGCTAACAGTATAATGTGTTCACGTTAAAACATTAATTTTTTGCATGATCCGAAGGGCTAGATAGACCCACACTTTTGTCCTTTTCTTTAGGTCATTAGTGTGTCAATTGTGATTACTTGTGTGTCTCCTTTTTGGCTGATAATATTTATAATTTTCTTTAGTGTCTTTTAGCTTTCGGGGTGATATGTTTATAATCTTGCTAAGTGTCTTCTAACATTCTGGGTCAAGGTTTTACATAAGCTTTTCTTAAATATTATCAGGAAGCAAAAGATAGTCGGTTATTTGGTCCGGTTTCAATGAACGACATAATTGGCAGAGTGTTGTATTGTCTGAGAACCGCAGTTGATCACGGTCCTATTCAAAACAGGTACCTTGTTTGAGTAGATAAAACATAATAGCTGCATTTTTCATCTGGTAAAACAAAAAATAATGTGTTTATTATTGCATTTGTCAGTCAATTCAGCATGCAGAAGGACTTGCCCGTGTTGGAAGTGGAATTGGATGTTGATGAAATGGCCAAAAACCATAAAGCTTAGAAAGTATTTACAAGAAAGAAATCTCTCTCAAATCAGTTTGTATGTACTCTGTTTTTCGTCAAATTTTTACTATGTTGTTCCTCAAGAAGAAAGAGTCAATAATTAAAGTTCAGATTTTCTTGATTCTAATGATCTACAAGTCAGGCGAGATATCTTTTGGGAGAGATGGTGTATTTCTATCATGTTCTTTGTACTTTTCAACTTTTGCCCGATTTGGTGACATGGGTTTAATTAGAACAGTTGATAATCTTGCTTGGATATCCATATGAGCTAATATCTGAGCGAAATCTTGAAGCATTAATGTTATTGTATGTCTTTTTCTTCCAATGTCAAATGTTAGAAGGCGTGTATTTTTGCTTGTGAGAGCGTTCACTGTAGCTTAGGAAATACAGTTTTATAAGGATCGGGTACCTTTCTAGCACGAGGCCTGTTTTATTAATTCAATAATATAAATAATAACCTAAACAAGTGCTTTGCACATTCTTGATTTAGTTCAATTCTATGCTAAAGCCCAAAGCCCCTTCTTCTCATTTCCAGAGTTTTGTAGGTAATGAATAATTGAATTACGCCAAATTCTTCAAATCTCGAATAGGAGTCTCGAAGCACGAAAAGGGTCGTCCAGTCATAAATAATGAATCATCAGATATTGAATTGGAGCAACTTGCTTTAATATGTGGATTTCGAATTAGGTTTTGGAAACTTTTTTCAAGATGTAAGTATTTTTTTTTATGTATTTTTTTGAACAGCATTACTATTGAAAATTTTATTATTCTATATAGAGAAGAGGACACTATGAGCTAGATTTGCTCCATTAATCACTTAACCAATACACTGTCCATGCTTCGTTCCCCTTTCGTTCGCTTAAGGACGGACGAGTCCACACCATTGGGTGTGACTCGTCTATGTTCGTTCCTCTTGTTCGTCCCCTACGCTCGTTCCTCCAGGGACAAGACTTTAATGTTTTTTTTAAAAAAATTCAACGGTAACTTTGAATAATAATGATAAAAAAAAGCTTTTGACTTATGGCAAAACAGGCCCCTCTAACGGATCCTTTGACCAAAATCAGTTCAAACAAGTTTCGAATTTTGGCAGAAAAGGTCTCTAAACGGCTAGTTTAACTCAAATCCTATATATACACACCCATTTCACTAAAATTCACACTACTCTTTCATATATTAATATATTCAGCTATACTTGTATACACACACACACACATTTTCGAATCACCCATGGCAAACGACAGGCCAAGTATGACTTTGTTTGAGGTAAAAAACTCGATGCAAATTCACATGCTTGACGACGCCAGACATAGATCGGAGCTGCGAGCTGTGATTCAGAGCATAACGAACAACAGGTCGGCTTACATGGCCGAAATCGAACAATTTCGAGCTTTGGGGCGCCATCCTAACGTCTTCGAACCCCAATATGTTACTTATCTTCAACAGAAGATCGCCTGGCTGGATCTAATCCTTGTCAGGCTTACCGATGTCGCTTCCATATTAACGACCACGCTTGATCACGCGGAATATTGACAAGGCAGTGTCGATGGTGGCCAGCCCGAAGGTTACCAGACTGACACGGGGGAGGAATACGCAACTCAAAGTGGCGAGGCTCGTCGATCACCTGAACGCTATGAATACATCCATCGTAACGATGGAGACAGTGACGTGGACTCTACTAATTCTCAAATCGGTTGGCGTTAAGTAATATTTTTAGGTTTCGTAATAATTATTAAGTAACATTTTAATTTTTAGGACTCGTGTTTTTTATTATTAATGTAAGCTTTTGAATTTTAATGAATTATGTGTTTTATATAGATTTTGTTATAATTTTGGAGGGCTAAAAGTGAAAAGTTTAGATAAAAGTGTAGAGTTAAATAAAAGGTGGGTCCAAGACTAGCCCTTTGCATTGGGGATGTTTTGAGGGGATTAGTCCTTGGGGTGTTTTTTGCTGATGTGGCACTGACTGGACTAGTCCTTATGATGATGAGTCTATGCATTGGGTAGCCCCTTATACGCAATGTTGTTAGGTCGGAAATCGACCAAGTATAATTTGTTCAGAAATAGCTTGAAGTTTAGTGAAGACGCTTGTACAGAATTCTGAGATGTCTCAGAATTCCTTCACTGAAGCTTCACTTCAGTTCAGATCGAGATAAATCTGAAGCATTCATTCTGAAGTCAAAGACTGAAGTATGAAGAAGAGAATCATCTCAGAAGCGAGCAAAGAGTGATTCTACCAGATCGAAGACTGAAGCATCTCAGAGTAAAGTATTTACAACACTTTACACTGATTACGAGGAAGACTTTTTACTTTACATACCTTTACCCAGTTAATAGATTTATCTATTAATAAAAGGTACAAGGTAAAAGTATAGGTTTGGAACATAGTACTATAAGTCACATCAACTGACTTATATACTCTTCCTAGTATGAGCATGCAAGGAATTAGGTTTAATTCCTTAAATGCTCACAACCACATTTGTACGATCTTGTCCACATCATCATGGACTTGGTCTATAAATACAAAGTCTTCTCACAACTTGCAAACTGCTTGAAACTATTGCATTGCAACTTGTGAGATATACTCTAAGTAAACTTACGAGTATTTCCAAGTTAATTAGATCACTTGTTTTTCAGGATTGTTTAGATACTTACACTTGGGTGTTTATCTTTGTTCCGCAACAATCCTTGTATTTGTTTATATATCAATAAATCAAATACATTAGAAAGAAAACAACGTGTCTCAATGCTACATACTTGATTATACATATATATATCTTTATATAGTTTCTGCCATTTAGTTCTTGCATTTTACTTTAAGTCAATTGTTTCTTGTTATCCATATCTGGATCGTAAACTTAACTTGTCCATCAAGATTAGTTGTACTTGCCAGTCGGGTTTAGTTAATCACCTATATTTGGGACTCACAATTGGTATCAGAGCCTAAAGGTTGAATTATTCCAATTCATTAACCTTTGATCTGCATAGATGGCTGACTTTCAACAAGAACGTCCTGACCCTAATAACACTACTCCACCCCTGTCATCAACAACAATATACCATCACATAATGTACACGTACACTTTCCAAATAATCCTGTTCCCAAGTTTGATGGGAACAGTGAAAACTTTCAAACATGGAAAACATGCATGCTAAAGTATATTGCTGGTGTTGAGAGACATTTGCCCGATATCTTAAAAGAAGGACCCTTTGTCCCCATGAATGCTTCTACTGTTGTCAGAAATACCGATGGGACTCCTAGGCAGTCACCTAAGGAGAAGGATCATTGGTCTGAGGAAGATCATAGACTTGTAGACCTTGACACTAAGTTACAAAATATGATTTTATATGCAGTTCCTGAAACCCTTATGCCCACTCTTGTTTTACTTGAAAATTCCAAATTAATGTGGGAGGAACTAATGACACAGTTTGAAGGCACAAATGAGACAATTGTCACAAGAAAAGTTGCTTTAAACAAAAGATATGAGTCTTTCTTTGCTATCCCTGGGGAAACCTTAACTCAAACTTACATCAGATTCACAAATTTGGTAAATCAACTGAAAGCCCTGGGTGTAACCAAAGATAAAGAAATTTTGTTGGAAAAATTTTGTGACATTTTACCTTCCAAATGGGAAAATTTGATCTTGGTTTTAAGACGAGGAAAAACCTTGCACAGTCACACTCTTGCTTCCCTTTATGGAGCCTTCAGATATACTGAAGAAAACAAAGCTGAAAGAGCTTTGGCTGAGCAAGATGCCAAAAATCATGTTTCTACCAGTTCTGGTATGGTTCAGTATTCTGAACCACATAGCACTGCTCTACTATCTTCTGAGAGTGACATTTCTGACTCGATGAAGAAGATGGTTTCTGAAATGTTAAAAACTGGTGTCTCTGGTAAAGTTTCTCATGATTGTGATGAGGATGACAATGATGATCTGGTTGCCATGCTGGCTAAAACGTTCAATCGTTTTAAGGCCAAATCAAATCGAGCTGGCAAACCTTTTGCTTCCAGCGCTTCTATTGACAAGTCTAATCTTGAATGCTTTAAATGCGGCAAGAAAGGACATTTCATGAAGGAATGCAGATCTAGTCAACCATCATCATCACAATCTGCTCCTAACCATTCTATTTTTCAGAAATCTGATGACAGCTATAAGGCCAAATACAAGAAGTTAAAGGCACATATGGCTCTTCTGGCACAAGACAACTCAAGCAACAGTTGTATGATTGCCAAAACTGAAAAATGGGAAGATTCTGATGAATCATCTGATGATGAAGAAGAAGTTAGGGACATGTGTTTCATGGCACAAGAAGATCAATGTCATTTGGTCAAATCCGATGTTGAATCTGGCCGCTGGGTGGATATTGTAATGAAAAAGGTCAGTAATTTTGGCTTTGAAAATAATGAGGAACACAAACTGGACCTTTTGGTTCTTTTAGAGGCTGACATCTCATTTGTTGAGACAGTGCGTTCAGAAAGCCTAAAAATGTTTGAAAATAATGAGGAACACAAACTGGACCTTTTGGTTCTTTTAGAGGCTGACATCTCATTTGTTGAGACAGTGCGTTCAGAAAGCCTAAAAATGTTTGAAAATAATGCTTCTGAACTGAACGCCAGTCATGCCAGACTAAAAGAACTGAAAGATGTTCAATTGGCTCTAAAAAGTTATCAGTCTATGGTTGCAACTTTAGAATTGGAAAAGGAAGAATTAAAATCCATCCTTGAAAAAGAACAAGCAATTATTAAATCTTGGATGAAAGCACCAAGGCCAGATGCTGCAATTAAAAATACTTTTGCATCACAAAGAGCAGCATATGAGTCTGATGATCTTCATTTGGCATCTATAATCACTGATTTAGATGCTCTTCTAAAGGAAATAAAACCTGAAATCATCTTTCCTAAAGTTGGCAAGCAGAAAACTGTAACTAATAAAGCCCAGGAACAATCTGAGGGTAAATCTGAAATAGCTCAGACAACTGTTTCAGAAAGGAAGGCTAAATCCAAAAAGCCATCCCCTCAGACTTCATCTAAGGTTCCTAAAGACCTAAAGAAGAAGAAAAATTTCTCCCCCACTGAGCCATCTACCTCAGATTCAGGTAAGGCTCAGGTGTCTAATGAAGAATCAATTTTGTTAAGGTTAGAAAGTCAATTTCAACTATTGGCTAGACAAGTGCAGAGTTGTAATGCACGTTTAAAAAATGTTGAAACTCCTCCTCTTCAACCAAAACAAAATACAAAACCATTTTCCAAGCAAATCAGGCAGAAATCTGAAAAGAAAAAGGTTGAAAACCCCATCAAACCAACTATTTTTTTGTCATCTGAAATAATGACTGAAATCCCCTTTGATCCTTCTGTTCCTTATGAACCAAAGAAATCTGAGACTGCTAAGGGAGAGTCTAGAGAACCCATCCAAAGATGGGTTCCCAAAAAGAACTAACCTTTGTTTGTGTGCAGGGAGACCGAAAGAAGAATATATGGTTTCTGGACAGTGCTGCTGGCCGAACCATGACTGGTTATCAGACCCTGCTAGAGGAATATAGGGTGCAAGAGGGGCCCTCAATAGTTTTTGGAAATGATGGTAATGGAAAAACTGAGGGATATGGTGTGGTGAATAATGGTCAAGTCAAATTCACACGTGTTGCATATGTGAATGGTTTGAAATATAATCTGATCAGTGTCAGTCAACTATGTGATGATGGCTTCAAGGTTTTATTTGATATTTCACAAGGCACCATATTCAACAGAGATGGAAAAGTGGTACTGATTGCACCAAGGAAGGGAAACATTTATGTCATTGATATGAATCCCTCTACCTCTGAACAATGTTTCTATTCAAAGGCAGATGAAGACACAAACTGGCTGTGGCACAAGAGATTATCCCATCTGAACTTCAAGAACATCAATAAGTTGTCTAGAAAACAACTTGTTGATGGGATACCCTCTATGTCTTTCAATAAAGACAAGCCATGTCCAGGTTGTGAAATGGGTAAGCAGAAAAGAACTTCATTCAAGACAAAGCAAAGCTTTAGTATAACTGAACCTCTTCATATGCTTCACATGGACCTTTTTGGACCTGTGAATGTTCAGACCAGAGCAGGAAAGAAGTACACCCTTGTTATCGTTGATGAATATTCAAGATACTGCTGGGTGATTTTCCTCAGGTCCAAAAGTGAAGCTGCTGCTGAAATCATTGCTCTCATCAAACAAATTGAGCTCAAGCACAAGCGAAAAGTTTGTCAGCTCAGAAGTGACAATGGCACTGAATTCAGAAATGCCACTCTGGAGTCCTTCTGCACTGAAACTGGCATATCTCAGAACTTCTCCTCAGCCCACACACCAGAGCAGAATGGTGTTGTAGAAAGAAATAATCGCACGCTGATTGAAGCTGCTAGAAGTATGTTGAATGAATCTGGTCTTCCCAAGAATTTCTGGGCTGAAGCTGTTGCAACTGCCTGCTACACTCAGAACAGATCTGTTTATGTCAAAAGACACAAGAAGACCTCCTATGAAGTACTCAGAAATAGAAAGCCTAATATTGGATACTTCCATGTATTTGGATGTCCAGTATACATTCTGAACAATTCTAATCCAGCTTGGAAAATTTGATGCAAAAGCTGATGAAGGGTACTTCCTAGGATATTCATCAAATCGCAAGGCCTTTAGAGTCTTTAACAAGAGACTTGAAAAGGTTGATGAGTCAATTCATGTTACCTTTGATGAATCCAACTCTGCAATCTTTAAAAATTCCATTCCTGTACCACCCTCAGAAAGTCCAATAAGTTTTGGTGATTCTGATCCTATTGCTGAAACTGATCAGTCACCTGAACCTGCTTCTGAACATCTCCGTTCAGAACCAGTAACAAACAAGCCTAGCAACATTCCATTTTATCCTCCAGTTAGCTTCAAACTACCTTCTGAACTAACTATTGGATCAGATGTATATGTTGCTTCTCCTATGATATCAGGCTCCACTGAGCAACCTCATTCTGAAGAATTTCATGATGCAAGTCATGATCTGCAGGAAGAAGAAGAAACTGAAGATGTATTTTCTGAAGCTCCTCCTGAAGTTACTCAGAGAAGTTCTTGCACTGATATTATTGTTCATCCTGGTCAATACTCTAAATGGACAAAAGCACATCCAATCGAGCAAATTATTGGAGAGTCCAGTAGAGGGGTTCAGACCAGAAGAGCCACAAGCGATCAATGCTTAAACGTCAGCTTCTTATCTCTAATTGAACCCAAGAAGATTGACGAGGCTATGCAAGACCCAAGCTGGGTTGAAGCCATGCAAGATGAGCTCAACCAGTTTAAAAGAAACGATGTATGGGAACTCGTTCCTTGTCCCAGTAACCTGAAGAAGGAACCAATTGGGACAAGATGGGTCTTCAGAAACAAGATGGATGAAGATGGTCACATCATAAGAAACAAAGCAAGACTTGTTGCAAAAGGATATGCACAAGAAGAGGGAATAGATTTTGATGAAACTTTTGCACCAGTTGCTAGACTTGAAGCTATCAGAATATTCTTAGCTTTTGCAGCTCATCATCAGTTTAAAGTCTATCAAATGGATGTCAAAAGTGCATTCCTGAATGGAGAACTAGAAGAAGTCGTTTATGTGTATCAACCACCAGGGTTCATCAATGAAGAAAAACCACATTGGATGTACAGACTGAACAAAGCCTTATATGGTCTGAGACAAGCACCCAGAGCCTGGTATGATACTCTTACTAAACATCTTCTTAAAAATGGTTTTAAACGTGGTGCAATAGATAACACTTTATTCATATTGCATGATAAAAGTGATATCCTTTTAGTACAAATTTATGTTGATGATATTGTGTTTGGTTCTACAAATGAGAAGATGTGTGAAAAAATTTCTAAAATCATGTCTTCTGAGTATGAAATGAGTATGATGGGTGAACTGACATATTTTATGGGACTTCAAGTAAAACAAACTGAAGATGGTATTTTCATAAATCAAGAAAAATATGTCAGAGATTTACTAAAGAAATATCAATTTGATTCAGTCTCATCAAAAGATACTCCTATTTCTGCTCCATTAACTTTGGATTCTGATCCACATGAAAAACCAGTGGACCATACAAAATATCGTGGTATGGTTGGTTCACTGATGTATTTAACTGCAAGTAGACCAGACATAATGTTTGCAACATGCCTTTGTGCTAGATTTCAGTCTGATCCCAGAGAAGCACATGCAAATGCTGTTAAAAGGATCTTCAGATACCTTATGGGTGTCCCCAGACTGGGTCTTTGGTATCCCAAAGGCTCTAGTCTAGATCTAATGGGTTATTCAGATTCTGATCATGCAGGTTGTAAGATAGACAGGAAAAGTACCACAGGTGGGTGTCATTTCCTTGGTGGCAAATTAGTAAGCTGGACCAGTAAGAAGCAGACTGCAGTATCACTATCCACTGCAGAAGCTGAGTATATTTCTGCAGCAAGTTGTTGTGCTCAGATTCTATGGATGAAAAACCAGCTGACTGATTATGGTGTTACTTACACAAAGACTCCAATCTTTTGTGATAACACTAGTGCCATTGCCATATCTCACAATCCTGTGATGCACTCGAAAACCAAGCACATTGATCTCAGGTATCATTTCATTCGTGATCATATTCTGAAAGGAGATATTGAATTGCACTTTATTCCCACTGATAAGCAACTTGCTGATGTTTTTACAAAACCTTTAGATGTCAAAACCTTTAAACATCTAATCAGTGAGTTGGGTATGTTAAATCCTTAGACTGGTAATCTTGTTATGAACGCCCCAGTGACACTGATCTGGTTCACCAGTCTGAGCGATCCATGTAATTTTTGCTCGCCTAGCTATCGAACGCCTTTGTGATACTATCTCGGCACTTATTAATTCATGGATCATCACTTCAGGGGGAATGTTAAATATTTTTCAAACGTTAAAATAAACCTTCATTTTTGAGGGGGAACCTTTTACTCAGAAAAACGTATTTAACTGAAGCACTTCAGAAAATCAAAAATATATCAATTGAATTTTATTAACTGAGATGGTTCAGATCTTTTTGGAACTGACCATGCTCAGAATTTGTTTAGTCATCACTGAAATACAACAATCTTTTCAAGATATTTTTTTTTTGATACTTGGTCAATTGTGTGTACACGTAACCTACTGCATACTATGTTTTCAACTTACGTTGGTCATGCTTATGTGTCACACAAGTTGCGCCGTAAAAGGGAAAGAAATGAGTACTTTTTCTGAAAAAGTGTTGCAGGGTGGGGTCACTCAAACGTCTCTACATTAAATGCGGACTTGACCCCAGAAATTGTTTTTAATTGGAAAATCACTTTGTATTCCATCTTAAATTCAAATTCCTTTTCATTCTTTCATTTACTTCGTTTTTCATTTACTTTCCAATCATCAATCTCTCTCATATTTACTCTCAAAATTCCTTAACTCTTCATATTCTTTTCACTTTCACTTTCGACTCTTAAAAAGTCTTAAAAATGTCTAAATCATCATCTTCTTCACAACCTAAATCGCTCATCAATTTCAAATATACTCCATCAAATGATGTGAAAACATCTGCCACATGGCCAAAGAATTTCACTCCTTCACAAATCCGATTTAACATGAGCAATTTCTTGGCTCAATTAAATGTGAATTCCAAAACGCTAATGGGAAGAATCAATAATTTTTGGGAGAAATCCCCTTTCCATTATGCTCTGATCGCTAATCCTCAGGCATTGTATCATCGATACTTGCTTGAATTCTGGTATACTGCTGTTGTAACATTTGCCATTTTGGGCCATTAATAAACGTGGCAAACTTTTATGGATATATATAAAGCGATGTGTAATTAGGCTAATCTTTGATAATTAAGGGCTTATTAAAGCTAAGATAGGGCATGATTAAGTGTTTGAGTATATGTCAAGTTTTCTAATTGATTCTATGATTAATCAATCTATTATATGAACTATTTTAGCAAGATTTAAAACCTTGATGACGAGCAACCAAAAACGTAAAAATCTCATATTATGTGAAAAATCGTAAAAACGTCTTTTCGTGCCCGTAACTTTCTCAGATTGTCGTAGGACTTTCAGTAAGCCAATATCTAGTGTTTTAACACTTTAATATGATTTTTATTTCACAAAATAACATACTTGAAAAATCGAAAAATTTAATTAATTTCCGTGAATAGTAAGGAGGTTTAAATTAGATATTTTGTAAATATTTTAGATATTTATATATATATATATTAGATATTTTATAATAAGTTATAAAAATACTAATATATATATAATCATGAAATATATATGTATATATATATACACACAAAAATATATATATTTATATATATATTAGATATTTTGCCTTAAGAGCTTACATAGGTAAAACAAGTGCGACATGATCACATTCTTAGTAACTATCACAAATCGAACACATCACCACCTTTTTATAAGTTATAAACTTATATTCAAAATCATTAAAAGTTTAAATATATATACATTAATATATATACGGTTTGATATATTTATACAATTATAGACAATTGTTGTGTAAATTGTTAAGAAAACTTATTTCCAAAGCTAGTAAAACCATACACCTCCATGAGGAAACTTCCTAGCACTTTCCTTTACTTAGTAGCAAAGTTATAAACCTCTAAATATCTTCAAAAATCTGATCATAAGTTGTTAAAGTCATGAATGGATACTAATTTTATCATATTTAATTCCATTTCATTTACTATAAATACTAGGCTTAAGTTTTCATAAATACTTACACCTTAAACTTCATTCTCTCTCAATTTAGCATTCTATAAGTCTAAAATCATCTCCCCCCTTCTTGTTATAAGTTTCAAAGAACACTTGATTGTTCTAGTATAAGCAAAGTCGCTTTGATCTCAAAGTGCGCCGAAAATCGTCAAGAGAAGTTGTTTTCAACAAATCTCTCTAAAGATCTTCAAAAGTTCTAGTTATAATAACCAATTTGGGTTGGGAATAATCTTCAATTATTCAGTAAACAAGTCCAAGCCTTGGACAAATCTCATTTGAATCGGAAGTAGTGTTCTTCGTACGTCGAAATTATGATCTTAGAACTAATAATATCTCCATACTTGTAAGTGTTTTTATGAAACCTTACTATACTTTGCTTTATGATTATATGACTATATATTATGTATTGAAATGCTTGTCAACTTAATTTTATACTTAATTGATACATAATTGCATTTAAATACGATAACTATCGCTTTTATATATGAATATTGAAATATTGTTACTATTGCGAAAAATGAATTATTAGCGAAAGTACGAGAAATCGTAAAACTTTTATTAAATCATTTAAATACTTATTATGGTATATAAACAAGGGCATAGTTATATACCTAACTATCCTAATTCATATAATTACTATTCACCATCTGTGAATTATTTCGTATTTTCGAATTGTTTGATTTATGGATAGAATATATCCTTGATACGCTTTTAACCGCACAATGTTTCCGAAAGTGATTGCACCTTGGGCCTCTTTGGCTTATGCTGGAGGAATGGAAGGTAGTTCGCGAAAATTTTGCATAAGCATTCACTAAGCAACTTAATTTTATACTTAATTGATACATAATTGCATTTAAATACGATAACTATCGCTTTTATATATGAATATTGAAATATTGTTACTATTGCGAAAAATGAATTATTAGCGAAAGTACGAGAAATCGTAAAACTTTTATTAAATCATTTAAATACTTATTATGGTATATAAACAAGGGCATAGTTATATACCTAACTATCCTAATTCATATAATTACTATTCACCATCTGTGAATTATTTCGTATTTTCGAATTGTTTGATTTATGGATAGAATATATCCTTGATACGCTTTTAACCGCACAATGTTTCCGAAAGTGATTGCACCTTGGGCCTCTTTGGCTTATGCTGGAGGAATGGAAGGTAGTTCGCGAAAATTTTGCATAAGCATTCACTAAGCAACTTAATTTTATACTTAATTGATACATAATTGCATTTAAATACGATAACTATCGCTTTTATATATGAATATTGAAATATTGTTACTATTGCGAAAAATGAATTATTAGCGAAAGTACGAGAAATCGTAAAACTTTTATTAAATCATTTAAATACTTATTATGGTATATAAACAAGGGCATAGTTATATACCTAACTATCCTAATTCATATAATTACTATTCACCATCTGTGAATTATTTCGTATTTTCGAATTGTTTGATTTATGGATAGAATATATCCTTGATACGCTTTTAACCGCACAATGTTTCCGAAAGTGATTGCACCTTGGGCCTCTTTGGCTTATGCTGGAGGAATGGAAGGTAGTTCGCGAAAAGTTTGCATAAGCATTCACTAAGCAACTTAATTCGCCCCAGTATTCTTCACGACCCAAGGCCAACCCTAACACAACTTGGAAATAAAATGCTGGTTTTTCCTGCCATTTAAGGTATCTCTTCAATTGTAATCAATACATTTTGTATTGATTATAATACATACCATTCAAGGTATCTTTTCATATCTCTGCTATTGAAAACATCTATTCGTTACAAGATTAATACATTCTTCGTATTAATCCTATTATTTAAAAATACTTCAAAAGGATTTAGAAATATCAAAGGAATACTTTATATATCCTACGGATACGTATTACATACGGAAAGTTACATTTTTACCCTACACTTTCAAAGGTATCATTTTTCGTTCTTATACTTTGGACATTTGACAATTTAGTCCCTTAAACTTTTATAACATAAATTACGTTGACAAGCGTATTAATAAGGTAACCTTATAGTTGTATATCTATATTTGGAATTTAGCATGAATATAAATCAATTTACATTGAAATTAGGTAATACGTAACGTTGCCAGTTGACTCGCTCGTCATCGTTAACTACATCAATCTCTTCTATTTTGCTGTTGAACTATCAACAATAAGGTGAGTTTCGTAAACCCTCCCTACTCAATTGAGATTCGGGCTGAAAAGTGTACATGCTTGTTTAATTGTTGATTGTTGATTTGATTTGATTGATTGTATGATTGAATTGTTTATGTGGATATGTTAGCGCATTGGTTACTATGTAAGTCGCACCGTTAGCGCATTATTTATTATATAAGTCGCATCGTTAGCGCGTTACTCGTTATGTAAGTCGCACCGTTAGCGCATTGTTAATTATTAACTATGTAAGCCGCATCGTTGTTGATCGTTATTGATTGTTATGTGGACATGTTAGCGCATTGGTTACTATGTAAGTCGCACCGTTAGCGCATTGTTAATTATTAACTATGTAAGCCGCATCGTTGTTGATCGTTATTGATTGTTATGGGACGTTGTTGAACGTTATATGGAATCGTTGTTGTTGAATGTTGATTGTATTGATTTGTGCTAATGTGAAACCTTATAGGTTTTCCTTGGATGTGATTAGTTTCCTAATCCTCACTTATTGTTAACGGTTGTTATCCCGATACATACTTGTTTCCTGTTACTTGTCCCTACGAACTCACCAACTTTATGTTGACGCTCTTTAGTACACTTTTCAGGTAATCAAGTTAATTAGAGACAAAATGGATGATTGCATGCATACTTGCTAGGATTGGACTAGCTTTGGACTTTCTGGATCCATGATCCTTACTTCCCTTTTATGGGTTACTTTTAGGATCAACTACTATTGATTGAATTGCCTTCTATTATTGATTGAACATGTATTTCGATAAATGTTGATGATTGTATACGTTTGTACAAGTTTAAGGATTGTTTCAATCCTATGTTTTCATATAGTTTGATTCTACATAATTTCCATGTCGTGCTGTGCTTTTCTAAGTGATACCCCATGATTCCGCCATGTTGGGGTGTTACAGCTGTGGTGAACAAAGATGAACAATCTATCTCCTTTACTCTCAATGAGGGCACCAAGCAGTGTGTTATCACTCTTGAGGGGTTCAGAAATTCCCTTCATCTGAACTACCTCGAACCTTCCCAGGTATTTGCTAAAAGACTCAAAGGAGTCAATTTCAGGGAGGTTCTAGTTGTAACATCCCCAACTTTTCTTTACTAGTTGACTAATGCCGTTAAGTCAATATTGTGTGTGTCGTTAAGTCTATTTTAGATTTAATGCTTATACGTAGTTAATGTGTGTTATGTGTGAGGCTTGTAAGCCTAAATGTTAATGTAGTATAAATGTGTGTAATATGAAGGTTAATGTCCATGTAGTGACATTTAATGAAGATTAATGATGTATATGGTCAATAAAGTAGTTTGTGACCAATAATGAAGGATATTGGAAGCTTAGGGACTAGTTTTGACATATGTGCAAAGTCAAAATCGGGATTTGTTGTATGGGGGCTGTCATTAGGAAGTTTATTTTCAGATTTGTGCCTCCTAAGAAAACCCTAATCACCCATAGCAAGTTCCCATCAATTTCAAGCCGAAAAGTCCCTTTGCGTGTGTTTATGGAGTGATTGATCAAGTATTATGCATTCCCATTGTGATCTACATGTACTAAAGGTAATATCCTCTTTGAAATCTGATCTTATGAGTCATAGATGAGTATTCAATCCAGGCCATAGGGTTTGGGTTGGGTTAATTGATTAAACGATTACCGATTTCATGTTATTTGGGTGATTCAATGATTGATTTAGGTTGTAAAGGATTAAAGGGTTGATTGATGATTAAAGTCATCAAAAGTGTTGTCAGAGAGGTCAATTTTATGTCTCCAGGTCGGGCTAAGGGTTTGAGATCGAATGAGAATCGTTTAGAACAAGTTTTAAAATTGAGTTGCTGGTCTGCACCCCAGGTGCGGCGCACCAAGGGCGTGGTGCGGCGCACCACTGGCCAGTTTAAGTTTTGATGGGGGCCGATATGCGACGCACCAAAGGATAGGTGCGGCGCACCTATGTTGATAGGAATTTCCCTGGAGGATTGGTGCGACGCACCATGTGGGAGGTGCGGCGCACCACATGGCCAGATTTCACAAATGTGTTATTTAGCTTATATTTCGATCTTATACTTGTTCTAGGTTATTGGAGACACCTAGTCATCGTTGTATTGTGCTTGTAGCTTGTTGTTAAACCGTATCGAGGTAAGATACACTACTTTTGTCACGCTGAGGGTTCAACAAGCAAAGGTTTCATACTTATAACTTCCTTAACGGTAATTTATGATATATGTGGGTATCTCGGGTTACACGGGAGGTATTATGGGTTATGTAGTTGACCATGAGACCTGAAATGCAGTCCCTAATGTAGTGAAATGAAGTATTGCTTAATGTAGTGTCTTGTTATGCAGTTTATGTAAGTATTACGAAGTCTCTTATTATGCAGGAAATGTAGAAATGAAGTATAATGTAGTATGTGTTATGAAATGAAGTATAATGTAGTATGTGTTATGAAATGAAGTATAATGTAGTATGTGTTATGAAATGAAGTATAAAGTAGTATGTGTTGTGGTAAGAAGGGTAACGTAGTGTTTTTATATGAAGTAGCATGTAGAATCTTGAAATGCAGTATGACGTAGTTTATGTTATTGTGTGCATGTATTAATGGCTTGCTCATCTAGTTCACTAGACTTGTTAAAGTTGCCATGACACGTGCACGTTTAAGGGCCCAAACGTAAAAGCAGTAAACGTAGTAAATGTTTAGGTAATGCAGTCACCTAAACTAAATAATGCAGGATCGAGCTCGTTAAACTTTGATGCAGGAAAGTGTTAAGCTTAACCCGTACTTGCCCTAGCCCGGCTAAGTGCGTTGACATAGTTGTTGCTTGGGTGGCTCCTTGCAACATGGTCTTTATAATGCAGGGCGAGTAATACGAGGGGTTTGACCAACCTCCACATACGGATTACTCTTGGATTGGCTTGCCATTCCTTAACGACGCTTGATGTACAACCGTGTGGGGTTTGTCATCTAGTCGGGTGTAACTTATGTTACACATTAACGCAGTTAATAATGTAGTAAAGCAGTTAACGTAGTAAAGCAGTTAATGTAATAAAGCAGTTAAAACGTAGTAAAGCAGTCAATGTAGAAAGCAGTTATGTGGTTAATCGTGTGTAATGAAGTAATGCAGGATAGGCACATTTAGGATGATATCCTATTTGATATGAAGTTGATATGCAGTTTTGTGTGTGGTGTGTGGTGCCTAATGAGCTTGTCTAATAATGAAGAAATGTTTTAATTGGACAAATGTTTTTAAATTAAGTGTGATCTTACTTAGCTATTCTTATAGCTAACACTTGTTTCTTTAATGTGGTTGTTCCCTCAGGTTTAGCTTGATGGACTAGTGACGCAGGACTTGTGAGCTTGGGTAGATGCAATGAAGGAGCCTTAGCTACCCATAGACGATTCTTTCTTAGACATTTAGTTACATTTCGTACTTAATGTCGAATTTATGTAGTGTCGTGTGAACGGTTGTTTTATGTTGGGCAACCGTTGGGTTTTCATATGAACCATTGTTTGATATGGCATGTAACACCAACAAAACGCAGAAACCGAAATGTTTTATCGGTTTTGACTTTTAAAGTCTTTCTTCCGCAATTTGACACCGTTAGGTGAAAGTTTTTGAAAACCCATATTTTTAAACGTCGGGTGTTACAAGTTGGTATCAGAGCATTGGTTTAAGTGAACCAAAATTCGACTTATGCCGTAGGATTTTGGACTTAGACCGACGAAGACCGTGTTAGGCTTAAGTAGGATGCCTAGCTTTGAGATGAAGTACTCTAGGACGGGTTGGGATTGAGTGAGAGTGTAGGATTAAGGCTATTTGATGTGTGTTTATTGATATGTGGAGATATGTTTTAGCCTTTATTCATCCGTTTCTCGCTCCTCCGTCGCTAGTTATCCTATTGCTACGATAGAAGGTCCATGAGGTGATGTGCCATTTTTCCAACTGAATTTGATAAGTGTGCGATGTAGTTTATGTGTGAAGTGTTGGAAATGAAGGAATGTTGGAGAAATTGATGAAATGGTATTCCATTAATGTCCAACCCATGGGGTTCGTGACATGGATCGTAAAAGAAGTGAGATGCATATGTGTGAAGATGTTGCGTGAAGGTAGTTGGTGATGAGAAGGCGATACACAAATGCGGTAACGAACATGCGAGTGAAAGGATACAATTACAATTATGGTCCGGAACATAATTGCAAGCGTATCACGACACGAACGTGTTTGTATAGCCGTACTTGTGTTGACCGGTGTGCAAAGTAATGAAGTTGGAGAGGTTTCTATGTAGTGAACCTTTTAGTGTCGAAAATAAACATCGTATAACAACTTTAATGACGTTGATGTCTCGTGTGTGTAGAAGTGTGTGAAGATCAATGAAAAGTTATAGCCGGTTAAATGTGTACGATGATTATGAAGTACATGAAGTTAAATGAAGTTTAAAAGTCGGTGAAGAGTGAAGTGATTGGTGGAATCATTGAATGGTATCCCATTTAGCCATGTGAAGAGTAGATACGTACGAATGCAGTAAAGGAGGACGAAGTTGAGGCAAGTAAAGAAGTCAATTCTATGGTGAATTCAACCCTTAAACATGAAACTCATCCATTCCAAGAGCACTATGATATGATGTGAGGTTTTATTCGAGCTGCTAAATGTGAAAGTAGTGCTTGGGAATAAGATTGAAGGTTTGAGTTTGTATGGAATTCAATTAGAGGATGAAATTCGATGAAAGATGTGGCGCATACTTTGGATTATTTTGGGAATTACGACTCGTTTAGTTTTGATTTTGTTACGGGACGATGTGTGACAATTGAGACGAGTACCTACGGGGGAGATTCTTCCTTATTACATGAAAGTATAAGTGATGTTGATATCCTGTATTTGTACGGAGTCTTATGTATGACTGTTTCTTAAGATGAAGAGTTTTCCCTTAAGGAAGGAGTAAAAAGTATAATGATGGGAACAATTATAGCTTCCTAAAGCATATGAAGTAAAAGCTTTCAAGAGTATTTGATTTCGAAGTGATCCACTAATGCAAGGCAAAGATTATACTTCTAAAGTCGAGCCTACTCGTAGTTTTGAGACGTTCTTTAAGGTTCTCGGTTTCGTTGCGATCGTGAGGTAGAGCCTTCAAGTGATGTATGTCTAGTGTTACTTTCGTGCAAACGCATCTTCTATTTTGGTTCTCCGTTATAGGAAGAAGTTATTGTTTCCGATTGTGGGATCTATTTATCTTATAAGATGGATTTACAATGTTGCTACCCGTTGTTGATAATGAAAGTTCCGATGAAGTTATGCATACGCTCATTATGACGACCCTATTGAGTTTCTGAAAATGCTTTATGATAACTAAAGTCCTCGTGAATGAAGTTAAGGGATCAAGTTTGGAGTGTTCTCTAGATCGCTCAGTCGTCATGTTAGTGATGACAATATTGCCTAGTCTAAGAATGATGTAGGACATCATATTTGTGTAGAGAGTGTGATTACGAATTTCAACGCGAAAAGGCTTAGTTTTAAATTCGTCAAAAGTGAGTAAAAGTTAAATGAGCAGCTGACATGTTATGTTGAAAGGAGCAAAGTTTTATTTAATGGCTAAATCCGTGGTTGTGAGGCTATGGTGAGTGCTTGACTACGGCAAATCAGCTCAAGGTAATGTTCTTTGAGACAAGAATGTAGTAGAAATGAAGCATAGTCAGAAGAGGTGAGACGAACCATCATGAAGCAATACGTTTAAAAGTAAGATTTCTGTATCCGAAAACGAAATGACCAAAAGTGGTACTTAAGGAGACTTGTGAACCGTGGTGACATGCTCATTTGAATGCCGTCAGTAATGTGATAAAATCTATTATGATACGAGGTGTAGGAGGATACTTGTCTTTTATCACGATAGAGCCACAACAAAAGTAGTTTTCTTTAATTAACCTGTTAACTGGATTATCTTATGTGTGTTGGGTTTCCGAGTTATGCGGGAGGTTATGTGGGATTGTATGAAGGATGAAGTGGCTTACTATGAAATGATGACGTTTAAAGTAAAGTGGTTATATGTATATGGAGTATGTCGATTATAATATGCCGCCATGAAATGATTGTTGTGTGATGACTTAATGTGTGGGGCTTAGGTGTGGAGTATCTAGTTCACTAGATACATGTAGGAATTGTTATGAGCTGTGCACGTTAGTGGGATTAAACGTTAAAGTAGATGTGGGACTAGTTAGGTATTATATACATACCTAATGTTAAAGTAAAGTGTGAAATGTGGAAAATCGTCCTAGCCTTAGTGCTAGTGCGTAAGACGTGAGAAATCATGCTAGTGGTAAAGCTAGTGCGTAATATGTAAGTGGTATGAGTATGTTGATAAAGATGTAAGACGTGAGGATAAGTATGAGGTATCGTTGAAAGGCATAATTAGGAGTATATACTCTGCATGTGCTAATATAAATACGTGTGACAAGTTTATGTGCGATATGCCAAAATGTGATATGAAGTTACGTTTAAGTGGAAAGTCTATGTTAATACGGGCAGGAAGGTCTTATCCTTCAAATGAATAGTCTTTGCTAAATGTAAAATGGGGTGATACCTGATTTGATTTAAAGATTGAATCAAAGAAATGCCGAAACGAATGAAGTGTAAAGTGAAAGAGAAAAGACTATGTAAGAAGTTCAATGAGTTGGACATGCTAAGTTGAAGAGACCATAGGTCTTGATAGGATACTCATCCAAGTAGTACAAGGGTGCTGATTTGAAGTCCAATTTGTGATGGCTAAATAACGAAGGAGAGAGTGTGTGTACAAAAATGTGTGACTTGTACACAAGTCAAATCCGAGCACCGAGTGCAATTTGAAGAGATGCAACAACCGGTTATTTCGAAGCAGAAATGTATTCATATGACGACTATGGATTATGTGACAAAGTGGTATATGTCCCCATTGGGGCAATGATGTGATACGAGTCAGTGTAGTCTAGTTGATATAAATGCTTCTTTTCTCGTCACTCATGAGTATGCATGTGTGGTGAAGCTTGCCGTCTTGTATATAAATGTAGTAAGTAGGGAGTTCCGTTAAATGTTGTGTGGTAGAAAGTGTAGGACTCCAAGTTGTTGGATGGAACCCGGTGAAAAGCAGTTGACCGGTCCTGAAATTGATGAAGTTACGGCTAAAAAAAAAAAAAGTCAATGTGGCTAAAGAAGATTTACGTGTGGCTAGAGAAAGGCAGAAAACTTATGCAGATAAGAAAAAGGAGACCAATGGAGTTAGTGTAGGTGACTTAGTGATGCTGAAAGAGTCACCATGGAAAGGAGTTATCCGGTTTGGAAAGAAGGGCAAGTAGAGTCCAAGATTTATTGGACCTTTCAAAGTGTTGAACCGCATAAAAGATCTAACTTATCTGTTGGAATTGCCTCCAGAATTGGATGGAATTCACAACACCTTCCATGTATCCTACTTGAGGAAATGTTTAGCTGAGGAGTCAAGTGTGATTCCTATTAAAGACGTGAGTATTGACCCAATGAAGAGAATAGCAGACGAACCGGTAGCGATACTTGGAAGAAAGCAAAAGAAGTTATGCCGAAAAGTGATTGACCTTGTGTTGATAAAGTGGAAGCATAATCATGGAGAAAGCTTATCGTGGGAAACTGAAGCAGTAATGAAGGAAAAGTATCCCGAGTTGTTCCATAATGAAGAGATTCCGGGGACGGAATCCTCTTAAGGGGGAGGTAATTGTAACATCCCCAACTTTTCTTTACTAGTTGACTAATGCCGTTAAGTCAATATTGTGTGTGTCGTTAAGTCTATTTTAGATTTAATGCTTATACGTAGTTAATGTGTGTTATGTGTGAGGCTTGTAAGCCTAAATGTTAATGTAGTATAAATGTGTGTAATATGAAGGTTAATGTCCATGTAGTGACATTTAATGAAGATTAATGATGTATATGGTCAATAAAGTAGTTTGTGACCAATAATGAAGGATATTGGAAGCTTAGGGACTAGTTTTGACATATGTGCAAAGTCAAAATCGGGATTTGTTGTATGGGGGCTGTCATTAGGAAGTTTATTTTCAGATTGGTGCCTCCTAAGAAAACCCTAATCACCCCATAGCAAGTTCCCATCAATTTCAAGCCGAAAAGTCCCTTTGCGTGTGTTTATGGAGTGATTGATCAAGTATTATGCATTCCCATTGTGATCTACATGTACTAAAGGTAATATCCTCTTTGAAATCTGATCTTATGAGTCATAGATGAGTATTCAATCCAGGCCATAGGGTTTGGGTTGGGTTAATTGATTAAACGATTACCGATTTCATGTTATTTGGGTGATTCAATGATTGATTTAGGTTGTAAAGGATTAAAGGGTTGATTGATGATTAAAGTCATCAAAAGTGTTGTCAGAGAGGTCAATTTTATGTCTCCAGGTCGGGCTAAGGGTTTGAGATCGAATGAGAATCGTTTAGAACAAGTTTTAAAATTGAGTTGCTGGTCTGCACCCCAGGTGCGGCGCACCAAGGGCGTGGTGCGGCGCACCACTGGCCAGTTTAAGTTTTGATGGGGGCCGATATGCGACGCACCAAAGGATAGGTGCGGCGCACCTATGTTGATAGGAATTTCCCTGGAGGATTGGTGCGACGCACCATGTGGGAGGTGCGGCGCACCACATGGCCAGATTTCACAAATGTGTTATTTAGCTTATATTTCGATCTTATACTTGTTCTAGGTTATTGGAGACACCTAGTCATCGTTGTATTGTGCTTGTAGCTTGTTGTTAAACCGTATCGAGGTAAGATACACTACTTTTGTCACGCTGAGGGTTCAACAAGCAAAGGTTTCATACTTATAACTTCCTTAACGGTAATTTATGATATATGTGGGTATCTCGGGTTACACGGGAGGTATTATGGGTTATGTAGTTGACCATGAGACCTGAAATGCAGTCCCTAATGTAGTGAAATGAAGTATTGCTTAATGTAGTGTCTTGTTATGCAGTTTATGTAAGTATTACGAAGTCTCTTATTATGCAGGAAATGTAGAAATGAAGTATAATGTAGTATGTGTTATGAAATGAAGTATAATGTAGTATGTGTTATGAAATGAAGTATAAAGTAGTATGTGTTGTGGTAAGAAGGGTAACGTAGTGTTTTTATATGAAGTAGCATGTAGAATCTTGAAATGCAGTATGACGTAGTTTATGTTATTGTGTGCATGTATTAATGGCTTGCTCATCTAGTTCACTAGACTTGTTAAAGTTGCCATGACACGTGCACGTTTAAGGGCCCAAACGTAAAAGCAGTAAACGTAGTAAATGTTTAGGTAATGCAGTCACCTAAACTAAATAATGCAGGATCGAGCTCGTTAAACTTTGATGCAGGAAAGTGTTAAGCTTAACCCGTACTTGCCCTAGCCCGGCTAAGTGCGTTGACGTAGTTGTTGCTTGGGTGGCTCCTTGCAACATGGTCTTTATAATGCAGGGCGAGTAATACGAGGGGTTTGACCAACCTCCACATACGGATTACTCTTGGATTGGCTTGCCATTCCTTAACGACGCTTGATGTACAACCGTGTGGGGTTTGTCATCTAGTCGGGTGTAACTTATGTTACACATTAACGCAGTTAATAATGTAGTAAAGCAGTTAACGTAGTAAAGCAGTTAATGTAATAAAGCAGTTAAAACGTAGTAAAGCAGTCAATGTAGAAAGCAGTTATGTGGTTAATCGTGTGTAATGAAGTAATGCAGGATAGGCACATTTAGGATGATATCCTATTTGATATGAAGTTGATATGCAGTTTTGTGTGTGTGTGTGGTGCCTAATGAGCTTGTCTAATAATGAAGAAATGTTTTAATTGGACAAATGTTTTTAAATTAAGTGTGATCTTACTTAGCTATTCTTATAGCTAACACTTGTTTCTTTAATGTGGTTGTTCCCTCAGGTTTAGCTTGATGGACTAGTGACGCAGGACTTGTGAGCTTGGGTAGATGCAATGAAGGAGCCTTAGCTACCCATAGACGATTCTTTCTTAGACATTTAGTTACATTTCGTACTTAATGTCGAATTTATGTAGTGTCGTGTGAACGGTTGTTTTATGTTGGGCAACCGTTGGGTTTTCATATGAACTATTGTTTGATATGGCATGTAACACCAACAAAACGCAGAAACCGAAATGTTTTATCGGTTTTGACTTTTAAAGTCTTTTCTTCCGCAATTTGACACCGTTAGGTGAAAGTTTTTGAAAACCCATATTTTTAAACGTCGGGTGTTACACTAGTCGCCACCGGTCATGGCGATATGGAGGATGCTGATAGTAATCTGAAGACCTCCGGACACATATTTCTGTCTGGATTTGGCAATTGCTGGAGGTTCTTCTGGACCCAAATTGTGGAAAGTCTTGGTGGCAACCATGGAGGGTTGGACCAACTTTCACTACCCCAAGTTGAGATGGGGTATTATATTTGGAATGGGATACAGGCAGACTTTGCTGAGATTCTCTTTTCTCAGCTGGTTACAAAATTAAAAGGAAAGAGAAGTCTGCATATCGCCTTTCCAAGATTTCTGAGCTTGTGTTTCATGGATATTCTTGGTGAAGAATATAATCAAGCTGGACCTGAAGCTTCAGTACCAGAATACAACAGAGATTTCTCAAAGGCATCCACTGCTGAAAATGAGCCTGAACTCTCTTCTGCTATGCTTCAGGTATTTAATAAAACTGTTTCAGCCACACTAGCTGGTTCAGAAAGGTCACTAAGTGGGCCACAAAAGAATGTGGGACCCGTTAGTCGACCTAAAGAAAAGTTGCAAATCGTTGAATCTGGTAACGATGCACCTGCTTCTGCAGATGTTGAACCAGAAACTAGTGCGGGTACTAGTGACCCAAACCAGAGCATATCTGACCAGATTGTAAAAGTGAATGCTTTCTGGGATGACGATGAGCTACCTCAGGAGAATCTTGATTCTCTTGCTGATTTTGAGTTTGACGAGGGATTATTGGAGGCGAATCAATCTGATTCTGAGCCAGCCGCCATCCTCGCAAACGCCCCTCCTCCTCCACCAGAACAAGATCTTAATCCTTATGTTCCACCACCTCCATCTCATCAACATCCATTTTTTCCACCAGGCACTACTCCTGCCTATGTCACCGATCCAACTTTCACTCCATCACTTCAATTTCTTCACCCCCAAATTCACAACATCCCAGCGCCTATCAATTATGATGCCCCAATAGAGAAGGACTTGGATTATGAGACAGAATCTGAGAGTCCATCTGATTTACAAATGAATAAAGTACTTAAAGGGCTTGGTAAACTACCGTTTGTTGCTCCTGCTTCTGCACAACCCCCACCTCCTTTAAATGTAGAAGCACAGTTAGAGAAGACACAAACCGAAGTCCAAAGCCTTATTCTTAGGGTGGAGGATTTAACCAAGTCTCTAACTGCCAATACTAGTTCAGTGGCTGATATGAAAGGTGCTCAGATGTTTCTTGGAACCGAGTTAACCAAGGTTGCTGGAAACGAAGGACTAGTAGTTGGGAAGCTGAATGAGCTGGTGATGACTTGCAACAAGGTGAGCTCTGCAATCAGAGAAGCCTTCAGATTAACAAAGAGAGATGTGCAAGCTTCGGTGGTTGCAAATTTGACATCTTATGTTCAGTTGTTAAAGCAAGATTTTATGGCTGTTGGAAGAGAAGTGCATGAGTTGGTTCAGAAGCCAAGTGTAAATGAGAAAGAACTTGGGGCTTCTATAAGTGTTAGTATTTTGGATAATCTGAAGTCTGAGCTAACTCAGAATCTAGCTGCTCAGATTTCAGACTCCATTTCTGAAAAGGTTGGTGCAGAAGTTAGAATGATGATTGCTGAACTAACCAAAGACACAAATGACAAAGTAGACAAGGCTGTAAATGAAGTACGAGATTCAGTGTCCAAGCTTGAAGGTTCAGTTCAGAATCAGTCGAAACAGTTAGATGAAATTCTAACTCTTCTGAAGAAAGAAACTGTTATTGCTCCTCCTCCCCCTGCTTTTTTCACTGAAGAAGACAGAAAGATGTTGAAAGATTTAAAAGATCAAGAAGCACTGAACCTTAATTCTTCATTCAGATTAAGGGCTCAGTTTGCTACAATGGCAAAGGGTATATGTGATTGCCTAGAACAACAAAGTTGGGAACCACTGAAGGCAATTAAAACTTCAATTGACCTTTATGCTAAAATGCCTTCAGAGATTCCCAAAGGGGGAAGTGGTGTGCCTATTGGTTTGTTGGCTAGTACTCAAGAAATGATTGAAGCAACCAAGAAGCAAACTGAGGTACCACCTGGTAGTGCCTCAGTTCAGGGGCAACAAGTTCAGAAGAAAGACAAGGGCAAAGGCAAGGCTCAAGAAGTAGAAGAACCAAAGAAAAGCTCTAAGGGTTCTGGAATCATTGTGGGTGAGAATGTGGACGAACAAGGTTATCCCTTGCACGATCTTGAGGCTGATAGTAAGAAGTTGGAAGCATTGCAAAAGCAGGTTTCCAATCAATTTATTATGTGGAGGGAAAACAAAGAAAGAGAAAGGGAACAACATCTGAAGATGGGGACCCTTGATCATATAGATGCTGCAGCTCTTGGTTTATCATTGGAAAGATACTTGAAAATCAAAAATGATCCAAGAGTGCAAAAGGCTATTGTTGATATGCTTGAGTATGAGTGTGGGATGAACTACTCCCCTCTGGAACAAAAGTTAGAAAGTCTGACCTTTAAGTTGTCCATTGAAGACTTAAAGAAAAATAGAGAAAAAGAAATGGCGATCAAAAGGAAGGAAATTCTGGCCGAAATTCTGAAGGTTGAGAAAGAGTTGATCAGACCAACCATTAAGCCCAAAGTGACTGGACCAAGATCATCAAGAAAGAGTGTTCGTGATGCTGATCTTTCTACCTTCAAACCAATGTCTGATGATGCTATTGAAATTGAAAGAAAACATGAAAGAGATCAATATGAGCATTATATGAAGCATCGATCTCATTCAGCCAAAATAATTGATATGTGTGAGTCCCTTAAGTTCGAGATGGTTAAACCAGGAAAGTGTAAATACAACAAGTCTAATAATCACTAGAAAAGGACTAGTATTACTTAAATATAAATGCAAGTATATAAATAAAGTAATACATGACTTAAAGCAATAAACAAATAAAGTGGAACATTATGTATTGTTTCATGGGTATTTTATTTATTGATGTATAAACAAAATACAAGGTTGTTGCGGAATCAAGATAATACAATTAAGTATGTATCCTAACAACCTATGAGTTACAAATGATCTATATTTGTCAAATAACTCTTTAGGATCAAGATACTTAAAGTTGTGAAGTATCCCTGTTTAAGATCGAGAGTATTTGGACAAATTCACTTCAATGCAAAATGAATGCTTAAAAAGTATTTATGTCAAGGAAATGACTTCCTATTTATAGGCAACAAAATTCACCAGTGAACTTTGTGCCGTACAAATGTGGTTGCATACATTTAATGATCCGACAAGAACATTAAATGTATTGGATAAGGAATAAGGATAAAGTCACATCAAGTGCAAGTGTATCCTTTTATCCAACCACCTTAACACACGTATACTTTGGTAAAGAACAAGTGGATTGTTCTTTGGAAAGTGTGTTAAAGGAAAAGTCAATCCTTGATATCAGTGTTCAGACTTGTAGGATCTAGAACACTGACAATCCTCCAGTGAACAGATCTGGTAAGACTTTCCAGTGGACTCCGCCATTTGTTAAGTCTTCTTTCTTCAGACTTCAGTCTTTGACTTCAGTCAGAATGTCTTCAGTAGAGTTGATCTGGACTGGGGTGAAGTCCAGTGAGCTAATCTGGAGAATACTCCAGATTTCCTATACAAGTATATGCTCACTGATCTTCAATTATTTCTGGACAAATCTTCAGAGGGACTCCAGATTCCAAGTCTGGAGTAGGTCCAGTAGAACACAATTCTGGTCAGATCTTCAGTGAGGCTCCAGTAGTCGAGTCTGGAGCGAGTCCAGTAAATCTGGACTAAATCTGGACCTAACAATATGGAAGTAACAAAAGCTGATGGATTGAAGCTTTTTGACTTGGTTGTTAAAAGAGAAGGAAGGGCAGCTGAAGAATACCATCAGGTTTCAGTGCACGAGTTTGGGATTTCTGAGCATAGGGAGATGATCCAGATTCTGAAGGGAAAACCTAAATCTACCTTGATTGGTGCATGGTTAGCAAGAATACAACAAAAGATGCAGGCCAAGGTAGAAATTGAAGGAAGATTGTTTGCAAAGAAGGATCATTCTCCACTGAAGAGAAAACCTACTGAGGCACCTTCTGGTTCAAGGCATGCCAAGAAGTAGTTTCTTTTCAGTTTATCATGTACTTGTAATATATTTACATTTGTAACAATCATTTCAGTTTGTATGTATATGTTGCAAATTGTAACCTATAAGTAGATGGTAAGTTTAAGTTAGAAAACCACAAGTAAAATTCTGAGACATCAATGATCTATAAGATGTACTTAGAAAATTTTTACAACTTAAACAAAAACTTGCATTTCAGACTTACAAACATGTATAGATAGAAGTCTGAGATGCATGCACTATTTCAGAACAAATAGGGGGAATTTGTTAGGTCAGAAATCGACCAAGTATAATTTGTTCAGAAATAGCTTGAAGTTTAGTGAAGACGCTTGTACAGAATTCTGAGATGTCTCAGAATTCCTTCACTGAAGCTTCACTTCAGTTCAGATCGAGATAAATTTGAAGCATTCATTCTGAAGTCAAAGACTGAAGTATGAAGAAGAGAATCATCTCAGAAGCGAGCAAAGAGTGATTCTACCAGATCGAAGACTGAAGCATCTCAGAGTAAAGTATTTACAACACTTTACACTGATTACGAGGAAGACTTTTTACTTTACATACCTTTACCCAGTTAATAGATTTATCTATTAATAAAAGGTACAAGGTAAAAGTATAGGTTTGGAACATAGTACAATAAGTCACATCAACTGACTTATATACTCTTCCTAGTATGAGCATGCAAGGAATTAGGTTTAATTCCTTAAATGCTCACAACCACATTTGTACGATCTTGTCCACATCATCATGGACTTGGTCTATAAATACAAAGTCTTCTCACAACTTGCAAACTGCTTGAAACTATTGCATTGCAACTTGTGAGATATACTCTAAGTAAACTTACGAGTATTTCCAAGTTAATTAGATCACTTGTTTTTCAGGATTGTTTAGATACTTACACTTGGGTGTTTATCTTTGTTCCGCAACAATCCTTGTATTTGTTTATATATCAATAAATCAAATACATTAGAAAGAAAACAACGTGTCTCAATGCTACATACTTGATTATACATATATATATCTTTATATAGTTTCTGCCATTTAGTTCTTGCATTTTACTTTAAGTCAATTGTTTCTTGTTATCCATATCTGGATCGTAAACTTAACTTGTCCATCAAGATTAGTTGTACTTGCCAGTCGGGTTTAGTTAATCATCTATATTTGGGACTCACAAATGTACAGACACAAAGACAAAGAAGCATATCTGGAATCAAACGTTAGCAAGTTCCAGCTCAGCATGGTCTGGTGGGTGTTCAACATTTTGGTTGTCACTGGCTTGCTATGTTTGGGAGCTTGTGTTTAGAGTAGATTGTTTGACGAATTTGGTGAAACTTATATCTAAGCTTATCTATAATCTATAATACCCTTAATGAAATAATTTACTAAATCAACCTTCAAATAACTAACTACCTTCTTTAACATCAATTATTTTTACATTCGCCATCATTCCCGCCTCCACCACCACCCGTCATCGCCACTGTTGCCGATCCCACCGCCACCACTTGTAGAGGGCTTTTTGCTAATCTCATATTAAATTAATAACCCTTATAAATATCAAGTGTAATTCAATTATTATTTATTTATTTTATAATCTCATCCTTTGATTTTATAAGTATCACTTGGAAGGATTTTTAAGAATCCAACATAATGTAGGCTTGTAGCTGGATGTATTGATTTTCCATTATTACCCCTTATAAAATGGGAATATTACAACAAATGGTTGGTGCTTCATTCCGACCTCTAAAATCTAAAACCCCAAAAACCAGCAGTCGGTCAGTCCCAAAAACCTTAAACTCAAAACGAAATGTTGCCGGCGTCTCAACTCATCTCTCACGCCGTCCCCGGTAAGCCACGCTTCCACTTACACCGTTAAATCCTATACTTGCTTTACCTTATGTCCTTATCTATGCAATCTTGCTTTTTTTACACTGGGGTATAAATCTTTTTTTTACTTTTGTTCATGAAGTTATAATTTTTTTTCTTTAATCGTACTTCTAGTTATTCAAAAGATTGAATTAATATCACTGGGGTTTATGGGTTTAGAAAGGTTTCTTCTTATATTTTTTTAACTATGGTTTTCATGTCATTACGTGTTTGTATGTATGCCAACTGTTTGATGATATGTCTTAATGAGTTTACATAATGAAGTTTGATTTACCCGTTGCGGATTATGTCGTCAGTGCTTCTAGGAAATCATCTGTCAATAATATGCCCGGTTTAGTGGAAATTCTTAAACCCCTTATAGAAGGAACTACACTTGGGTGTTTATCTTTGTTCCGCAACAATCCTTGTATTTGTTTATATATCAATAAATCAAATACATTAGAAAGAAAACAACGTGTCTCAATGCTACATACTTGATTATACATATATATATCTTTATATAGTTTCTGCCATTTAGTTCTTGCATTTTACTTTAAGTCAATTGTTTCTTGTTATCCATATCTGGATCGTAAACTTAACTTGTCCATCAAGATTAGTTGTACTTGCCAGTCGGGTTTAGTTAATCATCTATATTTGGGACTCACAAATGTACAGACACAAAGACAAAGAAGCATATCTGGAATCAAACGTTAGCAAGTTCCAGCTCAGCATGGTCTGGTGGGTGTTCAACATTTTGGTTGTCACTGGCTTGCTATGTTTGGGAGCTTGTGTTTAGAGTAGATTGTTTGACGAATTTGGTGAAACTTATATCTAAGCTTATCTATAATCTATAATCTATAATACCTTATAAAAGAAACCTCCTCCTTAAAATCTCAAAAAATGAATTGATGTACCTAAAATACCCCTCTTTTTTATTCACTAATTTAAATATCTCCACCTAATATATCTATAATACCCTTAATGAAATAATTTAGGCTGAAATCAACCTTTCAAATAACTAAACTACCTTCTTTAACATCAATTATTTTTACATTCGCCATCATTCCCGCCTCCACCACCACCCGTCATCGCCACTGTTGCCGATCCCACCGCCACCACTTGTAGAGGGCTTTTTGCTAATCTCATATTAAATTAATAACCCTTATAAATATCAAGTGTAATTCAATTATTATTTATTTATTTTATAATCTCATCCTTTGATTTTATAAGTATCACTTGGAAGGATTTTTAAGAATCCAACATAATGTAGGCTTGTAGCTGGATGTATTGATTTTCCATTATTACCCCTTATAAAATGGGAATATTACAACAAATGGTTGGTGCTTCATTCCGACCTCTAAAATCTAAAACCCCAAAAACCAGCAGTCGGTCAGTCCCAAAAACCTTAAACTCAAAACGAAATGTTGCCGGCGTCTCAACTCATCTCTCACGCCGTCCCCGGTAAGCCACGCTTCCACTTACACCGTTAAATCCTATACTTGCTTTACCTTATGTCCTTATCTATGCAATCTTGCTTTTTTTACACTGGGGTATAAATCTTTTTTTTACTTTTGTTCATGAAGTTATAATTTTTTTTCTTTAATCGTACTTCTAGTTATTCAAAAGATTGAATTAATATCACTGGGGTTTATGGGTTTAGAAAGGTTTCTTCTTATATTTTTTTAACTATGGTTTTCATGTCATTACGTGTTTGTATGTATGCCAACTGTTTGATGATATGTCTTAATGAGTTTACATAATGAAGTTTGATTTACCCGTTGCGGATTATGTCGTCAGTGCTTCTAGGAAATCATCTGTCAATAATATGCCCGGTTTAGTGGAAATTCTTAAACCCCTTATAGAAGGAACTACACTTGGTTTATCTATATTAACCGGGCTTAAAGCCTGTTACCTAAAAAGAACTACACTTGGTTTGTTTGATGTCAAACATGCTTTTTTTTTACCCGTCAATCAGCATTCTACTCGTCTGCATATAACAATGGACATTGCTTAAGCAGTTTTAGCTCAGCCTCATATTGTTTTTCGCATTAACGAATCTATATATTGTTTGATTGATTGTAAATTATCACACTTGCAAAAGTAGATGACTTTAAGAACTTGTCGTCTTGCCAAATTGGCAGCATTAGTTGTGTGGTAAGTAAAAATCTACTTATTTTGAACAGCAAACTCATACACCCTTACCTTTGACCCAGATAGGACTTGAACCTGCAACCAAATGGTTGACGGGGAACCTTCGATACCACTATGTCAAATGGCTGTTGGTTCCACGCTTAATAAGTTGATGAGTAAACTTGGAGGAATTATGCTTTTGTGTATTTTAAAGTATGTGTCGGTCCATTAAAATACATGTTCTTGTGGCTACACGTAGTGCTTTAACATTGTCGGTTCTATAACTTCTAGCAAGTTAGGAAACTTGTGCTAAAAGATCATTGTCTGAATATACTTACACTATCATTTCTCCAGTTCTGTTTGTCTATATCCTGTGTACAATAATATTGAATGTTAACTTCTTGTAGGTTGAACTCTCAAGATAAATTTTGCTTTTTCCACCAAGTAAAACAAATTGATTATTTACATTCTATCTGCTTTTCTGCAGGTCATGGACCATCAGATGGCAAGTGCCTAAGTGGATTCATGGTACCACCGTGTTCCTCTTGTAATGAATATAAAAGATTTACAATGTTCAAACCTGTACCTTTTGGCTTTGCTTCAAAGGGTACCATGTTATTTATATGCAATGCAAACTCTAGCGGTGGTCAGAGAAGGAATCCTGATTTTTCTAGGCAAAATAGACAAGGCTATTCAAGAAACAAGAATAGGAATAGTGAAGATCGAGATGGCATTGATGGATTCGAAGACTCTGAAGTTTTTTCTGCAAAGAACGGACCGTCTTTTCTTTCAGGATCTTCTCCCCCGAAGTTCCAATCCGCTGCAACTCCCGGGCCTAGAGAGAAAGAAATTGTGGAAATTTTCAGAAAGGTTCAGGCCCAACTCCGGGAACGGGCTGCACAAAAGGAAGAGAAAAAGGTTGAAGATTCACAAGGACACAATAAACAGAATGAAACTGTGGATTCTCTCTTAAAACTCCTGAGAAAACACTCTGTTCAACATGGAAAGAGCACAACCAGCAACAGAAACAATAAAGATTTCGTTCTAGAACACCAGCCCGAACAGAACAAATCGTTTATAGAAGATAAAAGCCCAAAAGACTTGAATAACAGAGTCAAACATGAGGTCCAAACTACTGATATCCAATCTAGTCGGCCTGCATCAAATTTCCAAAAGAGATCTCCTGTTTCTAAATTGAAATACAAGCCAATTTTAACCAGTGAAGAGTCTTTTAACCCTGAACCATTTAAACGGAAAGAAATCATACATGAGCCTGAGTCTACGCCTGAGGTCAAATTGGAGACCATGTCTGAGCTGAAGGTTGAAAATGAAGCCTTCGACGAGTTTGATGAAAGTTCAGATGATGAAGCTTCTGACATTGAAGATACTGCTGGCAAGATTGATAATTCAGACGAGGTGAATGTGGTTAAAAGTGAGGATCTAAGCGGCATGAAGTTGGTGGAGTTACGAGAAGTGGCTAAATCTCGAGGCATTAAGGGGTTTTCGAGGCTGAAGAAAGCTGAGCTATTGGAGTTGCTGACTAGTTGAGCGCTGCTTATATTAAATGAACTTTTGTCACTGTAATGTACCATAGGACCGACCTAGCTTGTTTTTCGCCCTTACACCTTTCTAGTTTTTTTTTATATCAACAATTTTATGGTACTTACCTACCAATGCAGAGTTTGGCTGTTTGAAATTGTTGAAGAAATTCACAATGTATCGGCAGTCTTTAAGTTGTATTCAATGTTTGGTGTAGCTGAGTTGAATATCATTTTTTTTTTCTGAACAAGTATTTGTTATCATATGGCCATATGGGTGTCAAAATATAGATCAAATTCTCCATTCTGTACTTATGGCATCTATCATAATGTTAAGAAAAATATATAGTGCACTATAATTGATGAATTGTTTGTATATTGTATAAATTTTTATATATGTATCACGTGTTAACACACGAGTACATTGTACATAAGATAAGCATTATGTTTGTGATGATTTATAAATTAGTGTATCAAGAAGGTGAACACTGAACAACATTATTCATATCGAAAGATTACCAATCGAGTAGTACTTTACTGTGTGCTGTCTATAAGTCTATTGACCCTTCAATACTTTTTAACCAATTGTAGTTTAATAGTATTTCAAATACTAGTCTATCTTAATACCTGTATGCAGTGGCGGATCCAGACATTTATAAGGTGGGGGCACGAAATTTTTTTTCTTCCGTTATCACTAAATTCCTTCGAAATTAATATATTGTACAAATGAAATAATATAGTTTATGGGATGTACGAACTAATTAATAAATTTTTGTTTGATATATTGGTCAAGATTCTATTAATTTATGATCAAAACATATAAGCATAAGTTTTGTTATGAAAGGAATATAACTAAATATTTAAATTTTGAGAAAAAGATATATGAACTTTAAAACCAACTTTATTGTGAAGAGAGGTTAATACGTAATAATATGGATTTTATATCTAATAAGTAATAACTTTAAAAGTTCAGGGACTAAGCTGAAACTTTAAACATAAATAAAGGGCTTTTTAAGGACAAATATCAAAAGTTATGTCATCTTCCTCAACACAACCCTGAAAAAATTCTCAGCCGCCACCTCCATTTTAGTCATCATCTGAACAAGCTTGATTCTTTCTTTTTTAGTTTCTTTTCTTCAAACCCACTTCTGATTTCGTTCTTTGTATAACTCTAGGGGCACAATAAAGTAAAACATATATATATATTAAAAAAACAAACAAACATACTAACAAAAATGGGTTGGGGGTGGGGGGTTGATTGGTTGGTGACCCTCATTGGATCCGCCCCTGCCTGTATGTTACACGAATTGAAAATATATATCGTACTATTGATTTTATTTTTTATAAAGGATAGTATTTAAACATGTTCCATCACATGCATTTGGTCTGTCATATGATAACCTAATAACAAAACACATGTATCATAAAAGTATTTGTTAAAATCTAATAATACTTTTGGTATTGGTAATAATATTGTTTAATTAGATTAGTTAATAAATAAAATAATTAAATAATACATTATATGAATTATAAAAAAGAAAACATCAATGTATTCTTATTATTTATTTATCAACTTTTTAGATTACCACAAAATAATATTATATATAAAATTATTTATATACAAACAACCCGTATATCGTAACATATAATAGTGGGCGTGAAGCATGTTAATACAGTAGTTGTATATATTTTGTCGGGATAATGACCTGTGGATGTAGTGAACTATGACAAAATGTCTATGTTATGTATTGATCTAATCGGGGGTCTATGTATGTAACGAACTTACCAAACTGTCTAAGTGATGCATGTTACAGGCTAAAGCCGGTCATCAATTTTTTCCCATTGACCTGTGGATGTAGTGAACTATGACAAAATGTCTATGTTATGTATTGATCTAATCGGGGGTCTATGTTATGTAACGAACTTACCAAAACTGTCTAAGTGATGCATGTTACAGGCTAAAGCCGGTCATCAATTTTTTTCCCATTATTTTTTAATCTTAATAATTAATTTATTTATTTAACATATATAAATAAATATAAGTTATGGAAACATATATGTATCACATATCTTATTTCTACAACAAAATCCCAAATCAATTGCTGCAACAGCAGTAGATACAAAATCAGATCTCGATAATCGTCACTCTCGAAAGTAACAAATCTATACATACATTCAGATCTCACCAGTGATTAATAGGAGCAGTAATAATCAACACAAAATCGAAACAATCATTTGCCAAAATCATTTGTGGCCGGAAAATGGAGAGGTGGAAGGTGGGGTAGTTTCCAAACTGTGGGCTAAGGGTGAAAGTGGTAATGTTGGGTGCTGACTAGTGATGACCGGAGGTGATTTCCGGTGGTTCGTGGCGGATCTCAAAGAAGAAAATTACTTTACCAGACAGAAAGGGATATATATGTATGTGTAGTACCCCCATTCACCTTTTCTTCTTCTTCTTCTGCCACATGGCGGCGGCCGGAGTTGGCCGAGAGACATAAATGGGCTGATTTTGCAAAAGAAAAATATTGGGTTCAGGTCCTTGTGGCGTTAGTGTTCCTCCGGCGAGAGGTTCTTCTCCGGCCATAGCTTCTTCTCCAACATAGAACTGATTTGAGCAAACTTAAGGGAATTTACCCTTTCAATTTTTAGTGTTTATTTGATGGGGATGATGATTTACTATATTATTATGTTAAATTTTTATTTATTTAGCCATAAAAGTTTTAAAAAATGGATGGTAACCGGTTACCTGTAGATTACCCGGTAACATGCATCACTTAGACAGTTTTGGTAAGTTCGTTACATAACATAGACCCCCGATTAGATCAATACATAACATAGACATTTTGTCATAGTTCACTACATTCACAGGTCATTATCCCTATTTTGTCCTGCCATATATTTTAGTATTATTTTCAGAAGCAAGTTTTTTTTAATAATATAGCAACATTCACCATAAAGTATGTACATGCTTACTTATCTATACTATATAATAAAAAAATAGCATTTTATTTTTGAAAGGGTTGAAAAATATGTAATATTTTCACTTAGCACTCCTTAAAATATTTTCACCTACACTACCCCTTAACATTAATGATTAAATTACACTATCAATCATTTATCACTTAAAATATCTCCATTGACCCTTTACATCAATTATTTTTACATCAATTATCTACACCACTCGACGCCTCATCTACCACCAACAGTCGCCCCCACCACTACATCATTTGCCAAAATCATTTACTTAACTTATTTTTTATATTTTTGTCTCGTATATGGATATCTAGATTAAAACAATTGTATTTCAAAGTAGTTGTATACATTGATTTTTTTATATATATACCCATTAAAAATCTAATTTTACATATATATAGTCTTAATATTTTATGAAAAGGAAGATTCAATTACTGTATAAATAATATGTTGGAAAGTTTTTAATTAACTAAATGGTGGAAATTAATAAAGTTTTTTAAGTTGATGGATCCAAAGTGTAATAAATATAAAATAAATATTTTTTTTTTTGTAAAGTATAAATTAAATATTTAGTTAAATTTTTTTAGGCTAAAAATTGTAAAATATTGATAGAATATAAGAAAATGTAAATTTGTGATACTTTTCTTATAATCTTTTTATATAAGTAAAAGTCAAAATTAAGAGTAAAATCAACTTGAAAAAATTGAGAATTGTGATTGGTCGATAAATAACTAGAACAACTGTATTTTAGTACGATAAAGATTATATTATAAATAAATTTATATATAAGATGAGTCTACTAATTCATAATACACTGTAAAGACGACTTTACAACTTTTTTCAAAATTATATTAAAAATTTTATATGCAAAATTACTTATGTACCTATATAACATAGATAAAAGTTTATACTCACTCCGTCGCAATTTAAATGTTCTATTTTGTCCTTTGAAGTCTTTCTTCCGTAACTTTGACCGTAAATATTTTTATTATGTGTTATACATATACTTATTTTTACATAATTATTTTTACATCAATTATTTTTACATCAATTATTTTTACATCAATTATTTTTACATCAATTATTTTTACATCAATTATTTTTACATAATTATTTTACATCAATTATTTTTACATAATTATTTTTACATCAATTATTTTTACATAATTATTTTTACATCAATTATTTTTACATCAATTATTTTTACATAATTATTTTTACATCAATTATTTTTACATAATTATTTTTACATCAATTATTTTTACATAATTATTTTTACATCAATTATTTTTACATAATTATTTTTACATCAATTATTTTTACATAATTATTTTTACATCAATTATTTTTACATAATTATTTTTACATCAATTATTTTTACATCAATTATTTTTACATCAATTATTTTTACATCAATTATTTTTACATCAATTATTTTTACATCAATTATTTTTACATCAATTATTTTTACATCAATTATTTTTACATCAATTATTTTTACATCAATTATTTTTACATCAATTATTTTTACATCAATTATTTTTACAAATTATCTTTTAATCATTATTTTTACATCAATTATTTTTACATCAATTATCTACACCACTCGACGCCTCATCTACCACCAACAGTCGCCCCCACCACTACATCATTTGCCAAAATCATTTACTTAACTTATTTTTTATATTTTTGTCTCGTATATGGATATCTAGATTAAAACAATTGTATTTCAAAGTAGTTGTATACATTGATTTTTTTATATATATACCCATTAAAAATCTAATTTTACATATATATAGTCTTAATATTTTATGAAAAGGAAGATTCAATTACTGTATAAATAATATGTTGGAAAGTTTTTAATTAACTAAATGGTGGAAATTAATAAAGTTTTTTAAGTTGATGGATCCAAAGTGTAATAAATATAAAATAAATATTTTTTTTTTTGTAAAGTATAAATTAAATAATTACGAGTATAAAACTACTAATCCTTATCTAATGAAATAATATAAAATTAATTATGGTTAAAAAACGACTAATGCTAGGAGGGTTGCCGACCAACCAATCTGATATTGAGAAGTTTGATAATATCATGACGAAAGGAACAGTAAAGGTTCTGTTCCAAATGCAGTAAGTTTTATTTTTTTGAACAGCTCCAAATGTAGTAAGTATAGGTATCTACATCCAGGTTTTGTCTTTTTGCATCTAAATTTATAATATATGGCAAACAACCTTCGTACTCTCTTTAGATTTTTTTGACCATAAAATTTTTGAGCCTTTCCATACCGTAATCAAAGCAGCTTGCTTTTCAGGGATTGACATGTCACTGCTACACGAATGGTGATGACCGAAGAATATGTAGGAAATCATCATCATTTTTCGTCAACTTTATTTTGTTCGTCCTTCTAATATAATGACGTAAAAAAGAATATATATATATATCTCTTTTCTCTAGGATTTTGAACATGTATAAATAAATTTGTGGGAAGCTTTTCTTGGATTTTCGCTACAACAATGTTTACCCTTTTTTTTGTGTTATTTTCAAGTTTTGTAAAGCAAATTTAACAAAAACACAATTTCAAGAGAAATATATCGTTTGGATTTATAGTTGAATGAACTATATATATTGGTAATTTATTCTCATGTTTTTTATACGTATTAGATAAGATATACGAGTATAATTTTTTGTTTATTTAATAAAGAATTTATAAGGTGTATTATGGAATAAAGTTTAGCACGTACACCTACACTTAAGTACTTAACTACACCTATAACACGGACTCCAAATGATAAAACATTGAATACACAAATTGTTGGTACATTCGGTGTTGATCTAGTCAATGGTTCATTGATCATTATAATTTTGTTCGATGCAGGTAGCTCACTGGGTACAACGATGATCTTCTAATTTACAAGATGTTAATGTTGAAGTAATTTGAAGAAAAGCTAGAAAAAATAGTTTATTTCACTAACATGGACTCAACGAGTAAGATCTTAATCAGAAAAAAGATTGAGATCAGTCTTTGATAATCGAGTATTGATGAATCACTCGCTGATCCCTTACTACTCAAGTATGTGTGTCTCTTAGGCCTATCCTTATAGCACATCAGAGCCGCGTCCGACGCACGGCCGACGCCGGACCGAGCCTAGACGCTATAAGCACGGCCGGCATCTAGGCCGGCGTCCGTTCCTTCCTCCCATTCTTAGACGCAGCGTGGTGATGCATGTGGGGCCCAAATCCGGTTGTTTCGGTGCTAAATAAAAAAAACAATTTTTATAGTGGAAGAAGTGGGGAAGAAGTGGGGGTTATAAGGAGAGGGTGTTCTTGGTGTGTCTAGGAGAGAAAAAGCTGAAGAAGTGGGGGGTTATAAGGAGGGACCTTATTTAACAGTGTGAGAACTTGAATTTAGAATAATGGGCGCAAAAAGACTTCCCATAACTTGGCATATGTTAGTCAATATCTCGTTGTATAGGGTACGTGTAAGGTTTTACCATTATACGGTGAAGTTTCCCTGATGTCGTATACCGACTGAATGTTCGGAAAAAAAACTTAATAGGAATAAAAAAAAATAAAATATGAGCAGTTGTCTAGAACCTTAATATAGATACTATTTTAGTGTAAATCAAATAAAGTACATATAATATAATGCATTTTATACATATTTTATGGTGTTTATTAGCCTAATTTGCTTGATGAAAGTTTTATTTGTAGATTATTAATAAAATTTGCTGTTAGAAAATAATAATTATAATAATAAAAATATAAAAAGTTACCTAGATATTGAAATAATTGTGATCTAACTAATAAAATCAATATGTCAAAGTTACAATCAGAACTTTACAGAATTGAAGAATAACACTGCCCCACTCAATCAAATCACACTTCATAGTGCATATATATAGTAGTCATATATAGCAACAACACATGTGCACCGCGTAAAACCTTACATATATATATATATATATACGTGATATGATCACTTCCTTTTTAAAGTGAAATCTCTCTTAAGCTATCACTAAAAAGTTGATTTGAGATGTTTACGTTAAGCAGAACAACCAATGGACTAAATTAATTAATTAAAGTGCATCATCAGTGGTGTTTAGTCTGCTTCGAATTCAATGTTTAAGAAAACTATTCATATTTTTGTAAATTGATCAGGATAAACAATGTGTATATTATTGATTGAAAAAAACGCAATATACATACAGTTAATAACAGTAGTATATATACTTCAAAGATACTTCAGACAAAGTTTGTCCGTACAAGTCCAACTGTCTCATATTATTGCATCCAAATTATTTTCAAAAGACACAACACAACCAATAAGGCTGATCACTCTTATCAGTCAGCCAATTAACTGTCAAAAAAAACCACAGAATTAAACTAATACGGAGTAAAAAGTTTAAAGTAATGAGAGTACTCACTATACTTGAGTTTTTAACCATATTAGTGTTGTGGATAAAATTATTTACCAAAATGGTATAGTTTCAAAATTATTTACCAAATTAGTATAAATATTTTCATTACATCCCCTTAATGTTTGTCATATTATCAAGTTTGATACTTCTTTTTATCATTATATCTTAATGGTAAGCAAATTATCATTTTATTCCTATTACAAACATGAATAGATACATATTCACATCTATATCTGTAACTTTCAATAAAATTAATATCAACAACCACCTAGCCACAAACACTGGATATTAATGAAGATAAAATCAAATCAAATTCATCAATCATCATGATAGTTACAAGTATATTTATCTAACATCAATATCTATCTAACATCAACATTTATCATATATGTTAGCCAAACAGGTCGGTCTAAAGGTAAAAGTTGCAACATATAAAATTTTATTTGTTATACAGATATGAGTAATCTGATATGAAATCATATATTTTTGATAAATTATGTTTTGCAATCTTACATTCACTTAGAAAAAAGAGGTTGGAGTTATTAATTACAATATATATATAATCAAATCGTACATCGTACGAGTATTAAGACTAGTTATAAACTAAGCCGGCCACTACGAAACATAATCGGTTTACATGTAACAATAATATAAATTGTGTGTACACTGTACAACAGATAAGGTCTACAAAAATTTATAGTGCCTATCGTAAGTTACGTTTGTAATTTGATAGTAATAAAACTTGGAAGTATATGATGGATGTTGGTGAAGAAAATTGCTGGAGCATGGATACAAGTTGGAATATCTTAAGAAAGATTGGAATGAGGTTGGCAAATCTTGATAATATGACAAACTGGTGTTATGAAATTAACTAAATTTAATAAATATACTAATTTGGTAAATATTTTTAAAACTATACTAATTTGGTAAATAAGTTTATTTATTACACTCTTTTGGAAAAAAACTCCACTAGACTTCTAGTACACTAGCTATAGCTAGCTAAGCTACTTTTTTCCTTATTTTGGGACACTTTATTTTATTTTCTTATTGCTCTTGTGATTAAAAAGGAAACCCTAAATCTTTATAAATATATTCTAAAAACAACCCAAAAAAGAAAGACAAAAAGACAAACATCGTGTCTTGGAGATTTCCCAAATCTAGACCAAAACCCCATATCAAATCATATACCTAAAGTTTTCAAGAAGTGGAAAACCCTAATTAGATTCAATGGATTCATACTTAGATATCTATAACAACCACCAACAAGATTCTAGCAACTTGATCACCCTTGAAACTGGTTCTTCTTCCACTTCTCCGGCGGTAGCGACGACTCCTAGTCGCTACGAGAGCCAGAAACGCCGTGATTGGAACACCTTTTGTCAATACTTGAGAAACCACCATCCACCACTCTCTATTTCACAATGTAGTGGTGCAAATGTGCTTGAGTTCCTTTGTTACCTTGACCAATTTGGAAAGACTAAAGTTCATAATATGATATGTCCATTTTATGGGCATCCAAATCCACCTGCCCCTTGTCCTTGTCCACTGCGACAAGCTTGGGGTAGTTTGGATGCCCTGATAGGCCGCCTCAGGGCGGCCTATGAGGAGACTGGTGGGACTCCACAGACAAACCCTTTTGCGGAACAAGGTGTAAAGCTTTACCTTCGTGAAATTCGTGAATTGCAATCAAAAGCAAGAGGGATTAGCTACGAGAAAAAGAAACGAAAGAGGCCGGTTGGCACCATTACTACAAGCTGATATATTGCTTGAATTTGAAGAAATATAAATTATTATGCAATTGATGATCATGTTCTATTAATCTTGGTATGTATTATCTTTCCTTAACTTAATTAGCTAGTTGGATTTTATGTTCTTCCCGTGTGTAATGTTATGAATATGATCTTGGTATGCATTAATCTTTCTTATTGTATGTTCTTTCCTATATTAACTTAGTTTTGTTTACTACTTTGCTAGTACTTTTTTTTTTTTTTTGAACAAACACTTGCTTGTACTTGATTAAGGAACCATTAATAGGGCTATCTTTTAATTTTCATTGGGGTATCCAAAAATAAACGTGGAGAATTAATATTGAAGACTAAAAAATTTCATATCTAATAAGAGCCGAATAATTAATCCTTTCTATATATACAAATTAACCACCATTATATATAAATTACCAACAAAAAGAAAAGTTAACTAGCTAGTAGAAGTAATGCATGCATATTCATGAACGATTTTAACAAATTTGCAGATTTTGCAAGAATAGGATATATACATAACCAATTGCATAATTTTTAAGATGATTTAATATGGATATGGGAAAATAGTTCTTTGTTCATGTTGGATTATAGATTGAAAGGTAGCAGTACTAGTTATTGACTGTAATTAATCAAGTGGCAGCAACAGTTGGAGTTAGAAACTGGCACTTCATAAATTTTGTCTAGCGCCAAATAGTATTCATGGAAGGAAAATGGACAATTTAGATCGAGTACATATACTTGAAATTGCTTAAGTTGCAGTAGTAGTATATTTTAATTTTGCCTTAACTCGCTTTTTGCAATAATTATTGGTTGGTTAGTGATCATTATTAATTAGTTTGTCCACTAATTGATCAGCTTAACCTTTCATCAATTTAACTATTTAAGGCTTAAAGGTTAATACTAAAAGGCTAGCTACATATACAAGTATCCAACAAATTAAATCAACAACAAACATGACAAAAAGCCATAACAAATTACTCTATTAATTAGAATAAAAAAAAACTAGACATAAGTATGTAAAAATGTGAGAAAGCTAGCTTGATCGACGCCGGCCACAAAGATAGATCATCATCCAGGTAGCTAGTCCGTATCCACGAATAGTACGTAGATATGAACCTGGTTTTATAATAACTGATCGACAATCTTACTTACGTACGCTTAAGATCCATTGAACATGCAAATCAATATATAGCAACCCACTACTCATAAAAGTTAGGGTGACTACCTGGCCTGGGCCGAAGGTTACCAAAGAGAGAAACCTTACACAGAATTGGAACCAGTCTTGGAAACTTATTTCTTGATAAATTTTTGTGTTAGTTGTCACTCAATTGACAACCTACTATTTTCTTTAATTTAAAACTAAGCTACTTTTACTTCTTGTACGTTAAGTTTTTGATCACCATCCCCTTATCGGAGCATCATTAAGTAGTCGCGTGGTATAACAACGTTACGGCCATTTTTGTTTAAGTGATATTTACAGATCGATAGATCTTTTGTCCCTCATATGACAACCTTTCTTTTTTTCTTTTTTAAAATATATATATATATATATATATATGACATCTTACTCTAAACTTTTTAAGTCTTAACCATTTCACGTTTAAAATTATCCATTTTTAACCTTCTTATAACCCGAAATTGGAACAGACGGCAAATAATACTTGTCGACAAGATATATAATTAATTACTTGTCACATTTTAGATTACTAGCTAGGGCGCCGGATCGATGTGACACGATACAAGTTCCTTTAATGACTTAAGTTTTGTCATATTTTCCTGATTCTGGGTTACACACGACAGTCTAAAGAGGACAAGTTATAGAAGTATAATGGGATTAGACTAAACAAGTTGTCGTGTATATATCAAATGAAACGTATATACGTCGCATGATCGATCAGAGGAAAACTAATTAAATATATATTTATATGTAAAATAATGCCACATAATCGTTCAATAGTCATGTCAACAATATTGTCGTTTATGTGTTTACATAGCAGATCAACGGATAAGATTTTTCTGATGAACCATTTTTTGTTAGAATATATATAACGTACGACTTAACTAACTTTTTATTGTGTGTGTTCGGTTTCAGTTATTTTATTGTATTCATCTAGAACACGATTTAAACATGAGATGTTTTGTAAAAAAATCATTACTCTTTACTACTAATATTCTTGATAGTGGTTGATTATATATTTAGATTAGAAGATAAGCATCAAGTCTTTTCGATGAGTGCTATGCGAGTACGTAAGCGGGAAGAGATTCAATAACTAATTAATTATTCAGATGTAAAGAAAAATCTAATTAAATCATGTTTTATCCGTTTAAGTATTTTTTAAAGAAACTTTAATTACCCATTTTGAAAATATCGTAGTTTTGTATGAGTGCATGAGAGGCGCGCGTCTATTCACGATCACTTTCATGCCTCAAATAAAGAGTTTGCACAAACGTCACAGGTAGCCCTATTTTTTCAATGAGGAAATGGATTCTCTAAATGATACTAGTTCAAGCTATGGATAATACGTTATACTCGTACATATACGTAATCGTTCTATGTAAAACTAAATTTCAATAGTCATGTATAATATTTTATTACATCTTAACCAAAACTATAATAAATGCTATATATTTAGCGAAAATTTAAAATAGATATATAAATGACAGGTGAAGTTTTCAATACATGTGACTCCATCGATCTATCCGATTAATTTTAGTGTTCGACTTAGAGCATCCCCAATGACTAAATGCTATAATAGCTTTTTTTGGTCACACGTCATTTATTTTAGTAATCTCTCTCTTAAAGTTTTTTTTAGTAAATTTACATTTACATTTATTTTCTTTCAAAAAGTACATACTAAAAATTCTACTTTAATGAAATAATAATATGAAAGAGGGTCTAAAAAAGTACATTTTAAAAAGACTTAAATTAATATTTTATATAATAAGTCGTCGTTCAAAAGGTTGAAGAATGTCAACCTATTCAAAAAAAAGTTTTTGCTTACAATGGAAATAACCTTTTCAATGACTTTTTTTTATAAAAAACGACCCATGATTGTAGATGCCCTTATAATAGAGATTATTTATGGTATCGAATTGCAGAAAAAGTGCATAAATTCAATGTCATATGGTACAAAGTAGAGGCTGACAATCTAGTGCGAGTGACATTAGCTGCCGTACGTGTGGATTGGATACAGGCGCCTAAGGTCGACCCTTAATGCATATTTCGTTGTGGGAATCCTTGAAGGACAATGAAATTCTTTTTAACCCCAACCTTTCGGTCTGGGAATCCTGAATAAGAAAAGAAAATTCTATGATAGGTTTCTTTTTGCATGCCCTATGAATCTAGACGCAGAAGCACACGACGGCGGTGAAGATACATTCAACGCAAATAAAACATACAATTGATTATATTTCACGCCCTACGTACCCAACCCATACATGATAATGCCGAATATTTTTAGGTTTCATAGATTATATATATATATATATATATATATATATATATATATATATATATATATATATATATATATATATATATATATATATATATATATATATATATATATATATATATATATATATATATATATATATATATATATATATATATATATATATATATATATATATATATATATATATATATATATATATATATATATATATATATATATATATATATATATATATATATATATATATATATATATATATATATATATATATATATATATATATATATATATATATATATATATATATATATATATATATATATATATATATATATATATATATATATATATATATATATATATATATATATATATATATATATATATATATATATATATATATATATATATATATATATATATATATATATATATATATATATATATATATATATATATATATATATATATATATATATATATATATATATATATATATATATATATATATATATATATATATATATATATATATATATATATATATATATATATATATATATATATATATATATATATATATATATATATATATATATATATATATATATATATATATATATATATATATATATATATATATATATATATATATATATATATATATATATATATATATATATATATATATATATATATATATATATATATATATATATATATATATATATATATATATATATATATATATATATATATATATATATATATATATATATATATATATATATATATATATATATATATATATATATATATATATATATATATATATATATATATATATATATATATATATATATATATATATATATATATATATATATATATATATATATATATATATATATATATATATATAAATCTCTTACCAATATTATATATCTCTATATATTTATATATTATATATATCACAAAATATATATATATATATTATATATACACTATATATATAATATATATCAAATCTCTCACAAAATGGAGTCTAGTTCCGCTTCACAAACGCAATCTACCGGTATTGGTTCCACAAGTGAGGCGGCAACGGTGGTGGAAATAATAACGGATCATAAAAGAACGGCTCCCGTATTTCAACACTTTCAATTGGTTAAGTTGTCGAATGGTGTTGTTAAGGCTCGGTGTAATTATTGTCACAATCTCTTTAAAGGTGCAAACTCATGTATTTCAAACACTTTGGACCTTGAAGAACATATTCACCATGAAGAAGTTGAAGAAGGTACATCCTTATCACTTTCCGATGAAGAGATTGCACTTGATGAAGCTCAAGCTCAACCAATCCCACTTGATGAAGATTGAAGATGAAGACCATTTGAAGACTATGTATTTGTTTCAAGACTATGTATTTGTTTCAAGACTTTGTATTTGTTTCAAGAAGACCAATCAAGACAAATGAAGACAATTTGAAGACAACTTTGAAGACAATGATGAAGACAATGATGATTGAAGACTTTGAAGACTTGTTATTTAATTTGTTTAAGAATTTGTATTTGTTTGAAGACTTGTTATTTGGTTTAAGACATTGTCATTTGGTTGAAGACATTGTATTTGGTTGAAGACATTGTATTTGATTGAAGACTTTGAACTTTGTTGAAGATTAAGATGATCTATAATAAAAGTATGCATTTTCGACGAAAAAAGAATGAATTATAGTGAATTATTAGTGAATTTTTAATTATTTCAAGTGTTTTTTGTGAAGTAACTTGGAGTTTTTTGTGTTAATTCACTAGATATTATCATTATGAAGGTATTTAAGGTCTTATGGCTCGGTGTATTAACAATCAAGTGGCCCAAAATCGAATTACGATGAAAAAAAGTGGCCTTAACGGCCGTTAAATGAATTATAGTGAATTATTAGTGAGTTTTTAATTTTTTTCAAGTGTTTTTTGTGAAGTAACTTGGAGTTTTTTGTGTTAATTCACTAGATATTATCATTATGAAGGTATTTAAGGTCTTATGGCTCGGTGTATTAACAATCAAGTGGCCCAAAATCGAATTACGATGAAAAAAAGTGGCCTTAACGGCCGTTAAATGAATTATAGTGAATTATTAGTGAGTTTTTAATTTTTTTCAAGTGTTTTTTGTGAAATAACTTGGAGTTTTTTGTGTTAATTCACTAGATATTATCATTATGAAGGTATTTAAGGTCTTATGGCTCGGTGTATTAACAATCAAGTGGCCCAAAATCGAATTACGATGAAAAAAAGTGGCCTTAACGGCCGTTAAATGAATTATAGTGAATTATTAGTGAGTTTTTAATTTTTTTCAAGTGTTTTTTGTGAAATAACTTGGAGTTTTTTGTGTTAATTCACTAGATATTATCATTATGAAGGTATTTAAGGTCTTATGGCTCGGTGTATTAACAATCAAGTGGCCCAAAATCGAATTACGATGAAAAAAAGTGGCCTTAACGGCCGTTAAATGAATTATAGTGAATTATTAGTGAGTTTTTAATTTTTTTCAAGTGTTTTTTGTGAAATAACTTGGAGTTTTTTGTGTTAATTCAATAGATATTATCATTATGAAGGTATTTAAGGTCTTATGGCTCGGTGTATTAACAATCAAGTGGCCCAAAATCGAATTACGATGAAAAAAAGTGGCCTTAACGGCCGTTAAATGAATTATAGTGAATTATTAGTGAGTTTTTAATTTTTTTCAAGTGTTTTTTGTGAAATAACTTGGAGTTTTTTGTGTTAATTCACTAGATATTATCATTATGAAGGTATTTAAGGTCTTATGGCTCGGTGTATTAACAATCAAGTGCCCCAAAATCGAATTACGATGAAAAAAAGTGGCCTTAACGGCCGTTAAATGAATTATAGTGAATTATTAGTGAGTTTTTAATTTTTTTCAAGTGTTTTTTGTGAAATAACTTGGAGTTTTTTGTGTTAATTCACTAGATATTATCATTATGAAGGTATTTAAGGTCTTATGGCTCGGTGTATTAACAATCAAGTGGCCCAAAATCGAATTACGATGAAAAAAAGTGGCCTTAACGGCCGTTAAATGAATTATAGTGAATTATTAGTGAGTTTTTAATTTTTTTCAAGTGTTTTTTGTGAAATAACTTGGAGTTTTTTGTGTTAATTCACTAGATATTATCATTATGAAGGTATTTAAGGTCTTATGGCTCGGTGTATTAACAATCAAGTGCCCCAAAATCGAATTACGATGAAAAAAAGTGGCCTTAACGGCCGTTAAATGAATTATAGTGAATTATTAGTGAGTTTTTAATTTTTTTCAAGTGTTTTTTGTGAAATAACTTGGAGTTTTTTGTGTTAATTCACTAGATATTATCATTATGAAGGTATTTAAGGTCTTATGGCTCGGTGTATTAACAATCAAGTGCCCCAAAATCGAATTACGATGAAAAAAAGTGGCCTTAACGGCCGTTAAATGAATTATAGTGAATTATTAGTGAGTTTTTAATTTTTTTCAAGTGTTTTTTGTGAAATAACTTGGAGTTTTTTGTGTTAATTCACTAGATATTATCATTATGAAGGTATTTTAGGTCTTAAGGCTCTATGTATTAACAATCAAGTGGCCCAAAATCGATTTACGATGAAAAAAATACCTCTAACGGCCGTTAAGTTCTGGAAGAAAAAAAAAAAAAACGGTTCCTGAGGAACCGGTTCCGAACCGAACCGATTCCGAACCTATATTTCGGTTCCATCGGTTCCGGTTTTCAAGACCAAGAACCGGTCCCGAACCGGTTCCGGTTCTTGAAGAACCGGTTCCAGTCAACGTTGACCAAGAACCGGTTCCTCAAGAACCGGTTCCTGAGGAACCGGATTCGGTTCCTATGCCCACGACTACCTATGGCTATGGCCACGTCTCTTGTGTGCACCAAAAGCTAATTGGTCTTGGATGATTTTTATTTTTCAGAGAACATAAATATTTAATTTGAATTACGTACATACTAACATATTTTTGCAAAATATAAGTATTCAATACATAATTATAAGAAAAATACATAATTATAAGAAAAATGATAAATCCTCCTAACTCAACCTCCTAAATAATTTCCTAACTATATGATCATCATGACACTTGGTAAAAATCAAAGAAAGAGAATAAGTGGATTATACTTGTCATGTTTTAAGGTTTTTAAGAAGATTATTAGGAGGATATATTTAGGGTCCCTACCGTCTTCGACGGTGTATGGTGGAAGTTGAGATGTAGACTACCCCTACCAAAGATAAAGAGACTGTTTACAGGTTCTACCAAAAGTAGAAAATGACCTCTAGCCTTGCTGGGCATGAGGATCAAACCCTTTATCTCTGTCTTTAGAGACAAAAGCTCCAACCACTGATTCAACCCAGTTGGTTATTAGGACTTTAGGAGGATATATCATTTCTCTAATTATAATAGTCTCAAAACAAACTAAGGCCATCCATTTTGAATGACCAAATTAAAGCGATATTTAGGCACTTGACATAAAACCGCATATTAAAGAACATGAGTTGTTTAGATAGGGGACAACCTTGTTTTGACTACTCTCGACAAACTCAGCTCTGGTTAACTATCTCGGCTCGAGCATTCTTATATTTTTATTGTCATCACTATTTTCTTTGCCCCAGTTAATTAGATGACATTCTCTTTTTGCCCAACCATAAGAGGAAAAAAAAACGGGGGGAGGGTACCTCGTGTTTAGTTTACTACCATAATGAACGATATTATTTGAAGAAATGCAACTTTATATCGTATTACCAACAATGCTATGGCTAAAAGAAGAAAGTTGCACCCTATCAAGCAAATAACATGACCATCACTAAGCTTGAGCGACCCAAGTGTGAGGACAAACTGTCCCAAGCTCATACAACCTGTCAGAACCATACTAAACCAAATAGAAACCAACAGAGATCAGTTTGGTTTTTGGTTCTTCAACTTTTACAAGTACTTCTTCATTAAGTTCTCAGTTTTGGCCAGTCATGTTTGATTGAAGTCAAACCACTATCCTTTGTTCTTTATAAAAGTTAAAAAAGCTAAGTTGTATCTAGTTCACGATTTGGTTGAAGCTGAACTCATACCAATAACCAATTAGCACCTTTCAGACCCATGCACCTCAAAGAACATTGCAATAACTCCCAGGACAACTTGTACAACCCGTCTATACATAGCATGTTACTAGAAGCAGCTTCACATTTGTGACTTGAAAGAAATTTATACAACATCGTAGACACTAGATACAATGCATATAACAAGGGTACAATTGTGTGAAATGTGATCATTTGAGCTATGACTAGGCTAGCAAAGTTATGATTTTGGATCAAGTTCTCCTTCTAAAGTGTCAATTAGAAGGTTTAACTCATCAATGTCATATCGAAAAAGAAAGAGCCTGGAACTCCATGGACATGCACATATCTGCTTTGAATGTTCAAGGCAAGAGTATTTGTCAGGTGAGCACGGACAGCCGGCAGCGGAAAAGTACAAGTCATAAAAGCAAATAATGCATTCCCTTTTCACTGTACAGCCAAAATCTTCTTCCATTTTGCGCGACTGTGAAGCATTGCATAAGAACTCCCTCCTTAAGCTTTCTTGCCTCGTCCTCGACTGTTCAATGAAAACAAGGACCTTCTATTAATAGGTAACATGCGAAATCTATAACTTTTTCAAGCTAATTAGTACTTAGAAATGGAAAGGTGGCCATTTCGACCCATTTACTAATGAATGGGCCCAGTTTGATTGTGCCTCTCAAATAGGTCAAATAATAGAAAAAAATGATTTAAAGAGGGGAAAGGGTCACGCGTGTTGGAGGTTTCACCAAGTCTTTATTAAATGCATTCAACCTCCTAAATCCACACAAGGCTCCTACAAGTAACTGGTCGTTTAACCCATTACCCAGCCCGCCCATCTTGCCACATCTAACTAATTATGACTATTATGTGAGAACATCACATAGTCAAAAACTTGGAAAACCCAAGAGCCTCGAATGACCATTTGTGCCAAGCTGGATTAGCCTGGCTCTCGAAGCCTATGCTGGGGCTTCTGATTTTACAGAGAATGAGCATCTCCATGAGCCTAACGCACCTATTAGAGCCACATAGTATAATTCATGCTGTATAAATCCTACCAGTCTTCTCATACTTGTATCTTCTTATAAATAATTTTATTGTATAATACTAGCTTTTATTAGAATAATTTTAGAATTCTATGAGCTTATAAGAGATTAAGAGGTCATATGAGCCAAGCCACTAGTTGAGTTTCATAAGACTACACGAGTCAGTGACTTCAAGCCTTTACAAGCCAGCCAAGCCAAAGCTTTGGCTTTTGGTGAGACAATCACAATCCAAATGACAAGACTGTACCTTTGCCAACCTATCTACAAACCCCACAACCATTTCGCCTTTATTTAAGTGCAAACCAATTGCAAGTTCACGTTCGTTATACATTAACATCAGATTTTCTTAGTGTCACATTTGTAAAGAGATGGGATATAAGAATTAACCTTAAGAGCTCTTGTAAGCCAACCATCCTTTCCACATGGATTATTCCACCCTTGTTTTCGAAAGTCCCGTATTGATTTGGCAGCCTCTCTGACCCCCTCCATCAACAGTTTGTCATAGGAGATGGATGTCTTCCTATGCATCGCACTGTATGTTTCTACAGTCAGCTGTCCATGAGGCAACCAGTCAAGGGGTGCCAGGTTGACCTTCTCAGAAACACTATAGCCAGTATCAAATCCAGAATAGTACGCTCCAGGGAAGATAAGCACAAACTGCTTCGGATTGTGTACACAACGATAGACAGGTATACCCTCTGCTTTCAAGGTAGAGGGTGAAAGTTGTGTGACCTGTAAAAGTGCTTGAAAACTCATTACATAGGTAGATGCTATATACAATGAAGTTTTGCTTCATCAAATCCTTGTATACACTTCTCCATACCATGAAAATTGAGAGATTTGATCGAGTGATCACAGAGTTCTAGAAAAATGTTCGATTATTAGTTAAACTATTAATCAATCAAAATACACATAGATGGCAATTTCAACCCATTTACGTATACATGAGTCTTTGGGGTATAGTTCTATCAATAGCATGATAAAACAAAAACAAGAGTTAACTAAACAGGTCACAAAAACCTCCTATATCACTTTATTTAAAAAATAAACTATTTATGAATACTACTAATTTTAGAGATATTTTTTGATACACTAATTATGTATAATATCTACTATGTCATTTTGGTAATCATATTTGACCAATATAAAAAATACACATTTTGACCCAAACCAATTTTGATTTGTTACCAAACCCACCCAACCTACCCTTTTTACTACCTATATATGCCTAACAAAAAATTTGAATATTGCAGACCCAACTTAATGACCAAATTCTCGAGAGAAATGGGAAACAGGCCATTACAGTTAACAATATTCTCCATTTGATAATAATATTTGACAACTAGAAAATACTCATTTTGACCCAAACTTGTTTTGATGTGTTACCCAAACTGCTCAACCTTACCCTTTTTACTACCTCTAAAAATACCAAATAAACAAATGGAATCTTGTAGACCCAACTCAATGACCAGGTTCACAAGAAAAATGACAAACTGGACAGTGGACACCGTATTCAACAAAATTTTCATTTTGATACACATATTTGACCAATAAAAAAGTACTCATTTTGACCCAAACCCGTTTTGACATGCCCCAACCTACCCATTTTACTACCTATTCTTGCAGACCAACTACATGACCAAACTCTCAAGAGAAACTGCAAATATACAATAACAATAACGATGCCCAATCCCGCTAGAGGGAGGGGTGTGGGGTAGGTGGGATATAGACAGTCATATCGCTACCCGAGGGTAGAGAGACCACTTCCAGAAAGACCTCCGGCACGCAAAAAGGCTACTGTATTCAACAAAATTTGAGAACCGTAAATGTAAGTATGAAGTTGTGAGAAAAGCAGAAACATTGGTCCTATATATTGTATACCATGCCAACTATTTAATCATTTGAAAGCGGAATACGTTTTCCCCAAAAGTAAAAACAAAATATAGGTTGTACATGAGCCGGGGTATCATATAGGTTGGAGGTGATCTGCACACCACCTTTTTTTAGCCGTACACCACCAAATGTGCTTCACATTATGGTACAGCACAACACCCTAAAGCACGTTTGGTGGTGTATAGCTAAATAAAGGTGGTGTATGGATCATCAGCCATATAAATTTAGTGACAATGGAGATGAGTTGGTACTCACTAGCTTATGGAACAATTCAGGATGTCCCGCCAATTCTGGGAAGCTTTTCTTCAGTAATGCTTCACATTTTAGGTGATATTTACTAGGGACGCCATACCAGATTCTTGAAGCACCAAAATGCATGTAACTGAGGGAGTACAATTGGTGCTCTTCAACTTTCTGGAAAAACAATAACAAATCAGAATATAGACATCGACAACTCACTAAACACAAAGCAATGATATCCTATATGGTCAGATAAATACCATAAATATAGGTAGTCACAACACATGCGGGTTGGGTAAAGGGGTGGTAAATCAAGTTCTGGTCAAAACAGGTCACTTGTATATGTACGTCAAATGGGTCAACACTTGGTCTATGTTTGAATTCGTAAGACTAGTTTACTAAATACAATTACAAAATCATCATATTGTAATTATATAAGAATTCCTTTTCAATAGAAAGCTTTTAGACACTTTTACTGGACACAATTAGGCTATTTAATCCGTTCGACCGATAGACCCATTTATTTTAGCGAAACTTTATGTAAACTATTTGACAATATATCAACTGAATACAACCCAACCAGTTTCCATATAATTTTAATTAAAACTGCCACATCTGATCATAAAAGCTCTCGATGTCTTCTTGCTCAATACAGAAATCAAATCTTACCCAACAAATGGATGAAAAGCACATTCCCACATCCATACGTGGGGACAAAACGGCAGTATTGTCACTATCAAAACAAAGAAGAGAACCAGGCAGCTTAGGGGTATTATGTAGATTCCAACAAGATTTCGTGTACTCAGATTGACCATCATCAACAAGTGATGGTAAGTCCGCCTCCAGATTATGACCACACAGCACCTATAATAATTTAAATTTGAATGAGAAATTTAGCAATCATTCCAGGGGATAGTGCAATATACTACTTAGGGTATCAATATACCAAGTTATTCGTTGGGCCAATTGTGTCGGTCCTTCTACTAATCAAATTTTCTTTCACCAAAAACAGATGACAACATACCTGGATTTCCTCAGTCGGATGTTGAACAATCCGCCAATACTCTCCCTCAATATTTTCCCACGGTGGAGTCCTAAAATCAGTAAAAATATCCTTCTTTTGAAAATAATTCTGTTTGAAATGCTCCGCGTACCCCCTGAATGTTCGCAAAGTAAACTCTGGACCACGTTTAAATTCGAAGTTATCAGACCCATTCTCTATTTTGGTCCGAATTCTCCTATTTCCATCCGTTTGTTCAATAATTTCATTAAGTTTCCTCTTTGAATGCAGATCTTTAAGTGCGTCAATTGACTGGAGGTGGGTACTGAACCTAGAAGATTCAAATTTAGTTCCCCTTATAAGACATGGTGGCTTCCAGGATTTGGGAGGAATGATACGACAAATTCCATATTCTTCAGCTTTCGGACGTATCTTTGCAATATACTTGAAAATATCTTCAAATTCCTGTCACAAAAGGTCAAAGCTCTACTATGAAGATAAATGAAGGTGAACATTGGAAATACTATCACTATTTAAAACAATTACCACTTCTTCTGGCTGAAAAACAGGAGTATATTCTACTACTGGCCTGCAGGCATCTTCTGGACGCCAACGTGCAATAACCTATAAATGTCCTCATCTAAGCTTAAGTGTAACAAAGCGAAGGAAACGACAATTAAATATCACACTGATTGAAAGACATTATTTCTAACCTTCTGGCAACCTGAACCCCCAAGAATAACTCCTTTTGGAAGGGTATTTTCTACAGAATTATTCTGCAAGAGGAAGCGATTATCGACTGCTATCAGAATCATTATATATTCCTAATAAACCATATAAGACATCACCGACATATGTGCTGCTAATCTTCTGTAAATTACAGTGATAAACTTCTTACTTCAGTAATGTAAAAGCAATATTTACATTAAACCTAACCTAAACAAACCTTTTATAGCTATCATAGTCCTATTTCTTCAAGTCTACCACTCACTCAAGCTTTGCCACCATAGCCAAAACAGATGATAACAATTTTGATGGATATGAGGGAAACTGAGAAAGATATCATATCACTAACGTATACAATATAATTCATCTTTTGTGGATTATAAGGTTGTAATCTATAATTCTATATTATCTCTCGAAATTAAGTGAATTTTCTTTGATTTTATTTAGCAAACTATATCCTACTGGGGTCACACTGAAGCTTTCCTTTCGACTCATGTATTCGCTAATCTGTCATTGATCTAGTTAATGAAACTGCAAATTAAGTATAAACCCAGTTGAAAAAGAGAAGAGAAAGAAGAGTTTGACCGTCTTAAGATGTTTACTATCCCCTTTCTTCAGGTTGATGGGTTGAGTTTTAAGTACCCATGGCCTTTGCTTAACAGACTTTTGAAGCTTTTCAAAATCAGCTATCTTGGAAGCAGCTTCAACGGGCTCTACAAAGTTATAAGGTTCGTGGTCCTTCTTTGTCCACTTCAGCGTGAAAGGCCTAACAGAGACAAAACCGGGTGGGCTTCGCACTTCATCATCGGTTTTCCTACTAGATACTCTGCCATCACTGGTCATTATTCCTGTGTGAAAGCAGATAAAGATCAAGCAAGCAATTTGATGTCATCTATCAAGTTTAACGGAACATGATATAAAACCAAAAGGATATTTACATAACCTATAATGCCTACTCTACGAATTATTGTATAATGACATCTCACAGTTAAAGAATACGCTATAAAAAGTTCATTAATCATCAAGGGCATTGAGAAAGTGGAACTTATATCGTGGCTACTAAAAATATGTACTCACCCCGTCCCATAATAAGTTTCCACAAAAAAAAAACAAAGAAAAGAAACCAAAATTTAGGAAATGTCGTAATCATTTCATTGTGCAAAAAAAAAATATGACAATATTACCATTGCTTTTTACGCACACTCCTATAATCAGTTATGTAGAAAGGTAAAATAAGGGTAGAATAGTAAAATTTAATATATTACTTTTGGAAGTAGATACTTATTTTTGGGACAAACTATAAATCAAAAGGTGGACACTTATTTTGGATGGGAAAAGTATAATAAAATGGAGCTCATACAAATTACATGGCACTTGCTACTTATGATAAATGGTTTACTACGGCTATGACATAAAAAGTATCTTTGGAAAAACTAGATGCATCTGGAGCTTGTGGCATGACCTTTAGTTTGAATAAATGTGTTCGGCAAAAATAGCTTCAACTAGAGATTATAAATATCGAGGTTGCAAAACAAATTGAACATTAAAGTGTGTCATTCATGAGTCATTCGGCTGGAAAGTTGTGGTTGTTCATTCACAAAAAGCTGAACTTTCTCATTTGAACTATTTAAATGTCTTATAAGACTTTTTAATCACAATGAGACACAATATATTACTACTTTTCGATCGTAATGCTTCTAGTAGTATATTAGATACTTAGTTTGCATTCATTCTGTGTTGATTTATCTCAAAATGAACGAACACGAACATACCAGTTTTCTTAAAAAACGAACATGAACATCTAACACGGCTTTATGTTCAGCTACCCACAGTTCGTTTATAACCCTAAATATAAGATACATACAGAGAAAGTCAAACAAATAAAACTGAAAACGTGAAATACAAATAATCTGGGGGTACTTAAGTTAATTACTACATACTATTCAGTTTATTATAAGTTTAAGCTCTCTCTGTACCTGAAGCTAATAATTTGGGGGTTATATAACACACAAATATCAGAAATAATAATAAATAATTAAATATAAAAATAAAAACTTATCAAAATACAGAATTAGAATAAAAAGAGTTATGAAGTAATGTATACCGTACAAATGACGCTCAGGAAATGATGTCGGCGGTGAGATTACGGTGGCGCTATTGAAGTGAAGTGAAGTGGCAATGGCGGTGGAGAGAATTAGCAACTTTTGTTTTTCTTTTATTTTTAAATATTATTGTATCATACTCAACCCGCCTTATGATTACGAACTAATGAATGCCAAATAATGTTGTGTTCTATTTAGTTCGTTTAATTTTTTTATAAATAGGAAGTTTAACATGATGTCATTTGTACATTTCTGGTACTATAGTTCTTTTTTTTATTTTATTTAGAAAACCAACTTTAATATGTTTTTCTTTTAAATATCAGATTTTGAAGAAGTTTAGTTACTTTCTAAGGTACATCTGTATATATAACTAACGTGTTTTATGCATCGGGTTTGATAAGTAAGTCTAATCGATCAAAAACAAAATTACTTGTTTTGTAGCGTTAAGTGCACTAACATTATCAGAATTTAGTTAGTAACAATAGACGCTAAAATAGATGGTGTGTAGATTGGTTCGTATATATGTGAGCGAAAAATCCCAAAATCTTGAATCCCTGTACCAAAACGATGTTAAACAAAATGGGATTGAAACTTGATGAAACACTCTTCTGATTATACACGAATTTATTTGGTATATGAATGGGATAATAATGAAAAGAAAGCACAGAGAACTTTTTGGGAGTATTTTTAAGTAATGCCTTACTTCAAACTGAAAGCTTACATATATAGTAGAAATATCCAAACTACCCACTACTGCACTAACTAGAAAATGGGAAAATATTAAGCATAAAAATAGCTAATACTATGGGTCACGTAGACCTCTTCTTGTCTACTAAAGATAACGTGCAAAACTAACAAAACCAAGTCAAACAAATTGTCCACTTCAGCTGCCAAGTTGTACTCCACATAAGCTGCTACTACGATGATATTTAAATTCAATACCCTCTCTAAATATCATAATCCTCCATTCCAATAGCTTTCACATGCTTTAGCAGGCTTGCTCCAGATAAACTCTTCGTCAGTGCATCTGCAACTTGTTCTTCTGACTCCACATGTTTCATGTCTATCTCACCCTTTAGTACCTTCTCTCTTATGAAGTGATAATGAATCTCGATGTGTTTCGTACGAGCATGAAACACCGGGTTTTGTGCTAACTTGATTGCTGAAATGTTGTCACACCAAAGTGTCACAGGATAGTTAGTATTCTGGTTTAAACTTCTCATCAATTCAACTAGCCACACACTCTCTTGAGCTGCCATTGTTGCAGCCCGATACTCGGCTTCTGTAGTTGACAGTGACACCGTTGGCTGTCGTTTACTGCACCAAGATACTGGTCCTGAACCAAGTATAAAGACATACCCGGTTGTCGACCTTCTACTATCCAAATCTCCACCATAGTCAGCATCACAGTAACCTTCCAACTTGGGCTCAACACCTTTTCCATACTTGACACCCTTACCAACAGTAGCCTTCAAGTACTTAAATACTCCTTTTATGGCTGCCATATGAGACTTCCTCGGGTCCTGCATAAATCGACTGAGTACACCCACAACAAATGAAATGTCGGGCCTTGTGTGGGTGAGGTATATAAGGCTGCCTACCATCTTGCGATATGTTGAAGGGTCTTCCAACTTTCTGCCTTCATCAGTATACAATTTAACATTTCTATCCATGGGAGAAACTGCAGGCTTACAAGTAGCCTGCCCAAACCTGTTTAGCAAGTCCAATGTATACTTATTTTGATGCAGCACAATCCCATCTTCTGCATACTGCAATTTCAATCCAAGGAAGTGTTTGAGCACTCCCAAATCCTTCATCTTAAAGCGAACAGACAAATTCTTCTTCAACAAGTCAACCTCTTCATCGACATCCCCTGATATTATTAAATCATCAACATATACTAAAATGAACACAACCTTCTCACCTAGCATTTTCACGAATAGACTTGAATCGGCTGAGGTGAGTTGATAGCCACTCTGCTCTAAGAAAGCTGCTATCTTTCCAAACCACGCTCTCGGGGATTGCTTCAAGCCATAGATGGCTTTCTTCAGTTTACACACAAAATCAGGATGATCTTCACTTTCGAAACCCATAGGTTGTGTCATGTAAATAACATGATCTAGCTCCCCGTATAGAAATGCATTATGCACATCCATTTGCCAAAGTTTCCATCCCTTTGAGGCTGCCAAAGCTAACAAAACTCGCACAGTTGTAATCTTGGCTACATGACTAAATGTGTCATCGTAGTCAAGGCCTTGTTGCTGATTAAAACCTCTGGCCACTAAGCGGGCCTTATACCTCTCAACTGACCCATCAGCTCGTTGCTTAACCTTATAGATCCATTTACAAGGGATTGGGCTTACATCAACAGGTTTTAAGACAAGATCCCAGGTCTGATTACTCAACAAGGCATCCATCTCAGACTTCATGGCAGCAACCCATTCATCTTTCTTAGTTGCCTCATCATAATTTTCGGGTTCCTGCAATACATCAGCAGCTATAGCTACACGTGCATACACATTTGCATACTTTGGGTTTGGTTTGTGTTGTCTTTGTGATCTTCTAGCAACAGGTTCAATGACAGGTTCATTGTACACCTGTTCATGAACTTGATCATCCACAGAATCTTCATCGACCTCAACTTCTTTAAAGTTCAACTTAGCAAGTGATGAATCAACCTTTTCTACCAAGTCCTTTGAATCTTCAAGTGCTTCATTCTGTGATCCCCACCATGAGGACATCTCATCAAATACAACACTTCTTGAGATGTGCACTTTGCCCGAATTTGGTTCAATGCACCTCCAACCCTTTCTCTCCGAATCATACCCTACAAAAATACACCTGGTTGCCTTTTTCTCTAACTTGTGACGCAAGTGATTTGGAACAAAAGCATAACAGACACAACCAAATACACGGAAATAATGCACATTTGGTTTACTTTGAAATAACCTTTCAAATGGAGATGTATACCTCAAGCTCTGTGAGGGAGTTCTATTGATTACATAGCATGCAGTTCTCATACCTTCTTCCCAAAACCGACTTGGTAGATTCTTTCCGTGTAACATGCTTCTCATAACTTCAGCGAGATGCCTATTCTTACGCTCAGACACCCCATTTTGTTGTGGCGTGTTTGGGCAAGTAAATTGCCTCTTGATTCTGCGATCCTTAAGGTATTGATCAAATACAAACGATGTGTACTCACCTCTATTATCAGATCGTATGCATTTGATCTTTTGTCCTGTTTCTCTTTCAGCCTCTGACTCAAACTCCTTAAATTTTGACAGGACACACGATTTCTCCTTCATAAAATATATCCACGTAAACCTTGAGTAGTCATCAATAAAGATTACTGCATACCTGGAACCATTAGTCGAGGCTTGTCTTGCTGGACCCCAGCAATCTGAATGAATAAGTGCAAGCGGCTCTTTTTCTCGATGACTTGATGAAGAGAACACTCTTTGATGTGCCTTCCCATACTGGCACCCTGCACACACAACTTCTTTATTCACTTCAAGCTTTGGAAGCCCGGCTACTAAGCTCTTCTCCATCATCATCTTCAATTTGTCAAAACCAACGTGTCCTAGTCGACAATGCTACAAATCTGCACTCTGCACATCTTTGGTTTTCTCAACATAGGCACTCTCTGCTGATAGTACATACACCGTCTCCTTTTTGTGACCCGTCAAAATTGGAATTGAGGGTGTCACAAATTCCTTGTACACATGAACTTCTTCAGGCCCAAACAGCACGAATTTCTTCTCGGCAGTCAATTGCGGGACGGATAGAAGATTTTTCTTCATGCCGGGCACATGATATACACCTGTTAACTCCATCTTACACCTTCTATGTAACATCCGTGAAATTTGACCGTTTGACTTTACGTGCAATTTGACTAACAATTTAAGTTAATGAAATATTTGGGTCGTTTTGTGACTAAATGACAACGTGGTATATTCGTCGGGTCGATAATACGTTTTAATCGGTGTTTAAATGCCTAACGTTTGTATTATGGCTTGTGAAGGAAACGGGTCGGCCCGTGGGTAGTCCAAGACCCACCAGCCCCAAGACCCATTTCCCCTCCCCCTTATCCTTTCCCTTTCATTTTCTTATCTTTTCTATCTATCTATCTATCTCTTTTCTCTCTTTCTCTCTAAGTAAAAAGGGCAAGACCCATTTCAATCTTCTTCACCATTTTTGCATCAAATTAGTGTTGGAACGGTCTTAACATAGAAATCATAGCCATCTTCATCTCGTTTGCTTCCTATTGGAGAATCAAAAGCCAAGTCTTACATTTTTACCCATTTTGACCTAATTTCGGGTTCTAGCTCAAAAGGAGGTTTTGGTAAGTCAAATTCATCCCATTTATGCCTATTTATGTTTGTTTATGCATTTCTAGTCATCTTGAACAATTGCAAGTCTTGAATCGAGTCAAAAGACGATTTGGGTCAAATTAGGGTTTCGATTAGGGTTAGAGCGATTTGTTATGATTTTGATGTTTTGGGTCGAATTTGTGGATTGGGTTGTGTTTATTTATGGTTAATGGTGTTTATTTATGCTTCAAATTGAGTTACAAGTTCCTACAAATCGATTTGAGTTGGTTTGGGTCGAATTTAAGGGTTTTGGGTTGTTGTTGCTGCTGCTGGTGCTGCTTGTGATTCTGGCCAGAAAAGGGCCACTGCGGCGCAGTGGCTTAGGCCTAGCCCACTGCGGCGCAGTGGCTAAGGTCTGCCCAGTTTCTGGTTAGCCCACTGCGGCGCAGTGGCTTAGGCCTAGCCCACTGCGGCGCAGTGGCTAAGGTCTGCCCAGTTTCTGGTTAGCCCACTGCGGCGCAGTGAGCTTGGCAAAGGCTCACTGCGGCGCAGTGAGTTGTTGCTGTGAAATTGTGCGCGTCGATTTTCAAATGCTAATAACTTTTGATCCGTAAGTCCAAATAAGTTGTATGACCTATCGTTAGAATCGTGAAAGAGTCTATTTTCTTGTAGTAACATTCTTTTTGCGTGAAACTTCTCCCATTTCAAAAAGTGTCGAGTCAAAGTGTCTTATTCTTGCTCGTTTAAGTTGTAAAGGCGTCTAGGGTTTTCGATTTGACCTAATTGTGCTAAACCAACTTGTTTAAGATTGTATAGTTGACATTATGGTATTATGATGTATATTTATAGGTTGTGGCCATGCGGATCCTATTACTCGTTATTAATCTTTTATTAACTCGACTTAAGCTTCCTTGCCGATCAAGGTGAGTTTCGTATCTCCCTACTCGCTTGAGATTCGGGCTGAAAAGTGTAAACCTGGCATGTTTACTTGCATTTATTGATTGATTGATTGATTGTATTGGTTGTTGGATTGATGTGACGTTTCTTTTCGTTTGATTGGTTAAATTGGTTTGAGTATTGAATTGTTGAGATGATTATCACATTTGAATGACTTAGTTTATGTTTGTTAAGTATCTATTAATATTAGGATAGATGTACATACATGAAAGTCGGTTATGCCTTCGTCGGGTTTTAGATGTGGTGGGAAGGCTGCGGGTGACCCTATATATAAGCATCTGAGACTCGAAGGAAGTAGAACCCTCTGAAGTATATGTACGTATAGTTGGTTTGAATTGTGGTTAGTGGCTTATGATTGACGATTATTGATTATTGGTTTATGACTGACGACTATTAAATTATTGGTTTATGGTTCATCATATGTTGATTGATTTGGTTTATGTTTTGGTTAAGTATTACATTATTATTAGGATAGACGTACCTACATGGAAGTCGGTTATGCTTTCATTGGGTTTTAGATGTGGTGGGAAGGCTGCGGGTGACCCTATATATAAGCATCTGGGACTCGAAGAAAGTAGAATCCTCTGAAGTATATGTACGTATAGTTGGTTTAAATTGATTGTTGGCTTATGTTTGTCGTATATTGACTATTGATTCACGTTTGACGAATATTGATTGATGACTCAGGGTTGGCGAATATTGATTATTGATTCATATTCATCGTATATCGATTGTTGGTTTACGGTTTATGCATTTACATTTGATTGTAAGCATTGCATACATTATTGTTGGACCCTCGGCAGGGGATTTGCCGGCATCCTGGTGCATAGATGTATGCACCCGTTTTGGATGTAGTCTTGACCCCGAGTATATAGACATATATATCTCGATGATTTTGAGATACAGCCTTGTCCATTGCGATGGCAGAAGGGTATCGTTGCATAGGTGACTGAAGGTCACGCTCAGGATAGGCATATTGGCTTATTCATGCATTCCGGCATTTGCATTGATACTCATATCATTTATGCATTTCTTATTTACACATTTACTGGTCTTGTGTAATCTTGTTGTTGGGCGACGTTGTGTTATGTAGAGGCTCACTGTAAGTCATGTCTAGCCTCTATTCTTATATTGTGATTATTGATGTTGGTTCCTTACGAACCATTATTACGAACTCACCAACCTTGTGTTGACTATGCTTAGTACACTTTTCAGGTAACCAGGTTATTCAGGACGTGGAGTTTGATTGTTTGCTTACTGTTGAACCCGGACTGGACCGATATGGATCAAGGATCCATTTGCCTTATGTTGCATTGTATCTAGGATTGATAGCCTTCTTTTGTTGTCGTTTGTAATCTTGATGTTTACTCGCTCCTGTTGTATTTTGAGACTTGTTCCCCTTATTGTATGGATTCACTGAATCCTCTAATTGCATTTAGTTTGTTCTATTGTAATTCCACCTGGTGCTATGTGATTTTCGTGATATTCCGAGCCTCGGCTTGGGGTGTTACAGAATGGTGGCCCATGCGTGGTCGTAGAGAATTAGGCGGTTTGACCTAGACTACGGCTTAAGTTAAAACTCTTCATATAGCATGCATGGTTAGGAAATTCGTGTGCAATGTGAATTATGTGAATCCCCTTGTGAGTTCGTAGTTAAGACCACTTATGTGATGGCTTGAATTCAATGTGATGAATGTGGAATGGATACAATGTGGTTAATGTGTGCTTTGATTAAATTTGACTGTCATTAATATGGATTGTTGTTATTGATTGGTGCTAGTTTGATGATTTAGAGCAAAATGAAGTTATGTTATTAACTTAGTATAATATTGTGGCAACCCTAAAGGAACCCGATCAACTCTTTTATGGTCACCCAATATTATAACAAGTTAATAACATCATGGATTACGCATGCTTGGCTTAGAGTATAATAAGGAACCGATATGCTTAATGGGAGTTGATTAGGTGGAGGGTTAGCCGTTGGTACACCCTGTATACATACCCGGTCAATAACTAGAGAGCATATCGAATTCGGATTATACTTTAAACCACTCGTGTTAAGTGACTTGTTTTATCTGCTTGTAATGAGATGTGTTTAATACGAGTAATTGGTTTTGACGATGGTTAATTGTTGTGAACTTGGCATGAGAACATGATAGATAACGATTATTTGAGAACTTTGATATACTGTGCTTAGTGTAGTAATGTGAAACACGTAGGGTATGTGGTATGATAACATGATATATGACAGTTAATTGAGAATAATTATGTGTTGGCCTTAGTAAGAAACATTGAACATGTGTAGTGTGTCGACGTTAAAACACTCACTAATAAGGCGGTTAACATGAGAGAAACTGTGAAGCTAACCCCCGGGTCATAAACTCTAGAACTACTACTATTATTGGATTTAGTGGTGGAATGACATGTTGACTAGTATGATTTAGTAACATATATGTTATGCATGTGTGATGTGTATGTATGTATGTATGTATGTATGTATGTATGGCCCGTAGTGGTCAAGTTGAAATCGTAAATGCTTTTGTTGTAATTTGACTTAAACGTGTTGATAAACGGTTAGGATACAACGTGATAGATATGTTGATATGCACCCTAAGAAAGTATCAAGGTTGTAAACATCCTAACTCATATGTATTATAAACAAATGATTTTCCGACACTAATGATGTTAACCGTAATTGGTAAACAATAGGGATATGTTGCTTAACAGTATGTGAAATTGAACATGTGTAGTGTGTCGACGTTAAAACACTCACTAATAAGGCGGTTAACATGAGAGAAACTGTGAAGCTAACCCCCGGGTCATAAACTCTAGAACTACTACTATTATTGGATTTAGTGGTGGAATGACATGTTGACTAGTATGATTTAGTAACATATATGTTATGCATGTGTGATGTGTATGTATGTATGTATGTTATACATGTGTGTATGTATGTATGTATGTATGTATGGCCCGTAGTGGTCAAGTTGAAATCGTAAATGCTTTTGTTGTAATTTGACTTAAACGTGTTGATAAACGGTTAGGATACAACGTGATAGATATGTTGATATGCACCCTAAGAAAGTATCAAGGTTGTAAACATCCTAACTCATATGTATTATAAACAAATGATTTTCCGACACTAATGATGTTAACCGTAATTGGTAAACAATAGGGATATGTTGCTTAACAGTATGTGAAATTGAACATGTATGAGACATTGTTAAACTTGGCTGCAAGCATGATATAACGTAGCCGGTAATACACGTGTAAAATGTATTAGTAAATGGACGATTGTATAAATGAAGTTAACAAGTTAGTTTATTTTGTAGGATGTATTGACATGATTACATGAATTAAAGATAACCAATGGTAATGAACTTAACATGATAAAATAATAAGTAACAAATTTCATAGGATTCTAACACTCTTACCTTAGTTTAATGATATGAAATGAGTATGTTATATGGTATGAGAGCATTAATTACTTGTGTGACTAATATGTGAGCATTGTGAGGCTAACTTTCGGGTCAACGCGTTACTTACCTTGTAGAAAATGGTGAGATCAAGAAGGAATACGACTAGCCATAGCGATGAGCCGGATTTAGCAACCGTGATTGCCCAAGCAGTGGTAAACGCCATACCTACTATCGTAGCCCAAGTCACGGCAAGCCTTCAAAGAAGCAGTGAAACGCGTGAAGCTAGGGTAATTATGGACGATGAGAAGGTGTCGAGTAGAGTCTCATCGAAAAGGAAAGAAATCGGAGAATCTAGTGAGGCGAGGAGGACGGGCAGGTTTGACCCCAACGGTCATAATAAGGGTAGATTCAGGACGGCAATGGGACTGGCGAGGAGGCCTTACAAGGGACCTCATCCTTTCTGTAACTATTGTAACAAGCATCATCCTACTAATACCCAATGTGGAGCCTGCTTCAATTGTAATCGACTTGGACACATGTCCAAGAATTGTAGAGCACCGAGAGCGACACCATTGAATGTAACGCCTCTTCAAACCATCTATCCCCAAGCTGACCACCCTCGGAGCCATCAAGGTGTTTGTTTTGTGTGTGGTAGCCCCGACCACTACAGAGATGCTTGTCCTAGGTGGACTGAACCACAAGCCCAGGTGGCGGTTCCTCCCGAGCAACTACAAATAGTCGTTTATAACCAAAGCCGTGGCCAACAAGACCATCAAGTTCAACTTCGTAGCCGAGCTTTCGCAGAGAATGGCAAAGGAGACCAAAGTGATCCTAACGTCGGTTAAGGTACATTCCTCCTAATGGTTGTTATGTTACTACACTATTCGATATCGAACCGACTATGAATCTCGTTTACTCTAACGTTGCTCCTTTGAGTTACATTTCGTTCGTGTGTTTTGAAACCATATGTTTGCAATTTTGAATGTTTAGCGACTCACTAACTAATTTGCTCAAATATCCCGTGTATCTATTCCGACTCTAAAAGACGACAAAACTCCTCACGTACTGGGCGCCGTATGATATAAAGATTCTTGATGAAAAAGTGAGTATAACCTGAATGCCACCGAGTGAGACAGTTCTAAAGTTGTGTAGTAGGGTTACCAGTGTAAAAATACCTAACGGTAGGATTCTTAGGGCCCCGTGTAAGTTTTCCAACTCAGACGTCCTTAGAGCTACCGTCTCAAGAGTCTGAAAACTAACGTTGTCCTTGTTAATCTTGAGTCTCCCGAACGCTTTTCCGGGTGACTTATCGGGCTTGTCCCATCTCGATAGCTTAAATTTCGTATATGCTAAACTTCCCAACATCGCGCGCGTAGTCAAACCCTTATAAACTTCTGAAATGCGAAAAAGCTCGTAGTGAAAGACTGGGAGAGGGATTCGAAGGAAAATAACTCAGAATGGATTTCGCCATGAAGTTGCCGACGACAAGAAATGATCACGATACGGCGAGGTCGGTAAAAGGTGACAACTTGGCACATTAGTATGAAGGATAAATGGGTTAGGTGCACGAAGATTCGATTTCTGTCCTTCCATATAAAGGAAGTCGCTTAACTCCAATTCAGGGAGCCATCCAATAAACGACGGGCACTCAAACCGACTTGAGACTTGATCACATGCGAAGATAATGTACTTATAACCATGACGGCAATCCTGTGCAACGACGATTGTTACGCGAGTATTCGAATGACACTGGCCGAAGAACTAAGTAGTAGAGATGCTACTCCCCTTTGGGACGAACCAAGAATCAAAGAAAGCCAAAGTAGCGGGTTAGGACTTCTAATAGGAATGACAAGAATAACTTCTCAAGTTAAGAGAATAGCCCAGCTAGCTCACATGCTAAGTAAGGAGTATGCCGATGTGAGACTGAGACCGTTAGAGTTGAAAGGGGGTGATTTTGTACGTTTGAAAGTATCACAGGGGAAAGGCGTCATCCGATTCGTGAAGCGAGGCAAACTCGGGCTGAGGTATAATTGTCCTTTCAAGATCCTCGAAAAGGGTTGGAAAAGTTGCTTATCGAATAGAATTACCACAAGAGCTTAGCGGTGTACATGATGTGTTTCATATTTGCAACCTACGCGAGTGTTTGGCGGACCCTACATATCATGTGCCTATGGACAAGGTCAGGGTTGAGTCGAATTTGAATTTTATTGAAGAACCGGTAGAGATCTTGGACCGCCGAGCCAAGAAACTCAAGAGTAAACTCTACACGATCGATAGGGTTAGGTGGAAACGCTAGGCGCGGAGCCGAGTTCAGTTGGGAGCGAGAGGATCGCATGAAGTTTAAGTATCCGCATTTATTGGCTAATTAGGGTTTTGTTGAATTTCGGGACGAAATTCTTTCAACGGGGGAATAATGTAACATCCGTGAAATTTGACCGTTTGACTTTACGTGCAATTTGACTAACAATTTAAGTTAATGAAATATTTGGGTCGTTTTGTGACTAAATGACAACGTGGTATATTCGTCGGGTCGATAATACGTTTTAATCGGTGTATTAGCCCACTGCGGCGCAGTGGCTAAGGTCTGCCCAGTTTCTGGTTATCCCACTGCGGCGCAGTGGCTAAGGTCTGCCCAGTTTCTGGTTATCCCACTGCGGCGCAGTGGCTAAGGTCTGCCCAGTTTCTGGTTATCCCACTGCGGCGCAGTGGCTAAGGTCTGCCCAGTTTCTGGTTATCCCACTGCGGCGCAGTGGCTAAGGTCTGCCCAGTTTCTGGTTATCCCACTGCGGCGCAGTGGCTAAGGTCTGCCCAGTTTCTGGTTATCCCACTGCGGCGCAGTGGCTAAGGTCTGCCCAGTTTCTGGTTATCCCACTGCGGCGCAGTGGCTAAGGTCTGCCCAGTTTCTGGTTATCCCACTGCGGCGCAGTGGCTAAGGTCTGCCCAGTTTCTGGTTATCCCACTGCGGCGCAGTGGCTAAGGTCTGCCCAGTTTCTGGTTATCCCACTGCGGCGCAGTGGCTAAGGTCTGCCCAGTTTCTGGTTATCCCACTGCGGCGCAGTGGCTAAGGTCTGCCCAGTTTCTGGTTATCCCACTGCGGCGCAGTGGCTAAGGTCTGCCCAGTTTCTGGTTATCCCACTGCGGCGCAGTGGCTAAGGTCTGCCCAGTTTCTGGTTATCCCACTGCGGCGCAGTGGCTAAGGTCTGCCCAGTTTCTGGTTATCCCACTGCGGCGCAGTGGCTAAGGTCTGCCCAGTTTCTGGTTATCCCACTGCGGCGCAGTGGCTAAGGTCTGCCCAGTTTCTGGTTATCCCACTGCGGCGCAGTGGCTAAGGTCTGCCCAGTTTCTGGTTATCCCACTGCGGCGCAGTGGCTAAGGTCTGCCCAGTTTCTGGTTATCCCACTGCGGCGCAGTGGCTAAGGTCTGCCCAGTTTCTGGTTATCCCACTGCGGCGCAGTGGCTAAGGTCTGCCCAGTTTCTGGTTATCCCACTGCGGCGCAGTGGCTAAGGTCTGCCCAGTTTCTGGTTATCCCACTGCGGCGCAGTGGCTAAGGTCTGCCCAGTTTCTGGTTATCCCACTGCGGCGCAGTGGCTAAGGTCTGCCCAGTTTCTGGTTATCCCACTGCGGCGCAGTGGCTAAGGTCTGCCCAGTTTCTGGTTATCCCACTGCGGCGCAGTGGCTAAGGTCTGCCCAGTTTCTGGTTATCCCACTGCGGCGCAGTGGCTAAGGTCTGCCCAGTTTCTGGTTATCCCACTGCGGCGCAGTGGCTAAGGTCTGCCCAGTTTCTGGTTATCCCACTGCGGCG
>CM067168.1:143799268-143843053 GCA_034093135.1 Erigeron breviscapus
ATTCACGTTTGACGAATATTGATTGATGACTCAGGATTGGCGAATATTGATTATTGATTCATATTCATCGTATATCGATCATTGATGTTATGTTGATTTTATTGATTTATTGATTGATTGATTGATTGTATTGGTTGTTGGATTGATGTGACGTTTCTTTTCGTTTGATTGGTTAAATTGGTTTGAGTATTGAATTGTTGAGATGATTATCACATTTGAATGACTTAGTTTATGTTTGTTTATGCATTTCTAGTCATCTTGAACAATTGCAAGTCTTGAATCGAGTCAAAAGACGATTTGGGTCAAATTAGGGTTTCGATTTGACCTAATTGTGCTAAACCAACTTGTTTAAGATTGTATAGTTGACATTATGGTATTATGATGTATATTTATAGGTTGTGGCCGTGCGGATCCTATTACTCGTTATTAATCTTTTATTAACTCGACTTAAGCTTCCTTGCCGATCAAGGTGAGTTTCGTATCTCCCTACTCGCTTGAGATTCGGGCTGAAAAGTGTAAACCTGGCGTGTTTACTTGCATTTATTGATTGATTGATTGATTGTATTGGTTGTTGGATTGATGTGACGTTTCTTTTCGTTTGATTGGTTAAATTGGTTTGAGTATTGAATTGTTGAGATGATTATCACATTTGAATGACTTAGTTTATGTTTGTTAAGTATCTATTAATATTAGGATAGATGTACATACATGAAAGTCGGTTATGCCTTCGTCGGGTTTTAGATGTGGTGGGAAGGCTGCGGGTGACCCTATATATAAGCATCTGAGACTCGAAGGAAGTAGAACCCTCTGAAGTATATGTACGTATAGTTGGTTTGAATTGTGGTTAGTGGCTTATGATTGACGATTATTGATTATTGGTTTATGACTGACGACTATTGAATTATTGGTTTATGGTTCATCATATGTTGATTGATTTGGTTTATGTTTTGGTTAAGTATTACATTATTATTAGGATAGACGTACCTACATGGAAGTCGGTTATGCTTTCATTGGGTTTTAGATGTGGTGGGAAGGCTGCGGGTGACCCTATATATAAGCATCTGAGACTCGAAGGAAGTAGAATCCTCTGAAGTATATGTACGTATAGTTGGTTTAAATTGATTGTTGGCTTATGTTTGTCGTATATTGACTATTGATTCACGTTTGACGAATATTGATTGATGACTCAGGGTTGGCGAATATTGATTATTGATTCATATTCATCGTATATCGATTGTTGGTTTACGGTTTATGCATTTACATTTGATTGTAAGCATTGCATACATTATTGTTGGACCCTCGGCAGGGGATTTGCCGGCATCCTGGTGCATAGATGTATGCACCCGTTTTGGATGTAGTCTTGACCCCGAGTATATAGACATATATATCTCGATGATTTTGAGATACAGCCTTGTCCATTGCGATGGCAGAAGGGTATCGTTGCATAGGTGACTGAAGGTCACGCTCAGGATAGGCATATTGGCTTATTCATGCATTCCGGCATTTGCATTGATACTCATATCATTTATGCATTTCTTATTTACACATTTACTGGTCTTGTGTAATCTTGTTGTTGGGCGACGTTGTGTTATGTAGAGGCTCACTGTAAGTCATGTCTAGCCTCTATTCTTATATTGTGATTATTGATGTTGGTTCCTTACGAACCATTATTACGAACTCACCAACCTTGTGTTGACTATGCTTAGTACACTTTTCAGGTAACCAGGTTATTCAGGACGTGGAGTTTGATTGTTTGCTTACTGTTGAACCCGGACTGGACCGATATGGATCAAGGATCCATTTGCCTTATGTTGCATTGTATCTAGGATTGATAGCCTTCTTTTGTTGTCGTTTGTAATCTTGATGTTTACTCGCTCCTGTTGTATTTTGAGACTTGTTCCCCTTATTGTATGGATTCACTGAATCCTCTAATTGCATTTAGTTTGTTCTATTGTAATTCCACCTGGTGCTATGTGATTTCCGTGATATTCCGAGCCTCGGCTTGGGGTGTTACATTCTATCTTCGGAAGGAAAAGTAACCTTGCCAATGTGAGCAATTTGATGACGTGAGTTATCAGCAATAACGACTACTCGACTGCCTTCATACTTTACTGGATTACTTAGCTTCTCTTTATCACCGGTTAAGTGATTTGAGCATCCTGAGTCGACTATCCAATCATCAAGTCGATTGGCGTGTTTTCCTTCAGTAGCAGTCAATGCGATTTCTGTTTCTTCTTCAACATGAGCGGCTAGGGCTTGTACATCCCAATGAGGTTCGTCTTCCACCGTCGCCGTATTACCCTGATCAGATGGCTTGGACCTACAATTGCGAGCCAAATGACCAGGACGACCACAATTGTAGCAATTGAAAGGAAATTTACGATTTCCATGTTTGCCTCTTCGATTTTCAAGGTCGCCGCTTGTTTCTCCTTTCTCTTTTTCTGAACCTTCGTCCTTGTTCCCTCTCTTGGACCCGTAATACCTCTTATTATCATTATTATTATTATTTGTGGGCCTATTTAACTTGTTGTGTCCTCCTTTGGGTCTATAGCCATTCCTGGGCTTGTTAGCATATAATGCTTCAACTTCAACTTTGGCTGGTGCACTAATATTCATATCACCGATTTGCTTAGTCAACGCCTCTTGACTCGCCAACAAGTTTTCAAACTCATCAAGGGTCGGTTGTGTAGGCCAACCTTGCAGCGCCACAACAAACCCTCGGTATTCTGATCTCAATCCGTGTATAATGATACGTTTCATCCTTTCCTTGCCGATCTTGGAATCCGGGTCCAATTCTCCTATCTCTCGGCATAAGGTCTTGATCTTGTGAAAATACTGGGAAATTGTCATGTCTTGTTGAGACACCGATAACAACTCGTTTTCAAGAAGTTGCAACTTGGAATCGTTCTTCTTTGAAAACAAGGTGTTAAGTGTGCTCCATGCTTCGTTGGGTGTCTCCGCGTCTCGAATATGTTCCAAGACTTCTTCTTCAACGGTTGTCTTCAAGATAAACATTGCTTTCCCCGATTTCACCTTCCACTTCCTCAAACTGCCATTTTGATCTTCTCGATCAGGAGGTGTGGTATCCGAACCATTGACAACCTCCCACAAATCTTGTCCTTGTAGGTAGGATGTCAAACATGTAGACCACGTGTTGTAATTCGTGGTGCTAAGCTTCTTCACGCCTCCAACTAGTTGCATCTCAGCCATATCGAATACTTGGATCGATTTGCTCTGATACCAATTGTTAAACAAAATGGGATTTAAACTTGATGAAACACTCTTCTGATTATACACGAATTTATTTGGTATATGAATGGGATAATAATGAAAAGAAAGCACAGAGAACTTTTTGGGAGTATTTTTAAGTAATGCCTTACTTCAAACTGAAAGCTTACATATATAGTAGAAATATCCAAACTACCCACTACTGCACTAACTAGAAAATGGGAAAATATTAAGCATAAAAATAGCTAATACTATGGGTCACGTAGACCTCTTCTTGTCTACTAAAGATAACGTGCAAAACTAACAAAACCAAGTCAAACAAATTGTCCACTTCAGCTGCCAAGTTGTACTCCACATAAGCTGCTACTACGATGATATTTAAATTCAATAAACGAGACTCGGACCGATATGCACATTTGGCGGTTTTCGAGACTGGGATCAAAAGGTACTTGGAAATTCGAAAGTATGCGGATTTTCCCAGTATCGTACCATACCGATACAAGCTTATATGGGATCAGGACCGATATCACGTTTTGGTGGTTTTTAGGACCGGTGTTATTAACTTATTATCGAGACCCCTATATTGGTAGAAGCATGCTTTTCACATAACTATATTGTAACTAACAAGACGTATCGTCTTGATATTAATGAGTCGGTATATATATGTTTTGTAAAAGATGTGCATGACCATAAAGATATCATGTTCATTTTTTAAACAATTTTGAACTTTAACAATTACCATCTATTACCAACACAATGCATTTGTGGACTTGGGTGTATGGGTTGGTATGCAAATTGTGTTTAGTGATAATATGTCTTAACGAACAAGTGTTAATGACTCAAGGTAGTCAAATATATTTTTGTGTATATTTTTAGTTTAAAATCACTAGAGCTTTGTTGTGTTCAAATCTATAACTTTTGTTGGATAGTTACTAATATTTTTGTATAATCTTACAGCAGTGAATACTTGGAACAGTTTGGGGAAGTTGAAAAGGTTAGCTTGAAATACCGCAAAGACACGAGATGCTGCGTTCTGAGGATGAAATCCACTGATTCCATGAAAAAGGTATGTTTGTTAAGTTGTTATTGAATATCTTCGCTCGATCTTCTTTATAGAGTTTAGTATATATACCATTTCTTGTATAACTAATCATGTACACATTATGGCACAACGAACCCACAACATCCATGAGAAACAATTACATGTTGAGAAATATCATGGGTAAGCTACCAATATGGACTTTATATAATGTTTTCAAGATAATGTTTTTTTGGGTAAAATGTTTTGAAGATAATATTTGAACACATATATTGGTGTTTCTTAACAGGAGGGACTCACATCACAATTTGTTTCTCGAAGGAAAGCATAAGCTCGAGCTAAAAAAGTTGGACACCAAATTAACCGGAACCGTTGTAATAGATGAGAAACTTAATCTATGTCTTTTGTTTTTAACTTTAACTCTCACTAATAATGCTATATATTTGACTTTTAAGTGATGCAGTTGAATAAGCTTCTCGAGGACACCTTTGCCGATTGTGGCTCCTACACGGATATTGTGATTCGGGGAAAAAATTCAAATCAATGTAATAGGTAAGTACATGGAGATTTGTGATAAAACAATGTAGAACAAATTGTCGTATCATTAATTGTTTGTTGCAGTTGTGCTGATGTTTGGTTCATCAAAAAAGAAGACTGTGAAAGGGCCATGACAAGAGATGTGAAGGGAGAAAACTCAGGCAGTAACATTCACATTTTTGTTGGCCTTTACTTTCACAGCTATAGCAAACATAAGAACAAAATTTCACTCACCCTCTATATCTATATAATTCTCTATCTCAATTTGATGACGTGGCATATCTCAAAGCTCGCCAAATAAGCTTTTGTCCTATTCATATTGTTTTGCAATCAGAGCTTGACACCTCATTAGCCTATCAGTCCTTAAGTCATCTCCTTTCAATTAAAAAGGAAAAAAATGTAGACGCCAAAATTCGAAGCCGTGTCCCATGCAGAATGGTAATAAACCATTGCCATTTAGTCTATGACCATGTTTATTTAATTATTGCCATCCCATAATAATTATTCTTCAAATGTGACATACTTACCACCACATTCACCTTAATCAATTAATACCTAAATATTGGGAAGGTAAAAAAAATTTTCGTTGTTAGAATAGAATTCATTTGTGTCACTTTTCTTATATATATTTAATACATATGATATGGTTTTATTTTTTATAAGCATGGTGTCAAAAATAAATGCATGGTTGTTTCTTAGTTTTTTTATTTGTTTATCAATCGTGCTAAATATTTAATCATTTATTAGTTGATACTCAAATGTTTATAATTTTCTTTAATAATATTAATTTGTGTCAATTATTAATAGCTTGTGAACTTTCAAGATGTTTGAATATTTTTTATATAGATACGAGTGCAGGGCCCGTGCGATGCACGACCATGCTTTTAAATTCGGTCGGTTCGTGTTTTCTGTAGGCTATACATAATGGTGTTGGCGGTGGTCAGTCTGTTTATGGAGTTAGCGAAATTGTAGCATGGGAAGTTATTTTCAATAGGAAATAAATATTTGCATAAGTTAGACACCTGTAAATGAGAGAAAGAAGATGTTATATTGTTCAAAAGATTAACTCTCAACTAATAACTCTCAATTGAGACATCTGAAGGTAAGGACCCGAATAGACCAAACGTAATTATTAGCATAGGAAGTTAATCACCTTTTGCACATTCCTGTACTAAAGGCAATTCAATTTATTTAAGTATCAGTTTCATTTATGAATAAACTATTTCATGGCCAATTTTTATATTTCTATTATAACAGTCTTCTACTTTCGAAGTTATTTTCTTTCATGTGCCAATCCATTAGTTTTTTTCCTAGTTTTCCCCATTCTTTAATATATCACATGTATGTCACATCCTACCCAAGTGATACCTACACTAAATATGGCAGTCGAATTTGTGTTTGGATATTTCAGACTACGACATCTGAGAGGTTTTGATTGTTCAGGTAACATAAGTTTCCATTGTATTTTGAGGTATGTAGTCATATATTGTAATTTACGGCATCAAATTTAACCATGTCATATATCATAGCTGTATTCTTTGATCTAATTAAACTCTACATAGGCCCACCAGTGCCATACAATTCTACATAAGGGTAATGGTAGTTTGTTAGGATCTTTATTTATGTATTGTATGACTATCGACAGCATTTTAAACTCTCAATGTTCTTCTAATATTGTTTTTCAAATAAAACGACAACTGTGATGCACTGGCATCCCTGATATCCAGTTCAATCTTAAACCTGGTATATATCCGACACAACATGAAGCAAGGTCAAGATCATTTTCATGGACTAAAAGACACACTCCATATCAAAGAACCCTATACCATGATTTCAATAATTACGATAAAGTTACCCAAACACAAATATGCCATCCAAGTATACCTAATATGCGGATATGCAACAGCTGTCTTGTACACCAGAACCCACTATCATCCCGGGTTAGCCCCTTCCTACACCGACCACTGCTGCACGTGATCAGGTACCATCCATTCCTTGCTCGAACATCAACAATCTAGTTTGTACTTTTGAACAGAATCGTCTACACCAAGAAATACATAGAAAAAGCCGACACATGATAAATTTAATTAGTCAACAACAATTGTAAAGGCGATAACGGAAACCAAACCTCTTCTTTAGGGAACAAAGTATGTTTCTTATCGCGTCCCTACTCCAAAAGCTCAGCAAGTATGTTCACTAAAGGGACGGTATGAATTGTATCCAGATTGGCCTGATTTAGGTCCCTGCCACTGAAAGGAACACCCCGACAGCATAAGATGCACAATCTATAGATGACGGAAAATGGTATGTGTAAATTAGAATGCATATAACCTGAGAACCGATTTAAAGGTTTGCAGTGCAGGGACAACATCATCATCAATTATCTGCGTTGACATTTACATCCTGTATGAGTGCGAAGAACTGGTATGTGTTTCTGTTTACGATTTAAAGATATGGATATATATTATCGATATATAAACTAAACCTTCCAAAACATCATAATTATTATAGTGCCAAAAACACAAATTGATGCCTCCTTTCAAATAGTGGCAACAATTGGTAGATGGTTTCATTTTAGGGTTAATTTGTATCTAACTGACACACCTTTGACCATTAATAACCGACTTAAACTACTAACTAACATAAGTATTCTTTCAAATTTGACACTATTAACCTAAACTCACTTTTAACCCAAATTTCAAGTTATCTATCAGCAATTAGTTTATGTAAACCAGAAACTACTTGCACCTGTACGTAGGGTACCACTCTACTCTTATGTATCAATCAACTATACGACTTTTAAAATTATAAAGATTTACAGTTTGAGAAACAAAAATAGACCAAAACCCTGTTTAGTTTGACGGTTGATGATTCTACTATAAAATCCTGTTCTTCTATCGGGAAAGATTTCACGGCAGATGACATTCTGCCAAGGGTCGGAACTGAAATATCCGTGGTAGAGCTTAGATCAAACATAGTTACAAAAATTTGTAAACATTTCTCAGCCGTAAGAAGTTTATCAAATTAAGAAAGGATATGCAGATTTAAACCTGTCATTACGACGGTCTGAGAGACCAACTTGTCCACGTCGAGAGAACCCACCACCATTGCTACTGCTTTTCTGTCTCTATATCGTCCCATATGCTTTCACCACCACCACCTTCAACTTTATATCTCCTGCCCTATATTGATCACAATAAGATGACAATATGACATATTTGCGTTACTATCATGCATACAAACACATATTGTAGTAAATTATATAAATAATGCAGCATCCCACAAAGTGCTTCGATAGATCAGCCCAAAGACATTTGATTTTTCGGGAGTAGTTCAATCTCACTTCTAAATTCACTTTGTTGAGCATCAAAATGTTCCTACAACATAATTTAACATGCAGAATTCAAAACAAATATGCATGGCCTTTAAAGAAAACAAGAAAAGGAAAACCAACCAAAAGCTTAAGGTTAATTTGTTTAACATGATTTATAATGTCGGTCACATCGTGGGATTTAAAAACAAAACCACAATCACTTATTTACAATGCAAGTCACATTTTACTCCCCTTCTTTTGAGTTGAATAAATAGTAAGTGCGTAAAATATAATCACAAAATACTATATTGTTACTATGTACTTATAAATAGATTGAAGTTGCCACATATAGAATCCAATGGCGAATGATACATAACACTTGATACCTGTTATGAAGGTGCCCCAATCATAAACAGCAACATCAAAGACGTCACGTTTTTTTATCAGTAGTCAATGCAAGACCTCTAACAGACTCGACCTTTCTCTTCGGGTAAAACCTCCTCAAGACACGATACGCAGAACTGCAAAAGAGAATATTTTTTCCCAAAATCTAGAATGTACTATTTTGAATAGTTTGTACATGGTATAAACTCTTTTCAATGGGTGTGAAGAAGCGGAAATCAGGTAACGTCTATTGGAATTAGAACTTGCTTATGCACACAAAGGGCGTTGGTTATGATTTTCCCGCGTATATACGAAAGATATGTGAAGCCATGAAGAATATCAAAGCAAATTTCAAGTCGCTGACTAATGTCCAGGAAACTACCATGAATACCTAAAATGAGAAGCATGTAAAAATTTTTTTTGCGCATCTTGAATCCTCGTATGAAAACAACAACAAAGATAAGCTACTGAGAAGAACCGGATTCAAAGAGTCTTTACTTCCTAACTGAGGTCTCACATTATCTTTTGTACTTTGCATATATCAATGTGTAGTCTATTTCATTAGAAACAGCAAGTTAGACTGGTTTTCCACTAATGGGTCATTTTTATATGATTCTAACGGGCCACGTGCGGATAAGCTGGTAACTATATTATGTCTATTCTCTACTTCAAAGTGTTAATTGTGCTGCTAATGGGTCATTTTTAATAAGCAAATTGACCTACTTCATTACATAGACGAATTTCCTCGAATTTCCTCGGTTTTAAACTTTGGGCCATTAGTCACATAAAAGGAAAGCACACCCAGGTTTTAAACGTTGTGGCATGATCAAGATATTTAGTAGCGAAAAGAAACCGACTTTTGGATAAATATTTAGGCATAATAAGATTTAGAGATTTGTGGATTATATTTAAAAAGTAATATGTATTGTTCATTGGCAACGAATCATTGCTCTTATCATTTACCAATCTCTTAAATTCTTTGAGTTTCATTTTCATTTGCTCATAAAACCTTTTGATATAGCATAATTATATGTTATCTTCGAGATGAGATGTATCACCTAATATGCTAGGAAAGAAAACGACTAGTCGGTCTATAACTAGGAGTAAAAAGTGATTCACTTGTAACCGAGGGATCCAGAACCATAATGATTAGAATGAATAGAACATGATGCTTAACAATGTCAGACGCGATCCTTTGACTTGGAAACGAGCACTGTGGTCACCGGAGATAATTATATCTGGTCATGGCTTAAGAGCCGGGTAATTAAAAGATGAATTAGTAACACAAACTTTAGGTCAATTAATGCTTAAACAATGAATCTAACGAGAATTTGTTTATAGGGTAGTGTGAGTCTAGCGACAGCACTAACAATTAAACAAAGTGAATCTAACGAGAATTTGTTTATAGGGTAGTGTGAGTCTAGCGACAGCACTAACAATTAGGCAAAGTGAATCTAACGAGAATCTGAGCCGTGATTAAGTTTCCAACAGTCTAACAAACCAGTAGAATAGTATTTGGTCGTACCATGAGATCTGAGATGCCAAACAAGTATTTTAATTAGTTTAATAGGAAATCGTGACAACCCCCAACCGCTAGAATTACACACATTATTAGATTAGGTAGTGCAAAGCGTCCCTGCGAACGATCCTGTAGCTTATCACTAGACTATACTACATTGACCGGGTTCTCTGCCCGTTAGTGTGGTTGTGTTTTAAGATAGTTACTTGTACAACATTTTATAAATTTAAAGACAAAAACAAAACACCCATCAAGTCTTTTGGCGCCGCTGCCGGGGACGCGACGCATTCTTAGTTTAGTAGTGTAATTCGATCCTATTTTGTGTTTCGGCACGAAGTAGTTACTTTTCAGTATTTAATTAGTTTAATAGGAAATCGTGACAACCCCCAACCGCTAGAATTACACACATTATTAGATTAGGTAGTGCAAAGCGTCCCTGCGAACGATCCTGTAGCTTATCACTAGACTATACTACATTGACCGGGTTCTCTGCCCGTTAGTGTGGTTGTGTTTTAAGATAGTTACTTGTACAACATTTTATAAATTTAAAGACAAAAACAAAACACCCATCAAGTCTTTTGGCGCCGCTGCCGGGGACGCGACGCATTCTTAGTTTAGTAGTGTAATTCGATCCTATTTTGTGTTTCGGCACGAAGTAGTTACTTTTCAGTATTCATTTTAGGTCAAATTAGGTTTAGTTAGTATTTTCATTTTCTTAAAATCAAAAATCCAAATTTTTTTTTTCCTTTTCATTTCTAGTTTAATTTAGTTTTTTATTTCATTTCATTTGTAAATTGGTGCCTTGATCTTTTTCTTGAGTTTTGCAGCTTATTTAGGTAGTTGATGCGTTTAAGATCGGGAACGGTTCTAACACGCGTGTCCACAAGCCTAAGCAGACTCAGAAGTAGGAGAAGACTCACCAGGTCAAACTCTACACCCGTAGGTAATTTAGCACACCTTTTCAACTTAGAAGACCCTTTAGGATCAACCGACACTAGATCAGAACCACCCTCACCTAGATCTGAAATGAACGAATTCGACCGTCCCATGATGGAAAGGACGAGAGTCGTTGCACCGACACCGGGATCGGCTATTGTCCTACCTAACCTTGGAGACTCGTTTTCAGTCAAAGGACACCACCTTAAGTTAATCCAGGACAACCAATATCACGGCCGAGCCAAATCCGACCCCCATAAGCATGTAAGCAGGTTCACCAGTTTGTGCAAAATGTTCAAATACGGAGGAGAAGTCACCGATGACAATGTGAAGCTTAGCTTATTTCCGTCGTCTCTCACGGGAGAGGCACGTGCTTGGTTCGATGAGCTCGATGAAGGTACCATCACTACATGGAATCAACTTCGCGAACAGTTTGTCTCGCGATTCTTTCCCCCGAGTTTAGCTAGGAAAATGCTTAGAGACATCAAAGCTTTCAAGCAAGACGAAGGAGAATTACTAGTTGATGCATGGAAAAGGCTTAGGGAGATGATCAGAAACTATCACGGGAATGGACTACAGAAGGACGAGATCATGGAGATTTTCTTCTATGGTTTAACCAAGAACTCCTAGAAGGATTTAGACCTAGCCGGCGGTGGTAACTTTTTGTACAAGTCTACCAATGACGCGTACAAAATGATGGAGGATATGGTGCAAGCTAGCTTAGCTCGAGATATGGATGATAAGGATCGAGATAGGAGACCGAGGAGGACCGTGGCTAGCATTGAGAGCAGCTCCGAAACTGAGGTAATTCATGAACTTAAAGCTTTATCTAACCGTTTTTCTACTTTTGAAGATAGGTTGGAAGTTATGGACAAGGACCTCAAGGTGATTGCACACGGGTGCAACAATTGCGGAGGAATGCACTATACCGAGGATTGTGAAGAGGAGGCTACCGAGCAAGTCAATTTTGTTCAGAACCAATACCGAGGAGGCTACCAACGTGGACTATTCCAAAGGAACCACGGTAATTCTAACTTCAATTCTAGTTTTCCTAGAACTAGCAATGGTTCTTTTTAAAATAGGTGGCAAAGGAGCAATGATCAACCCGAGCGACCAAAGGTGGAGAATGAAGTCAAGGAGGATCCGATTGCCAAGCTTACCGACATGATGGAAAGGTACATGGAAATGAACGACAAGAGGCATGACTCCTTGGACAAGTACACTAGGTTCTTAAGTGAGAAGATTGCTAACCTAGACCACAAGGTGGATGCGGTGACGAGAGATCAACAAGCCGCCATCAAAGGATTGTAAAGGAAGCTAGAGAAATGGATGGAGCAAGGTGCTAAGAAGGAAAATGGACTTCTTCCAAGCAATGCACAAGCTAATCCCAAGCCGAATCCTCAAGGAAACCCTAGCTTGAGTCAAAAGTACCAACCACCAATTGGACGGAACGAGAATGTGAACGCCGTGTTCACCGAAGGTAATGACTCCACTGTGGTTTCTAATGATTCTTATGAAGTGTCCAATCAGGTACAGGTCAAACGGAAGCAAAATGAAGGAGAAACGGAAGAAAACGCAATTCTGGAATCTGTCCAGGAGGCACCAGCGCCGCTGGCTACACTGCCCAGCGCCGCTGGAAGCTCTCTAGGTGAGCCCCAGCGCCGCTAGAACCCTTCCAGCGCCGCTGGTACTCCTCCAGTTGAAGACCAGCGCCGCTGGCACCTTGCCAGCGCCGCTGGGAGCCCCCAGGTTACTGACCAGCGCCGCTCCAGAGTCCAACAGTTCAGAATCACGCAAAGCTTCGTTTTCAGAAGGAGACCTCGAGACCCAGCTCGCATCCAAATGCAGAATCAAGGATGGAGACGATTCAGACAGAAAAGAAGAAGTTCAAGATCCCGACACACCGGATGACGGGAAGCCGCACCGCAAGCATCTGAAGACCCAGGAAGTTTTCTTATCCCTTGCACTATTAATAATGAATATTTTTCGAGTGCATTAGCTGATTTAGGGTCAAGTATTAATGTTATGCCTACTGTGATTTATGAGAAACTTACCCTTTGTTTGCTAAAACCCGCCAACATGAGCATTCGGTTAGCCGATCAGACTTACCGACAACCCAAGGGGATTGTCGAACGAGTCCATGTTAGGGTTAAGGATTTAGAATTTTGGACTGAGTTTGTTGTGCTTGATTCGGTTAGTGAAGTAGTGACACCTTTAATCTTAGGACGACCATTTTTGCATGCTGCAGATGCTACCATTCATGTACTTAAGCGTGAGATATCATTATCTGATGGTAGAAATAGGATTAGAGTGTCTGACTTAGAAGAAGAAGTTGAACTGGTTAAAGAAGAATGCCTTAGAATGGAAATATTAGATGATAATCATAAGCCTAGTCAAGAGGTAAGAATGATGATAGATGAGGAGACCATAGGAACCAAACCTAAGAGAAAAATAAGTCATGAGAGTTTTATGGAATTAAAGGAAATTAAGGAGAAAGTGGAGGAACAACTAGAAAATGGTCAAAAAATGGCTGATAGGATTAGAAGGATTTTAGGAAACATGAAGTGGGAAGAGCGTGTAGCCGAACTAGAAAAAGATAAGATGAACGAAATAATAGCTAGAGAACCCAATGGTAAGTTTTATGGTGACCCTAGCATATTTCAAATTCCTAGCTACATTAACTCCAACTGCTTTGAGGATACCTACATAGACCTTAGAGACACTTCTAATATCTTACCCATAGGAATCTACAAGAATAATCTGAGGAAGTATAAAAATAGGGTTAGATGGGAAGATTTAGAAATTAGGCTAGTAGGAGGAGCAAAGGTTTTAACCAAAGGCTTCATTAGAGACCTAGTTATTAAGATAGAGGGATTAGGCATCCCCACTGATTTCTTTATAGTTGAAGACGATTCAATGACGAGAGATCATGTGATTTTAGGATAACCATTTCTGCTTTCGGTAGGTTCTTCTGTTAATGTGAGAGCAAAGAAGATGAACCTTACTTTAGGATACAACCAAGTAGTCTTGACTAAGGAGGATGTTAGTAAGACCAACCCATTTGGAACTAGATGCAAGGTTAGGAGCTATGCATGGGAACTTAAGAAAAGAAGGATAGAATCACACCTTAGGGATAAATCCGACATTTACATCAAATCACCCACGGGTACCGGCCCTAGGCCTAACCCGTACTCCTCACCCTAGTTCCTAGGCCGAGTCCGACTGAAGACTCGTTAAACTTAGCGCTTCTTGGGAGGCAACCCAAGCCGTATTTCATTTTTATTTTTTTTATTTTTACTTTTTAGGAAATATGTGACTAATTGCAACTAAGTGATTGTTTTGAATATTATCATTTGTGATATTTTATGAGTATGTTTTGAGTATCACAGATGCAAGCTTTCAATGGATCAAGGAAACAAGTAACTTATTGCAATCGTATTTGTTTTTATTTTTATTTTTATTTTTATTTTTATGTTTTAGCTTGTTATTTTCCGTTTTGATATTTTGATTGAAGTGTGCAGGAGTATCTTGTTTTCTAGTCTGAAGGAAACCATGCACTTGGCCAAAAGCTAAGTGTGGGGGAATTCGAGCATCAAATCGCTGAAGAAATCAGACCTCGGAACACGTACAGGAGTCACAAGCGCCGCTAGAGGACCTCCAACGTCGCTGGGAAGGCATCAGGGCACTCCCAGCGCCGCTCACTGAAGACCAGCGCTGCTGGACCTGCACCTGTGCAGTCCAGCGCCGCTCCCACTCTCCAGCGCCGCTCCAAGCTCCATTCTGCACACCAGATCGCCAAAAATCCAAAAAAATCAGAAAAACCCAAAAAATCCAAAAAAATTAAAAAATCAGAAAATACCAAAAAGAAAAGAAGGTGGAGACGCATCCATGGATCGCCATCAAATGGAGACGACTCAACTCTTTGAAGATTCAACATCATTCAAGTCGCTCCGCAAATGCCATCTTCAACAACTATCATGCAATTCTAGACCCGGGAAGTTTCGTTAATCCTTTTTCCATTACTTATACGTGTTTTTCCTATTTCCCTTTGTTTTCTATGTCTAGTACAACGGGGGCGTTGTACAATTTAAGTGTGGGGGGATGGAATAGGAAAAATCCTTGGTCTAATTGTTTGATTTAACTCAAGTTTTCTACTACTTATTTCATGCAAATTTTTAAGTTTTTCTGTGTCTGAAAACTATTTTGAGAATATAAGCTTTGCAAGTAGACAAAAGATGACAATAACTAAGCAATATTAGCTTTGGTAGGATGAACGGTTAGTTAGAATTGTTAGCTCAACTACAGATTTGTGGCTGTTCATGCTTCCAACTGGATTAGAGCTTAGACTGAAACTGTATGCGATTATGTTTGCCATAGCACACTTAACCGGACTTTAATATGCCTAGCAATTAGAGCTTTCTAGTCATTAGTATAGGTGTATTAATTGGACTTAATTATACGTGCTTGTGTAGGAACTAGTTTAGATGTATGGTTCACCTTAATTCTTACACTATTTAATGTGAACTAGTTGCATGCGGAGTAGGAGTATGAGTCATCTGGGATCTCTGATAATGTCTATTGCATGAATAATGTAGTAATCTTAAGAAAGGCAATCAGTAGATTAAATAAAGTTCAAAGAACTATTAACGAGTAAAATCTATATGCATCAAGTTATGTCGCTCTGCGCGTGGGGAACCACTGACCTGTCACCGCTGTCTTGATGCGAACTTTTAGTTGAGTTATGTCGCTTTGCGCGTGAGGAATCACCGACTTGTCACCGCTGTCTCAACTATTAAAGATGATAAATCGTATAACTGCTTTTGTATTTAGCTGGTAAGCATGACTGTAGTGTAGGAGTATATCTAAGTAGTGACTCACAAGTACACAAACCTTGAAATGTAAATGCCTTACTAGTAGCTAGTAGTTCTGATTGCTATACAAACCTTAATTAAGTGCTTAACTAGTCAGCAGAAGGTAGTAAGATTGAGTTGTAAGACATGTGGAAGTATAGAACTGTTTTAGAGGTATTAACACGAATATAAAGTTAGCTTTTAGTTCTGATTGACCAATTATCTCGCCTCTAGCTATAGCTTACTGATTTTGTCTAAAGCTTTCTCAAAACATTTTGCATGACTAATCTTTCAAATGATTTTAATATAGTAGAATACTTTAACACTTAAGATGTCCACTCATCAATTGTTTTATCTTTCTTGGACTATTTGCTTGAGGACAAGCAAAGACTTAAGTGTGGGGGTATATGATGAGCGTCCATTTTGTGATAAAAACCCCTATCGAAAGGCTTCATTTCTATGTCTAAATGAGTTATTATTCCGGAACTATTGGTACTTAATGAATCGTATGTTTATGCAGGTTCACGGAAGATGCGAGAGAGGGTAAATGGCATCAAGTGACTCAAGAAGGAAGCCTATGAAGTTACAAGACACAAGGAAGTGATTCGGGAGCCAAACGAAGACGCGAGAGCTGCAGCAGAAGCCACCAGCGTCGTTGGCACCTAGCCAGCGCTGCTGGCCAGACACCAGCGCCGCTCACCAATGGCCAGCGCCGCTGGCCCATCAGAACCCAGGACCAGCGCCGCTGGAAAGCCCACCAGCGCCGCTGGTCGGCCTAGTTCAGCAACCGACTTACACATCTATTTAAGCCGAACTAACCCTCAAAACCCTAAGAGAGAGCCGATTCAGCAGCCCTAGCCGCCCACTATCAACCCTAGGTCGATTTTGCAGATTTCCATAAGGTCTTGGAGCTTCTAACGCCTTCCGATCTTCATCCTCAGTCTAGATCTAGCTTTTCTTATTTTACTTTATTTGTTTGAACAATGTCTTTCATCTTTTCAGACTTTGTTATTCCTTTAATAATGCTAGGCTAGTAGGCTGAATACTTGTTTGGATCGATGTGATCATGTAGACGTTTATTGTTTTATTGTGTTTGTTAGAATCTGTTGGAGTGTGTTTTACTGTTCATCGTAGATCCATGTTTATTAGTAGTTCATATTATTATTGGTTTTATATCTGAACATATTAGTTTAATTCTGATGGTTGTCTATGATCATACACTAGGACTAATATGCTAGGACAGAAAACGACTAGTCGGTCTATAACTAGGAGTAAAAAGTGATTCACTTGTAACCGAGGGATCCAGAACCATAATGATTAGGATGAATAGAACATGATGCTTAACAATGTCAGACGCGATCCTTTGACTTGGAAACGAGCACTGTGGTCACCGGAGATAATTATATCTGGTCATGGCTTAAGAGCCGGGTAATTAAAAGATGAATTAGTAACACAAACTTTAGGTCAATTAATGCTTAAACAATGAATCTAACGAGAATTTGTTTATAGGGTAGTGTGAGTCTAGCGACAGCACTTGCAATTAGGCAAAGTGAATCTAACGAGAATCTGAGCCGTGATTAAGTTTCCAACAGTCTAACAAACCAGTAGAATAGTATTTGGTCGTACCATGAGATCTGAGATGCCAAACAAGTATTTTAATTTAATTACTGTTATTTGCTTTCCTTCAATATTTTCAGACTAAGCCTCTCGCTGAATAAGCGGTTGCGGCTTCTATTTACTTTTCAGTATTTAATTAGTTTAATAGGAAATCGTGACAAACCCCAACCGCTAGAATTACACACATTATTAGATTAGGTAGTGCAAAGCGTCCCTGCGAACGATCCTGTAGCTTATCACTAGACTATACTACATTGACCGGGTTCTCTGCCCGTTAGTGTGGTTGTGTTTTAAGATAGTTACTTGTACAACATTTTATAAATTTAAAGACAAAAACAAAACACCCATCAACATCTCTGCAAATGAAGAAACCTTGAATTAATAACTACAACATTCAGACAGAGAAGCAAACAGGAAAAGGATGCAACCTACCCTGACCATCAATTTCAATAGAAAAGTCACCCTCACCATGTTCCCAACATGAGGCCACACGGGACTTAAACAACACAGCCTCTGGATATATACACAGCTTAACACCATAAGAAGATAGGCGATCAACATCAACTTGCCTTACACCAAAAACACTGGTAACACCTATGGGCTTATACTTTAACCTACTCCTATCCAATAAACCAGCACGCTTAGGAGGGATCAATGAATGGCTAACAAAAACAAAAAGCATCCTTCCAATCCCTAACTTCTACACCACCAGCAACAAACAACTCATAATCACCATTCTTCGAAACAGTAACCCAATCACCGGATTCTTTAAGTTTATAAAAGAAGTTAAACAAAGTTACCGATGGTTCTATAAGATTAGCACAGCAAAGGACTTGGAAGGCAATTATTTTTGCGATTCCAGTTGGATGAACAGTAGAGATATGACACCGATAATAATCCAAGACGGCGAGAAGGAAGGAGGACAGCGGAACCCTAAGATTACCAAGGGTAAAAGCTTTGACATACAATCCAAAGAAATCAGCAGGAGGATCGCAGATGGATTGCCCTCTTTCCGGATACCAGATCAAATTAGGGTTTCGCGAGAAATATGTGGAAACGAAGTTCTGATAATCAGAACGACTAAATACATTGGTTATACTACCTATTCCTCTCTTCGACATTGTAAGGGAATAAACAAATAAGAAGGATGAAGAAGGTTACCTGATGAAGACCGATGATCAGAGCAAGCGGAGGAAGAAATTTTGGAGTAAGCTACAATGAAAGGCAATAACCCCCTTTTCTTGGTAATAAGTTGGTATTTATATGGGTAATAATCACGGGTAACTACCCAGTGATAAGTCACCCCGGGTTTCGCGCCAACAAGTTGCCACTAAGGGATAAGCCGTCATTATGACTCTTTATACGCGGCTTTAATGATGGATTAAGCTGATACGATGGGCAAGTTGCGTCACGGAGTAGTGAAGCAACGGAGCACACTTTTGGAGTCTAACCGGACACCCTGAAGACAGTCTCTCCAGCTAGACTGGGGGGCTTGATGATATACCCTATACGGAGCTTTAGCTCCGTATCCGAAGCAGAAGCAGAGCCACCTTCGCACATGTAAAATTACTTATCTATATACCCAGAACGGAGCTCAACCTCCGTCCAGTACAATCACCCCGGAGCTCATAAGGTAACAAATACCCAGCTCCGAGATAAAACATATCAAGAATCAGATATAAATCCTTTCCATGGTTATCCGAATAAATGAATATATTTAAGTCCAAATACCTCGGACATGATCATCACAAATCTCCTCAAGAAAGAAATAAGATATTCTCAAAAGAGGGAGAGATTTACCCTAATTCTCTTACCCTCCTTTCCAAGTTTCTACCCTCTATAAATAGAGGAAGATATCATACGGCATCATCATCTTTTGCCCTCTAAACACACACAACCAATACACCACGCCGGTTCTCAAAGACCGGCACAATACACAACAATTATAGGCGTAAAGCGGCCGCAACCCTTTTACCGAAAGGGGATCGCCTACAAACCATCACCAACACCTTAACCCCAATACTCACAACTCCGGTTGAGCCATAGTGCGATTATTTGATCAAACAATTAGTAAGTGCCACATGTCATCAAATTAGTGGAGGAGGGGCATTCCCGTAACCTTTTACTCCTCTTAGTCTTAAGGACTGATCAGATTCTTAGGGCACGTTTGGTTCGCGGATTCTTGAGGAATTTGATGGAATTGGAATTTAATTCCATTCCATAGGCGTGTTTGGTTGTCAAATGTGACATGAATCAAATTCCACGGAATGAAAAGATTCCTTCATATACAGATTTCACATTCCTTAAGAGGTATTGATTGAATCTCATTCCATCCTATCATTTATCTCCAAAAGACAATAATACCCACCTTTAACCTAAACTCAACACACACCCATCAAAACACACCCACGCTGCCGATGGTTAACCTCCACCTACAACCACCACTACCATATGTAACTGTTACTCCGGCAGCAGCGCAACCTGGTGGCGGTGGCAGGCGATGTGTGATGGCCGGAAAATGGAGAGAAGGTTTACTCCGGCGATAAGAAAGAGAAAATGGAGTAATATATTACATAGCCAAGTAAAAAGGATATTACCTTGGGGAAGGGTGAATATGAAGAAGAAGCATAAGAGCAGGAAGAAGAATTGCTCATACACTGCATCTTTGATTTCTTTTAATTTATATTTATTTTTATGATTATAATAATGGGCAGCAGAAAGAAAAACCTAATATAAATAATTTTCTTTAAATACAGGAAAAAAGAAAACCAGAGAATGAATTTTGGTTGAAGAAGGAAGAAGAGTTGGGGTTGGGGACAAGTTTCTGTTATTGACAAAGAAAAGGGAAAATGGAGAGAAGTTTGGGAAGGGAAAGAAACAAGAATGAGATCTGATGTGTTTTTTTTTTTAGAAATAAAAGGAAATTTGTTTTTATATTAAGGAAGGATATAAATGTCATTTTAGTCATTATGTCAAAAGCATTCCTTTTACATTTTACCAACCAAACACATTAATTGAATTTAATTCCATTCCATCAAATTCAATTCCATTGAATTCCATTCCATCAAATTCCATTCCTTTCAAAAACATTTCGCGAACCAACGCCCTTAGATCCATGTGATCATAAGCGGAAGGGTACAAACGTAATTTAGCAATAAATCTTTGTTCATTCTTCTTCGCTCAGAATCTCAGATGTATTGATCAATAGCGCCATAGCTTCCACCATTAACCCCACCGTCATCTACTGTCACCATCACAATAACTTCCATCGATTCCACCATTAAACACCACTGTCACCGCCACGCCTCCACGGTAGGAATTCTTAATTGCCGAAGAAATGCAATTTCGATACTACTGCGTCAATCAACCGTAAGTTTAGCCTAAATTTTATGATTATCTAATCAATTGTTAATTGGGTAACTTCAATTTTTTATAATTCGATTAATTTTAATTCATTGTAGTTTTTAAATTTTAATTATACGCAAATTAATTATTATTATTAGGCAAAATCTGAGATTCTTTAAATGCAAATTAATTATAGTTTTTAGAAGGTCTACATTCATTTTCATTCCTCTGTTCTCAGCTATATGATATGTTTTTTACATTCATTTGCAATCCTCTAGAAGAGGGATGTTGTTTAGAAAGTGAAATAGATGAGGGAGTACTTCTTTAGCTACCTGCTGAATTACCTTGCTTTTTGTGTCATTGTTTAGTGACGACAGATATTTTTTTTATAAAATTCTGATACGTTTTTATATGAAAATCTAATACATTTTTAGCTCCTGCTTTAGCTACTTTGACCAAAGACTGGTATGGTTTTTATAATAAGTTAGGGGTGTATAGTAAATCTATCATTCTAGCAATACAACTTTTTTTTTTGTCGTTATTAAGATGGTAGTTCGTTGTCAAGGGAACTAGTTGTTCCCTTTGATAAACGATATAATCACCCATCAGCTCTTTCTAGAAGCATTTGCAGTGTAAATAAAATGAGGCTACTGAAGAATAGTTTCTCGTGGCAAATGCTACTTCCAAAACGCGAGTCATTTATCTATATCTTCATATTCTTGCAGGTATATTTCAAATTCCAGATTGAACTTATCACTCTCTAATGAAGTTGAAACGTCGATTTAAGACCAGCTTGTGTTTTCTTGCAGCTTATGTTGGTTGTTGTAATCCTGACAAGTGTATTTTTTTCGTACAACGATGCATTATAATTCACTTGATGATGGCGGAGTTTATGTTGGTGTTCTTTACTTTGCGATTGTTATGATTTTTTTCAATGGTTTCATGGAGGTCCCTATGTTGATAGCCAAACTTCCTGTTATCTACAAGCACCGTGACTTGCACTTATATCCATGTTGGGTTTAAATCCTTATTCATGGATTTTAAGTATCCCCTCATCAATTATAGAATCTGGTGTTTGGGTACCAGTCACATATTATCTCGTTGGTTTTGATCCTCAGTTTTCCCGGTATTTATTTATTATGTTATTATCTCATTTGTTTCATTTTGAAGCTTAAGTTATAACAGAATCTTTTTGAACATATATCTGTAGATGTTTGAAGCAGTTCTTGCTGTACTTCTCATTACACCAAATGTCGATTGGCCTTTTCCGTGTGATGGGATCATTAGGCAGAAATATGATAGTTGCCAACACTTTTGGATCTTTTGCCATGCTGGTTGTCATGGCACTTGGAGGTTTCATACTTTCTAGAGGTATAATTACAATTTGTGTCCATCTCAACTTTAAAATACAGCTAGTTGCATTAAAAAAGTGAGCAACTTAGGTCTGGATGCTGTTTTCACTAACGAACTATATTTCAGACAAAAAAAAAAAAACTCATCAAAGATGAGCAAATATAATTTACTGGTTTACCAAAAATAACCAATTTCAAACTTCGGAATAACATCAACATAGTATAAATATACCAACACGTCATCATCATTTCAACTAGTTACTTCATTAGATTTGCATTGAAAGATAACACACTTCTTTTCCTCTAAAACATGTTTTTGCAGTTTGTAATTGCTAGAGAAGCGATAGGAAACCTGGGTGGGTTAGTAAGGCAGTTCTCCTTGGATCATTTCAAAAATGAGAGCAAATTGGGTGGGTTGGGTAACAGGTCAAGATAGCAGGGACTGGTTAACCCACAAATGCTTTTTTTATCTATTACGGGAAAAAATGTCAATGTATTAATTATAATCTAAATAATTGAGTAAACTTTCTAAGAGGTTCTATCCTTCAATTATAGACTTTGGACCATTTGGCAGTTGCAGCACGTTTGATCCATTCGTTCTACATTTTTCTCTTTTCTGCAAATTTTGATATTTAACCCATTTGAATAATAGGCTGAAAAGGGAAAGTTGTATGCTAAGTGTCGACTATAATGTCTCTTTTTTCCTGGATGATTATGAAGTTGGAGAGCTTTGTGCAGAATAAGCAAAAGCAAAGGATGAAGCTCTTAAAAGCCTTAAAAAAATAAATAAATCGAGTCCGTAATTGATTTTTATTCATTGTATAAGACATTATAAATTGAGACCGTAATTGATTTTTATTCATTGTTAAAGACATTTTTCGTTCTTGTCTTTGTAATTGATTTGAATCTTTATTTATGTAATAGGGAAAATCAACATTCATTTTCAAGTGTGTTGTTTTCATTATATTCTCTTATTCGTAATTAACAAAAGTAGCCATAAAATTTATAAGGGTTTTATAGGGGCATATGGTTGTGCTTTTATAAGTGAATTTGTTATGATCTTCACTAAGGTAGTTTGTTGGGTTAACTGTAAATGGTGTGTTTTATTGTTGTCCTTTGGGCTAAAATTGTATTTGTATAAAAATATGTATCAAACTTGTGTAACCTATACAACTTATCAGTTTTGAATAACCATTTGATTTTGATATTTAACTTACACATGTTTAAGTATGAAACTCACACATTTGTGTAAGCTATACAACTTATCAATTTTGAATAACCATTTGATTTTAATATCTAACTTACACATGTGTTAGTACGAAACTTACACATGTGTAAGGTATACAGTGTAAGCTATACAACTTATCAGTTTTAAATAACCATGTGATTTTGATATCTAACTTACACATGTATAACTATGAAACTTACACATCAGTGTAAGCTATACAACTTATCCGTTTTGAATAACCATTTGATTTTGATATCTAACTTACACATGTGTAAGTATGAAACTTACACATGTGTAAGGTATACAACTTGCACGTGTAAGCTATCAACTTACCAGTTTTGAATAACCATTTGATTTTGATATCTAACTTACACATGTATAAATATGAAACTTGCACATGTGTAAGGTATACAACTTACACATTTGTAAGTTATACATCTTATCAGTTCTGAATAACCATTTGATTTTGATACCTAACTTACCAATTCTGAATGATTGTTTCATTTTGTTATTTAACTTACACATGTGTAAGTTATACTACATACACATAACCAGCCGTCACTTTCTAGGGGGATCCTGAGTTCGAGTTTTGCTAAAGGCAAACTTGAGATAATCAGGGGATTATTAAATGATTGAGATTCACTTGAACACTAATCTGGCTGGGTGACTAGTGGGTACCAAATAGTACAACGGGTTTTCATCCAATTACCCTTTATTAATATTCATGAATTACATCAATATTTATAACATTAATATCAAAATATTGTTTCTATCACTCACAAAATAATTGTTATTAAGTCTAGGTGTTATATCAAGTTAGTGTTTGAATTTTCAAAAAAAAGTGTATCATATTTTATAAAAATGTATCAAAATGTTCACAGTTAATTCATGACCAATTTTAATTCATCAAATTATTTAGTTCATAAATTCACAGCCATAAAGTTACAATGAATTCTGATCCAGATAATGAGGAAAAAGGTACTCCTGCTTCTCCAGCTATGACCTTAGTTACAATGAATTCTGATCCAGATAATGAGGAAAAAGGTACTCCTGCTTCTCCAGCTATGACCTTTGCCAGCAGCGTCTTCCCGGTATCTGGTGGACCCACTAGAAGAACACCTTTTGGAATCCTTGCACCAACTGCAAAAACTTTTCAGGGGTCTTGAGGAAGTCCACTATCTCTTGGAAGTCTTCGTTTCGCTTCATCAACACCAGCCACATCATCAAATGTTATGCCAGTATTGGTTCTATTTGGAACTTGGCTTTGCTCTTGTAAACCAGTGAACTCTTATCATACAAAAGATTGCCCATTTTGACTCATACAGCCAGACCTATTTTCCAATCCACCGGGCACCTCAAGGTAGAATAGCCAAGCACCTCATGATGAACCGGAACAAAATGTTTCTCTTCTCCCTCATAGGTGCCCTCATCATTAAGGCTTGTCTGATTATCATTCACAAAATCCCATGTTTCTGAGTTATCATGCCCATCATCAATGTAGTCGTCACCATTAGCTTCATGGTCTGGTTCCACAGACCTTCGGGAAGAAAAGGTATCTGTTGGTCTTCTATTATCTTCATCAAACATATCAACTATTTGCTTGAGAGTTGGTGTGATTTCTAGTTTGTTTGAAAAGTTTGATACCATTTGTTCAACACAGTCTGTAACGGGAAAAAAAAATGAACAGTTCAGACAAAGAGCAACTTGCAAACAGCAACCACATATACCTGTGCGTAGAGGTGGCAGTTTCAACTCAGTTACTCATGAATGAGTCATTTCGAGTAATGTTTTATCTCTAATGTGTGAAATGAGTAAATGGGTCAACCAGATGAACAGTCACCCATAATGCATTAAAGCTCTTAAATCATTTAATACAAAAAGACTCGATGATTACTGGAATTTTGTGCAAAAGGTTGACACTAAAAATTATAATTAACTTGGAATAATTTTAGACAAAGTGTTTAGGGTGATATGGTCAACCAGACATGTTTCAGGCTGTACCTATCTTGATCTATTACCCAACCCACCTGATCCGCTGATATTGCCACCTGCCCACCTCTACTTGGAAAAAACAAACCTGTTGCATAAGAAATATCAATCGTTTCTATTTTATCACGGTCACTTGAGCATGTCATGCACTTCCCAGGTACTTCTGATGAGTCAAAAACCATTCTGCATCCACCATAGACTCCAAGGTTATACAGCAAGAGACCTTTTGATCCACCTTCATCAAACTGTGCAGTTGTCTGATGATACAGAGGATCCACAGCAAATGCAACTACAACAATAAGGAAATTAATTCAATACCTTATTTAAAATTTAAGCAAATAAAGAAAGATATAGGTTGCACTCCTACCATCAAACTTCTTCACATTAAGAGCCTTGAAGGATAATTCCAATGTTGTTAAAGGAGATAACTGCATATGTCGTTGTTCGTTAATTAATCTGCACTGGATGTGGCAATTTGACCCATTACTTTCTAATGAGTCAGCTTGGGTTATGCTTAATCTATAAAGAGTCAGAAAAAAAGGTCAAACTGGGGTCAGAGAGATCAAAGTCTCCCAATGTGTGTCTTTCATTTCAATGCATATTATCTTCTACACTGTTTTATTTAAAAGTCAGCTTATTATAATGATATAGTTCTTGACTTCTTGTAATCATATATCACATTAGTTGTTCACAAAAGATTGCAACAAATCTGGGTATATTGTGTTTTGGGCAAACCAATCAAACCCGTGTATACTAACAAGATTACATATTGGCCCGTTACCCAACCTGCCCATTCTGCTACCTCTAATCCCCACTAATTAAGCAGCATCAGAAATGAGAAAATGAACAGACCTTGTGTTCCTTCCCTTTCTTGGAAGTGCCTTCAACTTGCACATTGTCGGCGTTGCCTTCCTCTACACTATCTGAAAAGTTTCAAAATTGGTCATTACCAAGCTATTAATAGTTTATCCTAATACGTACTAATTTAGTCCAAGGGAGAGCTCCTTGCACTGATAATATTTAAATGTATAGATAAAGCCACACAAAAATGACCACTAAGTACAAAACCGCAAACTTTTTTAAGGTTGGACAACATTGGAGGAAGGCATCGATATTCTAGTTAGTTAAATTCTCGAGACAAAGAACATAGTACCTAAATATCGTGAGTAGATTAACCACTAACTTACAAACCACAAGGTTAACAAGACAGCTAGTAGATTAAACCAAACGAATTAAGGGTTTCGACGTGTCCAGTAAACATACATACAGCTTAAAATTTGTTCTAAACTAAAAGAAGTAAAAAAAATTCAAAAACTTACAGTTTGATCATTAGAACACGTTTATAAATTTAACATAGTTTAGAGTGACATGTAAAGTTATCGGTTTAATGCACCTGACTTTACTCTTTGATGATCTACCTGATGTAACTTATTTAACTAAAAAGCGTAGATGCATCACATTTGCTACGGATATAAATCGATGAAACATGAAAACATAGCTCATTCACAATCAGTAGAAGCAAAAAAGAAAACTTTTCAGCTCTCACTTGATCTCTAAGTAATATAATGAAGATCAACATACATACATATATACATACACACATTTTTAAGGAAATTTGGCACAATTTGTGAAACAAAACAACATGGTATGGACATAGCTATGCATTCGATACATTTTTAAACATCATCATAATAAAATTTTGATACACTTTATTACTCTGGTAGATACAGCAATCCTATTCAAGTTGATCTTTAGTATATGATCACGTAGAAATGAACGTATGTCCAGAAATGATTTAAGCCTACGGGGTCACACGTCTCGACACAAATGTATTTAATATTAATTAATATATTTAATGTATTTAATTAATATGATCACGATTTCAATTAACGAGTGGTCGTTAAAAACTAACGGTTACTAGTTAACGGCGTTAGTTAAGGAAGGCTTAATTTGTAATTAGGAGATTCTAGAAGTTTCCTAATTATAAACTAAAGGGGGCCGGTTTTAACTAATGAGTTTTTAACTCATTGAGTTTAACTTGGTTTCTTATAGACTAATCCTAGTATATATCTAATACGAATCCTAATCTATGTCAAATACGAAAAGGGTTTTGGATATAAAAAGGAAAAAGGAAAAGCCCTCTTTACTTCTTCTCCTCCTTCCTCCTTCTCTTCTAATTCGGCCGAACCTCCCAAGAACAAAGGGATTTTCGGTTTAGTTGTTTGACAAAATCAAGAGATAAAGCAAACGTTGCGGTTCGTGATCAAGTACTAGCATACGTGCATTCACGTGTCGTGTGTGCAATCGTAGAGAAGTTTATTTTAAACTTTTACAAAGTTTCTTGATTTATTCTCATCATTTAATGTATTTAATTAATATGATCACGATTTCAATTAACGAGTGGTCGTTAAAAACTAACGGTTACTAGTTAACGGCGTTAGTTAAGGAAGGCTTAATTTGTAATTAGGAGATTCTAGAAGTTTCCTAATTATAAACTAAAGGGGGCCGGTTTTAACTAATGAGTTTTTAACTCATTGAGTTTAACTTGGTTTCTTATAGACTAATCCTAGTATATATCTAATACGAATCCTAATCTATGTCAAATACGAAAAGGGTTTTGGATATAAAAAGGAAAAAGGAAAAGCCCTCTTTACTTCTTCTCCTCCTTCCTCCTTCTCTTCTAATTCGGCCGAACCTCCCAAGAACAAAGGGATTTTCGGTTTAGTTGTTTGACAAAATCAAGAGATAAAGCAAACGTTGCGGTTCGTGATCAAGTACTAGCATACGTGCATTCACGTGTCGTGTGTGCAATCGTAGAGAAGTTTATTTTAAACTTTTACAAAGTTTCTTGATTTATTCTCATCAATTTAAGGTACACGTTTTCTATCTTGGTTAATTAATTAACTACATAGGTTTTATCTTCCGCTGCGTGCTTTGTGATTTGATTTGATAAATTGTTATATAACCTAACAGTGTATAGACTCAAATTAATCTATCCATATACAAATTCATCATATAAACCCAATCACCATTCTAATTGTCCCAAAAAGCTCAAAAGACACATAATTGGTATGTAAATATACACTAACATATTTTTTATATGTAACTGATGCTATGCAGTACAATATAAACCCTAATTAGACTATAAGTTAAGTTAAATAAAAATAAAATAAAATTGAAACTTACCAAATCAGTGGGGTTACTAGTAGACACAAAATTAGAAGATTCATCTTCAGAATTAGCATCTCTCCGTTTCCGACCACCGCCAATCTGTTCCGTCACTAACAACTCATCACCGCCGGCGTCACCATATCCGGCAACGAAGCTTGGAACTTGAGCTCCAAATTCTGTTATAAACTGGAATCACTCGGAATAATGAAGGCTGAGACGTTAATGGCAGGGATATTGATCGCAAACTGAAAGAAGAAAGGGTACATATCGTCATGCCTTAGAAATGGCAGAGAAACTGGTTGAGAAGATGATAGGTGTGAGGATTTTGATCGGAAATAAGAAGGGAATACAATGTTTTACAGTAAAATTACAAAACTATCCTCCTACTTAGAAAGTTAGAAGGCGCAAGATCTGATCCCTCTAAAATACATGATCCAACGGCCAAGGATAGTCCCAAGTGTCCTTAAAAGAGGAGTTGTCCATAAAATAACTTTTTCCTATATATATACTAGCGTGTATATGGCCGTGCAATGCATAGCCCACTAAAATCGATACCTTGTGCATAATGCTAGAGGCCTGTTATTGAGATTCGAAAGAGTGTTCATATATTGTTTCAAAACATTCCCTTATATGAACTAGAAACCAACAGAACAGACTACTAAAATATCTAACTTTCTTCATGTTTTTCATTGGGCGTTTGGTCATTTTCTGAGCCATAAAGGACGGTAAGACGGTCACGAAGGTTGGCTGACATCACCATAGATGATTGGTGGTTTGGCAAAACCAGATCCATATGATTGCACCCATCCATTGGCATCTTAGTGGTGAAGGCAAAATCAGATAACTCTTCCCTAAAGTAATTAACCATGTCATTTCTCTGAAACATTAGATGTATTTTATAAGGTGGCGGGAAAGCATAATATATTCAAACTTAATATAAATATACCTTTGCCTCTGACGACCACGTAAATGTCAAGTTCTTACTAAAGCTGGACAACTTTGAAAATCTCCTCTTTGATGGCCAACAATTATTTGAATTACTCACTTCTTAGCCTTACACTCATAGCAAACTATCCCGAGTGATGGTTTGGGGAAGAACCAATGACGGTGGTGGGTAGAATTGGGAGGTGAGTTTCTTCTGCTGCACTAACGTTGGTGGCATGACGGTTGTCAGATGCCCTCAAAACGGCAGTCTGGAACAGAAGATAAAACTATTGAGAATTTATTTAACTTTAAAATATAATGCAGTGATATGATCTGTTGTATATGAAGGAGAAAAGAGTCTGTGTACTTACAGCCTTCTGGACCACTTCATTTGTCACTCTTGGAAAGTATATTCTTGAAGCCTAAATAAGTAGAAATAATGGAGCATTTGTTGTAACTTTATATTGGTAATTTGGTACCCATTATTAAAAAACGAACCTATATATGACTACAAGTTCAATTTCTAAAAACCCAAGGCATTATGTACACAAAATTACATATTTCCAGCTAAGGGCACTTAGTAATGCATTTAAACATCAAACCGAAGGAAAAATACGTCACACTCCTGCATGAAGAAAACTCGATTCAGAGTAGGAGTAGAATTCAGTACATGTGTATATATTAACCTTACTTTAGTAAACATCTATAATCAATGCATCTAATGAATTAACTTCAAGATGTGATTTGGAAGTAGTAGAGTGAATTTGATATTAGATAGATTGCTCAAACACAATCTGATCAGCATATAAAAGTTTTACCACCAAATATATATAGGGTAAAAAGATTTAGCTAACCAAATAAATATCATAAAACTTGAAATAAGTAACGACATTTCATTGGTTTATTTAATCCTAACACATGACATTTAGAACATAAACTTGATTTCCATAAGCATGTACAAAAAAAGGAATGAAGTTGACTATGTAACCAAGATTAAGAATGAGTGACTACATGCTCGATATGATAGGTGAATGCGTTGGAAGCTGCTACCGTTAGCATCCCAAGAACTGAATTTAGTCTCAAATGTTCGTCTAAATGTTTTTAGTTAAAATGGGCACGGGCATCTCTGATGGGTTGCCTGCTTTGACATCCATGTTAACCCGTTACACAACTTGAACACCTATTTAGTTTTTGTAATTTTGATAATAGGAAGATGTACTCAGGTAGAACAAGACACTAAAAAGGGGAAAACATGTTGGGTCGGGATATACAGACAGATGCAACAACGCCCCTACCTGCGCCTTTAATAACTCATTCTTTATTAATATTGTTGTTGTAACAACCGCTGGATTCAGGCCTCATCACAACTGGAATGGTTTTACACAAAACGAAAACTAAGATAAAATTTCAAAAGGTTAAGCAATCACCTACACAGATGAAAACATATTTTGTACTGACCTTTTGGGGTGAAGCTGAGATGAACATAATGAGAGGTGAGATCAGTGACAAAAACGATTATGTTGATGGCGCTATATATTCTGTGATTTTGAGTCCACCGTATGCATGAACCCTTCCATTAACCCTGATGTGTGTCTATGATTTTTCAATTGACCCACAATCACTTTTGGTATACTTTTTTAGATAATATATATGTTGCAATGATAAATGAATTTAGATGATGGTTAAAACTATATAAGCACAATAATATTTTGAAGTTTTAAACTATTTTAAAGGTAGTATCATGTATGCCTCATGAATATGAATAAGCTTTGAGCAATTAGTAACCTGCTCTGCTCAAACAATTTGATTCATTCCCTTCCTAGCTATTTTTAATTTACCCGTTCAAGATATAACATAACCCAATAAGAATTATTCACATGTGGTTCAAATTGCAACACTAAATACCAAGCCACTTACTTTCTAGCAATGAAAATGGGGTCAAAATGGTCTTTTTAGAATACAGGGCGAGTATGAATTGTAGGCTTGAAACCACTACAGTGTCGTTAATTTCTACACCATTTTTGATCCCACCAAAAATATAGATAAAATCTTTGCCCACAGCTGCCGGCAAAAATCCTCGAGAGATGTTCATCGGCTCTCAAACACAATTCGTTACCATCATAATTCATAACCTCCTAAAATGAACCTTCATATCAACCAGACAACAACCTTATTTTAGTTACATTCTTATGGAGGTAATGTAACTTATGTAATCAATCTGACACAAAAACTAAATTATAGAAATAAACAACTTTTGTAATTATTTTTACATCTGACACACCAAGTGTCTATAAAATATTTTGAAATATACTGACCCGTAAACGAAAGTTATTAGTTACCCAACTCACACATATTTCCATCTCTAATTGATACGTTTAAGAGATTCTGCATAAAGAATAATACCAGGTTGCATTTGGATCATCAGATTCATTGCAAAGGCAGGGTTCATTTTGGTTTCTTCCCTCATTAGATACAGGCTTCCACTTTATTGATTTTATCCTTAGCAACTGTCTTGACTTCTAGTACATCGACTTAATTAATTTTGTCATTGCTGCCAACATGGAAAATACACTACTATTTGGGCTCTGTAACCACTGGAAGTTTCGGATAGATAGGAGTAATTGACCAGAAAAAGTAACCACCAGGGCGTAATAGACGATTCAGCTGTGAGAAAAGTTTACCACCCATGATCATAAATGACTGAAAAGATGTTTGGAAGAAACATAATACATGCATAATAATAATAGAGGTAGTAATCTCAACCAGTTTGCTTTTGTATCAGGCACTAACACTTATATTTCATCCCTGACACATCAAACGGTAAACTTTAGCTAATAAAAAGCAACTTGTTGAAATAAATTGTGATTTCTATGCATAAAGCCTCCTAAAACTTTTTATTTTAAAAATAAAGAAACTTGTTGAAATAAATTTTGTAATAATATTTGACAGGCTAACTATTGATAACTTAGATAATTATAAGAAAGTGTTTTAGGCCAGGCGAACTCATTGTGACCCATTACGCTAGCTACTTGACCCTTTTTCCCTGTCTAAGGTAATCCTTTTGTTTCAGTTTAGCGCAGCTAATATTGTCCTTCTTCCTCTCCTACCCCCCTCCCTCTGTCTTTCATTCACTCTCTATCTCTTGATTATTTCTCGCAGCCAATTCCACAATGGAAGCAGTGTGCATAGTGGACAATATCAAAGACTATAGCAGGAGAAGGAAGTCTTTGTGTTCCCATCACAACCGATAAAGATGGTATCCCCCTCTTAAGTGCAAACTGAACCTGGGCTTCTTTTGAAGCCAAAGACATGGCGAGAACATCTCTGACAAACAGATATCCCCCAAAGCTAACAACCTCGCATCCTACATCTAGGTAATAATAGATAATTGTTAACAACTTTAAATATCATAAAAAAGGTCTAGAAAAAAGGAAAAAGAATAGCAGTTGGGCGGGATCCGAGTCAAACTCTACTGATTGAACATCTTAGGATGACCATAAAAAAGGTCTAGAAAAAGGCAAAAGAATAGCAGCTAGGCTGCATAAATCACAGCCCAAAGGTGACAAAAGGCTGTTTGAATATATGATTATTGAAAACTCTAACAACTTCGACAAGGACTACTTGACATACGTAAGTATTTCTATGCGAAACAATTTGGTTGGTTCTCAAATACAAACTAATTTGAATTCAGTCACAAGTTTAAAGGCTATATAAGCACCAAAAAAAAGACTACTCAGGTCAACTGAACATTGTATATGCCCGCAACAATTATAACAATTGATCTATCAATTTCTAGTACGTTGAGTAATGCTTCAAGCCTAAACACTATAACACTATAACAACATGAAACATAATAACAAGCCTTCACAAACATCCTCTTGTGTCACCATGAACAAAATTAAACCCTAAAATCAAACCTAAAAACTAAATCTTACAAATCATATCCACCCCCAAAAACCTAAAAAAGTCAATTATAGAAAGAACACAAATCAAACCATGAAAATTTATCTATATATAATATATAATATGTATATATAATGAATTTCATCTTTGATTTAGAACCATTAGATCAAATTTAATTATTTCAACTTTAAAATGACAATATTAATACTTATACTTTATATAATTAGACAAAAAAAACCCTCTTAAATTATAAACCATAAATACTTATTATAATAATAAATTAAACAAACAGCCGTAAAATATTATTACATGTACGCCTACCATTACAAGATGGAAATAACATTAAATAATCATTATATTTAGATCTACTTTATTTGTACTAGAAGGTGCCCGTGCGTTGCAGCGACAACAGTTTATAACGTGTGATATGTCGTAACGGTAATATAAACTGTTTAGGATACTTTCATGAAATGCGGCGATGAGACATCTAACCGTTGTTATCATTCTAAATATAAGTCGATGGTTAGATGCAAAAAATAATAAGGTGTAAAGGGTTTTATAGGGGTAGTTTCGGGATATTGAAAAAAGTATTGAATTTCCTAAAATAGGGTGGCCAGTTTGTTTTATAAGGGATTATAGATATATCTGCTGAACCATTTACGATAAAACTTATTTTTTAATAACAATACTATCTTTTTTCAGACATCGTCATTATACAAACATATAAAAATATATCTGCTGAACCATTTACGATAAAACTTATTTTTTAATAACAATACTATCTTTTTTCAGACATCGTCATTATACAAACATATAACAATATATCTGCTGAACCATTTACGATAAAACTTATTTTTTAATAACAATACTATCTTTTTTCAGACATCGTCATTATACAAACATATAACAATATATCTGCTGAACCATTTACGATAAAACTTATTTTTTAATAACAATACTATCTTTTTTCAGACATCGTCATTATACAAACATATAACAATATATCTGCTGAACCATTTACGATAAAACTTATTTTTTAATAACAATACTATCTTTTTTCAGACATCGTCATTATACAAACATATAACAATATATCTGCTGAACCATTTACGATAAAACTTATTTTTTAATAACAATACTATCTTTTTTCAGACATCGTCATTATACAAACATATAACAATATATCTGCTGAACCATTTACGATAAAACTTATTTTTTAATAACAATACTATCTTTTTTCAGACATCGTCATTATACAAACATATAACAATATATCTGCTGAACCATTTACGATAAAACTTATTTTTTAATAACAATACTATCTTTTTTCAGACATCGTCATTATACAAACATATAACAATATATCTGCTGAACCATTTACGATAAAACTTATTTTTTAATAACAATACTATCTTTTTTCAGACATCGTCATTATACAAACATATAACAATATATCTGCTGAACCATTTACGATAAAACTTATTTTTTAATAACAATACTATCTTTTTTCAGACATCGTCATTATACAAACATATAACAATATATCTGCTGAACCATTTACGATAAAACTTATTTTTTAATAACAATACTATCTTTTTTCAGACATCGTCATTATACAAACATATAACAATATATCTGCTGAACCATTTACGATAAAACTTATTTTTTAATAACAATACTATCTTTTTTCAGACATCGTCATTATACAAACATATAACAATATATCTGCTGAACCATTTACGATAAAACTTATTTTTTAATAACAATACTATCTTTTTTCAGACATCGTCATTATACAAACATATAACAATATATCTGCTGAACCATTTACGATAAAACTTATTTTTTAATAACAATACTATCTTTTTTCAGACATCGTCATTATACAAACATATAACAATATATCTGCTGAACCATTTACGATAAAACTTATTTTTTAATAACAATACTATCTTTTTTCAGACATCGTCATTATACAAACATATAACATACATCTCAAACTTTTAAAAAATTTATTTTCGTTTTAATTATAATAATAAATTATTTTTATATTATTTAGTGTTTTTTTTAATAATGAATTTCATCTTTGATTTTGAACCATTAGATCAAATTTAATTATTTCAACTTTAAAGAATGACAATATTAATACTTACACTTTATATAATTACACAAAAAACCCTTTAAATCATAAACCATAAATATTATATAATAATAAATTAATAATGCTATTATATTTCAACATACCAAATAATTATATAATTGCTTTAAAATTTATAAATATGCCAACCTCGAACGCATGACTTATGGTTTCAAGTTAATTTCTAAAACCATCGAAGCACGTGTAAGTCAGCTATTATATTTCAACATGTCTAATCTTTTACTACTAATTATAGTATTATGAAATTTTATCATGTTTATCTCGCGTATTACGCGGGAAAATAATCTAGTTAGATATAAATGTTGAATTAAATTAAAAAACAAACCCGATGCTTGAGATCTATGCGTCTCTGCTATATGTATTGAAAAAACGTCGTCTCCTCTGTTCACTCCAGCACCATAGTCACCACCCCTAACCACCGTAGCCACCACTCTCCTTCCCCCCACTAGCTGCCACTTCCATATTCAGCTCCGACCAAAACGATGATGTGATGCCCAGCCTCTTTGTACCTTCAAAACAGTAAAAACATTAAAGGGATTCAGGTATAACAATTAAAAGTGAACAAATAATAAAATCATGTAACTAAATAACATTTTCCTACAAATATAAGAGACATGGTGTATTTGTTATTCCTGGGAAACGAAATGAGAAAAAAGAGAAAAGAAAGAAGCCATCAAAAATGAGAGAGAGAAAGAAAAAGTGTGTCAGGGAAATGAATGAATCAATGGTGGTGTGATGGGTAAAGAAAACATGGGAAAGAGATTAAATAGTCTCCAATGATTCATATTTACGTGGCAATTTTTAAGAGATACACAGTAAAAAGAGAGTTTACTTTGTAATAGGGATGTGCACGGGTCGAAACCCGGCCCGACCCAGCAAGACCCGGCGCAACCCGCACGTGACCCGGCCCATGAAGGTTCGGGTCGGGCGAGTTTGCTTCACAATTTTTCGGTTTTTGCCTTCACCCGACCCGGCCCCGCCCGACCCGTCTAACCCGTGACCCGCGAATGCACCAAAAACGTGACCCATGACCCGGCCCGTTAGGGTTTCGGGCGGGTGGTTCGGGCCGGTTCCGGGTCGGGCGCGGGTCAGCGGGTCTTTTGCTCATCCCTACTTTGTAATATAGGTAGAAGATAGATAGATAGATATATATGGCATAATCATGTTGTTAGGTTAATTATTAGGTTGATTTATCATTTTCCATATATATTGTCAAATATTGATGAAAAGGTTAGCTAGGTGAAGAAACATTAATTTTAATTAATCTACCAATATATATATATTATTTTTTTTTTCGTTTTTTTTTAACTTTTGTAATATTTTGTTTTTAACATCTTTGTTTTCCTTTTAGTTTTTTTCCTTACTTTGCTTTTTGGGTTATATATTTTCTAACTTTTTGTTTTTTTTTTTTTTTTTTTTTTTTTTTTTTTTTTTTTTTTTTTTTTTTTTTTTTTTTTTTTTTTTTTTTTTTTTTTTTTTTTTTTTTTTTTTTTTTTTTTTTTTTTTTTTTTTTTTTTTTTTTTTTTTTTTTTTTTTTTTTTTTTTTTTTTTTTTTTTTTTTTTTTTTTTTTTTTTTTTTTTTTTTTTTTTTTTTTTTTTTTTTTTTTTTTTTTTTTTTTTTTTTTTTTTTTTTTTTTTTTTTTTTTTTTTTTTTTTTTTTTTTTTTTTTTTTTTTTTTTTTTTTTTTTTTTTTCAGTATAAGAATTAGTATATGGAACAAAAAAATACTTATACGTTAAAATGTAAAAATATACTTAAAAAAATTGAGATATTCAAATGTAAATATTGAATGTTAAATCATATCAAGGCCGGATGGTGTAGCAATGTTTCTTTTATACAAACTGTTCCATATAAGCAATATCTTAACCTTTATTACACAATTGACCGATTTCTTATTGATGTCTTGCAAAAAAAAGTAATTTGGTTAGGTATTTTTTATTAATTTAATTAGTTGGATATTTGGGATAAACATAAGTTTTATATTTTATCTATTTTATTTTAACAAAATTATTATTTTAAGGAAAAGGTTTTAAAGTGTAAATTGGTGATAGAAAATCAAAAAGTGTAAATTTATGGAAAATCAAAAAGTGTAAATTGGTGATGGAAAATCAAAAAGTGTAAATTGGTGATGGAAAACCAAAAAGTGTAAATTGGTGATGGAAAATCAAAAAGTGTAAATTGGTGTTGAAAAAAAAAAGTGTAAATTGGTGATGGAAAATCAAAAAGTGTAAATTAATTTAGACATGTGCTGATTTAATTAATTTTGAGAAATTGAGAGCTGTGATTGGTCAATTGAGTTAGATCAGTTGCTTTTAGTATATATTAAGATTCTATATATAGTATATCTATATCTATACTTTTTAAAACTTTTGTTAATACATGTTTAATTAGATGTAAAGGATGAAACTTCGTAAACTTAATTCTACACATAAGTTAATGACACTTTTAAAATAAAATAATAAATATAAATATAAATAAAGGTTTCCTGCTTAACTCTTTTTTTTCCTGATTCAAACTTTTAGTTACAACCTTTAAATTAAAATAATGGTATCATTACCAAATTTATTATTTAGGAAACACAACATTAGTGTAACATCCGTGAATTTTGACCCATTGACTTTATGTGTAATTTGACTAACAATCTTGTTTAATGAAATAAGTGGGTCGTTTGGTGAATTAAATGACAATGTGTGTTAGTCGAGTCGTTATTTAGTTTGTTGGCATTTAGTTGTGCAACCGATTGTTTTATGGCTTGTGGGAGAAACGGGTCGGCCCGTGGGTAGTCCAAGACCCACCAGCCACCCATGACCCATTCCCCCCCCCCATATCTCTTTCTCCCCTCTCACTTCTTATCTATCTACCTATATCTTTCTCTCTTTCTCTCAAAAGCAAAGCAAGACCCATTTCAATCTTCTTCACCATTTCTTGCATCAAATTAGTGTTGGATCGATTATAACATAGAAATCATAGTCACTTTCATCTCACTTTCGTCTTATCAAAGAATCAAAGCCAAGTTCTAGCATTTTTACCCAATTAGGTCAAATTTGGGGTTAGCTCACTGCGGCGCAGTGGCTTAGGCTAGCTCACTGCGGCGCAGTGGATAGGGCCTGGTCAAGTTTGGGTTAGCTCACTGCGGCGCAGTGAGCTTGGCAAAGGCTCACTGCGGCGCAGTGGTTAGTTTCTGGTCAAGTTTGGGTTAGCTCACTGCGGCGCAGTGAAGCCTTGGTCAAGTTTGGGTTAGCCCACTGCGGCGCAGTGGTAGGCCTGGTCAAGTTTGGGTTAGCTCACTGCGGCGCAGTGGTTAGTTTCTGGGAAATGTTGCGCGTCGATTTTTAAACGTTAATAACTTTTTTAGATGTAAAGGATGAAACTTCGTAAACTTAATTCTACACATAAGTTAATGACACTTTTAAAATAAAATAATAAATATAAATATAAATAAAGGTTTCCTGCTTAACTCTTTTTTTTCCTGATTCAAACTTTTAGTTACAACCTTTAAATTAAAATAATGGTATCATTACCAAATTTATTATTTAGGAAACACAACATTAGTGTAACATCCGTGAATTTTGACCCATTGACTTTATGTGTAATTTGACTAACAATCTTGTTTAATGAAATAAGTGGGTCGTTTGGTGAATTAAATGACAATGTGTGTTAGTCGAGTCGTTATTTAGTTTGTTGGCATTTAGTTGTGCAACCGATTGTTTTATGGCTTGTGGGAGAAACGGGTCGGCCCGTGGGTAGTCCAAGACCCACCAGCCACCCATGACCCATTCCCCCCCCATATCTCTTTCTCTCTTTCTCTCAAAAGCAAAGCAAGACCCATTTCAATCTTCTTCACCATTTCTTGCATCAAATTAGTGTTGGATCGATTATAACATAGAAATCATAGTCACTTTCATCTCACTTTCGTCTTATCAAAGAATCAAAGCCAAGTTCTAGCATTTTTACCCAATTAGGTCAAATTTGGGTTTGAGCTCAAGGAGACGTTTTGGTAAGTCAAATTCATCCCATTTACACCTACTTATGTTTGTTATTGCATTTCTAGTCATCTTGAACAATTGCAAGTCTTGAATCGAGTCAAAAGACGATTTAGGTCAAACTAGGGTTTCGATTAGGGTTGGAACGATTTGTTATGATTTTGATGTTTTGGGTCGAATTTGTGGATTGGGTTATGTTTTAGTTAAGTATTACTTTTATATTAGGATAGACGTACATACATGGAAGTCGGTTATGCCTTCATTGGGTTCTAGATGTGGTGGGAAGGCTGCGGGTGACCCTATATATAAGCATCTGGGACTTGAAGAAAGTAGAATCCTCTGAAGTATATGTACGTATAGTCGGTTTAAATTGTGATTAGTGGCTTATGTTGTTGATTATTGATTGTTGGCGTATGATGGTCGTATATTGGTTGTTGGGTTATGTTTTAGTTAAGTATTACTTTTATATTAGGATAGACGTACATACATGGAAGTCGGTTATGCCTTCATTGGGTTCTAGATGTGGTGGGAAGGCTGCGGGTGACCCTATATATAAGCATCTGGGACTTGAAGAAAGTAGAATCCTCTGAAGTATATGTACGTATAGTCGGTTTAAATTGTGATTAGTGGCTTATGTTGTTGATTATTGATTGTTGGCGTATGATGGTCGTATATTGGTTGTTGGGTTATGTTTTAGTTAAGTATTACTTTTATATTAGGATAGACGTACATACATGGAAGTCGGTTATGCCTTCATTGGGTTCTAGATGTGGTGGGAAGGCTGCGGGTGACCCTATATATAAGCATCTGGGACTTGAAGAAAGTAGAATCCTCTGAAGTATATGTACGTATAGTCGGTTTAAATTGTGATTAGTGGCTTATGTTGTTGATTATTGATTGTTGGCGTATGATGGTCGTATATTGGTTGTTGGGTTATGTTTTAGTTAAGTATTACTTTTATATTAGGATAGACGTACATACATGGAAGTCGGTTATGCCTTCATTGGGTTCTAGATGTGGTGGGAAGGCTGCGGGTGACCCTATATATAAGCATCTGGGACTTGAAGAAAGTAGAATCCTCTGAAGTATATGTACGTATAGTCGGTTTAAATTGTGATTAGTGGCTTATGTTGTTGATTATTGATTGTTGGTTCATGATTTATGCATTTACATTCGATTGTAAGCATTGCATACATTGTTGATGACCCTCGGCAGGGGATTGCCGACATCCTGGTGCATAGATGTATGCACCCATTTTGGATGTAGACCTGACTCCGAGTATATAGACATATATATCTCGATGATTTTGAGATACAGCCTTGTTCATTGCGATGACAGAAGGGTATCGTTGCATTGGTGACTTGAGCTCACGCATAGGATAGGCATATTGGCTTATTCATGCATTCCGGCATTTGCATTGATACTCATATCATTTATGCATTTCTCATTTCACGCGTTGCGCTTGTGTAATCTTGTTGTTGGACATTATTGTGTTTCGTAGAGGCTCACTGTATGTCAGGTTTAGCCTCCTTTCGTGCTTTATGATTTTGTCTATGGTTCCTTGTGGGCCATTACTACGAACTCACCAACCTTGTGTTGACTATGCTTAGTACACTTTTCAGGTAATCAGGTTCTCCCAGGGCGTGGAGTTTAGTTGCTTTGCTTGCTGTAAACCCGGACTATGGACTTCATGGATCAAGGATTCATTGGCCTGCCTTTTGCATTATACTTAGGATCGTTTGCCATCTTTGGTTGTTATTTTGTTAACTTTGATGGCTATTTGCTCCTGTTGTATTTTGTTACTTACTTCGTTATGTTTTGGATTCACCGAATCTTTAATTGCATTTAGTTTGTTCTATTGTAATTCCACCTGGTGCTATGTGATTTCCGTGATATTCCGAGCCTCGGCTTGGGGTGTTACAGAATGGTGGCCCATGCGTGGTCGTAGAGAATTAGGCGGTTTGACCTAGACTACGGCTTAAGTTAAAACTCTTCATATAGCATGCATGGTTAGGAAATTCGTGTGCAATGTGAATTATGTGAATCCCCGTGTGAGTTCGTAGTTAAGACCTCTTGTGTGATAGCTTGAATTCAATGTGATGAATGTGGATTACGGTTAGTATGGTTTGTTGTTGTTAATTGTTGGAACTAATTGGATGATTTAGGGCAAAATGAAAGGATGCCATTAACTTAGTATAATATTGTGGCAACCCTAAAAGAACCCGATCAACTCTTTTATGGTTACCCGATGTTATAGCAAGTTCATGACATCGTGGATTGCGCACGCGTGGCTTAAAGTATAATAAGGAACCGATATGCTTAATGGAAGTTGATTAGGTGGAGGGTTAGCCGTTGGTACACCCTGTATACATACCAGGTCAATAACTAGTAAGCATATCGAATTCGGATTATACTTTGAATCATTTGTGTTAGTTGTTTAACTGCATGATATTTTGAGCATGATTACTTAAATTAATGGTGAGGTATTGTAATAAATCCAACGTGATGATATGATATGTGGAAATCCCTTATAATTCTAACACTCTTGCCTTAGCATAACGTTATGAAATGAGTATGTGGTATCGGTATGAGAGCATTGACTACTTGTGTGGCTAACATGTGAGCATTTGAGACTAACTCTCGGGTCAACGTGTCACTTGTTTTATAGAAATGGCGAGACCAAGGAGAGTCGGAACGAACTATAGGGCCGAAGAGGAAGAACCGCAACCGGAAGCTCAACCAGAAGTGCAAGGAGGTAGGGGCCGTGGTAGGGGCCGTGGTAGAGGTCGTGGTAGGGGCCGTGGTAGGGGTCGTGGTGGAGCTCCTGAGCCAAACTTGGCCGAGGTAATCGGGTCGCCGTGGTAGAGGTCGTGGTAGAGGCTAAGGTAGGGGCCTTAACCGGAAGCTCAACCGGAAGTACAAGGAGGTAGGGGCCGTGGTAGGGGCCGTGGTAGAGGCCGTGGTAGGGGCCGTGGTAGGGGTCGTGGTGGAGCTCCTGAGCCAAACTTGGCCGAGGTAATCGCACAAACGGTCGCCGGCATCATGCCAACCATCATTGCTCAAGTCACGGCAAGTCTTGGGCAAAACAATGGGCCTCAAAACAACGAAGCCCCAGAAAACGTAAACAATGAAAATGATCAACCTTATGCCGAAGAAGATGAAGGAGAGGAACCAGTGGGAGTTGGTATCGGGATGCCCATGAATAATCAATATGGCGGATACCGCCAAGGGTGTATATTTAAAGATTTTAAGAGTTGTGGGGCACCGGAGTTCGATGGGAAAGGGGGTCCCACGGAATGTATAAGGTGGTTTGAGGCGATAGAGGCGGTGATTGAAAGGAGTCATTGCACCTATGATGACCGGATTTCCTATGCATCCGGCATGTTTAGGCATGACGCCTTGAGTTGGTGGAACCAGGAAATAACGTTGGGGCGGACTCAAAACTTGGAGTGGATTGACTTCAAAAACAAAGTAAAAGCAAAGTTTTGTCCTCCGTATGAACTACAAAACTTAACCATTGAATTCGCAAATCTAAACATGGAGGGAGCCGATTACAAGGGCTATGTGAGACGATTTCAAGAGTTGTCCACCCTCATTCCTCACTTGGTGGGTACCGAGTCACAGGCCATCCAGAAGTTTGTATTGGGCTTGAATCCTCAAGTCCGATCTTATGTAAACTCCAACATGCCTACTTCTTTGGCTAATGCGGTCAACCAAGCCGGGAGTGTGACTGAAGATTTATTGAGATGTGGTGTTTTGAGTAAGTCCTCATCAAACAAGAGGAAAGAAGTGGGGGAGTCAAGTGGGGTAAAGAAAGCGGGAAGGTTTGACCCCAAGAATGCTTATAGGGGTAGGGTAATGGCGGCGGTAGAACCGGCTAGGAGGCCTTATACCGGGCCTCATCCTTTCTGTGGGAGGTGCAACAGGCACCATCCCGCCACTACTCCATGTGGGGCATGCTATAATTGCAACCAAGTTGGGCACGCATCCAAGAATTGTAGAGCTCCAAGAGCCGGCCCAATGAATGCGGCTCCTATTCGGGCCGTTCCTCCTCAAGGTAACCAAAGAAGAGGCGAATGTTTTGAATGTGGTAGCCGTGACCACTACCGAAATAATTGTCCTCGATGGGTGGGACAACAAGTTCAAGTAGCCGTTCATCCCAATCAACTACAAATGGTCGGGCCTAATCAAAACCGGGGACAACAAGGCCACCAAGTGCAACCACGCGGCCGAGCCTTTGCGGCCAATGCAAATGAAGCCCGCAATGATCCTAACGTTGTAGCAGGTACTTTTCTCCTTAATGGTCTCT
>CM067168.1:143851553-143989053 GCA_034093135.1 Erigeron breviscapus
ACATGACAGCCCAATAGATGTTGACACATGAAGGTTGTCAACCATCTATTGGTGGATAGATCAGATCTGCAGAGTTTTCTTTTCTTCATCTTGTTTCTTTCCCAAAACGGCATGAAAGAGAAATACCTTAGTACCAAAATGGTACAAGGTCACATGGCTCCATCTTGATCTATCAACACGTGTCCTTGAGGACCAGCCTTCTTATCTTCATATTCCCGCCCATATTTGACTTACAAAACATGGCGGTGAGTCATTGAACTTATCCTTTTAACTCGAAGATAATTGTTGATCGCTGACAACTCGTTGACAAAATCACTCGTTGAGTCTTTCAGCGAATCCATGACTCAACAATCTCCCCCTATTCTCTGAGGAGACTTAGCTGAGTGGAAGTCGCTTGAACTTGTAAGAAAGAGAAGTAGAATGAGGGAATGCTGATTTTATATATTTGACAAACAACTTTACAATAAACAGCATTACAAAAATTACAAGGCTATCTATTCCCATGGACATTCTTCCTTTGCCTTGATGAACGCTTCATCCTTCTGTCTCTCAGGCTTCATCAGCTCTTGATCAATCAACTTTATGAACTCATGATCATTTGAAGTCCTGATGCAATACTTCCTTATTTTAACAACGAAGGAAGAATGAGCAATTCCAATCTCATTGGTCCTGAAGAAGAGTTCATGACCATGGACATTGCAGAAACAAAATCCTCCAAGCTTCTCATCATACATGCCTTCCATGAAAAGAGTTCTAGAAGGCATTCAGAGGTTTAGTGAGGGCTCCTCATCTATGTCAGACTTGGGAATGACTCTGAGCACAGTGAGGAGCTGAGAAGAGACTCGAGATCCAGAAGCTGATCTCTTCACACCACTTCTTGGTTGCTGAGGAGGAGAAGGAAATGGATGTCTTGAAGAGCTGAGCAGAGAGTCTTTGACTTTATATTTCTGTTCCATTTTGCGAGTATGCTTTATCTGCTCACCTTCCATCTTGATCAGCGGTTCGTAACTCACAGCTGTCTTGTCCTTGACCAGCTTGTAAATTTCGATCCATTCAGTTGGCACAAGTGTATCTTTAGTAACATTTTTCAGAGTATACAACTTGGGCACTCCTTTTCTTTGTAGGCTAAGATTCATCCCTTGTTGGGTTAGAGTGACATTGACTGACATGATCTCCTCTTTTCTTTGCCTAATTTCCCTTGATTTGAGGTAGAGCCTTTGACCTTCTTCAAAAATTTTCATTATGTTTGCAACGAACTCTTCCTCTTTCTTCTTAAGTGCTTCCAGACCACCAGATTGCTGAGTCAACATCTTCACTTCATCATCAACAGAAAGTCCCAAGTTTGCAACGATTATGTAATTAAACAACTAATGTAAATTACACTAAGAAAGCAAGATAAGAAAGTAAACACGTTTAATCATAAGTAGTATTAATTAAACGGTGAATACATGGTTGGTTTACAAAGAAAGAAGAAAGAAAATATTGTTAAGTTTTTGCACACACGAAAACTTAACAATGATACAATTCTACAATGAGAGAAAAACACACTAAGTGACTATTGTAGAATGAACCAACAGAATTGCGGCTAGGTCAAGTGATGTCTTATATAGGAGAGAAGAGACATCACATGACAGCCCAATAGATGTTGACACATGAAGGTTGTCAACTATCTATTGGTGTGTAAGACTGGTCTGCAGAGTTCTCTTTTCTTCATCTTGTTTGTTTCCCAAAACGGCATGAAAGAGAAACATCTTAGTACCAAAACGGTACAAGGTCACTTGTCTTCAATCTGATCTTCCAACACGTGTCCTTGGGGACCAGTCTTCTTATCTTCATTTTCCCGCCCATATTTGACTTACAACACATGGCGGTGAGTCATTGAACTTATCCTTTAACTTGAAGATAATAGTGATCGCTGAAGGCTCGCTGATGAAACCTCTCGCTGAGGCTGTCAGCGACTACTTGACTCAGCAAGTAATCTTCAGCGAATCCATGACTCAACAATCTCCCCCTATTCGCTGAGGAGACTTAGCTGAGCATGTGTTACTTTTTAGAAGTACAATAGTTAGATATGAGGGAATGCTGATCTTATTTATTTGACAAACAACTTTTCAATACAGATAGCATTACAAAGATTACAAGTTTTCTTAATCCCATTGCGACTCTTGCTTGGCCTCTATGAAAGCTTTGTCTTGTTGTCTTTCAGGCTTCAGCAGCTCTTGATCAATCAGCTTTATGAACTTGGGATCATTGGAAGACTGAACACAATACTTTCTTATCTTCAACAAAAAGTCAGAAGAAGCAATTCCAATCTCATTGGTCCTGAAGAAGAGTTCATGACCATGGATATTGCAAAAACAGAACCCTCCTAGCTTGTCATCATAAACTCCATCTACAAAGAGGGTCCTAGAAGGCATTCTTAGATTCAGCAGTGGCTCAGTATCTATATCAGTCTTTGGAACAGCTCTGAGAACAAATGGGCGCTGAGAAGCCACTTGACCAGAAGCTGTTCTTTTTACACCACTTCTTGGTTGCTGAGGAGGAGGAGAGGGATATGGATGTCTGGCAGCGCTGAGCAAGGAGTCTTTGATTTTGTACTTCTTCTCCATTTGATGTATATGCCTTATTTGCTCACCTGCCATTTTGATCAGCGGCTCATAGCTTACAGCTGTCTTATCCTTGATCAGCTTGTAAATCTCAATCCATTCAGTTGGCCCAAGTGTATTTTTGGTAACATTTTTCAGCGTATACAACTTGGGCACACCTTTTCTTTGCAAGGAAAGATTCATTCCTTGTTGGGTTAGCGAAACCCTGACAGATGTGATCTCTTCTTTCCTTTGCCTCACCTCTCTTGATTTGAGGTAGGTCGCCTGTCCTTCATCAAAAGTCTTAATACGCTTGGCAAAGAATTGTTCTTCATTCTTCCTTAATGCTGCCAAACCACCAGATTGCTGAGCCAATCTTTTCGTTTCATCGTCAGCATCTTTTAATTCTTCATTAACGATCTGCTCACTTATGAATTTCTGAGACAGCTCCTCTTCTTTCTTCTTGCTTAGCCTTTCATGTTGACGAACAACTTCTTCAGGAGACTGTTCAGCAGTAGCAGTTGTGGATTTTGGAAAGGCTCCAATCATAAGTTTTTCTTGTTGTTCCCTTGCTGAAGTGGGAACTTTTGGTGGTTTGCTTGGAGTAACCAATGCTGCTTTACAAGTCTTCTTAATCCCATTGCGACTCTTGCTTGGCCTCTATGAAAGCTTTGTCTTGTTGTCTTTCAGGCTTCAGCAGCTCTTGATCAATCAGCTTTATGAACTTGGGATCATTGGAAGACTGAACACAATACTTTCTTATCTTCAACAAAAAGTCAGAAGAAGCAATTCCAATCTCATTGGTCCTGAAGAAGAGTTCATGACCATGGATATTGCAAAAACAGAACCCTCCTAGCTTGTCATCATAAACTCCATCTACAAAGAGGGTCCTAGAAGGCATTCTTAGATTCAGCAGTGGCTCAGTATCTATATCAGTCTTTGGAACAGCTCTGAGAACAAATGGGCGCTGAGAAGCCACTTGACCAGAAGCTGTTCTTTTTACACCACTTCTTGGTTGCTGAGGAGGAGGAGAGGGATATGGATGTCTGGCAGCGCTGAGCAAGGAGTCTTTGATTTTGTACTTCTTCTCCATTTGATGTATATGCCTTATTTGCTCACCTGCCATTTTGATCAGCGGCTCATAGCTTACAGCTGTCTTATCCTTGATCAGCTTGTAAATCTCAATCCATTCAGTTGGCCCAAGTGTATTTTTGGTAACATTTTTCAGCGTATACAACTTGGGCACACCTTTTCTTTGCAAGGAAAGATTCATTCCTTGTTGGGTTAGCGAAACCCTGACAGATGTGATCTCTTCTTTCCTTTGCCTCACCTCTCTTGATTTGAGGTAGGTCGCCTGTCCTTCATCAAAAGTCTTAATACGCTTGGCAAAGAATTGTTCTTCATTCTTCCTTAATGCTGCCAAACCACCAGATTGCTGAGCCAATCTTTTCGTTTCATCGTCAGCATCTTTTAATTTATCCAGCGAGGCGGAGATAGCAGAGTTGGAGGTGCTGACCTTCTTCATGCTTTCATTCAGCAGGGCTTGATTTCTTTTGAACAAGTGCTCATTTGACTTGGTTTGGGTGACTTGATTTTTGAGGGAGGAAATTTCATTTGTAAGGGTGGTGTGAAAATTGTCTTGATGTTTGGAGAAGGAAGAGATAGTTTGATCTAGCTTGTTGAGTTGAGCAGTGAAGAGTATATTAGATTGGGAGAGTTGCTGAAGAGATGATAAGAGACCAGGCTCTTCGGTGATCTTCGCTGAACGGATTTCATCTTTTAATTTATCCAGCGAGGCGGAGATAGCAGAGTTGGAGGTGCTGACCTTCTTCATGCTTTCATTCAGCAGGGCTTGATTTCTTTTGAACAAGTGCTCATTTGACTTGGTTTGGGTGACTTGATTTTTGAGGGAGGAAATTTCATTTGTAAGGGTGGTGTGAAAATTGTCTTGATGTTTGGAGAAGGAAGAGATAGTTTGATCTAGCTTGTTGAGTTGAGCAGTGAAGAGTATATTAGATTGGGAGAGTTGCTGAAGAGATGATAAGAGACCAGGCTCTTCGGTGATCTTCGCTGAACGGATTTCATCTTTTAATTTATCCAGCGAGGCGGAGATAGCAGAGTTGGAGGTGCTGACCTTCTTCATGCTTTCATTCAGCAGGGCTTGATTTCTTTTGAACAAGTGCTCATTTGACTTGGTTTGGGTGACTTGATTTTTGGTGATCCCAAACACCATACCTTTGAGCTCTGCTAGCTCATCAGTCACCAAATCCTTTCCAGTTAGCAATTCTTGAAAATTTTCATGAGCCTCAACATGAATTTGAGCCATTTGATCCACCAGCCAAGCATACAAGTACCCATGTCTATTGCCTTGGCTCTGGCAAATTTGCACCCTTGTTAATAATTCTTGCAGCTGACGGGTCTCCACATAATCCAGACCAGGCACATTTATAGCAGTGCAAGCTGTGACAAGTTCTTCATCAGCAGAAGGAACCTTAAGATCTTTTAAAGAAACAGGATACCTGGAGCAAGGAACCCTAAAGAAGTCTGGATGGTGCAATGGGGGCACCTCCATAATAATTTCATCATCAACTTCCATTCCAGTTACCAGAATATTTGTCTCGGTCCCTGCACTGACAGTTTCCGAGACTTGTGTAATAGTATTTGGGGTAAGGGAACCTGGTGCCTCAATCTCAGTGTGTTGTTGCACCAAGACATCATCGGCCGTAGAATGGGTTGACTCTAGCATCACCTGTGATCTGGCTGCTGTCAACGACTCAGAGGGTAATAAAGAAGAAGGGAAATTATTTGGGGGTGGAGTTGGACTTTGACCTCTAATGGGCTGGGGTGACCCAATAGCTTCACCAACCTCTCATACAGAAATTTGAGGTGGCTGCCTGCTGCTTCCGTTTAACTCGTCAACAGCCTGTTGGGAGGTTGTTGATGGGGTGGCTTGGGTACTATCGTCCTTGGGCAGTGAGGACTTCCTAACCTTTGGTTTACCCTTTGATACACTCCGCTTACGTTTTGGGACGTCAGCGGAGGGTGAAGATTGAGAAGTTTGATTTGAGGACGCTGCCTTTGATTTATCTTTGGTCTTTTTAGAGGCTTTGGAGGTCGCTAGGGGGTTTACCAGCGAGCCAGCCTCAGAAGGCATTTCAGCGTCCACAGCGACTGTATCAGCCACTTCATCAGAAAGAAGTGCTGCCTCCCAGTCGCTGTCTTTCGGGTATAAAGAAGGATTAAGAGAGAAGAGTACCTCTTTTATATGAGTAGTGAGGCGTGCAACCAAGAGATCAGTTGGTTGCTTGTAGATGTTGTTACCCACCCTCGCTATTGGAATCGTTGAGGCCTTGGGCAGCTCATATTCATTTCCCAGTGCCTCCTTGAAGATGAGAGAAAAGATTCTAACAAAAGGCACAGTGTGTGACCTATTGTTAATGCTGACCTTATTCTTCATGTCGTTGAAGATCAGCTGGGCGTAATCAACAAACCGCCCCTCAGCAAGTGCATGAATCATTGGCATCGATGTTGTTGATGCTTGATTGTATGATCCTGAATTTCCACCCATACACTGTATTACATGGGTGAATAGAACTCTCCAGACCCCAGGGAGATTTTGTTTTAGAGGATTGCTTGGGATTGCTGGGGGGTTCTTCAAATTATAATTGTACCCAATGGAAGGCAGCCAATCCTTCCATTCAACATCACTTGCTGCTTCCACAAATGCATTTTCCGCAGTGGCTTGTGGAAATCGAAGAGTTTGGCGAAGAGACGCCGGAGTAATGGTAATCGTCTTTGCCCCCTGACGAACAGTACCAGTGATGGACTTGGATTCATCATCATACTCACAAGTCCACCAAAACTCACGGAGAAGATGAACAAATATCTTACCCGGATCTGCCATGATGCAATATTTGGCAGGAGAAGCATGGATAAAGTCCAGCATGGGCTTTTTCCCAAAGCAACAGGGATCAACGGATTTGATTAGTCTTTACCAATAACCGTTTGCTATTGGACTAGATGAAGACTTTTAGCTCTTCATTGCTATTGTTTGCTTTTTCCCAAAGCAACAGGGATCAACGGATTTGATTAGTCTTTACCAATAACCGTTTGCTATTGGACTAGATGAAGACTTTTAGCTCTTCATTGCTATTGTTTGCTTTTTCCCAAAGCAACAGGGATCAACGGATTTGATTAGTCTTTACCAATAACCGTTTGCTATTGGACTAGATGAAGACTTTTAGCTCTTCATTGCTATTGTTTGCTTTTTCCCAAAGCAACAGGGATCAACGGATTTGATTAGTCTTTACCAATAACCGTTTGCTATTGGACTAGATGAAGACTTTTAGCTCTTCATTGCTATTGTTTGCTTTTTCCCAAAGCAACAGGGATCAACGGATTTGATTAGTCTTTACCAATAACCGTTTGCTATTGGACTAGATGAAGACTTTTAGCTCTTCATTGCTATTGTTTGCTTTTTCCCAAAGCAACAGGGATCAACGGATTTGATTAGTCTTTACCAATAACCGTTTGCTATTGGACTAGATGAAGACTTTTAGCTCTTCATTGCTATTGTTTGCTTTTTCCCAAAGCAACAGGGATCAACGGATTTGATTAGTCTTTACCAATAGCCGTTTGCCATTGGACTAGATGAAGACTTTTAGCTCTTCATTGCTATTGTTTGCTTTTTCCCAAAGCAACAGGGATCAACGGATTTGATTAGTCTTTACCAATAACCGTTTGCTATTGGACTAGATGAAGACTTTTAGCTCTTCATTGCTATTGTTTGCTTTTTCCCAAAGCAACAGGGATCAACGGATTTGATTAGTCTTTACCAATAACCGTTTGCTATTGGACTAGATGAAGACTTTTAGCTCTTCATTGCTATTGTTTGCTTTTTCCCAAAGCAACAGGGATCAACGGATTTGATTAGTCTTTACCAATAACCGTTTGCTATTGGACTAGATGAAGACTTTTAGCTCTTCATTGCTATTGTTTGCTTTTTCCCAAAGCAACAGGGATCAACGGATTTGATTAGTCTTTACCAATAACCGTTTGCTATTGGACTAGATGAAGACTTTTAGCTCTTCATTGCTATTGTTTGCTTTTTCCCAAAGCAACAGGGATCAACGGATTTGATTAGTCTTTACCAATAACCGTTTGCTATTGGACTAGATGAAGACTTTTAGCTCTTCATTGCTATTGTTTGCTTTTTCCCAAAGCAACAGGGATCAACGGATTTGATTAGTCTTTACCAATAACCGTTTGCTATTGGACTAGATGAAGACTTTTAGCTCTTCATTGCTATTGTTTGCTTTTTCCCAAAGCAACAGGGATCAACGGATTTGATTAGTCTTTACCAATAACCGTTTGCTATTGGACTAGATGAAGACTTTTAGCTCTTCATTGCTATTGTTTGCTTTTTCCCAAAGCAACAGGGATCAACGGATTTGATTAGTCTTTACCAATAACCGTTTGCTATTGGACTAGATGAAGACTTTTAGCTCTTCATTGCTATTGTTTGCTTTTTCCCAAAGCAACAGGGATCAACGGATTTGATTAGTCTTTACCAATAGCCGTTTGCCATTGGACTAGATGAAGACTTTTAGCTCTTCATTGCTATTGTTTGCTTTTTCCCAAAGCAACAGGGATCAACGGATTTGATTAGTCTTTACCAATAACCGTTTGCTATTGGACTAGATGAAGACTTTTAGCTCTTCATTGCTATTGTTTGCTTTTTCCCAAAGCAACAGGGATCAACGGATTTGATTAGTCTTTACCAATAACCGTTTGCTATTGGACTAGATGAAGACTTTTAGCTCTTCATTGCTATTGTTTGCTTTTTCCCAAAGCAACAGGGATCAACGGATTTGATTAGTCTTTACCAATAACCGTTTGCTATTGGACTAGATGAAGACTTTTAGCTCTTCATTGCTATTGTTTGCTTTTTCCCAAAGCAACAGGGATCAACGGATTTGATTAGTCTTTACCAATAACCGTTTGCTATTGGACTAGATGAAGACTTTTAGCTCTTCATTGCTATTGTTTGCTTTTTCCCAAAGCAACAGGGATCAACGGATTTGATTAGTCTTTACCAATAACCGTTTGCTATTGGACTAGATGAAGACTTTTAGCTCTTCATTGCTATTGTTTGCTTTTTCCCAAAGCAACAGGGATCAACGGATTTGATTAGTCTTTACCAATAACCGTTTGCTATTGGACTAGATGAAGACTTTTAGCTCTTCATTGCTATTGTTTGCTTTTTCCCAAAGCAACAGGGATCAACGGATTTGATTAGTCTTTACCAATAACCGTTTGCTATTGGACTAGATGAAGACTTTTAGCTCTTCATTGCTATTGTTTGCTTTTTCCCAAAGCAACAGGGATCAACGGATTTGATTAGTCTTTACCAATAACCGTTTGCTATTGGACTAGATGAAGACTTTTAGCTCTTCATTGCTATTGTTTGCTTTTTCCCAAAGCAACAGGGATCAACGGATTTGATTAGTCTTTACCAATAACCGTTTGCTATTGGACTAGATGAAGACTTTTAGCTCTTCATTGCTATTGTTTGCTTTTTCCCAAAGCAACAGGGATCAACGGATTTGATTAGTCTTTACCAATAGCCGTTTGCCATTGGACTAGATGAAGACTTTTAGCTCTTCATTGCTATTGTTTGCTTTTTCCCAAAGCAACAGGGATCAACGGATTTGATTAGTCTTTACCAATAACCGTTTGCTATTGGACTAGATGAAGACTTTTAGCTCTTCATTGCTATTGTTTGCTTTTTCCCAAAGCAACAGGGATCAACGGATTTGATTAGTCTTTACCAATAACCGTTTGCTATTGGACTAGATGAAGACTTTTAGCTCTTCATTGCTATTGTTTGCTTTTTCCCAAAGCAACAGGGATCAACGGATTTGATTAGTCTTTACCAATAACCGTTTGCTATTGGACTAGATGAAGACTTTTAGCTCTTCATTGCTATTGTTTGCTTGTATCCTTCAGAATCTTTTGGCAACACAGAGGTGCCAACATGATTGTTGGGTTTCACAACAATCTGGGAAGCAGAGAAATTTACCTTGGAAGATTTTGTGATGTTTGAAGGAGTGAAAACAGGTGAATTAAGATATGTGGTAGAAACTTGTTCCTGAACTTGTTGTTCAGGAGCCGGTGGGTTTTGTGCGGTGGCGGTAGAGGAAGATGGAGGGTTCTCAACATCTTGAGGAATATCTGAGGAAGAAGCCATAGATTTTGTAGGGATGAAGATGAAATGCGTATAAGGAGTTTGATAAAATGCTTGTGAGAGAAGATGAACAGATGGAGAGAGAGATTTTTTGATTTAGAGAGAGAGTGAATAATAGTAGGAAGCGTGAAAATAAGGATATGAGGTGAGGTTATATATATGGTATGGTTGTGGGCCACAATTTCTCTCTCCTTCTTTTTATATTGAGGAACAGTTGTGAACAACAACTGTTTTCGTACTTTTATATAATATAAAAAGGTTTTGAGAGTAACGTTTTAAAAATAAAAAAGAAATTTTATCCAAAAAGTTCTTGAGTGCGCGCCGTATTGAGCAGTCATAACCTGTCAGTCAGACTGTCACAACAGACAAATGACGTGATCAAGAGCAAAAATCGAGGTGACCTTTCAGTTTGAATGTATAAATCATGTGGTTCAAAACTTTGCCACGTCACCCTCATAGTTACTTTGAAAACACTTAGTTTTGAAAATATCCTATGTATTATTTTGAGAGTAACGTTTTAAAAATAAAAAAGAAATTTTATCCAAAAAGTTCTTGAGTGCGCGCCGTATTGAGCAGTCATAACCTGTCAGTCAGACTGTCACAACAGACAAATGACGTGATCAAGAGCAAAAATCGAGGTGACCTTTCAGTTTGAATGTATAAATCATGTGGTTCAAAACTTTGCCACGTCACCCTCATAGTTACTTTGAAAACACTTAGTTTTGAAAATATCCTATGTATTATTTTGAAATACAACATGCTGGAAGATGCTCAGCATGCTTAAGGCTTTTTGTCAGCGACTTCACAACTAACGTTGGTCGCTGACTACAGTTTTTGGCAACCTGTCAGCCATCAACGGATTTGATAGTCTTTACCAATAACCGTTTGCTATTGGACTAGATGAAGACTTTTAGCTCTTCATTGCTATTGTTTGCTTTTTCCCAAAGCAACAGGGATCAACGGATTTGATTAGTCTTTACCAATAACCGTTTGCTATTGGACTAGATGAAGACTTTAAGCTCTTCATTGCTATTGTTTGCTTTTTCCCAAAGCAACAGGGATCAACGGATTTGATTAGTCTTTACCAATAGCCGTTTGCCATTGGACTAGATGAAGACTTTTAGCTCTTCATTGCTATTGTTTGCTTTTTCCCAAAGCAACAGGGATCAACGGATTTGATTAGTCTTTACCAATAGCCGTTTGCCATTGGACTAGATGAAGACTTTTAGCTCTTCATTGCTATTGTTTGCTTTTTCCCAAAGCAACAGGGATCAACGGATTTGATTAGTCTTTACCAATAGCCGTTTGCCATTGGACTAGATGAAGACTTTAAGCTCTTCATTGCTATTGTTTGCTTTTTCCCAAAGCAACAGGGATCAACGGATTTGATTAGTCTTTACCAATAGCCGTTTGCCATTGGACTAGATGAAGACTTTAAGCTCTTCATTGCTTTGAGATCAGCGAGTAAGACCGACTTAAACTTGCCGAATTAGCATACATGACAAGTCATGTCGCTGATTCCCCATTTAACATTCCTAACTTGCTAACAAGCAGTTTGAATCTAGTTTCATCCAATGGTTTAGTAAAGATGTCAGCGAGTTGATCATCAGTTGGAATGAAGTAGATCTCAATATCACCTTTCATGACATGATCCCTAATAAAGTGATATCGAATATCAATATGCTTAGTTTTGGAATGTTGAACTGGGTTGTGTGTAATAGCAATGGCACTTGTATTATCACACATGATTGGAATTTTAGAGTATTCCAAATCATAGTCAGCAAGCTGATGTTTCATCCATAGCATTTGGGCACAACAGCTCGCTGCAGAGACATATTCGGCCTCAGCTGTGGAGATGGAAACTGTATGTTGCTTTTTACTAGACCAACTAGTCAGCTTCCCCCCCAACAGTTGACATCCTCCACTGGTGCTTTTCCGATCGAGCATGCAACCAGCATAGTCGGAGTCAGAATAGCCAACTAACTCAAAGTTGGAGTCCTTAGGGTACTAGAGACCCAGTGTGGGTGTACCCTTGAGGTATTTGAAGATACGCTTCACAGCGAGGAGATGAGATTCTCTAGGAGAAGCTTGATAGCGAGCACAGAGACATGTTGCAAACATGATGTCTGGACGACTCGCTGTGAGATACATGAGTGACCCAATCATGCCACGATAGTAAGTAGGATTCACATACTTACCATCAGGGTCAGCGTGAAGATTATTAGGAGGGGACATTGGAGTTCGTTTGGGAGTGACATGGGTGAAGTCAAACTTATGCAACATATCCCGAATATATTTTTCCTGATTGATAAATATTCCAGAGGGAAGCTGCTTGATTTGTAACCCCAAAAAGAAGGTGAGTTCACCCATCATACTCATTTCGAAAGTGCTAGACATAAGAGAACTGAACTTTCGACAAAGTTTTGTGGATAAGGAACCAAAGATAATGTCATCGACATAAATCTGCACATACAGAACATCACCCTTATGCTTGTAGATAAATAGGGTGCTGTCAATGGTTCCTCTACGAAAACCATGGTCAATGAGGAAGGTAGACAAAGTGTCATACCAAGCTCTAGGAGCTTGTTTAAGGCCGTATAAAGCTTTATTAAGCTTGTAGACATAGTGAGGATGCTTTGGATCCTCAAAACCAGGAGGCTGCTTAACATAGACTTCTTCATCAAGAGCACCATTTAAGAAGGCACTCTTGACGTCCATCTGATAGACAATAAAGCCTTTGTAAGCAGCATGAGCGAGAAAGAGACGAATAGCTTCAAGGCGAGCGACTGGAGCAAAGGTCTCATCATAATCAATGCCTTCAGCTTGAGTGTAACCTTGAGCAACCAGTCTTGCCTTGTTTCTGATGACCACACCAGCTTCATCTATCTTATTCCTATAAACCCATCGAGTGCCAATGGGTTCTTTATAGGGAGGAGGAACAAGGAACCAAACGTGTTGTTTTTTAAATTGTGTCAGTTCTTCTTGCATGGCTTCAACCCATGAGGGATCAGCCATGGCTTCACCAATATTGGCAGGCACAATTTGAGAAAGAAAGTTGACATAGAGACAAGTATTACTTGTCGCTGAACGAGTTTGGACACCATTGTGTGGATTACCAATCACATGGTCAAGAGGGTGATCAGTAGTCCATTTGAGTGCTGGTGTGTGAATAGAAGAATGATTCACAGTGGATACAGTGGTGGTAGTACCACTAGGAGTGGGAATATAAGACGAGAGATCGATGGTTAGCAAGGGCTCAGAGTTGCTGACAGGAGGGTCACTGAGAACAGTGGGTACCTCTTGCTGAGGAGTGTCATCCTCAGCGTCTCCTAAAAGAGGATTCGCTGAGGCATCATGAAATGTTTCCTCAGCGACACATTCAGCACCTTGAGTTTCAGTTGAGAGAGGAACATTAATGGAAGTGGCATTAACTGTTCGAAGAAGAGGCTCAACTGGATCTATAGAATAAATGTGAGCAGCGATGTACTCATCATTTAGTGAAGATTTTGAAGACTCAGCGATAGGTTGTTCAGCAACATCATGATGTGTCGCTGATACTTCAGACAAGTCAGATAGATCGCTGAGGATTACTTCAGCGGATGACTCATTTGAAAGATCACCTAAAGCAGAACAGCTTTCATCAAAAGTAACATGAATTGATTCATCTACCTTTTGAGTGCGAGTATTGTAAACTCTGAAAGCTTTGCTTATAGAAGAATATCCCAGAAAGTAGCCATCGTCAGCTTTGGGATCAAACTTTCCTAAATGATCTTTGTCATTTAGGATGAAAACTGGGCACCCAAAAACATGGAAATATCCAATTTGAGGTTTCTTGCCCTTGAGAATTTCATAGGCAGTCTTATCATGTCGCTTGACAATAAGACACCTATTTTGAGTATGGCACGCAGTGCTAACTGCTTCAGCCCAGAATTTACTAGGAAGAGAGGACTCACTGAGCATGGTTCTTGCAGCTTCAATGAGAGTTCTATTTCTCCTTTCAGCTACCCCATTTTGCTCAGGAGTACGAACAGAAGAGAAATTTTGTCTAATCCCTTGATCAGCACAAAAAGTCTCAAGAGTGTGGTTTCTGAACTCAGTGCCATGATCGCTTCTGAGTTCTTTAACACGTATGCTGTTGAGGTTTTCCATCTTTTTAATGAAATTGATTATTTCCTCAGCAGCATCACTCTTGGAGTAAAGAAAGATTGTCCAGGTATATCGTGAATATTCATCCACAATAACTAAGGTGTATCTGCTACCCCTTAGACTTTGGACATTCACTGGACCAAAAAGGTCCATGTGAAGGAGATGGAAACAGCCATTGATAGAGTTGGCCTGTTTGGTCTTGAAGGTGGCTCAGTGGCTTTTACCTTTTTCACAAGCACCACAAAGCCGGTCCTTCTCATAAGTGAGAGGAGGAAGGCCTCGAACTAGATTCTTCTTGGCCAAAGAGTTGATGGTTTTGAAATTCACATGCGACATACGCTTGTGCCATAACCAGTTGATTTGAGAAGCAGATTTTGAGAAGAAGCAGGTCTCGCTGTCAGTTTTGACAGGAGTGAAATCTACCAAGTAGATATCTCTTTTTCTTGGAGCGACCAAGACCACTTCTTTATTTACATTAATCACTGTGCCTTGATGCTTATCAAGGATAACCTTGTAGTCAGCATCGCACAGTTGACTTATGCTGATCAGATTGTGTTTCAATCCATTCACATAGGCAACCTTAGTGAACTTGATCAGCCCATTTGAGAGAGACCCATATCCTTCAGTTTGGCCAGTAGAGTTGTCACCAAACACAACTGTGGGACCGTCAGTCTCCACGAAGTTATCCAGCAGGTCCTTAGATCCAGTCATGTGTTTTGAACAGCCGCTGTCCAAATACCACACTTCTTTTCCTAGCGAGGCCTGCAGGATAACATAAGAAGGATTTAGGAAGAGTTATGGGCATCCTCGCTGATAGTATCATCAGCAGAGGATGTGAGAGGAAGATGAGCAACGTCATCATCATTTGAAACTAGGGGAAGAGGAGCTCTAGGATCAACATTTGGATCAACCAGCTGATGAGCAGGAAGCATATCACGAGCCACCTCACTAGCAAAGAACTGATCTTCAGAGGTGAAAGTGATAGAGCTTCCAGTGTTGAGGACAACCATGTTACTGATTTGATTATTTTCCCCATATTCAGCTAGCACACTATCATTACCATTTGTAATGATCTCATGAGCCTGAGGAAAAGAGATTTGCTGAGCGGAAATGTACTCAGCAATGTTGTCGTTAGTAAGAACAACATCATCACCCAAGCTGATGTTGGATTCAGCTGAGGGAGCTCGCTCAGAGATTTCAGAGGAGGTATGAGCAGCGGAAGCTGAGGGTAGATTTGGCTGAATGACTACTTCAGGAGGATTCCTGGAGTCTTTGTCATTGCAGTCAGCAGTGATGTGTCCTCTTTCGCCACATAGGTAGCATTTTCTTCCAGCCTTCTGATTTTGAGTCAGAAGTTCCTTGAGTTGAGAGGTCAAGTCGTTGACACGCTTACTCAGCTCACAAATCTCATGATTTGAGGAAGAAGATGATGCTACTGAAGAGGCCTTTTTCTTCCTGAACTGAACAGGAAGAGTCTTGGGAATAGGGCCAAGAACAGATTTGCCCTTAGATTGAGCATTTGAAGAGGAAGGGCCATGATTGTTCACAACAACTCGCTGACCTCCTTGCTGAGGAGGTCTGACTTGCTGAACAGGTCGGGGTTGCTGAGAACCATGAAGGATTTGAGCAACTCGCTGTCCTCCTTGCTGAGGAGGTCTGACTTGCTGAACAGGTCGGGGTTGCTGAGAACCATGAAGGATTTGAGCAACTCGCTGTCCTCCTTGCTGAGGAGGTCTGACCTGCTGAACAAGTTTTGGATGGCGAGGGACAAAAGTTCCCTTTGGGACATAGACAGAATTAGGTTGCTGATAACGAGCATTAGCAAACTTAGCTCGTCTATTCATTAAGTTCTCATGCATAACAGCCTTTCTGCCAGCATGAGAATTATTAGAGGAAGACGAGGGCTGAGACGCGGGGCGTTCAACGACTACTGAGGGAACAGAATTCTCAGCAGGGTGACTAATAGGCACAGCTCGCTGAGGAGTGCTGTAGTCATATGGAACAGCGACCTTGCTCCTTTTGAAAGGATCAAAAGTTGTGGACTGAACAGTCAAAGGCTGACGAGCAATAGGTTTATAACCATCTCTTGAAGGATTTCCTTCAAATGTTTCAGGAGAAGAATATTGAATTCTCTTCATGGGGCATCATATCAATAATTGGATGGTTTGGAAAAATGGTTTTAGCAAAACTAGGAGTTGAGCTAGTTTCATCTTGTGAAGAAGAAGTAGAAGTGCTGGTTGGGGGTGCTTCATTATTTAGTTCAGAATGATAGTCATTCATGCCTTTAACAAAATAATGTTTTAGCAACTCTTCACGAGATTCAAGAGATTTAGGAGGAATCCTCTCTTCAGCTGTAGGACAGTCACTGAACATATTTGCAATGACAGCGGTCGTCTCATAGTCACCACCAATTATGGCTTTCATTTGAGCTGGGACTTGCAAGCTGAAGATTTGGTCATGAAGCTTGGAGGCTTTAGACCAAGAGGTAACGATTCTCTCAAGGTCAACGACCTTGTTCTTCAGCTCCTCGTTAGAGATTAGAAGATTTTGGTTGAGGAGCTTTTGAGATTCAAGCTCAATATGGACGTTTCTAAGGTCCTTGAGCTTGTCAGCTTTATCACTTAACTCAGTACTAACTGAGTTAAGTTTGGACTGAAGGTCGGCACGAATTGACTCGACATACTGAATGTCACAAGTAAGAGATTCAAGAATAGTGGGTTTGTCCTCTTCAGAGGCAGAGGAAAAAGTGCATACCTTCTTGATTGTGGCATTGACCCACTGACTGGAGCACACTTGGTCCTTTGTCAGCGCCTGGTCATCAGTGAGTGCCATAAAGCAGATGGCATCAACAAAGTCCTCGCTGTCAGAGACATCGGAGTCAGCCCAGTCATGTTCTTCAGCAACAAGACCTTTGGCAGGGGTTTTGGCTTCTTCAACATCGGCCATCTTGGCACGAAGCTCATAATACTTCTTTTTGTATTCATCAGCAGGCTTAACTGAAGAGGGCCTCGCTGATGATAAAGAAGGCTTCGCTGCCTGCAAAGAAGGAATAGAAACTTTGCAATCTTTTTGGTAGTGGCCTTTTCGACCACACCTCCAACATTCTTCCTGAGACTTGTCCACCACTGGTTTTTGGAAATTAGTCGACCTACGACCATTCCATTTTCTTGAGTATCGTTTACCAGCGATGAGAGCAAAGTTCATGAAGTCCGAGAACATCTCTTGTCTCTCCTCGAAATCAAGGTCATTGACAAGATCTTGGACGTTAGAGGGAGTAGAATTGCTGATGTCCATGTCAAGATGGACAGGACTGACCTCAGCAGAGACCAGGGCAAGAGGGTCATGAACATTTGAGACATTAGACACAGAAGAAGAAGAAGTTGAAGCATATGAACCAGCATGTCTCCTAGACTCAGCCTCAGCTCTCAGAGTTTGAGCGAGGGCTCTCTCTTCAAATTGAAGAGTGCCATAAAGCAGATGGCATCAACAAAGTCCTCGCTGTCAGAGACATCGGAGTCAGCCCAGTCATGTTCTTCAGCAACAAGACCTTTGGCAGGGGTTTTGGCTTCTTCAACATCGGCCATCTTGGCACGAAGCTCATAATACTTCTTTTTGTATTCATCAGCAGGCTTAACTGAAGAGGGCCTCGCTGATGATAAAGAAGGCTTCGCTGCCTGCAAAGAAGGAATAGAAACTTTGCAATCTTTTTGGTAGTGGCCTTTTCGACCACACCTCCAACATTCTTCCTGAGACTTGTCCACCACTGGTTTTTGGAAATTAGTCGACCTACGACCATTCCATTTTCTTGAGTATCGTTTACCAGCGATGAGAGCAAAGTTCATGAAGTCCGAGAACATCTCTTGTCTCTCCTCGAAATCAAGGTCATTGACAAGATCTTGGACGTTAGAGGGAGTAGAATTGCTGATGTCCATGTCAAGATGGACAGGACTGACCTCAGCAGAGACCAGGGCAAGAGGGTCATGAACATTTGAGACATTAGACACAGAAGAAGAAGAAGTTGAAGCATATGAACCAGCATGTCTCCTAGACTCAGCCTCAGCTCTCAGAGTTTGAGCGAGGGCTCTCTCTTCAAATTGAAGAGTGCCATAGAGTGACTCTAAGTCATGCTCTTTCAATTGCTTAGTGGTTCGAAGAATTTGCCTTAAACCTTGCCATTTGATAGGCAAGATGTCAATGAACTTGTAGCATATTTCAAGAGTGTTATGCTCTATACCCACATTAGTCATATCATTCAAGAGGCACTTGAACCGATTATACGTGCCATCCAGACTCTCATTAGGGAGAGAGAAGAATCCTTCATAGGCACGTTTCAGATCTATTTTCTTGGTGGCAAGAACATCTGCCGTACCATCGAATCTGATACACAGATTATCCCACACCAATTTAGAAGAAGAAAGTTTGATGACAGACTTCATTATGTCATCAGGAAGGGTAGTAATGATAAGATTCCTCAACCGAGCATCCAGATTGACAAGCCTACGCTCGTCATCTGTCCATTGTACTTCTGGTTTTATTAACTCAGTGACAACTTCAGGAGCATCAGCAGTGGCTCCTGGTGTCCTGGTAACCAGAACCGGTACATATGGCCCTCTGGTTAAGATGGTCATAAGGTAGGGTTCAACTCCTACGATGTGTAGGAGCATTCTCTCCTTCCAAGATCCGAAATCATGTGAATCGAATCTTGGTGGGATGGAGACATACCCAAAATCTCTGGTATTTACCAGAGAAGGAACAGAAGACATAATAACAAGAAAGGAAAGATAAATAGAAGTTTAAAGAAAAAAAAATTTAGATGCAGAAAATTAAAGTACAGAAAGAAAGAAAGATAATCTTGCAAACTTTTACTCAGATCAGATTCGGTGTGTCGAACCACTGCTCTGATACCAACTGAAAGTCCCAAGTTTGCAACGATTATGTAATTAAACAACTAATGTAAATTACACTAAGAAAGCAAGATAAGAAAGTAAACACGTTTAATCATAAGTAGTATTAATTAAACGGTGAATACATGGTTGGTTTACAAAGAAAGAAGAAAGAAAATATTGTTAAGTTTTTGCACACACGAAAACTTAACAATGATGCAATTCTACAATGAGAGACAAACACACTAAGTGACTATTGTAGAATGAACCAACAGAATTGCGGCTAGGTCAAGTGATGTCTTATATAGGAGAGAAGAGACATCACATGACAGCCCAATAGATGTTGACACATGAAGGTTGTCAACTATCTATTGGTGTGTAAGACTGGTCTGCAGAGTTCTCCTTTCTTCATCTTGTTTGTTTCCCAAAACGGCATGAAAGAGAAACATCTTAGTACCAAAACGGTACAAGGTCACTTGTCTTCAATCTGATCTTCCAACACATGTCCTTGGGGACCAGTCTTCTTATCTTCATTTTCCCGCCCATATTTGACTTACAACACATGGCGGTGAGTCATTGAACTTATCCTTTAACTTGAAGATAATAGTGATCGCTGAAGGCTCGCTGATGAAACCTCTCGCTGAGGCTGTCAGCGACTACTTGACTCAGCAAGTAATCTTCAGCGAATCCATGACTCAAAAACATCCTTTAGTTCTTCACCAACAACCTGCTCACTTATAAATTTTTGAGAGAGCTCATCTTCTCTCCTTTTCTTTTTCAATATTAGCTGCCGGTTCAATAACCTTCTCAGCTTGCTCCCCCTCAACACTTGCTGCCGGTTCAATAACCTTCTCAGCTTGCTCCCCCTCAACACTTGCTGCCGGTTCAATAACCTTCTCAGCTTGCTCCCCCTCAACACTTGCTGCCGGTTCAATATCCTTCTCAGCATTGTCATCATTTTTATGTTGGGGAGCACTTTCACTCGGAACTGACAGTCCTGGATTTGCACACTTAAATTAGTTTTAACAAGACAATAAAGTAAAGAACAAGAATAAGTTCAAGTGTAAATGTCTAAGCAAGTCTAGTCATATGTCTCAGGAAGGGTAGTAATGATAAGATTCCTCAACCGAGCATCCAGATTGACAAGCCTACGCTCGTCATCTGTCCATTGTACTTCTGGTTTTATTAACTCAGTGACAACTTCAGGAGCATCAGCAGTGGCTCCTGGTGTCCTGGTAACCAGAACCGGTACATATGGCCCTCTGGTTAAGATGGTCATAAGGTAGGGTTCAACTCCTACGATGTGTAGGAGCATTCTCTCCTTCCAAGATCCGAAATCATGTGAATCGAATCTTGGTGGGATGGAGACATACCCAAAATCTCTGGTATTTACCAGAGAAGGAACAGAAGACATAATAACAAGAAAGGAAAGATAATCTTGCAAACTTTTACTCAGATCAGATTCGGTGTGTCGAACCACTGCTCTGATACCAACTGAAAGTCCCAAGTTTGCAACGATTATGTAATTAAACAACTAATGTAAATTACACTAAGAAAGCAAGATAAGAAAGTAAACACGTTTAATCATAAGTAGTATTAATTAAACGGTGAATACATGGTTGGTTTACAAAGAAAGAAGAAAGAAAATATTGTTAAGTTTTTGCACACACGAAAACTTAACAATGATGCAATTCTACAATGAGAGACAAACACACTAAGTGACTATTGTAGAATGAACCAACAGAATTGCGGCTAGGTCAAGTGATGTCTTATATAGGAGAGAAGAGACATCACATGACAGCCCAATAGATGTTGACACATGAAGGTTGTCAACTATCTATTGGTGTGTAAGACTGGTCTGCAGAGTTCTCCTTTCTTCATCTTGTTTGTTTCCCAAAACGGCATGAAAGAGAAACATCTTAGTACCAAAACGGGTATGAAAGAGGGAAACCCTTGTTTTGGTCCCAACTGTACCTTTGCCATATAAGGTAACATTCAGTTGGCTGAACCACCATGTGCCTTTTTGTCTTTTATCAGCATGTACACCTCAGCCCACTCTGAAGCACCCAAGCTGGTTGGTTTGACTCCTTCCAACTTGGTTGGCTTCCCTTTTTCAGCAATCGATGCCTTACCCTTATCAGCATATTTCTTTTCAAGGGCAGCGTGGAACTCAGCGGTCGGCTTAAAAGAAGAGACATTAATTGGTCTCGCTGGAACACTCTCAGCAGCGACCTCTTTCACAACATTCGCTGGCACATCCTCAACGATGTTTGAATCCTTTTCTTTTTCAACATTAGCTGCCGGTTCAATAACCTTCTCAGCTTGCTCCCCCTCAACACTTGCTGCCGGTTCAATAACCTTCTCAGCTTGCTCCCCCTCAACACTTGCTGCCGGTTCAATAACCTTCTCAGCTTGCTCCCCCTCAACACTTGCTGCCGGTTCAATAACCTTCTCAGCTTGCTCCCCCTCAACACTTGCTGCCGGTTCAATAACCTTCTCAGCTTGCTCCCCCTCAACACTTGCTGCCGGTTCAATATCCTTCTCAGCATTGTCATCATTTTTATGTTGGGGAGCACTTTCACTCGGAACTGACAGTCCTGGATTTGCACACTTAAATTAGTTTTAACAAGACAATAAAGTAAAGAACAAGAATAAGTTCAAGTGTAAATGTCTAAGCAAGTCTAGTCATATGTCTCATTGATTAAACGATGAATACATGGTCGAGATTACAACTTGTCTTACAAGACTACAAATGAACTATGTAATTGCTAAGTCTAGGAAAGAAGGAAAACTTAAACAATTACAAATAAAGTGATACACACTTTTTGGTTAACAAGAACAACTATAATGATGCGGCTGTGTTTCCTTTTATAGGGGATGAATTAGGGCAACACAGCCTTACAGTGATAGTGATAGAATGGTGGTTGTCGACTTCTAATTGGCTCTTTGTACTTGATCCAGGAGCCTTTGTCTTCTATACCAAAACGGGTATGAAAGAGGGAAACCCTTGTTTTGGTCCCAACTGTACCTTTGCCATATAAGGTAACATTCAGTTGGCTGAACCACCATGTGACTTCTTGTCTTCTTGTTGGTTTGAAATCTTCCCGCCTTGACATACAACTTGGGAAATTAAACCGCCCGCTGACAAGAGTCATTGACTCGCTGATGACTCGCTGACGACCCACGTCAGCGACCAAGTCTGGTCAGCGAATCCTTGACTCAACAATCTCCCCCTATTCGCTGAGAAGACTTGCTGAGTAGATTATATTTGTAAAGAATAGAAGATATGAAGGAAAGATGTCTTTTTATATCAACTTTCAAAAGTTACAAGTTGATTCAATCAACATTTACATTAGACATCTACAAACTTTCAGCTTCAAACTCCCAAGCGTGTTCTTGCTTGGCAGTTTGAACTGCTGGGTCATTAAATCGATGAGGTTTAGCCAGCTCCTCATCTACCTTGCTGATGAACCATCTATTGTTAGAGGTTTCAGCACATCTTCTTCTTATATTTATGAGAAACCCGGTTGAAGCTCTCTCAATTTCGTCCAGGCGGAAGAACAATTGAGTGTTCTGGAAGTTTGTGAAGAAGATGCCAGCAGGTGTCTCAAGTACTCTCCCTTCTTCAAAAACACTTCTGGGAGGTAGTCTGGTGTTTAAAGATGCATCACCAGAGACAGGTGGAAGATCGAGTCTAAGAGTTCGCTGCTCTTCCTTTCTTTTTCTTTGAGCCCTTTGACCTGCTGAGGAGATAGCAGCAGGAGTACCAAATACTTGCCTCAGCATAGGCAGATCTGCTTTAAACTTGGTCTCATACTCCAGTGCTTTCTCGAAATAGTCCTTCAGCATGTTCTGGAGTTGCTGGTAGCTGGCTGCCTTTTTGTCTTTTATCAGCATGTACACCTCAGCCCACTCTGAAGCACCCAAGCTGGTTGGTTTGACTCCTTCCAACTTGGTTGGCTTGTCAGCACCTTCTCTTAAGATCTTTAAATTAGTCTTAAGACCCATTTCAGCTTTGAAGGCCTCAGCAGCTATGATTCTTTGAGGCCTCTTTCTATCCTCCATCAACTTAAGCCATTTAGCCTTCTCCCCCTCAAACTTGGCTCTTTTTTCAGTAAGCTGCTTCTCAACATCCTTGTGTTTCTGCCTGTAAAGGGCTTCAGCACCACTTGATTTTAGCAACATTCTTTGCTCATCATCAAGCTGATCCTTTTCAAGTAAAGGTAGCTGTCTTATAAACTCAAGATTCTTCTTCTCGTTCTCTTCATTTTGTTTGATTCTATCCAGCTCTTTGATAGCATCATCTTGAGTTCTTCCATCAGCAGTTAGTGCCAATACATCAATCAGTTGATGCTGATGGCCTGCTGAGGATTGTACAGAGAGTTGATCAGCAGTGGGAGGTTTGAAGAAACCAGAGTCAGTAAGCTGTTTTCGGCGGGTGTCAGAGAGAGGGGTTATTTCAGCATTTCCCAGATATATGCTGTGAAAGATTGGCAGCATTTCCCTTGACCTATCTTCGGCCATTCTCTCAGCAAATCCAGCTTCCCATGAAGCTCTGACCATCTCTTGGTCACTACGCTCTTCAGCAGCATCTACAATTTGTTGCTCCCCCTCAGTATCAGCTGGGGGAGCTTCAATACTTGTTTCTTTTTCAGTCTCCCCCTCAACACCAGCAGGGGGAACTTCCATACTTGCTTCTTTTTCAGTCTCCCCCTCAGCACCATCAGGGGGAACTTCATACTTGCTTCTTTTTTCAGTCTCCCCCTCAACACCAGCAGGGGGAACTTCCATACTTGCTTCTTTTTCAGTCTCCCCCTCAGCACCATCAGGGGGAACTTCCATACTTGCTTCTTTTTCAGTCTCCCCCTCAACACCAGCAGGGGGAACTTCCATACTTGCTTCTTTTTCAGTCTCCCCCTCAACACCAGCAGGGGGAACTTCCATACTTGCTTCTTTTTCAGTCTCCCCCTCAGCACCATCAGGGGGAACTTCCATACTTGCTTCTTTTTCAGTCTCCCCCTCAGCACCAGCAGGGGGAACTTCCATACTTGCTTCTTTTTCAGTCTCCCCCTCAGCACCAGCAGGGGGAACTTCCATACTTGGTTCTTTTTCAGTCTCCCCCTCAGTATCAGCTGGGGGAGCTTCAATACTTGTTTCTTTTTCAGTCTCCCCCTCAACACCAGCAGGGGGAACTTCCATACTTGCTTCTTTTTCAGTCTCCCCCTCAGCACCATCAGGGGGAACTTCCATACTTGCTTCTTTTTCAGTCTCCCCCTCAACACCAGCAGGGGGAACTTCCATACTTGCTTCTTTTTCAGTCTCCCCCTCAACACCAGCAGGGGGAACTTCCATACTTGCTTCTTTTTCAGTCTCCCCCTCAACACCAGCAGGGGGAACTTCCATACTTGCTTCTTTTTCAGTCTCCCCCTCAACACCAGCAGGGGGAACTTCCATACTTGCTTCTTTTTCAGTCTCCCCCTCAACACCAGCAGGGGGAACTTCCATACTTGCTTCTTTTTCAGTCTCCCCCTCAACACCAGCAGGGGGAACTTCCATACTTGCTTCTTTTTCAGTCTCCCCCTCAACACCAGCAGGGGGAACTTCCATACTTGTTTCTTTTTCAGTCTCCCCCTCAGCACCATCAGGGGGAACTTCCATACTTGCTTCTTTTTCAGTCTCCCCCTCAGCACCATCAGGGGGAACTTCATACTTGTCTCTTTTTCAGTCTCCCCCTCAACACCAGCAGGGGGAACTTCCATACTTGCTTCTTTTTTAGTCTCCCCCTCAGCACCAGCAGGGGGAACTTCCATACTTGTTTCTTTTTCTGTCTCCCCCTCAACACCAGCAGGAAGAACTTCCATACTTGCTTCTTTTTCAGTCTCCCCCTCAACACCAGCAGGGGGAACTTCCATACTTGCTTCTTTTTCAGTCTCCCCCTCAACACCAGCAGGGGGAACTTCCATACTTGCTTCTTTTTCAGTCTCCCCCTCAACACCAGCAGGGGGAACTTCCATACTTGCTTCTTTTTCAGTCTCCCCCTCAGCACCATCAGGGGGAACTTCAATACTTGTTTCTTTTTTCAGTCTCCCCCTCAACACCAGCAGGGGGAACTTCCATACTTGCTTCTTTTTCAGTCTCCCCCTCAGCACCAGCAGGGGGAACTTCCATACTTGCTTCTTTTTCAGTCTCCCCCTCAGCACCATCAGGGGGAACTTCCATACTTGCTTCTTTTTCAGTCTCCCCCTCAACACCAGCAGGGGGAACTTCCATACTTGCTTCTTTTTCAGTCTCCCCCTCAACACCAGCAGGGGGAACTTCCATACTTGCTTCTTTTTCAGTCTCCCCCTCAGCACCATCAGGGGGAACTTCCATACTTGCTTCTTTTCAGTCTCCCCCTCAGCACCATCAGGGGGAACTTCCATACTTGCTTCTTTTCTTCAGTATCCCCCTCAACACCAACAACCTCTTCTTCAGCAACATCATCAATATGCCCAATTTCAATGTTCAGATTCTCTCCCCCAGCAACCTGCACTTCAGAAATATCAGCAGCAGTTGCGTCCCTTTCAGCGATAGAGAAGTTGATTGGGTTGGGAGATGAGCGAGTGTCAGATTCAGGTTGTTGCTGCACTATTTTTTCAGCAGCAGCTGGAGTTTCTTCTTCATCAATGAGAGAGAGTTGAGAAGGTTCTACCCTTAACATTTTCTTCCTTTTGGGAATAACACTTTTCTTTGCCACTTTGGGAGTCTTTGAAGATGTTGGAGGGGTTATCAGCATACCAGCTCCAGCAGGGTTTTGCTTATAGATTTCAGGGTACATGGTAAACAGTACCTGTTTCATTGCTGGAGTAAGCGCAGCATACTTCAAATCGAAGTGCTCAGGGTCGCAAGCAGGAATTTTATATACAGAACTTGCAACCCTAGGAGAAAGAATGAATCGAGCACCATTTGGCATGTATTCTTCCTTCAACACATGCCTGAATATCAAGGACAGAAAGCGTGTGAAGGGCACTGAGCTTGATCGATTTCTTATGGTAATCTTTGACTTCAAATCTTCAAATATTACATTTGCGAAGTCAATGTTTCTTCCTTTTGCCAGTGCATAAATTATTTGCATCTGGGCAGCAGTGGCTTGATCAAAGGATCCACTGTTCCCACCGAGGCACTGAATGACATGTGTGAACAGCAGCCTCCACACACCTGGAATGTACTTCTTTTGAGGATTGCTGTGAACAGGAAGGGCTGGTACCATGTTTGTCCCATACCCAATGGTTAACAACCATTCTTTCCAAACAGAGGTAGGGACCAAATCAACAAAGGGCTTGTCATTGGATTGTTTAGGAAGCCTGAGTACATCTCTTAGAAGATCAGCAGAGATGGTGATGGTGTGTTTACCTTTCATGACTGTGCCTTTAATGGTACTGCTTGACACATCATAGTTACACGTCCACCAGAATTCCCTTAAGAGATGAAGACACATCTCATGAGGATTTTTATATATTGCCCTTCTAACTGGACATCCTTTGATGAAGTCCAGCATAGAATAATATCCTTTGACTTTAGAAGGGATTTCTTCAGATCCCAAGTAATTGTTAGCTTTGACAGTTAGTTTCTGGGCTTGAAAAGAGACTTGGTTAGAAGGAGGAATGCCTTCATTATCGAAGACTTCAGAAGTGAGATAAGAGGGAATGTTTTCTGGAGTTTGATCAGAATGAGAGGCCATTTTATATCAAGATAATAGGAAGGAGGATGAGATATGAAGTAGAGAAGATGAAAAGATTGAAAGAAAATGGAAAAGATTGAAGGAATATGGAACGATTGAAGGAATATGGAAAAGTTTGAAAGTATTTAGAGATTTTAGAAGTGAATGAGAAAAGAAATGAACGTGAAAGATGATATGGGAGAAGATGCACATATATATGGTATGGATATGGGACCCATAACTGTTCATAGGAATCGTCATGGAGTCTCTTTCATACGTAATATATAAAAAAAATTATTTTGTACTAATGATAGTACGAGAAAAATAATTTTATATACAAAAAAAAATACGTTTAATTATACGTATGTGAGTAACGTATAAAAAAAAATTTGATGTGACAACTTGTACCACAATTTCAACTGTACTCAAGTAGTTACGGCGCGTACAGTGTACAAGTTGCCCATTAGGGGGAAAATCGAGGTAACCGTTTGATATACTGAATAAAATATTGTTGTTAGCGGATATGCTCAAATGAAAGAAGGTTGAGAAGGTTGAGATCTAAGTATATCCGCTGACAGAGTTTAGACAGTCTGGTTACCTTTTTAAGGAAGCAAATTTTTGATCAGCGACTTTTCGACAATTGATGGTCGCTGATGAACTAAGAACAATTTTTAGCAAATTGTCAGCTATAAACGGATTTGATATGTCTTTACCAGCAGCCGTTTGCTGCTGGACTAGATGGAGACTTTTAGCTCTCCATTACTTTTATCTTGCTTTTTCCCAAAGCAACAGGGAGTAACGGATTTGATATGTCTTTACCAGCAGCCGTTTGCTGCTGGACTAGATGGAGACTTTTAGCTCTCCATTACTTTTATCTTGCTTTTTCCCAAAGCAACAGGGAGTAACGGATTTGAGAAGTCTTTACCAGCAGCCGTTTGCTGCTGGACTAGATGGAGACTTTTAGCTCTCCATTACTTTTATCTTGCTTTTTCCCAAAGCAACAGGGAGTAACGGATTTGAGAAGTCTTTACCAGCAGCCGTTTGCTGCTGGACTAGATGGAGACTTTTAGCACTCCATTACTTGATGTTCAGCAAGTAAATAAAACCTTTAAATATAAAAAGAATTTGATTTTAAGGTCACTGACCTTAAGGTCACTTTTCAACTTATGAGACATAAGTTGAAGCATCAGTAGACATGACAAGTCATGTTGCTGATTCACCATTCAGCATTCCCAACTTGCTGACCAGATATTTAAATCTTGTTTGATCTAAAGGTTTGGTAAAGATATCAGCAAGTTGGTCATCAGTGGGTATGAAATAGATTTCCACATCCCCTTTCATGACATGGTCACGAATGAAGTGGTACCTAATGTCAATGTGTTTGGTCTTAGAATGCTGAACGGGATTATGTGTGATAGCAATTGCACTTGTATTGTCACACATAATGGGGATCTTAGAGAATTCTAAGTCATAGTCAGCGAGTTGGTTTTTCATCCAGAGGACTTGTGCGCAACAACTCGCTGCTGATACATATTCTGCTTCAGCAGTGGAGATGGACACTGTATGCTGTTTCTTACTAGACCAACTAGTCAGCTTCCCCCCCAACAGTTGACATCCACCACTGGTGCTTTTCCTATCTAACATGCATCCAGCATAGTCAGAGTCAGAATACGCAACAAGGTCAAAATTGGAGTCTTTGGGATACCAGAGACCCAATGTAGAAGTACCTTTTAAGTACTTGAAAATTCGCTTAACAGCGAGAAGATGGGATTCCCTTGGAGAGGCTTGATATCGTGCACATAAGCAAGTGGCAAACATGATATCAGGACGACTCGCTGTGAGGTACATCAGCGAACCGATCATTCCTCTATAGAGAGTAGGATTCACATGCTTACCATCAAGGTCAGCATGGAGATTATTTGGAGGAGACATGGGGGTGGCTTTAGTGGTCACATTCGATAAGTCGAATTTGGCCAGCATGTCTCGAATGTACTTCTCTTGGTTAATGAAAATCCCATTTGGGAGTTGGCGAATTTGTAGACCAAGAAAGAAGGTCAGCTCACCCATCATGCTCATCTCGAAATGAGAGGACATCAGGGAGCTGAACTTAGAGCAAAGTTTCTTGCTGGAAGAACCAAAGATGATGTCATCTACATATATCTGAACATATAGAACATCAGCACCCTTTCTATAGATGAAGAGGGTGCTATCAATGGATCCTCGCTGAAACTTATTGGAGAGAAGAAATTCAGAGAGAGTGTCGTACCAAGCTCTGGGAGCTTGTTTAAGACCATAAAGAGCCTTATAGAGACGATAGACATGATGTGGCTTGGCTGGATCTTCAAAGCCAGGTGGCTGCTCAACATAAACTTCCTCATCGAGTTTTCCATTTAGGAAGGCACTCTTTACATCCATTTGATATACAGTGAAGTTTTTGTAAGCAGCATGTGCCAAGAACAAGCGTATAGCTTCCAGTCTGGCCACTGGTGCAAAGGTTTCGTCATAGTCAACTCCTTCTTCTTGAAGGTAACCTTGTGCAACTAGCCTAGCCTTGTTACGTGTAACAACACCATCTTCGTCCATCTTATTACGATAAACCCATTTAGTTCCAATCGGTTCTTTTCCAGGAGGTAAGGGAACCAAGAACCAGACATGCTGTCTTTGGAACTGGGTAAGTTCCTCTTGCATGGCAGCGACCCATGAAGGATCAACCATTGCTTCTCCTATGTTTTTGGGAGTAATCATTGATAAGAAATTCACATAGAGACATGTGTTTCTAGTCGCTGATCGAGTAATGATCCCCTGCTGAGGATCTCCAATGACTTGGTGGGCTGGATGACTAGATGTCCATTTAAGTGTAGGAGCACTTGAGACACCAAGTTGAGTGGCAGCGGAAATTGGAGCTATGGGATCAGCAGGAGCATTATAGGAAGAGAGGTCAATGGTAAGAATGGGTACAGGAGAATGATCAGCAGAGCCATTCGACTGATTTGAGTTATCATTGTTGGCGGAGTCTTCAGCAGACTCCATTTCTTCAGCATTTGCTGAAGCATCATGAAACTCCTCCTCAGTAGGGTCATCAGCATGCAAGTCATCAGCCAGTGATCTAGGTTTGGCTGATGCTGCATGGATTGATCTTGTGATAGGCTCAACTGGCTCAATCGAGTAGATATGAGCAGCAACTTGCTCTAGTTCAACATCAGCTGAACTATCCTTTGTGATATGCTGAATAGCGTCAGGCAGCGAGCAAGAAGCATCAACAAATAAGTCAGCTTCCTCAGTGAGAGGGTCAGCTAACTCATTGAAAATAACCTCAGACGAGTTAGATTGGATGTCCTTTAGGGCTGATGAACTTTCATCGAAAGTAACATGAATGGATTCATCAACCTTCTGAAGGCGAGTATTGAATACTCTAAATGCCTTGTTGATGGATGAATACCCAAGAAAGTATCCATCATCTGCTTTAGGATCAAATTTTCCTAGATGATCCTTATTGTTTAGAATGAAAACAGGACATCCAAATACATGAAAGTAGTTGATTTGAGGTACCTTTCCTTTCAGTGCCTCATACGCTGTCTTGTCATGTCTTTTGACAATTAGACAGCGATTTTGAGTGTGACAAGCTGTACTTACAGCTTCTGCCCAGAACTTGCTGGGAAGAGAGGACTCACTGAGCATGGTGCGAGCAGCTTCGATGAGAGTTCTATTTCTCCTTTCAGCTACACCATTCTGCTCAGGGGTCCTAGTAGAAGAGAAATTTTGTGAGATCCCTTGATCAGCACAAAATGTTTCAAGAGTGTGGTTTCTAAACTCAGTACCATGATCGCTTCTGAGTTCTTTCACCCTAATGCTGTTGAGATTCTCCATTTTCTTGATGAAATTGATAATTTCTTCAGCAGCATCACTCTTAGAATGAAGAAATATGGTCCAAGTGTATCGTGAATATTCATCCACGATTACTAAAGTGTATTTGCTACCCTTTAGACTTTGGACATTCACTGGACCAAAAAGGTCCATGTGAAGAAGATGAAAGCAGCCAGAGATAGAGTTGGCCTGCTTAGTTTTGAAAGTTGCTCTGTGGCTTTTACCTTTTCGCAAGCACCACAAAGTCTATCCTTTTCAAAAGAAAGATGAGGGAGGCCACGAACAAGGTTCTTTTTGGCCAGAGAGTTAATGGTTTTGAAGTTCACATGCGACATACGCTTGTGCCATAACCAGTTTAGTTCAGCAGCCGACTTGGCAAAGAAACAAGTCTCACTATCAGTCTTGATAGGAGTGAAGTCAACTAGATATACATCTCGTTTTCTTGGTGCAACCAAGACTACTTCCTTGTTTACATTTACCACAGTGCCTTGATGTTTATCAAGAATCACTTTGTAGTCAGCATCACAAAGTTGACTTATGCTGATGAGATTATGTTTTAATCCATTTACATAAGCAACCTTGTTGAACTTAATGAGTCCATTAGAGAGAAGACCATAACCTTCAGTTTGTCCAGTGGAGTTGTCACCAAACACTACAGTAGGGCCAGCAGCCTCTACGTAGTTATCCAGCAGGGTCTTTGAGCCAGTCATGTGTTTTGAGCAGCCACTGTCCAAGTACCACACACCTTTTCCCAGCGAGCCCTGCATAGATTTAACAGAAGGATTTAGATGGAAGACTCTGAAGATTCTTCTCTACTGACGACTTCATCAGTAGAAGGAGGAAGAGGAGCAATAGAGTTAGTATTCTCATCACTTGGAGAGTTATCAACAAGATGATGAGCAATAGGTAAGTCACGATCAATTACATATTGATCAGTAGAGGTGACAGTGGCTCCAGTATCGAGAACAGTCAAGTTGCTGACTTGATTGTTGTTCCCATACTCAACCAGAATGCTACCTCTGCCAGTGGTAATGATCTCTTGAGATTGAGGCAAGAAGATTCGCTGAGCAGCTATGAAGTCAGCAATGTTCTCCTCAGAGAGATCGGTTGATTCTCCACTATCTATACGATCAGCAGAAGGAGACCTTTCGCTGACAATAGTGGAAGAGGAAGCAACCACTGAAGGATTTGGTTGAATGTCAATTTCAGGAGCATCCCTGGAGTTGTCGCAATCAGAAGCAATGTGACCTCTGCTGCCACATTTGTAGCATTTTTTAGCAGAGGTGCTGCCCTTTTGATTTTGAAGGAAGAATTCCTTCAGTTGGGAGGAGAGATCATTAACTTGCTGAGCCAGCTCGTTAATTTTAGGGTCAACAGAGGAAGATGCCCTTTTCTTAGGCTTAGGCTTTAGCTTATGCTTTTGTGGAAGCTGAAGCATCTTAGGAGCAGGACCCAGAATGGACTTTCCTTTTGGGTCCTCTGATATAGATGTAGAGGGGACTTTTGATCCCTTAACTACACTCCAAGCTAGATTGACAGCAGGGTGAGTAGAAGAAGAAGGACCCTGCTGAGATGGATGCACTCTTTTTGGAGTGATCGATCTAGGTTGCTGGTTTGGTGTAACAGACCTATTTTTCCTATGAGGCAAGTATTGCCTATTTGGGGTAGAAGATGTCACTTGCTGATGAGGCAAGTGTCCTCTTTGAGGAGTGATAGGCCTAACTTGCTGATGGGGCAAGTATCCTCTTTGAGGAGTGATAGGCCTGTTGTGGGTGTGAGACATTCTCTCCTTTTGGGGAGTTTTATGCCTCAAGATAGGAGTAGGCCTAGGTTGAGGTGCCTGCTGATGAACATGTTTATCAGCAGTTCGGACCTTAGAAGGTCCAACTTGTTGATATCTAGCGTCACCAAACCTGACGCGTCTCTGCATGACATGTTCATCATTAACAGATATACTGTCAGTAATGACAGGAGCTTGCTGAGAGGATGAAGGAGAAGAGGGTTGAGCAATGGGTTGAGGTTGCTGACTGACTGGATTTGCTCGCTGAGGCGTGCTATAGTCATAAGGGACAGCAACCTTGCTTCTTCTTCTGAAGGGTTCAGAAGGTATGAACGTGCGCTGCTGAGGAGCGATGGGTTTAAGACCAATATCCCTTTCAAAGGATTCCCTGGAAGAGTATTGCACTCTTCCTTCATTTGGCATCATGCCAATAATGGGAAGATGAGGAAAGGGGTTGCTGGTGCTAGCTGGGGAGCTAGTACTATTTTCCTCAGCATTGGATGGGTCGCTGGTAGTAGAAGTGGTAGTACCAGCGTCCATTTCATTATGGTAATTGTTACCCTTAACAAAATACCATTTCTTCATCTCTTCAGGAGAGATGACAGCAGATGGAGGAATAGAATAATCAGGCTTAACCTCATCGCTGAACAAGTCAGAAATAGAGGCAGCAGCATTAAAGTCACCACCTATTACTGCCTGAACTTGAGCAGGGACTTGTTCATTCAGGCACTGATGGTGAAACCTAGAAGCTTTTGACCAGGAGGTCACAATCTTCTTAAGGTTGGCCACTTCAAGCTTGAGTTTTTCGTTCTCAATTTGAACCTTTTGGGCCAACAACTCATGAGATTGGAGTTCAACATGAACATTTCTCAACTCATTGAGTCTTTCAGATTTTTCACTTAACTCCAAGGAAGTGGAGTTCAACATGAACATTTCTCAACTCATTGAGTCTTTCAGATTTTTCACTTAACTCCAAGGAAGTGGAGTCAAGCTTAGATTGGACTTCAGCTCGTATTGATTCAACGAACTGAAAGTCACAGAGAAGAGATTCGAAGATTTTTGATTTATCTTCTTCAGAAGCAGAGGAGTGAGCACAAACCTTTTTTATGGTGACGTTTACCCACTGACTTGAGGAGACTTGATCTCTTGTCAAAGCATCTCCATCAGCGAGTGCCATAAGGCACATGGCGTCAACATATTCTTCACTGTCTGAATCATCTGATTCAGCCCAGTCGTGCTCTTCAGCAACCAGCCCTTTTGCTGGTGTTTTGGCCTCCTCCATTTCAGCAACCTTGGCCTTCAGCTGATAGTATTTATTCCTGTACTCATCAGCAGGTTTAGAAGGGTTAAGGTTAGTTTTAGGAGCTGCAGGAGTTGGTAAGGCAACTCTGCAATCCTTTTGGTAGTGGCCTTTTCTGCCACATCTCCAGCACTCCTCTTGAGCTTTGTCAACAGGAGGCTTGTATGGAGCAACCGACCTACGGTTGTTCCATTTTCGGGAGTATTTCTTGCCAGCGACTAAGGCAAAATCCATGAAGTCGCTGAACATCTCTTGTTTCTCTTCAGCATCAAGATCATCAACAAGAGATTGAATAGGATGTGGAAGAAAAGAAGAACTGGCACCAGTATTGAGATTACTGGGCTCAGCAGAAATAAGGGCCAACGGGTCGAGGGCACAATGAGAAGAGGAGGAAGCTGAAGAAGAAGAGGGACCCGCACGATGCTGTGCATCAGCGGCAGCTCTAAGATTCTGAGCAAGAGCTCTTTCTTCGAACTGGAGCATGCCAAAGAGAGACTCAAGGTTAAGGCCATTGAGTCGCTCAGTGGTTCTGAGGATTTGTCTCAGTCCTTGCCACTTGATAGGTAAACTATCAAGAAATTTGTGGCAGACTTCAAAATCGTCATGAGAAATACCAACAGTGGTCATGTCGTTCAGCAACCCTTTAAATCGGGTATATGAACCATTTAGACCTTCGTTGGGAAGGGAAAAGAAATTTTCATAGGCTCTTTTCAAGTCTATCTTTTTAGTGGCAATGGTAGCAGCAGAGCCTTCATGCATGCTAACCAATCTATCCCAAACTTCCTTTGAAGAGGGATATCTAATCACCACTTTCATGAGGTCAGTGGGAAGAGTGCTGACAATCATGTTTTTGAGCCTTGCATCAAGATTAACAAGTCTCCTTTCATCGTCAGTCCATTGAACTTCTGGTTTGACAATGTCAATCACAATCTCAGGGGCATCAACAGTTGCTCCTGGTGTTCTTTGAACCAGAGTTGGAATATAAGGACCGACGGTCAGTAAAGACATAAGATAGGGTTCCACACCCACTATATGTAGTAACATTCTTTCCTTCCAAGACCCAAAGTCATCGGGCTCGAATCTTGGAGGGACAGATACGTAACCGAAGTCACGTGTGTTAACTAGGGTTGGAACAGCAGACATGTTCTTGTTTTTAAAAGAAGATTTAGAAAAGAAAGTTTAGAAAGAAAAAGTATGCAAACGGATCTAGTTTCAATGACTTAGAAACTAAGGCTCTGATACCAATTGACAGTCCTGGATTTGCACACTTAAATTAGTTTTAACAAGACAATAAAGTAAAGAACAGAAAGTAAAGAACAGAAAGTAAAGAACAAGAATAAGTTCAAGTGTAAATGTCTAAGCAAGTCTAGTCATATGTCTCATTGATTAAACGATGAATACATGGTCGAGATTACAACTTGTCTTACAAGACTACAAATGAACTATGTAATTGCTAAGTCTAGGAAAGAAGGAAAACTTAAACAATTACAAATAAAGTGATACACACTTTTTGGTTAACAAGAACAACTATAATGATGCGGCTGTGTTTCCTTTTATAGGGGATGAATTAGGGCAACACAGCCTTACAGTGATAGTGATAGAATGGTGGTTGTCGACTTCTAATTGGCTCTTTGTACTTGATCCAGGAGCCTTTGTCTTCTATACCAAAACGGGTATGAAAGAGGGAAACCCTTGTTTTGGTCCCAACTGTACCTTTGCCATATAAGGTAACATTCAGTTGGCTGAACCACCATGTGACTTCTTGTCTTCTTGTTGGTTTGAAATCTTCCCGCCTTGACATACAACTTGGGAAATTAAACCGCCCGCTGACAAGAGTCATTGACTCGCTGATGACTCGCTGATGACTCGCTGACGACCCACGTCAGCGACCAAGTCTGGTCAGCGAATCCTTGACTCAACAGGAACATTTTTTGTTTGCTCCCCCTCAACATTTGCTGCCGGTTTATCAACCCTATCAGCACTTTCAGTTTCAGCTTGGGGAGCATTTCCAGTTTACATTTTCAGTTGTTGGGCCTTCTTCAGCATTTTTCTCCCCCTTGGAAGCAGCTGAGGAACTAGCTACTTCCACTTTCTTTCTTGAGAAGGCCCAACATCTCCTTCATCATTCCTTTAAGAGAGGTCACCTCTTCTTCAAGTTTGTTTTGCCTGCTGATAGAATCTTCAAGCAACTTTCTATCAGCAGCGGCTTGTGAAGGAGTTTGAGATAATAGAGTTTTAAGAGAAGAGATTTCCTTTGTGAGAGTAGTGAGGAAATCATCTTGTTGTTTAGAAAAGAAGGAGACGGTGTGAGTGAGTTTATGAAGCTGGGCAGTGAATAGAATATTGGATTGAGAGAGTTCTTGCAGCGCTGGTAAGAGTCCAGGCACCTCAGCAGCCGTCGCGGATTTACCAACCTCTTCTTTCAATTTATCCAGCGAGGCAGAGATTTGAGAATTGGAGGTGCTGACTCTTTGCATGCTTTGGTGCAACAAGTTTTGGTTTCTCTTGAAGAGGTATTCATTTGACTTGGTTTGGTAATGATGTGTTTTGATAATACCTTGTCTTTCAGCTCAACCATCTCATCAATCAAGGTATCATTGCCACCAACCAACTCTTCAAACTTGGCAAGTGCACCAGAGTTCATTTCAGCCATCTTGTCAACCAACCAGGCGTACAAATAACCATGCCTATTTCCCTGACTTTGTAAAACCTGCAGCCTTCTCAGCATTTCTTACAACTGATATGTTTCAACATAGTCCAGGCCAGGCACATTAACAGCAGTAAAGGCAGTGAGAGCTTCATCAGCAGAAGGAACCTTGAAAAAGTCTGGATGGTGCAATGGAGGCACTTCCATGATGATTTCATCATCAACCTCTTCTGCTTCATCATAAACCCCAGTCTTGTAGATATGTTGTAAACAAATTTCCATCCTCTTGAGGAGTTCATTATCATCCAAGGGAGGCAAATCAACATCATCTCCAACGAACCCAATTGGTTCGTGAGAGGCAGTGGGCCTTGGTGAGTAAGAAGAAGGTGGGGGCATATCTGATAGTGACACAAAATCCGCTCCCAAAAAAAACCCTAAATCTACACAAATTCCGCTCCCCAAAATCTATCGATTGAAGGTTCAAATTCCGCTCCAATCGATAATGATGATTGGAAGGGTTTCTTCGAGATCTGATTTCAGTAAATTCTCTTTTTTTTATTTAAGTTTGTTACTTAATTTAGGTGCAATTTAGTTTGATTTCAATTGCCTGACTGTCTAAATTTGATTATAACCGCTTATGTATGTATGTATGTATGTATGTATGTATGTATGTATGTATTGTATGTATGTATGTATGTATGTATGTATGTATGTATGTATGTATGTATGTATGTATGTATGTATGTATGTATGTCGTGCTCGTAGTGGAACTTTTAATTAAGATACATATATATCTACTAGTGTTCAAACCCGTCCAATGGACGGGTAGTCTCAAAAATATTGAATCTAGTTAACCTTTTTTGTTTCAACTTTAGTTAAATAAACAATTTGTAGTTTGTTATATCTAAACTTAAGAAAAACACAAACAACAATTTTAGACTATAATTACGAAAACTAAAGAAGGAAACATATGAAAATTAACTCCATATAAATATTGAATCTAGTTAACCCTCTTTTTTCAACTTTAGTTAAATAAAAAATTTGTAGCTTGTTATATCTAAACTTAAGACAAACACAAACAACAAATTTAGACTAACATTACGAAAACTAAAGAAAAATATACTTGTTTGAATCAATTATTAATTCCCAATCAAATATCCAGTTAGATCAAATGATTACTAAAGATATTACCTAATAATTCCGTAGATAATAATGGCCTCATGGGATAAGAAAGCCTAACAGACCGTTAAAGCACAACAAACTAAATTAAAAGAGATTAATAATGATAATAATAACATAAGAATTCAATGTCAAATAAAAATGATTAAACATGAACAAAATATATATAAAAAAACCCTTTTTTTGTTGAGTAAGTCGAACTTTTTTTTTGTTGTATATATATAATAATTTTTGAGATAGTTTTAAAAATATAAAGATTCATTTTGGCACATCATGCCCAATATAATTGATACAAATGAATTAATATAAGGTATGCATATGATTCATAAGTTACACTTAACATCTCTTTGAGGGCTATTCCATTTTTAACTCTCAAAAATATAATGTGCATTATTTCACTCTTCAAAATTTGACAGAGACTTAATTCACATAAAAACTATATTCAAAAGGATGACAAACGATAATTATTTGATGCCTGATAGGTGATGGAATTAAAACTTTTTACCTGGACATTAATGTTTGCATGTTCTTTTCCTAGCCACTCAAATGCCAATGCTTAATAACATCCCCAAGACCTGATGCCAATATTTTCGTACGTCTTTCATCTATTTGCAAACAATATTTTTGTACCTCTTCCAAACTTTTGGACCAAAGAGATTTCCTTTTCAAGTTCCTCACAAGTTTTCTTTGATGCTTTAGCTCACTGTGTAATATCGCAAGACTCTCTCCTATGGAAAAAATTAGAACGATATATTACTCAATTAAACCCCGCTGTAACAAAAGAAAGAGTTGTGCAACTCTAAACCTAAAAAGCTCATTATCTTAATTATTTACAGATTAATCAGTCATAATCCACTATGATATTCACATAAAGAAAGATGTAACGCCTGATTAAATGTTGGATAAATTATGAACAAACATAAAACTTTTTTCATGCTGACCAAAATCAATGAGCAATATATATATATATATTATATATATATATATATATATATTATATATATATATCATTATTATAGAGATTATATACGACAAGTGCGATTTTTGTTGTTGCTTAATACCTTTCCGAGGAAGATTCAAAGATTCCACTTCATCAAGTTTACGTCGATAATCCTGTTCAAATCTATCCAAAGCATGGTACTATGCTACAATTTCTGTCTATTTATAATTTTTAGGCATCATTGATAACTTTCATAGTTTATGGCTTAAGTAATTGATAAGATCAAAGATTACAATATCGACGAATTAAGTACATCTTTAGATAGTGTAATAACACCCATTACAATGAAAAGTGTCACGAACTTTAATAAGCAGAATTATATATTAAAATACATAAACCCTAACACAATTGTTAATCAAAGAATCCGATTCTGGAATAAGTTTAATAATCTAATTATTTATCAGAAATTAATAATCAAACTTGGATTTTACAAAAGGGGAAAAAAAGAACCTGCATATTTAATCAAAGTATTCGAGTAGATAAGAAGCATTAACATCTGGAGAAATTTGATTGAATTTATATAACTTTAGAGAAGAGGAATAAAGGATTATGATTTTTTTTTATAGGAATAGAAAAAGATTTATGACAGGAAAGATTAAAAAAAGAAAAAAAAAAGAAAAAGAAAATTAGAATAGGCCGGCAAAAAAATTAAAAAAATATATAGAAAAATAGGATATAATATGAGGATTAATGAGGAGGGAGTTTTAGGCTCAAGGAGGGGGATTAGGGGTGCCAAGTGTACCCCAACCCCCTCTTTTAGTTATATTATAGATTAGTTAGTGTGTGTGGCTAGTTTGTTGATAATAATGTGAATTTTAATCATCATCAGTCTATTCCTTTATTCTTTATTTTTAGGCAAAATCCTTTTATTAGCTTGCTATGAAGGTTGTAATGGGCATATTCATGTCTAATGTAAATGTTACTTGTTGCATATAGGTTGTTGCAAACATATTATCTAATGTAAATGTAAATGTTACTTGTTCCAAGGGTGTGAAACTGCGGGAGTCGAAAACAATCTACGCCAAGTAGAACTGGACTCAATTCAGGCAGGTGTCCAACTTATATTTATCTGTTTGATTTATCATCTATATTACTTGTTTTATTCTACATGTATTAGAACAGCTTTTGCTTGGGTATTTTGTTATTATACTGATCATATTCAATAATTATAAGTTATATATGTGTGGCATTTTCTTTTCTTCTAAATTTCTTGCATAACCCCCGTGATGTTTCTGGTAACTCGTCTTTTTATCAACAGGAGTACATAACAGAGAGTGATAATCTAGTTTCCCTTCATGATCAAATTCGTGATTGTGACATAATTCTTTCACAAATGGAAACTCTACTTGGTGGGTTTCAGGTAGTTGATCACATTGTGTTGCCCTTTTTTTTTAACATCAAAACAATTTTACATGGCATTGAAATTGTCATTTAACTTTTGTATTATGTTCTTCAAACTAATTTATATTTATCGTGGTAGGTTGAGATTGGCTCGATCAGTTCAGACATAAAAATACTTCAAGAAAAATCTTTAGATATGGGGCTGAAGCTCAAGAATCGTAAGGTATTGTCATAATGGTGTTTATGAATGCTTATTGAGGTTAAACAGTGTCGATAAGTTTGTGTGGGCGGACACTGGTCATTAATGCCGAATAGGTTCTTAATGCTCTAAAGCATATGTTTTAGAGGAGGTAAAATGGTGCACTTTATCCAAGTGTTTTATGTTCAAATATATGATTACAAAAGCTATATTAATAAATGTTAGCTATAGGGTAACATTAATGATCAAGGTAAATCACAAAAGCTATATTAATAACCTAAAGTTCTATATAAACTGATCTAAGTGTTTTTGGGCCTTAAAAATGTGCATTTTGGGTGGGCTATTGACCCACTTGAACTGTTCATTTCTTGTTTATCTTTTTATAACTGAATTGATCCGGTGGAGATAAAACATGACTGGAATTTCACTTATTTACAAGTATAATGGGAAAAATGGCAACCTGTAATATTGTAAAGTTTGTAACTTGGGGTGGTCTATATTAAATTGAAGATTCTCTTTAATCCACTATGATTTCACAGTTTTTTTTGGCATATATCACAGGTTGCAGAATCGAAGTTAGCAAAGTTTGTTGAAGACATAATTGTACCACCAAGGATGATAGATATAATTGTTGACGGAGAGGTAGTTGTTTTGGGCTTCTACTCATCTTGATTGACATTTTGTCACTGCTGTTTTGATCTCATAATTCTACTGCATTTCTCTCTTATCTGTTCTTTTTCCAGAAAATGTATCCCGTTGATCGTATGATTCATTATATTTCTTTTACATCCTGGCTGATTTTATATTCATTCCAAAATTTTATTTTATTATATCTTAGGTGAATGATGAATACCTGAGGACTCTTGAGATTTTGAGTAAGAAGCTGAAGTTTGTGGAAGTAGATTCCATGGTTAAAACTGCAAATGCTCTAAAGGATGTGCAGCCTGAGTTAGAAAGACTTAGACAGAAAGCAGTTTCAAAGGTAAAGCAGCCTATTTAGTCCATTTTTATTCTCTCTTGACTTCAGCTCATTTATTGTAATTTTCTTCAAAAACTTCTTTCCTTTTTTTAGGTATTTGAATTCATGATTCAGAAGCTGCATGCTTTGAGGAAACCTAAAACAAATATTCAGATTCTTCAGCAGCAGAGCATCTTGTTAAAATATAAGTGAGTTTTGTCTTGCAACCATGTTCGGTAGAATATCCAGCAATCATCATATCTGTAGAGTACAAATCCAACTGTAGGACTCCATCCGTCCCAAAATGAAATGTGTAATAATTACGCTATCCACCAATAAAATATCATTCATACCCACTCTTTTGATTGGATAATGAAAGTGGACATTTATATAGTGACAGATGGAGTAGCTTCTTAAGAGACTGAAAAGTTGGACTAAGTAACATGTTTTTCATCTATAACAATTAGCATTTTGATAGGTCCTTCTTTCTCAGAATATGAATAGTTATTTTTCCCGCTGTACATATAAATCATGCAGGTATGTTATGTCCTTTCTCAAGGAGCACGGGAAGGAGATTTATAATGAAGTTCGGGCAGCATATACCGATACAATGAACAAGGTAGACTAAGTTAGTTCACTCTCGTTAGGTAGACTTCAAATATTAATACTCTCTAGTCGTAGGTTCAACTTTACATTTTGAATTCATATACCGAAACTGCACACAGTTTTTCTTATTTAATAACTATGACATGACAATTGCAGTTTTGAAGGTATGGACCCTTGTTTATTATCGTCATAGAATCTGATATGTTTTTAGTTGAATTCAATACTGAAAATTGATGTAAATTGTTACTGTTAGGAAGGATTTGAATTGCATATGTATTAAGGTTTTGCGAGGCGTAGTTGATTTAATAGAAAGAATCACTACGATGATTATCGTAGATATTGAGTGTGTCGTTATCCGTCGAAGAAGGTGATGAAGTTAGTTCTTTTGATGTTAGAAAAAGGGTGGATTACAATTAAGTAATGTAGATGGATTAATATTTTTGAAGAATTTTCATGAATTACGAATACAGATTTCTATTTGAATGTTTGATGTTAGTCATCCATCATTACTGTTTTCTGCTTTGTTCTTGATAGCTATTTCCAAAACGATTTCATTTCAAATCTAGAAGTGGGAATACTAGCTACTTTTTTTCTTTGAAAGTATAAAATGGTAAAGGGAAAGACCATTATTCTGTTACAATTTGGTGCTTTTATAGTTTTTGTGGTGAGTGCCTTTCAAATAGTGACTGAGTTTGCCATGGTAGTTTAAACAAAATGGACCGAGTTATAGTATGATTTTTGAAGGGGATATCAGATAACTATCGCGGATGAACGTTTTATATTAGGATTAGGTTCTTTAAAACACACATCTTGAGTAAGTATATACTATAAAAGTTTCAGCCTTGGGAGCTTCAGATCAAACTTATGCTTTCTAGTATACAGGATTTTGGCAAATCGACAATCTGCTGGTTGTTCTAAAGAGAGGAAGGCACGTTATATGTATGAGCTTGAGAGAAAAGTTCAGACCCTGCAAACGGAAGCAACCACCCTTTCTGCACAATTGACTTTTTTTTCAGGTGATTATTTAATTTTTTTTGTGGCTTGTTTTACCTGATATATTTTGTCTTTATTGTTTCCAAGTTTAAAGGTAAAAAAAAAAAAAATGAAGAAATCTATCAAATTTTACTCTCAAGTTTATGAATGTTGATTTGTAAACTGATGATTTCTTTATACAGAGGGACACAACTGGGTTTTTTTTCTGAAAATACGGAACTTAAGCTTCGATTACAAGCTATGGAACAACAAGCTCAGTTACGCGATGGTAAGCTTTCTTCTAAAATACTAGTATTTTTCTCATTTTGTGTAAGATATTTCATGCCCGATTTGTTCATGTAGTTTTTGATGATCTGAAAAAACCCAGCAAAGTTTGTCACTAATATATAGCTAAAAATTGAAGAAAACAATCTTAGCAAAGTTTCTCAGCAAAGTTTTTTCTAGTAGTGTGAATTTGAATATATCTGCAATTGAATCCTGGATTTATGCTTGTGTGTGTACTTAAATTTGTTGCAATTGAATCCTGGATTTATGATATAACTGATGTATGGTTTTGTGGGGTTTCAAGTACGCGAATACCAGCAAACATGGACAGCGATGGTGACCTTCCAGGGAACTACATGTCTGCAGAAGATGATCAGTAGAGTTTGAAAAGCCCTTCGATTGAGTGGTTGTAATATATGAATGTAATTGACTTTTATAGTTAATTTTAGAATTTTAAAAACTTGTAGTTACATGAAACACATTGTTTGTTTTGATATATATGAAATGCATTCTTTTGCTAGCTCTGTATTTATTTGTATTATGAGGTTAACTGTTATTTAATGGGTGGATATTAGTAATTTTATAAAAATTATTTTTTTGAAAAAATATTTGAACCATGACACGCAAAAGAGGGGTCATAAAATAGTGTCATAAAAGTTTGTCGTAAAAGAGTGTCATAAAAGCGTGTCATAAATTCATGATGCGCGCAAGGCGTGTCATATTGCTTTATGACGTCTCGATTTATGACACCAAAAAGCGTGTCATCTGACCTCTTTTATGACATTAATGACAATTTTTCTAGTAGTGACGTTTATATTCAACTTTGCAAAAGATAAGAAGGATTTAGGCCATGCCTTTTTTTTCTCTATAATTAAAATGTTTCATTTACGACTCATCTAAAAATACTCCTTCTTATTTTATAGCTCAATGGTTGAGCACCAGCTTTTCATGCTGGAGGTCTCGAGTTCGAGACATGGGAAGGACATTCCAAGGTATTTCACAAATAAAGTCCTCCAGTGAAGCAGGTTTGAGTCCTGCAGAGGGGGCAGGGTTTTATCCCAATTAAATGTCGTGTCTTCGGGCGGTTTAGTTGGGGTTTCTCCTCCTACTAGGTATTGAGGGTGAGGGGGCTCTCTAGCGCGGACCCGGTTAAGACAACGTAAGCTAGATCCCCTGTTGCGAGCAAATGATCCACACCTTTCAAAAAAAAAAAACAACAAAAAAAACAAAAAGTAAATGTTAATTTCAAAGTAATCCATAAACATACAGGTCAGCCAATTTTATTTTTTTTAAAGGTGTGGATCATTTGCTTGCAACAGGGGATCTAGCTTACGTTGTCTCAACCGGGTCTGCGCTAGAGAGCTCCCTCACCCTCAATACCTAGTAGGTTAGCCAATCTTTTAATGTCATTATGTATAACTTATTAAATATGCTTGAGAAGTTTTATCATAATAATATTAGATTTTATGGACCAAATTTTATAAAAATACTATTTAAATATAGTTGAATACTAGCTTAGCATGAATCAACGAAATGTACACTCTTTTAGATGAATTTTTTTTTTTGGGGCTAATTACTTGAAAAGTCTCTCAACTTGTCACTGAAACCTTTTCTTGGGCTCGAACAAAAAAAATTCTATTGTGAGGAAAGAAACCGGCTAAAACATCTTTTGTGGGGTTCCGTACAAGTAGCCAGTTAAAAATAGGGTTGTATTCACATGGATCCTTAAAAAATGGTGGAAACCAAGGGACTAATCTAAGCCCTTGGATCAAACAATCATCAAAATCCAATCAAACATGATTGGTGTAACACCCCAACAAGGCGGAATCATGAGGGTTACACCAATAGCACAACACGACATGGAAATTATGTAGAGCAAAACTAAATGCATAAATAGGATTCAATGATCCATACAAACATTTAATATAACAAGTATAGGCTCAAACATAAACATAACCCTTGATCGGGGATAATGAATCACGGATCCATGAAAAGGTCCAAGTCCAATCCTAGCATGCGATGAGACTTCCAATACATCATTAATCCATATGCTTACCTGAAAAGTGTACTAAAATGCGTCAACATAAAGTTGGTGAGTTCGTAGGGACAATTAATAGGAAACAAGTGTCGGGATATCAACCGTTTAACCTTGATTAACATCATAACGATCACATAACCTTGATACGAACATAAAACCTTGATTAGTTCATTAAATGATCTCATAACCTTGAAACCTTGATTCACGATTCAAACGAACACATAACCTTGATAAAATAGCTAAGCAATCATACAACCTTGATTCACAAATCAAACGAACACATAACCTTGATAAACTAGCCAAACGATCATATATAACGAACATAACGAAACATAACGATCATAACGAACATATGACGGACATAACGATCATAAGGCATACATAACGATCATAACGAACATATAACGGTCATAACGAACATACGAACACATAACCTTGAAACCTTGAAACCTTGATACCTTGATTTGGATCATTAAATGATCACATAAATTGGATCGTTAAACGATCACAAGCCTTGAAACCTTGATTGGGTCATTAAAAGGACCTCACAACCTTGATACGAACACATAACAATCATACCTCCTTGATTGGATCGATAAACGATCCCATAACCATGATTTGATCAATAATTGATCATTTAACCTTGATACTAACACATAACAATCACATAACCTTGATACGAACACATAACCTTGATGATCATAATGATCACGATAACATAACCTTGATCGACTCATAACGAACATACGAACACATAACCTTGAAACCTTGAAACCTTGATACCTTGATTTGGATCATTAAATGATCACATAAATTGGATCGTTAAACGATCACAAGCCTTGAAACCTTGATTACAAATAAACGAACATATAACCTTGAAACCTTGAAACCTTGAAACCTTGATTCACGATTCAAACGAACACATAACCTTGATACAACAATAACCTTGAAACCTTACAACCTTGATTACATCAAACGAACACATAACCTTGATACGAACATAAAACCTTGATTAGTTCATTAAATGATCACATAATTGGATCGTTAAACGATCACAACCTTGAAACCTTGATTCGATTAAACGACACAACCTTGAAACCTTGATTGGGTCATTAAAAGGACCTCACAACCTTGATACGAACACATAACCAAACCTTGATTCAAAATCAAACGAAAACATAACCCTTGATCGGGGATAATGAATCACGGATCCATGAAAAGGTCCAAGTCCAATCCTAGCATGCGATGAGACTTCCAATACATCATTAATCCAAATACGAGTTTATTACAAGTATAATCGTTCAGATGTGGATCCCAATACACGGATACAAACTATCCTCAGTTGGAAATGGGCCCACTTAATACAATAATAACATCTGGACTACTAAGTACAATTAGGACTAATAAAACGATAGTCCTCAGAGGTCTGACGCTAATTGTACGTCCAATGTTCAAAAGATGGCTTCAAAATGCCATATACGCTTCCAATACTTACTGTTAGTTCCCTGAAAAGCATGAAATTTGAGAGGATCAACTATCGAAATAGTTGGTGAGTTTACAGAATGTTTGACTAAGTTTATTCGTCATTGTGAGCACACAATGACTTGTAGTTATTTTCAACAAGAGAATCAGAATCCAAAACTTGATAATATTTCTTAATAAATCAGCCGGGTATAAGTCCGGCTAAAGCATATGGCAGCCGGGAGTCAAGTCCGACAGTATCAGCCAATATACTACATTGCTTCGCACATGATTTCCCTCTAAAGTGGGTGCGCACCACAACAATGTCTATGACTAGCATATGAAAGCCGGGAAACAACATCCGACAGTATCAGTCAACATGCCTCGCACAGGATTTCCTTCTACTAGTGGGTGCGGACCCTAAACAAGACAGTCAAGAACTAAGTCTGACAACACAACCACTAGGGTTCCATAACAATGATAACTACAGGGGCAACATTTTAGTTCGTCAAACACAAAGAAACATTTTTATCAGCCATCACACGGCAATTCAAAGTCATTTTATCCAACATTTAATAAATGACACGTATACACATTTTCACAGCCTCTAACATGGCAAATTTACTTCAAATGATCTAAGCATCCAAATCACATGGCATACTCACAAAACAATCATTTATTTAACAAATCGTGTATACAATAACACATGCTTTTCAGGCCCAAAGTAAAAGGAAAAGGGCGCCATAAACTCACCTTAGCGATCTAAGTGCTAAAAGGTATAATGTAGCTCGAGAAGATCCACAGTCAATTCTCCTGGTTATCCAAAACCTATGATATGATTACCAAATGATGAGGATCAAATCTCTTGACGACGAGTATCCTACGTACAACTACTTAGCTTTAGACCCTAGAATGCCTTGACCGAGAATGTGATTCAATGTTCAATATTATTTAACTTTAGTTGGTAACATCAATGACATAGTCATTATAAAGTAGTATCAAATACCATAATGTCAACCCTACAACCTCAAACAAGTTGATTTAGCACGATTAAGTCAAGTCATAAGTCCCTAAACACATTTACAACTTAAATGAGTGTGAACAAGACGCATTCGACTTGACCCTTTTTGAAATGAGAGAAGTTTCATACAAGAAGAGTGTTATTACTAGAAACTAGACTCTCTTACGATTCCAACGATAGGTCATACGACTTATTTGGACTTACGGATTAAAAGTTATTAACGTTTGAAAAATTGACGCGTATAATTTCACAGAAGGTATCCACTGCGCCGCAGTGAGCCAGAACCATGCTCACTGCGCCGCAGTGGGCTAAATCGAACCAGGGACCAGTACATTGGCACTGCGCCGCAGTGAGCCAGAACCATACTCACTGCGCCGCAGTGATGAAGGGCTGTGCCCACTGCGCCGTAGTGGCCACCACCTGCAGCTCCAAGTGCAGAAAACCGAACCCAAAACACTCTAATTCGACCCAAACCTTCCCAAAACGACTTGTAGGAGTTTGTAACTCAATTTGAAGCATAACTAAACATCATTAACCATAAATACACATAACCCAACCCATAATTTCATCCATAACATCATCGAATCTTCCGAAACGATCAAATCAAACCAAAACCCTATTTAAACCCTAATTCCATTTTAAGTCGTTTTAGGCCATGTAAAAACTCAAAATGACTAGAAAAGAGTAAGTAAACATAAATAGACGCAAAAAGGGATGATTTAGACTTACCAAAAATTGATGTTCTTGAAGATAATTGAAGATGGTGAAGATGATGATGCTAATGATAATAAACCCCTTTAAAATCTCCAAATGATCACTACCTTTGCAAGACCAAATTAGAAGAAAAAGGATAGAAGAGATTGAGAGATTTTGAGTCATGTATGTGTGTTTTGTGTGGTGTGTGTGTGTTGTGTGTGGTGTTGGTGTCGATCAAAAAGAAGAAGGGAAGGGGAAATTTTGGTGTCAAAGCCCCTGCCTCACAATACATAAATCGGCCATGTGGCTTATTTAGGTATATTCGGTACCCTAAATTTGGTAAAATGCTTACGATTAAATACCGTTTGACCTAAAAGTAAAAATGTAAAGTAAAGGTATTTTCCCTCGTCTTATTTTAGTTAAGACAAGTAAATAAAACTTTATCAAACTAACTTTTAGAAATATTAAGTTTAGACAGTCTAATTACTGTGCAAAATTCATAACCTTTAAATATCTCATTTAAAGTTATTTTAAGACTCGGCATTCCGTCTAAATAGCTAATAGTCTACGTCATAAGGATACGTCTAATTGAACTATATCATATGTTCAATTAACTAATAATGTCTACGTCATAAGGATACGTCTAATTGAACTATATCAAATGTTCAATTAACTAATAATTTCTACGTCATAATCTCTAAATTAGACGAAATTATAATAATGATCGAGATTAGGACTAACTCGTTGTTAATAAATTACGAGTTGTCACAGCATCCCCGACTTCTAAGGATTTCGTCCCGAAATCAAGTCTTGCTTAGTAAAAAGATGAGGATACTTATCCCTCATATAGTCCTCACGTTCCCAAGTCGAGTCTGGTCCGTGTTTTGAGTTCCAACGAACTCTGACCAACTTGATACGACTTCGTCTAAGCTGTTTGAGCTGTTGGTCTATAATTTCAACAGGCTCCTCTACAAATTGAAGAGAGTCATTCACTTGCAACTCTTCCACAGGTACAACCAATGTTTCATCAGTTAAACATTTCTTTAAATTCGATATATGAAATGTGGGATGAACATGTTCAAGCTCCTGGGGTAAATTGAGCTTATAAGCCACGGAACCAATCCTTCGAACAATTTTGAATGGTCCGATATAACGAGGACTAAGTTTTCCTCTCACGCCAAAGCGTGCAGTGCCTTTCCAAGGTGACACCTTCAACATAACTTTATCACCCACTTGAAACTCAAGGGGTTTCCTTCTACGATCTGCATAGCTCTTCTGGCGATCCTGAGCCGCCTTCAGCCGTGCCCTAATTTCAACAATCTGGTCAGTAGTCTTCTGAACCAGTCCATACTTGTACAAACGACGCTCACCAGCATCAAGCCAAAAAACAGGCGATCTACATTTCCGCCCATACAAAGCTTCAAAAGGCGCACACTTTATGCTTGTGTGATAGCTGTTATTATATGAAAATTCAGCTAACGGCAAAAGGTATCCCAGCTACCTTTGAAATCGATAACACATGCCCGAAGCATGTCTTCTAACGTCTGAATGGTACGCTCACTTTGCCCGTCCGTTTGTGGATGGTAAGCCGTACTCAATTTCAACTGAGTGCCTAAGGCATCTTGAAAATATCTCCATGATTGAGAAGTAAAACGACCATCACAATCTGAGATAATAGACACAGGAACACCATGAAGTGACACGATCTTCTCAATATATAATTGAGACAATTTCTTTATTTTCCAATTCTCCCGTATGGGAATGAAGTGTGCAGACTTCGTCAATCGGTCAACAATGACCCAAATAGTATCATAACCCTTCAAGGTTCGAGGTAACTTCGTAATGAAGTCCATAGTAATCTGTTCCCATTTCCAGTCGGGAATTAGGGGTTGCTGGAGCAGCCCAGAAGGCTTTTGGTGCTCTGCCTTCACCATTGAACAACTTAAACACTTTGAAACATACGTGGCGATATCTCTTTTCATACCAGGCCACCAATAAAAATCCTTTAACCCATGGTACATTTTGTCAGCACCAGGATGGATTGAATACTTAGATCGATGACTCTCGTTCATCAAGAGTTCTCTAAGTCCATTATACTTGGGAATCCACACTCTGGCCTTGACATGTCGGATCCCATCGCCATCCAATTCAAATAACCGTTCGGCATTCCACAATGCTTCCTTCTCGATACGCCCTGGTTGTAAGGCCTCATTCTGATTGTCTAAAACTCTATCCCTTAATGATGAGCCAAGGTAAGAACTTGCTCTTGTTATGACAGATAGTGAAATTCTATCTTTTCGACTTAGCGCGTCAGCAACAACATTTGCTTTACCGAGATGATATTTGAGTTCACAATCATAATCACTGAGTAATTCTACCCATCGCCTTTATCTCATATTCAGCATTTTCTGATCGAAGATATGCTGAAGACTTTTGTGATCTGTGAATACCGTACACTTTGTACCATACAAGTAGTGCCTCCAAATCTTTAAGGCAAAAACAACCGCTCCGAGTTCAAGATCGTGGGTTGTGTAATTCTTTTCGTGGGTTTTGAGTTGTCTGGAAGCGTAAGCAATGACCTTACCCTCCTGCATAAGTCACATCCCATTCCCTGATGTGATGCGTCACAGTATACCACGAAGTTTTCAATTCCATTCGGTAACGCTAAAATAGGAGCATTACATAGCTTATCTTTCAACGTTTGAAATGCTTCTTCTTGGGCATCCTGCCAAATAAATTTTTTGGCCTTTTGGGTCAACAACGTCAAAGGTTGAGCAACTTTTGAGAAGTTCTCAATAAATCTCCTATAATATCCAGCCAATCCGAGAAACTGACGAATTTCTGTCGGAGTCTTAGGGGCTTCCCACTTCTTTATTGCTTCAATATTAGATGGATCTACGTGGATCCCATCTCTATTCACTACATGACCCAAGAAGTGTACTTCCCTAATCCAGAATTCACATTTTGAGAATTTCGCGTACCGCTTTTGATCCTTGAGCAGTTGCAGAATGGTTCTCAGATGACCTTCATGTTCATCTTTATTCCTTGAGTATATCAGTATGTCGTCAATGAATACAATGACAAACTTGTCAAGATACGGTCGACATACTCGATTCATTAAGTCCATAAACACAGCAGGTGCATTGGTTAAGCCAAACGGCATAACCAAGAACTCATAATGTCCGTAACGAGTTCTGAAGGCTGTTTTAGGAATGTCCGTCTCTCTGACTCTGAGTTGATGATACCCAGATCTGAGATCAATCTTGGAAAAGTGTGATGCACCTTCCAATTGGTCAAACAAGTCGTCAATGCGAGGTAAAGGGTACCTGTTCTTGACAGTCAACTTGTTCAGTTCTCTGTAATCAATACACATACGCATAGAGCCGTCTTTCTTCTTCACAAACAGGATCGGAGCTCCCCAAGGTGATGAACTTGGACGAATTAGTCCTTTAGCTAACAACTCTTGAAGTTGTTCGGACAATTCTTGCATTTCTGATGGCACAAGACGATAGGGTGCCTTGGCCACGGGTGCAGCTCCAGGGACCAAATCTATTCCAAACTCAACTGGCCTGTGAGGTGGAAGACCCATAAAATCTTCAGGAAACACCTCCGGAAAATCCCTAACTACTGGAATATCTTTCATGTCTTTATCCTTTGGTTTTCTTTCTACTACTAATGCTAAGAAAGCAGGGTGTTCTTTTTGTAAATACTTATTTGCTTTTATCGCCGATACTAAGATCAATTTCTTTCCCGATTTGTCTCCTTGCACTACTAGGGTTTCGCCTTTCGGTAGGGGTATTCTAACAATCTTCTCATAACAACTTATATCAGCTCTAACTTTAGATAACCAGTCCATACCAACGATTACATCAAAACTACTTAGTTCTATAGGAATTAGGTCAATTTTAAAAGTTTCACCGGCCAATATCAAATTGCAAATTACTAAATGATCTTTAGCAATATACTTCTGACCGTTTGCATATTCAACAATATAAGTGTCTTTCATGGGGGTAGCTATTATGCCAAAACGAGACTTAAATTCTAAGGATATGAAACTTTTATCAGCACCAGATTCGAATAGCACAAATACGTAATGATTATTGAGTATGAATGTACCTATCACAACATTGGGATCACGTCGTGCATCAGCAGCATCCAAAGCAAACACTCGACCTCTGCCTTGTCCTCCTTGATTCCTAGCTTGATTGTTCCCCGCATTGTTCCTCACGGGAACTATAGCATTGTTGTTCGGGGCTTGATTAAGTCTTGGACACGCTGGTCGGAAATGAGTTTCACTCCCACACTCGTAGCATTGATTTGATACTTTCTCCCTACAATTCTTTGCCAAATGTCCCACCTTTTTACAACGGTGGCAAGTAGGACAATTTCCTACATGACGCATGCCACACTTGTTACATCTTTTGTCTGCGCCAGGGTTTCTATTAATATTCTGGGGGACCACTGCAAAGTTTCTGGCAGCCTTAAACCTTTTTCCATTTCCCCCATTGCCAAATCCACTACCGGAGGCTTGGTCAGTCCTTCTCTTGATCACCTCGGTTCCAACAGAAGAACCGTGGTTCTTTTCAAATCTATCACCATTCGATTGGTTGCACTAACTGCCGCTTGAAGAGTCAAGGGATTAAAAGCGGCTACTAACCTTCGGATATCAGGTGACAATCCATAACAGTATCTTTCAACTAACTTCTCCTCCGTATCCACCATACGAGGAACTAGCCTTGTCAGTTCATGAAAACGAGTAGTGTATTTCTCGTTGTCCAATCCAATCATAGTATGATTCCAGAATTCACCCTCCATTTTCTGTACTTCCTCCCGCGGACAGTACTTTTCCATGAGCATCCTTTTAAAGTTCAACCAAGGTATGCTATATGCCGGCTCTCGGCCACGAGTCCTAATCTGCTCGTTCCACCATGACAGAGCGTTCTTTTGAAATTGTGTGGAAGCATATTCCACTTTGTGTTTTTCAGCACAACGGCTGATATGAAGCACCGCCTCTATACTCTCTAACCAGTTGATTAGACCTACCGGACCCTCGGTACCGTTAAATTCTTTTGGTTTACAGTAAGTGAAGGTCTTGTAGTCAGTCCCGTGCAGATGCACTCGAGGAATAACTTGTTCAGCAATAGGCTCGACATTGTTACTGTTGTCAGCATGATGGTTATTATTGGCGTTCATGTTTGTCGTAATCTGTGCGACTAAAATAGGCATAGCAGCCAACAGTTGTTGTGTCACAAATGTTGCCATGTTATTTTCCCCACCAGTATTTGGGGTAGGTCCAGGGCCAGTGTTCACCTGGACAGCAGCAGCCTCCGGCCTTTGCTGAATCACAGGTTCTTCCTGTTCAGCATCAGTATTCAAAGGAGTTGATCAAGTAACTCTCCTTGGAGCAGCTTTCTTAACTGGAGCCTTTTTCGGGATCTTACTTTTCGTCTTGGGAGCCATCTATCCTTGACATGAACAAGATGTAATTTAGAGGTTTTCTCGTAAGAATAACACAGAATGTAGCTTTTAAAGATATAAGAGGGCATTAAACACACGTCACAAATTACCGACTTACTTGAACTCATTAACTAAACAAGACAAGAAATATAGATCACTACATTTCTAGAATTGAAATGAGTAAGTAACGTAGCCTGAACAAGTAAGTAAGCCAAAGAACGATCATATTTCATTTATACTAAAACTTTTTACATAATCTGACTTGTACATTTCCAAAATCTTGTGGGAAACTACATCCACAATCCAAATCATGTGAGAACAACATCCACGATGATACATTACACAGTCAGAACGGTATTATCCGAAATACGTGGGAAATACATCCACCAAAAAGATTACAACTCAAATACAGAAGTATGAGTTGTCAAATGTTCTAAGGCTTACAATACGTTACCACTACAACTACTGATTACATCCTGAAAAGAACTACCACAAGCAACGCCACCACCAAGACCACCACGACTGACAGTATCCCGATCATCCTCCCAATAGCTTCCTTCCCTTCCCTAGCAACAGTCATAGCCTCAGCCGCCTGATGATAAGCTCCAGTCAACGCCTGAGCTTGATTCTCTATATTCTCTCTAGTGCAGATGAGGGAATTGTTCATCCTTGACAATTGTTGGCGATAATATTCCGACCTATCAGCTGCAGATGCAACTGGCATAACGGCACTTGGATTGTAGACAGGCACTCTGGAGGGACCCGCAGCATACGGATCTCCCTGAAAGAATGAAAGACCAAGTCCACAGTTGCCCTGAACTGGTGCAGAAGGACCAGGAGCATAAGGGTCTCTAGGAGCATAAGGTATACGAGCTCCCTCGGTAGTCCTCCTCTGATATGGAGATACCGGTGTTACAGATGATTGAACATGGATAGACACATGTTAACCTCCAGATTCGCTGGATGTTGATATCAAATTGATAGGGCGAGATTCATTACCCGATTCCTCCATAGGTTCCTCTTCATATGAGTCAGGAACACAAGGAATGGAGTTTGCCACAACTGGAACTGGAGGTGTACTAGGTACAACAGCATTAGAGCTAACTCCGTCCGACATGACTATTCTGAAAGGATAGTCAAAGAATCCATATAAGTCTGATGGATAAGACAATTCGAATCAATTGAATGAGATAGTACGCAACAAGAGTTTCAAAGAGATCTTTGTCTAGATTATACACATTCGATTTGGGTTTCTATTAGCAACATATCTCCAATGCTTATATATAGGGTCACCCGCAGCCTTCCCACCACATTTTCAATATGTTGTTAATATAATCCAAACTATCACGTATATAAACCTTATGTATACACATACGAGTTGAGTTTCTATTCCTAACATACCTTCAATGCTTATGTATAGGGTCACCCGCAGCCTTCCCACCACATTTACAGTATGTTGTGAATATAATTCAACTAACACGTATATACACAATTTAAGATATTTATTTCGAGCCTTATACTATTTTACACAATTGCGACCTAGTTGATCGGGTTAGGTCTAATTATAGACAAATAGTATAACTCTCGAAATAGGTATCCTAAACCTTAAAGACTTAGATTTCTTATTTGAAGCGACCATGGCTATAGATTGAGTTATTCACAAGGAATAACTCCGTATTCACTATAACCTTGGCTCTGATACCAATTTTTGCCACACCCCGTTGTAGCGGAAATACAGGGTTAACAAAAAATTGCGTACTAATCAGAAGGTAAATAGAGATTACATCCATTAATCCAAATACGAGTTTATTACAAGTATAATCGTTCAGATGTGGATCCCAATACACGGATACAAACTATCCTCAGTTGGAAATGGGCCCACTTAATACAATAATAACATCTGGACTACTAAGTACAATTAGGACTAATAAAACGATAGTCCTCAGAGGTCTGACGCTAATTGTACGTCCAATGTTCAAAAGATGGCTTCAAAATGCCATATACGCTTCCAATACTTACTGTTAGTTCCCTGAAAAGCATGAAATTTGAGAGGATCAACTATCGAAATAGTTGGTGAGTTTACAGAATGTTTGACTAAGTTTATTCGTCATTGTGAGCACACAATGACTTGTAGTTATTTTCAACAAGACAATCAGAATCCAAATCTTGATAATATTTCTTAATAAATCAGCCGGGTATAAGTGCGGCTAAAGCATATGGCAGCCGGGAGTCAAGTCCGACAGTATCAGCCAATATACTACATTGCTTCGCACAGGATTTCCCTCTAAAGTGGGGTGCGCACCACAACAATGTCTATGACTAGCATATGACAGCCGGGAAACAACATCCGACAGTATCAGTCAACATGCCTCGCACAGGATTTCCTTCTACTAGTGGGTGCGGACCCTAAACAAGACAGTCAAGAACTAAGTCTGACAACACAACCACTAGGGTTCCATAACAATGATAACTACAGGGGCAACATTTTAGTTCGTCAAACACAAAGAAACATTTTTATCAGCCATCACACGGCAATTCAAAGTCATTTTATCCAACATTTAATAAATGACACGTATACACATTTTCACAGCCTCTAATGGCAAATTTACTTCAAATGATCTAAGCATCCAAATCACATGGCATACTCACAAAACAATCATTTATTTAACAAATCGTGTATACAATAACACATGCTTTTCAGGCCCAAAGTAAAAGGAAAAGGGCGCCATAAACTCACCTTAGCGATCTAAGTGCAAAAAGGTATAATGTAGCTCGAGAAGATCCACAGTCAATTCTCCTGGTTATCCAAAACCTATGATATGATTACCAAATGATGAGGATCAAATCTCTTGACGACGAGTATCCTACGTACAACTACTTAGCTTTAGACCCTAGAATGCCTTGACCGAGAATGTGATTCAATGTTCAATATTATTTAACTTTAGTTGGTAACATCAATGACATAGTCATTATAAAGTAGTATCAAATACCATAATGTCAACCCTACAACCTCAAACAAGTTGATTTAGCACGATTAAGTCAAGTCATAAGTCCCTAAACACATTTACAACTTAAATGAGTGTGAACAAGACGCATTCGACTTGACCCTTTTTGAAATTAGAGAAGTTTCATACAAGAAGAGTGTTATTACTAGAAACTAGACTCTCTTACGATTCCAACGATAGGTCATACGACTTATTTGGACTTACGGATTAAAAGTTATTAACGTTTGAAAAATTGACGCGTATAATTTCACAGAAGGTATCCACTGCGCCGCAGTGAGCCAGAACCATGCTCACTGCGCCGCAGTGGGCTAAATCGAACCAGGGACCAGTACATTGGCACTGCGCCGCAGTGAGGAAGGGCTGTGCCCACTGCGCCGCAGTGGCCACCTCCTGCAGCCTGCACCTGCAGCTCCAAGTGCAGAAAACCGAACCCAAAACACTCCAATTCGACCCAAACCTTCCCAAAACGACTTGTAGGAGTTTGTAACTCAATTTGAAGCATAACTAAACATCATTAACCATAAATACACATAACCCAACCCATAATTTCATCCATAACATCATCGAATCTTCCGAAACGATCAAATCAAACCAAAACCCTATTTAAACCCTAATTCCATTTTAAGTCGTTTTAGGCCATGTAAAAACTCAAAATGACTAGAAAAGTGTAAGTAAACATAAATAGACGCAAAAAGGGATGATTTAGACTTACCAAAAATTGATGTTCTTGAAGATAATTGAAGATGGTGAAGATGATGATGCTAATGATAATAAACCCCTTTAAAATCTCCAAATGATCACTACCTTTGCAAGACCAAATTAGAAGAAAAAGGATAGAAGAGATTGAGAGATTTTGAGTCATGTATGTGTGTTTTGTGTGGTGTGTGTGTGTTGTGTATGGTGTTGGTGTCGATCAAAAAGAAGAAGGGAAGGGGAAATTTTGGTGTCAAAGCCCCTGCCTCACAATACATAAATCGGCCATGTGGCTTATTTAGGTATATTCGGTACCCTAAATTTGGTAAAATGCTTACGATTAAATACCGTTTGACCTAAAAGTAAAAATGTAAAGTAAAGGTATTTTCCCTCGTCTTATTTTAGTTAAGACAAGTAAATAAAACTTTATCAAACTAACTTTTAGAAATATTAAGTTTAGACAGTCTAATTACTGTGCAAAATTCATAACCTTTAAATATCTCATTTAAAGTTATTTTAAGACTCGGCATTCCGTCTAAATAGCTAATAGTCTACGTCATAAGGATACGTCTAATTGAACTATATCATATGTTCAATTAACTAATAATTTCTACGTCATAATCTCTAAATTAGACGAAATTATAATAATGATCGAGATTAGGACTAACCCGTTGTTAATAAATTACGAGTTGTCACACTTCCCACCACATCTACAATTCTTTGAATGCATCATTGTCTTCCATGTATGTACAACTATGCTAATCACAACAAATATCCATGATCGCAAGCATAAACAATCGAGCAATAAGTCTATACGTCAATCGAACAATCAATCAATCAAATAAATCATCACACAAACAAGTCACTTTTCAACCCGAATCTCAATTGAGTAGGGGAAGGTTACAAAACTCACCTTGACCGGCAATGAGAAGTTACCACAAAATATTATCGTCCAACGATCGTCACACGGGCACACCTATTAATTACACATATTACAATCACAAGTCAAACCCTAATTGGAGCTTTAGAAGGGTAATTCAACTTTGGATACAATCGAGACTCGATTAGTCATGTCATAACCCTCAACCGTCTTAATAGTTCTACCGAACAAAGACAAGGACACTTTAACACGACATTTTTGGAAATTGAGATGGATTCAGCCCAAATATATGTTACCATGAGAAAGTAGACTCTCTCACGATTCCAACGATAGGTCGTACGTCTAAAACGGACTTACGGTTCAAAAGTTATTGACGTTTGAAAACTGACGCGCGAAACAGACGAAACTCGCGGCGCGAGGACCATGGCTCGCGGCGCGAGAAAAACCCCTGAACCACAAAAATGAAGCCTCGCGGCGCGAGGAACCTTGGTCGCGGCGCGAGGGTCTGCTGCTCTGCACATAAACCAGCCAAACACGAACCAAAACGCTCCAAAACCCCATTTTTGACTTAGGAATCGATCTAGGAAGGTTCAAGACACATTTTGAAGCATAAACAAACATCATTTGACATGAATAAACAAAACCCCTATCATAAATTCAATTAAATCACCAAATCTATAACTCAAATCTCTTGAAATCAAACAAACCCTAATTCAAACCCTAGCTAGACCCAAATCCGGTTTTGACTCAAAATTAGACCCAAGAACACTTGATTTATGACTGAAAACATGATTATAAACATGAATTGGTGAATATGAGATAGTTTTAACTCACCAAATCTTCCAAAAGGCTCTTAAATCCGAAATTGACCTGAAAGAGAAGTTTTCTTGCACTTGAGTGACCAAAATTTTGATATGTTGCTAAGATGATGATGATGATGAAAACCCTTAACAAATTCTTACTTGAAACATAAATTTTGTGTATTAAATTCTAGAGAGAGAGAGAGAAGAGTGTAAGAAAAACTCTTGCATTCAAGAGGAGAGAGAGATGCAAGGGAAATGAGTGAATGAATGGATAGAATGGATGGATGGGTGGGAGGATAGAGTTGGGTCAAAGATATGGGTATGGGTCAACTAGATGGGTCATGGGTTGACCCAAGGATACCCAAATACAACTACTAGTTACATTATGCCTTGACTACCATCGAACATTTAAATTAAACGATCAACTAACCTCGAATAACGCCTTGAACACAACTTTAACCACGAACAACTCGATCATATATTATCAGTCAATCTAATCGCATCGACTCGAACATAAAACTAACGGGTCAACGTAAGTCAAAAGTCACGAATGTTACATTATTCCCCCGTTAAAGGAATTTCGTCCCTAAATTCGACGAAACCCTAGTTACTAAACAAAAGGGGAAAACCCAGCTGAAAGGATTCAACACGAAAATAAGTCTTTTTGTCATATATATACATATTACAGTCAGATTTAGAAAGATCACAACCAAGATGAACTGAAAGGATTCAACACGAAAATAAGTCTTTTTGTCATATATATACATATTACAGTCAGATTTAGAAAGATCACAACCAAGATGAAGTAAAATCATAACCAAGATGAACTAACTTCAGAACCACGATGAACTAACTTCAGAACCAAGATGAACTAACAATCCGAACCAAGATGAACTAACATCCGAACCACGATGAACTAACTTTAGAACCAAGATGAACTAACAACCAGAACTCACATGAGCACTTAAAAGACTTAAAATCTTTCACTAATACCCTTTATTGGCTTTCATACAATCTTCACGTCCCCAGGTGTACTCGGGTTCGTGCCTAGCTTTACATCTCACTTTAACGTTGGTATACCAAGTATATTTCTTTTCAAGAGGCACGTGAAGTGCTGGGTTCGCCACACACTTCCGAGGATTACAAATGTGGATAACATTATGACCTCCACTCAAGTCTTGAGGGAGCTCCAAACTATACACTACCGAACCAATACGTTCAAGTATTTTAAATGGACCAATATATATCTTGGCCCTAATTTACCACGTTTCACAATTCAAACCACGTCTTTCCACATGGACACTTTTAATAACATGAAATCATCGACTTCAGATTCTAGAGGTCGTCGTCTAACATTTGCATACCTCAATCATCGTTTCAGGGCTATTCTCAACTTTTCCTTGATTTATGAGGTCACCTTGGTCGTTTCAACTACTAATTGTGAGTCCAATGAGTTGGCTTTCACCAAACCCCGCCCAAGCTTAGGGTGACCTACAGTTTTTCCCACATAAAGTTTTAAACGGCGCCATTTGATGGCTAGCGTGAGATATTATTGTAGGAGAATTCGACTAACTGTAAATGCATTTCCCAATTGCCACCAAACTCGATGGCACAAGCTCTCAACATGACATCGAGCCTTTGAATCGTCCTTTCACTTTGACAGTCGGTTTGTGGATGGCACGCCGTACTCATACCGAGTTGAGTACCCATCGCCTTTTGGAACGCCTTCCAAACTTTAAAGTGAATCGGGTATCCCGATTGGTTATAACGGAAATCGGCACTCCATAATTTGGATACTACTTCTCTGATGTATAACGTGTATGTCAAATTCATCTTTTTCCCCAGATGACTAAGAAGTAAGCCGACTTAGTCACCCGGTCACTATCACCAAAATGGTGTCACGACCATTACCCGTTCTCGGTAACTTCGTGATGAAGTTCACGGCAAATCGTTCTCGTTTCCATACAGGTGTTACCGGTTGAACTAGTAAACCGGTTGACTTCTTGTGGTCAGCCTTTACTTGCGCACACACGTGATGCATTCACTAGTGTGCCCTGTAATGTCTCTCCATATTCTCGGTCATTAATACAAGTCTCTCATGACAAAATACATTTCGTCGGGTCCCGGGTAAACCGAGTAGGCCGACTTGGAAGCTTCCTTCATCAATCCATCTAAAACCCACCAAAAACGCGGATCTACAATCGTTCAACATAGCATAAACCGGCACCGTCCTTTCTATCAAATTGTTCTTCTAAGCCGTGAAGTGCTTCAATGATGGAGTCACGAACACTCCTTTGCACGAAAAGGTTCATGGCTCTATTTTGTCTCGGTTTTACACATTTCCCTTCGGCTTAATACATCGGCTACAACATTTATTTTATCCGGGTGGTAACGGATAACATAATCGTAATCACTAAAAAGCTCAGATCATCTTCGTTGCCTCATATTCAATTCACTTTGATCAAATATGTGTTGAAAACCTTTGGGTTCGGTATAGATCACACTCTTGGTGCCACACAAGTAATGCTTCCAACATTTCAAGGCCAAAACAACCGTTCACAATTCCAAATCATGAGTCGGGTAATTCTTCTCATGCACCTTCAACTGCCTAGATGCATAAGTAATCACCATACCCCGATCAACCTGTCTTTCTCGTTGAGTCCACAGAGTCAAAGGTTGGGCAAATTCTAGAAAATCCCTTGGTGAATCGTCTATAATAACCCGCCAAACCAAGAGATTGGTGAATCTCGGTTGGTGTCTCGGGTCGTCTCTAAGTCTTCACCACTTCGATTTCACTTGGGTCCACATGAATTCCTTCCTTGTTCACCACGTGACCAAGAAAGTAGACCTCTTCGAGCCAAAATTCACATTTTGAGAACTTGCATACGAATTCTCTTCCCGGAGTAACTCTTAAACTTTCCTCAAGCGTTCTGAATGATCCTCTTTCGTTTTGAAATGATTAAGAGTGTCATTATTGAAAACAAATGACAAATTTATCTAGGTAGGGCTGACACACCCGGTTCGTCAAAACCATGAACACAACCGGTGCCTGGTCAACCCCAAAAAGCATAACCGTGAATTCGAAATGTCCATAACGGATTCGAAAGGCCATCCAGGGAAAATCACCTTCATGGACACGAAATTTGTGGTAACTCAATCCGCGAATCAATATTGGAACAGAAACGAGCACTTGAAGTCGATCAATTAAATCTGGGGAAAGGATAACGTGAGTTTACTTAGTTCTCTATAATCGATACACATTCGAACAAAGCCGTCTTTCATCTTGACACATAAAACCGGTGCGCTCCAAGGTAACTGACTAGGGCGTATGAAACCCTTTTCTTAAAGTTCTTTGAGTTGTGTGGACGACTCTCGCATTTCGGTTATGGCTAAGCGATAGGGTGCTTGGACACGAGAGAAGCATTCAGAATACGATCAATACGGAAATCGAGCTGACGAGATGAGGGCGAACCCGGTAGGTCATCCGGTAATGCCCTCATGAATTCATTAACCACGGTCACGCTCTTCAAATCAGTTTTCGTGACGTTAACACTATACAATTTCCCATCCCATGGCTCGGTCGTCTCGCCTTGGAATACTACTCTTCACCACTATCTAACGGGATTCTCACTACTTTACTACTAATCTATAACCACATTCATTGCCGACACCCAATCATTCAAATCAACGTACCAATTCAAATATAATAAGGCAAAACATCATCGTTTCATTCAATTCTCAATCAGTTCCACATTTCAAGGCCAAAACAACCGTTCACAATTCCAAATCATGAGTCGGGTAATTCTTCTCATGCACCTTCAACTGCCTAGATGCATAAGCAATCACCATACCCCGATCAACCTGTCTTTCTCGTTGAGTCCACAGAGTCAAAGGTTGGGCAAATTCTAGAAAATCCCTTGGTGAATCGTCTATAATAACCCGCCAAACCAAGAGATTGGTGAATCTCGGTTGGTGTCTCGGGTCGTCTCTAAGTCTTCACCACTTCGATTTCACTTGGGTCCACATGAATTCCTTCCTTGTTCACCACGTGACCAAGAAAGTAGACCTCTTCGAGCCAAAATTCACATTTTGAGAACTTGCATACGAATTCTCTTCCCGGAGTAACTCTTAAACTTTCCTCAAGCGTTCTGAATGATCCTCTTTCGTTTTGAAATGATTAAGAGTGTCATTATTGAAAACAAATGACAAATTTATCTAGGTAGGGCTGACACACCCGGTTCGTCAAAACCATGAACACAACCGGTGCCTGGTCAACCCCAAAAAGCATAACCGTGAATTCGAAATGTCCATAACGGATTCGAAAGGCCATCCAGGGAAAATCACCTTCATGGACACGAAATTTGTGGTAACTCAATCCGCGAATCAATATTGGAACAGAAACGAGCACTTGAAGTCGATCAATTAAATCTGGGGAAAGGATAACGTGAGTTTACTTAGTTCTCTATAATCGATACACATTCGAACAAAGCCGTCTTTCATCTTGACACATAAAACCGGTGCGCTCCAAGGTAACTGACTAGGGCGTATGAAACCCTTTTCTTAAAGTTCTTTGAGTTGTGTGGACGACTCTCGCATTTCGGTTATGGCTAAGCGATAGGGTGCTTGGACACGAGAGAAGCATTCAGAATACGATCAATACGGAAATCGAGCTGACGAGATGAGGGCGAACCCGGTAGGTCATCCGGTAATGCCCTCATGAATTCATTAACCACGGTCACGCTCTTCAAATCAGTTTTCGTGACGTTAACACTATACAATTTCCCATCCCATGGCTCGGTCGTCTCGCCTTGGAATACTACTCTTCACCACTATCTAACGGGATTCTCACTACTTTACTACTAATCTATAACCACATTCATTGCCGACACCCAATCCATTTCCACAACCACGACAACTACCGATATTAAGAGGACTAGATTTTTGAGAAACGGATGGTTACGTAACTCTAAAGTACAATCACGAACAACATAGTCAACTTTCGCTAAACCGTCGTTTACCGTTTCAAGTTCAAAGTGATAAGATGACGGACTAAGGCTAGCATCCATCAACGGTACAAAATCGTTGGAAACAAGACTATAATCGATTCCGGAGTCAAATAATACGGTGGCATATCGATTGTTGAGGAGGAATATGCCTACAATGAAGTTAGGATCAACACGAGTCTCGACCGCAATCACGGCAAAAGTTCTTTCACGGGCTATCGAGGGATTTCGAGCATTGATTGGGATGGCATTCAAAGTGGGCACGACAATTGGTGCAACACATTTTGATATTACCCACTCGATTCTCCTAACGTCCTTCACAATTACCACGACCTTTACGACCACTTCTACCGCCTCTACTTATCTGATCTCCCTGATTCAATCGGATCCTCTCACTCGTTTTGGTGCCTATAATTCATGGTAGCTCCCCGTAGTCTAATCATCTTTCCTTGAACACACGTGTTGATCACCAAGCTAATTCTCACAATTCGCACACGAGCATTCGCAATTAACCGTCACATAACAAACAATCCGATATTTGACTATCCTAATCCATTACAAGAACATGTACCTCTACGGGGATATTATCATGGAATAGCCACTAGCAATCATACAACCTTGATTCACAAATCAAACGAACACATAACCTTGATAAACAATAACCTTGACCTTGATTCATAAATGATCTCATAACCTTGAAACCTTGATTCACGATTCAAACGAACACATAACCTTGATAAAATAGCCAAGCAATCATACAACCTTGATTCACAAATCAAACGAACACATAACCTTGATAAACTAGCCAAACGATCATATATAACGAACATAACGAAACATAACGATCATAACGAACATATGACGGACATAACGATCATAAGGCATACATAACGATCATAACGAACATATAACGGTCATAACGAACATACGAACACATAACCTTGAAACCTTGAAACCTTGATACCTTGATTTGGATCATTAAATGATCACATAAATTGGATCGTTAAACGATCACAAGCCTTGAAACCTTGATTGGGTCATTAAAGGGACCTCACAACCTTGATACGAACACATAACAATCATACCTCCTTGATTGGATCGATAAACGATCCCATAACCATGATTTGATCAATAATTGATCATTTAACCTTGATACTAACACATAACAATCAACAACCGAAGAAACACATTGTACCTATACTTCGTACGACTCTACATTCAAAGAACCTTCGATGCTTATATATAGGGTCACCCGCAGCCTTCCCACCACATCTACAATTCTTTGAATGCATCATCGTCTTCCATGTATGTACAACTATCCTAATCAAAACAAATATCCATGATCGCAAGCATAAACAATCGAGCAATAAGTCTATACGTCAATCGAACAATCAATCAATCAAATAAATCATCACACAAACAAGTATGTACACTTTTCAGCCCGAATCTCAATTGAGTAGGGGAAGGTTACGAAACTTACCTTGACCGGCAATGAGAAGTTACCACAAGTTATTATCGTCCAACGATCGTCACACGGGCACACCTATTAATTACACATATTACAATCACAATTCAAACCCTAATTGGAGCTTTAGAAGGGTAATTCAACTTTGGATACAATCGAGACTCGATTAGTCATGTCATAACCCTCAACCGTCTTAATAGTTCTACCGAACAAAGACAAGGACAACTTAACACAACATTTTTGGAAATTGAGATGGATTCAGCCCAAATATATGTTACCATGAGAAAGTAGACTCTCTCACGATTCCAACGATAGGTCGTACGTCTAAAACGGACTTACGGTTCAAAAGTTATTGACGTTTGAAAACTGACGCGCGAAACAGACAAAACTCGCGGCGCGAGGACTATGGCTCGCGGCGCGAGAAAAACCCCTGAACCACAAAAATGAAGCCTCGCGGCGCGAGGAACCTTGGTCGCGGCGCGAGGAACTGAAGCCTCGCGGCGCGAGGAACCTTGGTCGCGGCGCGAGGGTCTGCTGCTCTGCACATAAACCAGCCAAACACGAACCAAAACGCTCCAAAACCCCATTTTTGACTTAGGAATCGATCTAGGAAGGTTCAAGACACATTTTGAAGCATAAACAAACATCATTTGACATGATTAAACAAAACCCCTATCATAAATTCGATTAAATCACCAAATCTATAACTCAAATCTCTTGAAATCAAACAAATATCCATGATCGCAAGCATAAACAATCGAGCAATAAGTCTATACGTCAATCGAACAATCAATCAATCAAATAAATCATCACACAAACAAGTATGTACACTTTTCAGCCCGAATCTCAATTGAGTAGGGGAAGGTTACGAAACTTACCTTGACCGGCAATGAGAAGTTACCACAAGTTATTATCGTCCAACGATCGTCACACGGGCACACCTATTAATTACACATATTACAATCACAATTCAAACCCTAATTGGAGCTTTAGAAGGGTAATTCAACTTTGGATACAATCGAGACTCGATTAGTCATGTCATAACCCTCAACCGTCTTAATAGTTCTACCGAACAAAGACAAGGACAACTTAACACAACATTTTTGGAAATTGAGATGGATTCAGCCCAAATATATGTTACCATGAGAAAGTAGACTCTCTCACGATTCCAACGATAGGTCGTACGTCTAAAACGGACTTACGGTTCAAAAGTTATTGACGTTTGAAAACTGACGCGCGAAACAGGCAAAACTCGCGGCGCGAGGAGATGGGCTCGCGGCGCGAGAAAAACCCCTGAACCACAAAAATGAAGCCTCGCGGCGCGAGGAACCTTGGTCGCGGCGCGAGGGTCTGCTGCTCTGCACATAAACCAGCCAAACACGAACCAAAACGCTCCAAAACCCCATTTTTGACTTAGGAATCGATCTAGGAAGGTTCAAGACACATTTTGAAGCATAAACAAACATCATTTGACATGATTAAACAAAACCCCTATCATAAATTCGATTAAATCACCAAATCTATAACTCAAATCTCTTGAAATCAAACAAACCCTAATTCAAACCCTAGCTAGACCCAAATCCGGTTTTGACTCAAAATTAGACCCAAGAACACTTGATTATGACTGAAAACATGATTATAAACATGAATTGGTGAATATGAGATAGTTTTAACTTACCAAATCTTCCAAAAGGCTCTTAAATCCGAAATTGACCCGAAAGAGAAGTTTCCTTGCACTTGAGAGACCAAAATTTTGATATGTTGCTAAGATGATGATGATGATGAAAACCCTTAACAAATTCTTACTTGAAACATAAATTTTGTGTATTAAATTCTAGAGAGAGAGAGAGAGAAGAGTGTAAGAAAAACTCTTGCATTCAAGAGGAGAGAGAGATGCAAGGGAAATGAGTGAATGAATGGATAGAATGGATGGATGGGTGGGAGGATAGGGTTGGGTCAAAGATATGGGTATGGGTCAACTAGATGGGTCATGGGTTGACCCAAGGATACCCAAATACAACTACTAGTTACATTATGCCTTGACTACCATCGAACATTTAAATTAAACGATCAACTAACCTCGAATAACGCCTTGAACACAACTTTAACCACGAACAACTCGATCATATATTATCAGTCAATCTAATCGCATCGACTCGAACATAAAACTAACGGGTCAACGTAAGTCAAAAGTCACGAAAGTTACAATTGGTTACTCCGGTGAATTACTCCGGCGACATTGTCCAATCATATTTGATTGGTCAAGCCAATCAAGCTTGATTGGTTACTCCGGTGAATTACTCCGGCGATATTTTCTAATCATATTTGATTGGTCAAGCCAAATCAAGCTTGATTGGTAATCACTAAGACACTAACGTCGTCGAATCTTCTCCGGCGACTTCTCCGGCTAAACAATTTCGTTTTCGAGTGGATACAGAACAGGCCAGAGGCCCTTATCCGTTCTAAACTGACCGTCAAGGGACGCATATGGGAATGGTATGGATTTGATGGGCGGTGATCCAAGAGATGGTGGAATGTGATTTTTCCGGCGACACTGTGATTTTTCCGGCGACACTGTGATTTTTCCGGCGAGCTCGAAAACAGTGTTTATTGGCTAGGGTTTGTGCGGAATGTGTTTCTGAGTGATTTGGTACAAGTTTCATGCATTAATTCGAAGAAACAACAAAGCTATAGTGTTTTTAATTTTTCCGGTGAGTTTTTCAAGTTTTCCGGCGAGTATAGATCGGATTAATTTCTGGTCAGGGTTTGTTCGCGCTGTGATTGTGAGTGTTTTGGTGTAAGTGTGATGTTCTAATTCGAAGGAACGGAGGTTTTATCGGCGTTTGAAGTTTTCCGGCGAAGTTGTGTGTGTGTGTGTGTGTGTTCGGTGGGGGGAAGGAGACGAGGGGAAGGGGGAGGGGAGATAAAGGGTAGGGATTTATTTTTGAGGGGATAATCCAATGGCTAGGATTTGTCCCTTAGTTTTCATGGAAAAAACTAGACTCAAATGAACAAAACTCGTTAAAAATATTTTTAAAACACATTTCCAATTTTATTTAACTCATTTAATTATTACATGGATATTACAGGTCATTTATTAATAATCTTATTTCCACATATATATTCCACCACCTATGTAATAGTGTATATTTATATTCTGCTTTAGTACCATTATCATCATCATCGATCCAAACATAAGATTCAAAATCTATATCTTATCTTTTATCTATAATAATGTATATATATCACTCTACAGCCACAACAATTACAATCAAAATCCATAACAATGGTATCACCTGTTGGATTAATGTGTACGTCATAACACAAAATTATACTGCCGCTTATACACGAGCCTACGGGGTCACACACAATGAACATTTAGATACTCGGATATATGTATAATGTATACATATATCAAATCACCAAAATATTATAGATATGGAGTAGATATGCAAAGTCTCTATGATATATAATTAAATGTGGATTTGATATAAATTTGTTATAAGTCATTATCACATCTAATTAAATATGGTTTTGGGAAAACTTTGAGATTTGGCATTTTGTTTCCTTTTTCTCTTGGCCGTGCAAGTCCAAAGAAGTAGTGGTTGATGAGATGTAATCCATTATCAAAAAGGAGAAAGGGACATGTGCAATTGGTGTCAAATAATGCCATACATCAATTCCACATATATATGTTTTGTATTGGCCGTGGTTCATGCATACAGACTACATTCTTCCTTATATAGTTCACATATAAGAAAAGAGAATAAAAAGAGTTCTCTTGCTCAATAATCTATATGAAAACTAGAAACAAATACTAGCTCTATTTGTTGCTTACGGCTATAACAAGTGAGAGTCAAACTAGGAGTTTGGCTCTAGGTGATTAAGGTCTAGCAGCCTTCGGGTATTGTTTGAAGTGTTCGTATGGATCAACTGTAGAGATATTCATATCATTGAATATTGTTTCATCCTACGTCATTTCATCTAATCAAAAGGTATTATTCTTAATCTATCTTATTATGACAACTATCATGGTGTAACTGGATCTTGGTGGAAATATTAATCGTGTGCATGTTTTATAAAATACATGTTTGTATTTTTAGTCTTCCGCTGCGTTTATAAAATTTAAAAAGTACACACGAGGGCCTAGTATTTCCAACATCACCATGTATAGATTAATCTTCCAGTGACATCAATCTCATCATTTCCATTCTAAAGAAAACCCTAAAATCAATAAACCCTAATCAAACCACCACAATCCCAACCCGATTCCGGCGATCGCCGGTAGTGGTGGTGCTGTGTTGTGACACGTGATGAAAAGACAAAACAACAACTGCTGCTTCTGCTCCTTCTTGTTTTACAAATCCCACAGCCGCCACAACAATTACCGTCGGAGATGATAGTGTGGGAGATTCCGGCGAGCTTCATTTCCGACAACGATTTATACATATGTGTGTGTGTGTGTATATAAATAGGAATATGTATATGTATGTGTGTGTATAGATCTATGTGTATATGGTTTGTCTCCCGTTGACCATCGAACACGACAGAGGTTGTTGCTGTTTATAAAGATCGGTGGCTGATTTTGTTGTTGAGTTTTTTGATTTCCATAGAAGATAATTGGGTTAATTGTTACTGTATAATTAATTGGGTTGATTTTGTCAAAATCAGGTTGATTTTGTTGTTGCAGTACATGTTGTCGTTGGAAGAAATATGACTTCCATTCTTGAATTTTTCGTCTTTGAAAATGATGATCATGATCTTCGTGTCTGACTAACGAATCAACTGGAGATGAATTTCCAATAAAGACATGATTAGCCGTAATGAAAATAGCTAGTCCTAGTACTACCAAAATCGTATCGCGCGAAAAGACACTTGATTGGGTTAATTATTATATATGTGTATATAGTGAATGATATGGCAGATGCTTTGTAAATAAAAGAAAAAGGAAATCTACAACCGGTCAAAAAAGAAGTCCACATCAGCAAAAGTAGGTCATAATCCCACAAAAGATGTTTTAGCCGTTTTTTTCCCCCTCACAATAGAACTTTTTTTTGTTCGAACCCCGGAAAAGGTTTCAGCGACAAATTGAGAGACTTTCCAAGTAATTAGCCCTTTTTTTTTCTATGGGAACTAAGCTTGCTGCAGACAATTTGTTTCTCATTTCAATTCTTGGTGCTCAATTTCGTAGGTCATTCTTGGATTAGCGTTGAGGTGTTGCACTACAGTCCAGTTTCAGACAAGCCTTTCCATCCTGCAATCTTGGCTCACTTAATTCTTTTTTCTGCCGTGAACAAACTTAAGTAAATGGCTTACAAGGTATGTGCTTTTTAGCTTGATGGTGTTTTTAGTCTCCAAAGGATTGTTTCTTTTGAATGGTATAGCTCCTACCCCACAAGTTCCTTTGACTTAGCATATAAGCTTTTTAGCTCCAGTTTTAACTCTAATTCTGTTTTTACAACTTCGTTTGACTTAACATATAAGCTTTTTAGCTCCAATTTTAACCCAATCTCTGTTTTTCGGGCTAAAGGCTATTGCATTTAGTTTTTAGAAGAATTGCTTGATGGATTAAAACTAACGTTTGACATGATAGGTATACAAGAGTGGAGATGAAAAAATTGACGGGTTGGGCATTGGGGGTCAAATCAAGTATGTATTTTGAGGTTGAAGCGGGCCAGGGTTTAAAAATTGGGAATCTAAATTAAGAGAAATAGTACACAATATCTAAGACGATTAATCCTTTCGTTCTCCTTTAATAATCACTCATCTTCAAAATAATCTTTTTGTAATTAAGGGGAAGTGATTCATCACTAGTTATGCAACTTAATGAAAGACGAATAACATCTGCATTTCACCTTTGGGAGTGTGGTTGGAGGCTGGAGCCACAAGGCATCTACAGGAATGGCAACCTCAAAATTCTCTCAACATTGTAGGATGCACACGTTCTAATCGCTTTTTGACACAATCGATAGTCATTGTGCCATGTTATCATCAGTGATGAAGTCAAGCTTCTGTATGAAGAGGTTTGGGACTACCCCAAGTTTTCCCATATTTGTCCTTGCTTCAAACTCCTCCAAAAAGGTATATTTTGTATCTTCTCATAGGCCTTGAAGGAAAACTATACTCGAAATGTTAGCAAGACGTTAGAAATAGATCCGCCACTTAAGTCCTGACGGTTGGGAAGAAGCATAAATAAAGGTTTTGTATTCAGTTGCTTAACAAATTTCTGGTCTAAGTAAAGAAGAATTAACGAGTCATATATTTGTTGAACATAATATGACAGGTTCGTAAAGATAACTTGGCTACTTTCAAACGTCCTGCATAGGAGCAAGAGTATTCTAATGAAGTTGAACATAATTCTCAAATGGTACCGACTCAAAACGAACTTAATGACCTTGCTCAAGCTTGCAATAAGCTTGACCAAGCTTGACTATAAACAAGGAAAAGCTATAAATGTTTTGGGGAACCTATAAATGTTTTATACGAAGCCTACAATTTCTCGGTTTTGTTCACTTTTGGATAATTATAATCTAAAAGAACAGGTGGCGTTTATTGAGGAGATATGTAGAACTACACCGATTAAATACCTCTATGATGAGTATCTGTGTTCAAAGGGTGTTGTGTCTCAAGATCATATAGAATTCAAATGTTGTGAACGAGTTTTCTGGTTTGATCTATTTGGTCGAGGTGGTATATCTAGCTGTTCATTGGCTTTTGAAGATGTTTTTGTTGAATTAAGAGTTGTGGAGAACATTCAGTATCTGGGTTCCATAATTGGCTTCAGGTGAGGAGTGTTTTTACGTATGTTGAATGTATGATCTTTAGTCTACACATTCATTTTGACAGAGGTGCATTTTGACCACTAAGGTCAAAAAGTAAATGTGAAATAAGTGAATTTATTAGCAAACCTTGAACTTAAATTCTGTTGGTGTTACATTTTGTAAGAATATTCATATCAGATTTGATATTAAAGGTAGTATTTATTTCAAGTTATATGATTCCTTATCATATTATGTAATTCACAAGCCAATCGGTGAAAAATAAGATAGACCGGTGCAACGCACGAGTTTTCCCTAGTTTTAAACAAAATAGCAGCTTTTTATAGTCATTACTTGCCTATTCGCATGTAATACTCTTTCTTAGTATACGTTTTTATTTGATTTTAAAATTAATAATCACCTGTTAATAAAGTTTTTTTTTTAAAAGGTGAATTTCGCTTGAAACTTCGTGCCACCTAAATTATATTATCAACACAATAATATATGTAAGATTTTCTTATTTTATACCCCTAAATTAACACACAAAAAAATATATAGAGGTACATTTGTCTATAAGAGAATAGGAAGTGAGCCGAACTCAACCTAAGAAGCTTCTCATCCCCACATCATAGGTCCATGATCGAAGAAATTTGAGATGATGATATATAAATCCCAACGATAGAATTTTGTTTGTGGAAAAGGAATTTGTCTGAGTTTGAAATACTGTGATTCTATTGGGTGGAAATATATATAGGATGTGAGTTGTTTATTCTATCTGGTGCTAGCTTGTACACATTTATTTTACACAGAAACGATGATTGTATTTGTATAAACATTTCCTTAATTTTTATTGCTATTGATATTGGATGGATGTATGTATGGATTACATTTTGGGTGGACCTCTTAGATAAGATGGGTAGATAAAGATATAGAGATGGATACACAGATATAGATGAAAGAATTTGGAGTTAATAACCCTGTTGTCTACATAGAAAGGAAAAGACTAATAAGCCGGTATGTAGGTCATGTGATTTGTACTTTAAGTCCATTAGTCATTTGGACTAAAAAACACACCAACTGAGTTGGATCAGTGGTTGGAGCTCTTGCTTTTGGAGACAGAAGTTATGGGTTCGATCCTCATGCCCAGCAAGGCTGGAGGTCCTTTTCTACCTTTGGTAGAACATAGAAACAGCCTCTCTACCTTTGGTAGGGGTAAGGTTGTCTACATCTAAACTGAAAGGACCAAACTCGACTCGACCATTTTATAAGAATAATTTTTTTTTAAAAGAATGTACTCAATTATAAATCTCGACAAATACATTTACCAAAATCCGTTCTAAAAGACAACGCACAAAAATTAGAAATTTCGGCATGACCTTTTCGTAAAATCTACATCAAAAACCTGTTACGGATAATAAGTTTTCAAAATACATTTAACCATAATCACTACATTACTATTACAAAATGACCCATTATAAATAACTAAAAACTTTCTTGACTCCAACACTTTACATAAAAATAACTTCAAAATGACGTTTCACGAGCCAAGATCAAGAGGGTCACTACGGGTTCTAGCCACAATACCATTTTACCGCGAATATGATATGCTTCAAGTTTTACAATTCAACTTCAATCTTTATATTATTTAGCTTTGTTTCCATATCCGGGACAACCTATAAAAAGGGTAAACAACTAAAAGGTAAACAAAGCTTAGTGAATAATCTTGCATACGTTTATACACACGAAGGAGGGCAATGCACAAAGGTCTATTGCATATAGCCTATGGCACCGTCGTACCATACCTATATACTCACCTTTGTACTAATGCATTACATGGATCTATATAAGCTAATGATTACAATCTCAAATAAACAATATCAATGCTCCACATGAGCTATATCTCAAATGCCCCTTCTTAGGCTATGGCCACTACTTAGGCCCGTAATCAAATAGAGCCCCTACTTAGGCTTAACGCCAAATCGATTACCACACACGGAATCCACCATCATATGGTAATCGACCCAACGTATATATAAAAGTATGCAAGAATACTCACCTCCTCCGCGACCACAAATCAACAATTAAGACGACCGCATGAACACAATACACAAGCTTTCAACCTAGCAATAATCACAAGTACATATAAGATCATCAATCACATACTAGGCCACCTAGCCATAATCATTAGCATTTCAACACCCAAACCATCTTTTACAATCTCATATTGCTCTTGGTTTAATTTACAAAACATGAATCTCTTATATCCTTATGATAAGGCCAAATTCACTTTAATAACGAAATCACTATTTTCATATATGACTAGGCTGACTTCAAACAAGCATAACTCGAGTTCTACTTCACATTTTTACCCCATTCCAGTGGCCACTTCAAGAAGACACGTAAACCTACATTTTCTTTTTAGAACTCAACAAGTGATTTATCTTTTATAGAGGATTTTTACACGTTACAAAGTCAAAAACAGATTCTGATTTTCACTGTAAAACCAGATTTGAGCAGCTGTAAGTTTTAGCATATTTAACTTACTTAAAAGTTGAACTAGGACCTGAAACCAATTTCATATGAAAGTTGACTCGCATACCTTTCAAACGACAGGTTACACGACTCCTACGGATTTACGGATTGAAAGATATAAGCATTTTAAAATGACACATTTTCCATTGAAGTTGCTGATCTAATTCCGAGTTTGCACAAAAACACTTCTAAATCAACTCAAACAAGTTTATGACACTTCCATTTGATAACCTTAACTTAATATACATACTAGGGGATGTTTTCAACATGATTTTAACATCAATAGTATAGTATTATTATACTAAAAATCATCTCAATTCAATCACTAACCAAGTTCCTATCACACATGTAAATGAATATTGGTTTCTTCTTGAAAATACACATACATACTTTTATATATCACTACCAACAATGTATTATGAGATTCTAACTTTATTATTCAACTTTCAAACTATGTTCATTATTTATTTCATAAATCCCCAAATATCTATAACAATAAAACCCTAATTCATAAGAAATCAAAATAAAGATTATACCTTCAAGTAGATATGTAATTCAAACACTCAATCATCCATGCAAGACCTAAAATCAACCTCTTTGCCCTTTTTTTGCTTTCTTAATTTCGGCCATCCCCAAATGGGTTTTATTCAAAGATTATTGTTATCTTTTTGATTATATTTGTTATTTGATGTATTCTCTTCTCTATTTTCTTTGATTTTCGGATTGGGGGGTTCACCTTCAAGAACACACACAAAAAGATGGAAAAATGATATATTTTGGTTCCTTAATCCTTATTAGGATGTTAAGGCCGAAATTTGCAAGTAAGTCCCTACAATTTGATCAATTTTACAGATTTAGTCCTTCCATCCAATAACATAACATAACTTGTCCTATTTCTTTACAAAACTAGTCCTTTTTCTAACATTCTCTTTTATAAATTTGAATTCAAGAAACAACTCTTTTCAAAACAAATAACTGTCGGGTTTGATAAATTATTAAAAAAAGTCTTGGGTTCAATATATTATACCCAAAGGTATAGTTATATAGTTCATGAAAATGATGAACTCAACTACTCATCTTACTACAATGAAAAAACTCTTTAAACCCTTGCAAAAATAGAAACAATTTAAAAAGCTTGTCATATTCATTTCACTTTATTAGTTTACAATATTAGTATATATTTAATGAGAAATTTGGATTTGACAATAACTCAAAATAATCAAGTATCTAAAAAATTTTCAAAATAGAGAGTTGTTGGTTCAATAAGTTATCAAAATAAAAGTTGTTAGGTTCAATAAATTATACCAAAAGGTATAGTTTACACTTATTGAAATTGAATAAACTCAACTACTTACTATAGACTCTTTAAAGCACTCCAGAAAGTAAAAATAGTAACAAAGTTGAAAAGTTTGTACGTTGATTGATATATTGTTTTCACTTTATTGGTTTACCATATTAGAAACTTTAAAGTATAGAAGATTCCTATCAAGTATTCTATTTGCGAATTGTAGTTTTATCATTAAAAAGGCAAAGTAATAAAATCGAATATGACCAAAAAATGTATTACTTTAATCTGGTAGTAAAAATAAATGTTACTCAGGTTTGAGAGAGTTAAACAAAATATTGTTTAAAGAAAGTTAATCATAACAAGGTGAAATATATTTATAGTGGTTCAATAAGTTAAAAAAAAATATATTTACGACGACCACCGTCACTACGACTTACACATGTGTAAGTTACAACTTACACATTAAGATTATATGATGATATAAATTATAAATTTAAGTTTCAAAGGTTATTATAGGTATTTCAAGTAGATATTATAGGTATTCAAATGAAGATATTTAAAATAGTGAATAAAAGAGAGAGACATTTTAGGGTTATCAACTACTTAATTGAAAAATGAGGAACAAATGCTTTATAATGTAGTATAGATAAAAGATTTGCTTCACGAATTAGTTAGCCTTAAAGTTGTTTTTCTACTTACTAATAAAGTTGGAGGCATCTGATCCGCCATGTTGGGGTGTTACAGAAAATGTTGTTGTTGTTGTTGTTGTTGTTGTTGTTGTTGTTGTTGTTGTTGTTGTTGTTGTTGTTGTTGTTGTTGTTGTTGTTGTTGTTGTTGTTGTTGTTGTTGTTGTTGTTGTTGTTGTTGTTGTTGTTGTTGTTGTTGTTGTTGTTGTTGTTGTTGTTGTTGTTGTTGTTGTTGTTGTTGTTGTTGTTGTTGTTGTTGTTGTTGTTGTTGTTGTTGTTGTTGTTGTTGTTGTTGTTGTTGTTGTTGTTGTTGTTGTTGTTGTTGTTGTTGTTGTTGTTGTTGTTGTTGTTGTTGTTGTTGTTGTTGTTGTTGTTGTTGTTGTTGTTGTTGTTGTTGTTGTTGTTGTTGTTGTTGTTGTTGTTGTTGTTGTTGTTGTTGTTGTTGTTGTTGTTGTTGTTGTTGTTGTTGTTGTTGTTGTTGTTGTTGTTGTTGTTGTTGTTGTTGTTGTTGTTGTTGTTGTTGTTGTTGTTGTTGTTGTTGTTGTTGTTGTTGTTGTTGTTGTTGTTGTTGTTGTTGTTGTTGTTGTTGTTGTTGTTGTTGTTGTTGTTGTTGTTGTTGTTGTTGTTGTTGTTGTTGTTGTTGTTGTTGTTGTTGTTGTTGTTGTTGTTGTTGTTGTTGTTGTTGTTGTTGTTGTTGTTGTTGTTGTTGTTGTTGTTGTTGTTGTTGTTGTTGTTGTTGTTGTTGTTGTTGTTGTTGTTGTTGTTGTTGTTGTTGTTGTTGTTGTTGTTGTTGTTGTTGTTGTTGTTGTTGTTGTTGTTGTTGTTGTTGTTGTTGTTGTTGTTGTTGTTGTTGTTGTTGTTGTTGTTGTTGTTGTTGTTGTTGTTGTTGTTGTTGTTGTTGTTGTTGTTGTTGTTGTTGTTGTTGTTGTTGTTGTTGTTGTTGTTGTTGTTGTTGTTGTTGTTGTTGTTGTTGTTGTTGTTGTTGTTGTTGTTGTTGTTGTTGTTGTTGTTGTTGTTGTTGTTGTTGTTGTTGTTGTTGTTGTTGTTGTTGTTGTTGTTGTTGTTGTTGTTGTTGTTGTTGTTGTTGTTGTTGTTGTTGTTGTTGTTGTTGTTGTTGTTGTTGTTGTTGTTGTTGTTGTTGTTGTTGTTGTTGTTGTTGTTGTTGTTGTTGTTGTTGTTGTTGTTGTTGTTGTTGTTGTTGTTGTTGTTGTTGTTGTTGTTGTTGTTGTTGTTGTTGTTGTTGTTGTTGTTGTTGTTGTTGTTGTTGTTGTTGTTGTTGTTGTTGTTGTTGTTGTTGTTGTTGTTGTTGTTGTTGTTGTTGTTGTTGTTGTTGTTGTTGTTGTTGTTGTTGTTGTTGTTGTTGTTGTTGTTGTTGTTGTTGTTGTTGTTGTTGTTGTTGTTGTTGTTGTTGTTGTTGTTGTTGTTGTTGTTGTTGTTGTTGTTGTTGTTGTTGTTGTTGTTGTTGTTGTTGTTGTTGTTGTTGTTGTTGTTGTTGTTGTTGTTGTTGTTGTTGTTGTTGTTGTTGTTGTTGTTGTTGTTGTTGTTGTTGTTGTTGTTGTTGTTGTTGTTGTTGTTGTTGTTGTTGTTGTTGTTGTTGTTGTTGTTGTTGTTGTTGTTGTTGTTGTTGTTGTTGTTGTTGTTGTTGTTGTTGTTGTTGTTGTTGTTGTTGTTGTTGTTGTTGTTGTTGTTGTTGTTGTTGTTGTTGTTGTTGTTGTTGTTGTTGTTGTTGTTGTTGTTGTTGTTGTTGTTGTTGTTGTTGTTGTTGTTGTTGTTGTTGTTGTTGTTGTTGTTGTTGTTGTTGTTGTTGTTGTTGTTGTTGTTGTTGTTGTTGTTGTTGTTGTTGTTGTTGTTGTTGTTGTTGTTGTTGTTGTTGTTGTTGTTGTTGTTGTTGTTGTTGTTGTTGTTGTTGTTGTTGTTGTTGTTGTTGTTGTTGTTGTTGTTGTTGTTGTTGTTGTTGTTGTTGTTGTTGTTGTTGTTGTTGTTGTTGTTGTTGTTGTTGTTGTTGTTGTTGTTGTTGTTGTTGTTGTTGTTGTTGTTGTTGTTGTTGTTGTTGTTGTTGTTGTTGTATCTGTTAGTGTATGATCACGTAAAAATGAACGTATGTTCAGAAATGATTTAAGCCTACGGGGTCACACCTCAACGTGAATGTAATTATAATTGATTAATATATAAAAAAAAAAAAAAAAAAAAAAAAAAAAAAAAAAAAAAAAAAAAAAAAAAAAAAAAAAAAAAAAAAAAAAAAAAAAAAAAAAAAAAAAAAAAAAAAAAAAAAAAAAAAAAAAAAAAAAAAAAAAAAAAAAAAAAAAAAAAAAAAAAAAAAAAAAAAAAAAAAAAAAAAAAAAAAAAAAAAAAAAAAAAAAAAAAAAAAAAAAAAAAAAAAAAAAAAAAAAAAAAAAAAAAAAAAAAAAAAAAAAAAAAAAAAAAAAAAAAAAAAAAAAAAAAAAAAAAAAAAAAAAAAAAAAAAAAAAAAAAAAAAAAAAAAAAAAAAAAAAAAAAAAAAAAAAAAAAAAAAAAAAAAAAAAAAAAAAAAAAAAAAAAAAAAAAAAAAAAAAAAAAAAAAAAAAAAAAAAAAAAAAAAAAAAAAAAAAAAAAAAAAAAAAAAAAAAAAAAAAAAAAAAAAAAAAAAAAAAAAAAAAAAAAAAAAAAAAAAAAAAAAAAAAAAAAAAAAAAAAAAAAAAAAAAAAAAAAAAAAAAAAAAAAAAAAAAAAAAAAAAAAAAAAAAAAAAAAAAAAAAAAAAAAAAAAAAAAAAAAAAAAAAAAAAAAAAAAAAAAAAAAAAAAAAAAAAAAAAAAAAAAAAAAAAAAAAAAAAAAAAAAAAAAAAAAAAAAAAAAAAAAAAAAAAAAAAAAAAAAAAAAAAAAAAAAAAAAAAAAAAAAAAAAAAAAAAAAAAAAAAAAAAAAAAAAAAAAAAAAAAAAAAAAAAAAAAAAAAAAAAAAAAAAAAAAAAAAAAAAAAAAAAAAAAAAAAAAAAAAAAAAAAAAAAAAAAAAAAAAAAAAAAAAAAAAAAAAAAAAAAAAAAAAAAAAAAAAAAAAAAAAAAAAAAAAAAAAAAAAAAAAAAAAAAAAAAAAAAAAAAAAAAAAAAAAAAAAAAAAAAAAAAAAAAAAAAAAAAAAAAAAAAAAAAAAAAAAAAAAAAAAAAAAAAAAAAAAAAAAAAAAAAAAAAAAAAAAAAAAAAAAAAAAAAAAAAAAAAAAAAAAAAAAAAAAAAAAAAAAAAAAAAAAAAAAAAAAAAAAAAAAAAAAAAAAAAAAAAAAAAAAAAAAAAAAAAAAAAAAAAAAAAAAAAAAAAAAAAAAAAAAAAAAAAAAAAAAAAAAAAAAAAAAAAAAAAAAAAAAAAAAAAAAAAAAAAAAAAAAAAAAAAAAAAAAAAAAAAAAAAAAAAAAAAAAAAAAAAAAAAAAAAAAAAAAAAAAAAAAAAAAAAAAAAAAAAAAAAAAAAAAAAAAAAAAAAAAAAAAAAAAAAAAAAAAAAAAAAAAAAAAAAAAAAAAAAAAAAAAAAAAAAAAAAAAAAAAAAAAAAAAAAAAAAAAAAAAAAAAAAAAAAAAAAAAAAAAAAAAAAAAAAAAAAAAAAAAAAAAAAAAAAAAAAAAAAAAAAAAAAAAAAAAAAAAAAAAAAAAAAAAAAAAAAAAAAAAAAAAAAAAAAAAAAAAAAAAAAAAAAAAAAAAAAAAAAAAAAAAAAAAAAAAAAAAAAAAAAAAAAAAAAAAAAAAAAAAAAAAAAAAAAAAAAAAAAAAAAAAAAAAAAAAAAAAAAAAAAAAAAAAAAAAAAAAAAAAAAAAAAAAAAAAAAAAAAAAAAAAAAAAAAAAAAAAAAAAAAAAAAAAAAAAAAAAAAAAAAAAAAAAAAAAAAAAAAAAAAAAAAAAAAAAAAAAAAAAAAAAAAAAAAAAAAAAAAAAAAAAAAAAAAAAAAAAAAAAAAAAAAAAAAAAAAAAAAAAAAAAAAAAAAATATACAATCGTAAAAAAAAAAAAAAAAAAAAAAAAAAAAAAAATTAATTATATATATGGTTCGAAAAAAAAAAAAAAAAAAAAAAATTTTTTTTTAGGGTTCCTAATCCAAGTTTTGATTAATTACATGTTTATGTGATAAATTGCATGTATATATGGTGTACTTTTAATTATTTAATTGTTAAATAGAACACGAATTGAACTAACGACCGTTTGTTAAATGTTAATAGTTAACGGAAAATGACTAACGGCGTTAACGGAAGAAGGATTAATTGTAATTTGAATACAATTAGGAAACACTAAATGAAGGCTCTAGAATGTTCTAGGGGCCGGTTTTGTTAATGAGTTTTAACTCATTAACTTAACTTGTTTTCATAATCCTAATCTATATCAAATACTAAATCCTAATTTGTGTCAAACACGAATTGGGTTTAGAGTGATTATAAAAAGGGAAAAGCAAAGCTTCCCCCATACCTCTTCTTCCTCCTCCATTAGCTACGGCCGAACCTCCCAAGAACAAAGAGATTTTCGGTTTTTGTTGTTTGACAAAGTAGAAGAGAAAGCAAACGTTGCGGTTCGTGATCAAGTACTAGCATACGTGCATTCACGTGTCGTGTGTGCAATCGTAGAGAAGTTTATTTTAAACTTTTATAAAGTTTCTCACTTTATTCTTCTTCAAATCAAAGGTACATGTTTCTATTCTTGGTTAATTAATTAACTACATAGATTATTTTCCGCTGCGTGCTTTGTGATTTGATTTGATAAATTGTTATATAACCCAACAGTGGTATCACGAGCCTACTATGTATGTTTTTAATTACCAATTAAATCAAAACTTGAAGGGGGGTTAGGGTCTTGATCTTCAAATTTTCGGATATATATATTTAAATTGTTTTTTGTAATTTAATTACATTATTTAAATAAGAAACAAATAATATCTATATTATTAATATATATATAGTTCGAAATTTTCCAGAAAATAAAAAAAAAAAAAAATTTTTTTTTAGGGTTCCTAATCCAAGTTTTGATTAATTACATGTTTATGTGATAAATTGCATGTATATATGGTGTACTTTTAATTATTTAATTGTTAAATAGAAGTAAAAATCATGAATTTTTCATGCAAATTATTCATGATTATTACTTAGATATATTGATATGAAATCTTGATCATAAGGGTTAATTATGCTAGATAATTGAATAATTAATTGTGTGACAATGTGATTATGTTTTGTGAAAGTTTCTGTTTGACACCAGTTCACTAAAAAAATCATAACTAATTAACCGTAAGGAGTTGGAAGCTGATATCTTTACAGTAGATGCTTGACTCATAGGGCTACAACTTTTATGTTTTGTGCTAAGCCCAGTTCGGCCTTCATCAGGGCCAGATTTGGTCGTGAAGCTGCTGGATTTTCCAGATCAGCATCCTGTTTTATGGTAGATAAATTTGTTATAGATATTTTGGCTTACGCAATCAAGGCAACTTGATGTATGTGGACTCTTTCCATATGAAAGAGGAGCCAATCTTATACCATAGTGACCAAATTAGGTTGATTACCTTAATTGTTAAGTTGTGAATTTAGTAAGTTTAATTTTGCCTTTTTTATGAAAATTGTGTGCAAAATTGTTTTTGGAAAAATAAACTTGACTAAATATATTGAAATAAGATTTTGTTTATAAAATTGGTGCCCTAAAATCAAAAGATACACCGGCTCACCCATTTGAACAAACTCTAAGAGAGGTATAAGTCGGAGTGCGCTAGCCTCCTAAAAGGGCGGGTTTTTAAATCGCGTTTATCGCATACCTTTGCCCTTGCGCTTCTTTGTGCGTTCGAATGGAGCTACCGAGCTCTTTTGTATTTAAAGGCAATAAAAATGAGTTTTATAAACATATTATGTTTAGAAGATATGCATGAATCTTCAAACATAACTTTTTGATCACACATCAAATTGATTGACCCAATAAACTTAAGTCATTGCCACCCAACTCGTAAAGGACACTTGTGGCTGTTGTTTTACTCACTGGTACACAGTGGTGAAATGGCAATTGCATGGCAAATCCCACTCACTGGTACACAGTGGTGGACAAATTTGCGCGTTCTTGGTTGGACGACTTAAAGCGAGTTAAGCGGTGAGACCTTGACCCATGGCAAAAGATGGGACAAAACATGACTACAAATCACTTGATGAATCAAGTGTGATTTGTAGGTCCTATTCTTACTAGGAATTGCACATGAAATGCAATTACTGCTCGTCACTTACCTTTTGAGTGCAATCATTTCTAGCAGATCAACTGATGAAATGATTGTATGTCAATTGGATCCTAGCCTTAATGAAATTAATTGTTTATTTGATAAACATTGGGTAATTGATTTCTTAAGGATTTATTATCGAAAATACTGATTTTTGAACTTAATCTGTTTTGTAGATGGCAATGAATCCTTCCACAAACACCAATGCTTTTCGGCAAATGTTTGAAAGAGAAAAGCTTAATGGATCAAATTTCAATGACTGGTATCGTCAACTGAGAATTGTTCTAAGAGTTGAGGAACGCATGGATGTCATTGAAAGGCAATGGCCAACCGAACCAAGTGTTGAATCCACAGCAGCTGAAAAAGCTGAATATAGGATTCAGTACACTAGATTCAATGAAGTTTGTTGTTTGATGCTTGCGAGCATGTCTCCCGAGCTTCAAAAACAATTCGAACTCTACACTCCATATGATATGATCACAGAACTTAAATCCTTGTATGAAAAACAAGCTGGAGTGGAACTGTTCGACTTAGTCGTGGAACTTCATGACATGAAACTTGAATCTGGCAAATCGGTTAGCAGTCATGTGCTCAAGATGAAGAGCATTTTTGACAAATTGGATTCGATGGAGTATGCTTATCATAAAGAGGTAAAAGTTGGCATGATTCTCAAATCCCTTACGAAGGAATATGAGGGTTTTGTGCAAAACTATACCATGCACTCTATGAAAAAAAGCGTCACTGAACTTCATGCTATGCTCATTGAATATGAGAAGACGATTCCAAAGAAGGCCAATGACCCAAATGTCCTTATGATTAAGGGGGGTCGGATCCAGAAAGCTAAGAAATCGCACAAGCTAAAGGCAAGTTTGATGGTAAAGGCAAGGGTAAGCAAGCTGCTTATTTCCCCAAACCAAAGAAAACCCCTCCGGCTAAGAAAGAGCATCCGGCTAAAGACCAGACCTGTCATCATTGTAATGAAGTCGGGCACTGGAAGAGGAACTGTCCCAAGTATCTTGCCGAGTTGAATGTGAAGAAGAAGCAAGCAAGCGTTGCTAGTACTTCAGGTATCTTCACCATTGAATTATTTTCCTTTACTAAGCGTAAATCATGGGTTTATGACACTGGCTGTGGAACTCATATCTGTAATGAATTACAGGCTCTTAGGAAAAGGAGGAAGCTGAAGCCCGGAGCTTTGCAGCTGTTCGTGGGCAATGGTCTACCAGCACCTGTTGAAGCTATTGGAGAATATCATTTAGTTCTTCCTTCCGGTTTAATTATTGTTTTAGACAATTGTCATTATGCACCTTCTATCACTAGAGGTGTAGTTTCAGTTTCTTTGTTGAAAGACAACGGTTTCATTAATGTTTTTAATGATTATGGCATTTCAGTTTCTAAAAATAATGTTCATTATTTTGATGTTATTGCTTGTGATGGTATTTATGAAATTGATATGCGTGGTTGTGATTCAAATAATTCAATGTATAATGTTAGCAAAAGAGCCAAGACTAACTTGGACTCTACTTATCTGTGGCACTGTCGTCTTGGACACATTGGCAAAAGTCGCATTGAAAGACTTCAACGTGAAGGGATTTTACAATTAAATGATGAATCATTTGATAAATGCGAGTCATGTGTTTCCGGCAAAATGACGAGAAAACCTTTTTCGCATAAACCGGAGAGGGCTAAAGATCTTCTTGGACTCATTCATACCGATGTTTGCGGCCCATTTAGACATGTGTCAAGAAAAGGAGCTAGCTACTTCATAACTTTTACGGATGATTTCAGTCGTTATGGTTATGTTTACTTGCTTAAACATAAACATGAAGTGTTTGAAACATTCAAAGAGTTTAAGAATGAAGTAGAAAATCAACTCGGAAAGACCATCAAGATTCTTCGTTCGGATCGAGGTGGTGAATACTTAAGCCAAGAGTTTAAGGATTATCTGAAAGCGTGTGGAATTGTCCAACAGCTTACTCCTCCATACACTCCTCAACATAATGGAGTGTCTGAAAGGAGAAATCGAACCTTGCTAGACATGGTGAGATCTATGATGAGCCTTACGACTCTCCCATTTTCGTTTTGGGATTATGCTCTTGAGACTGCTGTACGCATTCTCAATATGGTTCCAACCAAGAAGGTTGACAAGACACCATATGAATTATGGCATGGAAATGTTCCTAATCTGTCTTACTTAAGAGTCTGGGGATGTGAGGCACTTGTGAAGCGCGATACGCCTGACAAACTTGAACCCAGAACTACTAAGTGCATCTTTGTCGGATACCCTAAGGAAACGATGGGTTACGACTTCTATAATTCTGTCACAAATACTGTTCGCGTTGCTCGATATGCTGAATTCTTTGAAAAGAAATTAGTTCAAGAGAACAGTGGGAGGATTGTAGAACTTGATCAGATTCAAGAGGAAGATGTGTCACCTTCTGAAGCTCCTAGCAATCATCAACTTGGGGGGGAAAATGTTCAAAGTGATGAACCTCAAGTTGATGATGATGAAGCGATTCCACTTCGTAGGTCCGAAAGGACAAGACGTCCTACTGAAAGACTATGTCTAATGGTAGAAGAAGACGTTTTAGGAGATCTCGATGAGCCTCCGAATTTCAAAGCTGCATTATCAGATCCGGAATCTGACAAATGGCTTGAAGCTACGAAGGTGGAAATGAAATCCATGAAAGACAATCAAGTCTGGAGCTTGGTTGATCTTCCACAAAATGCTCAAACTGTTGGGTGTAAGTGGATCTTCAAAAAGAAGACGGACATGGATGGAAATGTACACACCTATAAAGCTCGTCTCGTGGCGAAAGGTTATACTCAACGTTTCGGTGTTGACTATGATGAGACCTTTTCCCCAGTTGCGGACATTAGAGCTATTAGGATTCTCTTAGCCATAGCTGCGTACTATGACTTTGAGATATGGCAAATGGATGTTAAGACTGCCTTCTTAAATGGTTACTTGGATGAAGAAGTCTATATGGATCAACTTGAAGGTTTTATTGATCCAGAACATCCCAACAAAGTATGCAAGCTTCAAAGGTCCATTTATGGACTAAAGCAAGCATCAAGAAGTTGGAACAAGCAGTTTGATGAAGAAATCAAAAAGTTTGGTTTCGTTCAAAATCCCGATGAGCCATGTGTATATCGCAAAGCTAGTGGGAGTAATGTTACTTTCCTTGTCTTGTATGTTGATGACATATTGATCATAGGAAAACACATTCCAATGTTGCCAAGATGTTAAATCCCATCTTGGAAAGTGTTTTGCCATGAAAGATTTAGGAGAAGCGGCATTTATTCTTGGAATCAAGATCTACCGAGATAGATCAAAGCGATTAATTGGACTAAGTCAAAGTGCTTATATTGATAAGATCTTGAAGCGATTCAAGATGGAAGATTCTAAGCGTGGGATTGTACCTATGCAAGAAGGACTTAGTTTATCTGTCAAACAAGGTGCTACTACACCTAAAGAGGTGGAGCGCATGCAAAGAGTCCCTTATGCTTCGGCTGTGGGATCTATTATGTATGCGGTTAGATGCACTAGACCAGATGTGGCGTTTGCGCAAAACATGGTTAGCCGATTTCAACAGAATCCAGGTGAAAGTCACTGGACTGCTGTTAAGAACATTCTAAAGTACCTACGGGCTACTAAAGATATGTTTTTGGTGTATGGAGGAAATCCAGACTTGGAGCTCAAAGTGACCGGATACTGTGATGCTGGATTTCAAACTGATAAAGATGACACGAAGTCTCAGTCAGGATTCGTCTTCGTTCTTAACGGAGGTGCTGTGGATTGGAAAAGCAGCAAGCAAAAAACAGTTGCCATGTCTGCAACAGAGTCTGAGTACATTGCCGCCTCAGAAGCCGCAATGGAAGCAGTCTGGATAAGGAAGTTCATTAGCGGGCTTGACGTGATCCCCTCAAGTGACTTACCCACTGATATGTACTGTGATAATACTGGTGCATTAATCATTGCCAACGAACCCGGAGTTCAGAAAGGTGCCAGACATTATGCTAGACGATATCACTATGTTCGAGAGCAGATCGAACAAGGGGAGATCAAATTACTCAAAGTTCACACAGATTTTAACTTAGCTGATCCTTTCACAAAAGCTTTGTCTAGGCCCAAGCTTGAAAGGCATGCCCAGGGCATAGGACTTAAATTAGCTAGTTATTTCATGTAAATCTGTTGTTTCGGTATTTGGATAAGGGATGTTAAACAATTTATATTTTTGATAATGAAATAATTTATATTTTTCATAATGAAATAAAGTACTTGATATGTTTGATTTCATTTAATATTAATTGTATCCTATATTTGCATGTTTAATCCTTGAATATTTTAATAAATATTCTAAATTGTCCATTGTCGATTAATTATATGGGAATATAATTAAATTAAGACAAATCTGAGCGATTGGTTATATTCTTGGAATATATAATGGATGGTCCCACCAAACTCGCATGATATCCATAGTTGATGCATATCGGACTACCCCACTAACGAATTCATCACTTTATGGATCAACGTCATTAAGTGAAATTCGTAAATGGTTACTTTATTGATCCTTTGACTTGAGATACAAGCAGGTCAGCATGTATGGATTGCACTTACTTGATATAGTTCTAACTCTCCTGAATAAGGGAGTACATAAAGGGCTATTTTCAGAAAGTGTATTGAAGTATGATGACTGACACGTGTAGTCAATACAGGATTTGTTCCTTTAACTTAAAAGTTGAAGTATGATACCATTGGCGCCCTCATTAGGACTAATTAAGATGTTTGCATGGCCGTGCCCAAATAAATCCAGATGGTTCTCGATTATATTTGGTAATCATTAATTAGTTATGGAATGAGAAACAAAATCGTTAAATCATGAAATGACATTGATCCGTATTCATGTTTAACACGGTATTTGAACAAAGGGATAGTAAATGCCTAAACCATTTAAATATACTTTAAGAAACTATACTTAAATATTTCTGGGAGCATTGGCGTGTTGCTAGACGCTAACCAATGTTATTACCTTCATTTGTTACGAGCTCAAGTGGGAGCTGTTAGTGTATGATCACGTAAAAATGAACGTATGTTCAGAAATGATTTAAGCCTACGGGGTCACACCTCAACGTGAATGTAATTATAATTGATTAATATATTAAATGTAGTTTATTAATTAATTAGACCACGAATTGAACTAACGACCGTTTGTTAAATGTTAATAGTTAACGGAAAATGACTAACGGCGTTAACGGAAGAAGGATTAATTGTAATTTGAATACAATTAGGAAACACTAAATGAAGGCTCTAGAATGTTCTAGGGGCCGGTTTTGTTAATGAGTTTTAACTCATTAACTTAACTTGTTTTCATAATCCTAATCTATATCAAATACTAAATCCTAATTTGTGTCAAACACGAATTGGGTTTAGAGTGATTATAAAAAGGGAAAAGCAAAGCTTCCCCCATACCTCTTCTTCCTCCTCCTCCATAGCTTCGGCCGAACCTCCCAAGAACAAAGAGATTTTCGGTTTTTGTTGTTTGACAAAGTAGAAGAGAAAGCAAACGTTGCGGTTCGTGATCAAGTACTAGCATACGTGCATTCACGTGTCGTGTGTGCAATCGTAGAGAAGTTTATTTTAAACTTTTATAAAGTTTCTCACTTTATTCTTCTTCAAATCAAAGGTACATGTTTCTATTCTTGGTTAATTAATTAACTACATAGATTATTTTCCGCTGCGTGCTTTGTGATTTGATTTGATAATTGTTATATAACCCAACAGTATCGAGATGGCCTACTGACAAAAAGTCAAAAACCATCACTAAGTTGGGTTACCCAGCCATACGAGGCCAGGCCCAATTGTACAATCTCCATGAAAACCCGACATAAATCCCACTTTCCCCAAGAAAAACTGGTATAAATATATTTAGAAATCAGATCGTCGAGGGTAGGTCTGCTTTCTTGCCCACTTTGCCGCTCGCTTTTCCTGTACGAGATTCCGGTGTTTGGCTTTAAGCTGATTTCTTCTGGTCTTATTTGCTTGGAATCTTCTGGTAAGAGGTTTTGATTTTGTGTATCCGATATATTCATATAGATGTTTTAAAATCGTATAATAACACAAATTCCCATAATTTTAGGGGAGGTTTTTGTTTTGATAATGGAGGTATTTGGTCACACTAAACTCCAAGCTTCTATGAAAGATGTATTTGCTGAATCCATATATCCTCTTGATTCCCGCATCCTCCTCGTCCCTCTTAATCAAGAGGCGGAGGAACATAACCATTGGCTCAAGTTTCTAGACCTTTCAAAGTGGCTCCGCTCGGCCTGTCATGTATGTGTGTATATATATATATATATTCTATTCCTATTTCTTTACATAAATTGATACATACATGTACTTTGTCTTGCGCCAACCTCCTCCTGCCACTTTATTTATTTATTTAATTCTTTTTTTCTTGTATGCCAATAAAGCTGTTTGTTGGGAGTTTTCAACCACTTATGTATTCCAAAGATTTCTCAATCGAGCTCGATCATCCTTTCGTGCCAGTTGTGAGTGACTTTGCTGTGGCTGCTTTCAACGAGCTGTGTAGGATGGTTGGTTTTTTTGATTTCTTACCTCTATTAATTACAGTCAGTCGTATTTTGTTTAACTTATGGACACGTACACATTCCTATTGCTAGTATGTAAAGAGGGGTGTTGAGGACAATATTTATGAAGCTGAAGTTACAAATGTCAAATACGTCATCAACGTTTATGGATATAAATTTACAATAACATTAGAGGCTTTGGAAGAAGATGTCGTTGGTGTTTATGAAGCGACCGTCCTATGTCATTGTGATGATGGCCGAAGAACACTCTTAAATTTCATTAGCTTGCCCTGTCCACCTGTTGGTACGTCAAATTACTCTTAGTCCCCTTCATTCGTTTTTTTACATTAATTTGTCCAAAAGCTTTCATTATATGTTAATGCTACGGAGTATATCTTTATAGGTGACCTCCTACCCAACCAATCCTAGTGTGATACCATCTTAGGTTTGCTGCAATTTAAGTTTTTAGCCCGAGAACCTTTAGCGTGTCAACCTGACCGGCTATCAACTCCAGGAAAGAAGGTTTCGCATGTCAACACCCGTATTCAAAATGTCCCGTTTTGACCCGCCAACAACCCAACTCAACCATCTTGTCACCTTTAATGTTATCAAAATATACACGTGTGGTAGCATTAAACTGTGATAAAGGTTTGCATGCGAAACATTCCTACGAGTTACAGTATTAAACACACTGTTGCATATGCAAAATATCTATCATGCTTGCATGCGTTCATAACTGATCACCATTCCTCTCAAAACTTGACATTAAGTGTACAGATATGGTTATGCTTCATGAACCAAGTCATGCCTCTTTTTTCGTTATTTTTTTATTCTTGAACTTTATGTGCCTTCGGCTAATTAAACCAGATTTTAATAGTATTTTGTCATAATTCAGATTTTTTCAGAGTATTGTTCCTGGGCTAAAACTTTTATTCACTGTACTCTTCTCAAAAGTTGGCATCATTCCCATTTTTAAGAGCTGTAGTTGGTATCTGTTGTCCCTAGACGTGGCTATTTTAAACCATTTGGGTTCTGCTTTACTCTTATTGGATAGATGGGTTGATTGCCTCTCCAAGTCTACTCTTTTTTTTTGTATCTTGCGATTAATCTAGACTCTATTTGATGTGGTAGTTTTGATCTATTTATTTGTGAAAGTGTCGACTTGGGTTGTGCTTAATCCCTTTTTGGATTAAATGAGATGAAAGACTTCCAAAGTGGGTTTTAATGCATGAAACCTCATCAGTTTTATTTAAATATATAGATAATCATCATTGAAACATTATTGTTTTCGTAATGGTAACTATTAATATGATCAGGTAGGAAATTTAAAGGGATGACTGAGCTGGCCCGTGAGAAATCTATGTGTCAAGCTGTGAAAGGTTAAAATTCTAATTATGTCTTTTCTTCTTTGTGTGTATTTTTTTCACATTTTTTATGTCGCCTGTTGGCTTTTGGATGTGCAGAGCAAAAGAAGGCCATTAAAACTGAACTTAAAATAAGATGCAATGCTATGAAAGGTTATATGCTATCCCACTGTTTTTTACGCAAATTCTTTGTATTGTTAGTCGCAATCTTTGACTGACTCCTGGTGGTTGGGTGTGCAGATCGGAAGAAAGCAATTAAGTCTGAACTGAAAATAAGACGGAAAGCTATGAAAGGTTTTATGTTATCCGTTGTTGTTATTTAGTACCTTATAGTTCAAATTTTATTATTTACTCTACCTCACTAAATATTAAGCCAAGATTGTTGATACAAACTGGATCAATAATGAATGTAAACAAACAAGATAAATGGTTAATTTTAATGTGATAAACTCTAAATGATAGAGGTGTCATCATTGAAACATTATTGTTTTCGTAATGGTCTATTAATATGATCAGGTAGGAAATTTAAAGGGATGACTGAGCTGGCCCGTGAGAAATCTATGTGTCAAGCTGTGAAAGGTTAAAATTCTAATTATGTCTTTTCTTCTTTGTGTCGTCTGTATGTGTGTATTTTTTTCACATTTTTTAGAGTATTGTTCCTGGGCTAAAACTTTTATTCACTGTACTCTTCTCAAAAGTTGGCATCATTCCCATTTTTAAGAGCTGTAGTTGGTATCTGTTGTCCCTAGACGTGGCTATTTTAAACCATTTGGGTTCTGCTTTACTCTTATTGGATAGATGGGTTGATTGCCTCTCCAAGTCTACTCTTTTTTTTTGTATCTTGCGATTAATCTAGACTCTATTTGATGTGGTAGTTTTGATCTATTTATTTGTGAAAGTGTCGACTTGGGTTGTGCTTAATCCCTTTTTGGATTAAATGAGATGAAAGACTTCCAAAGTGGGTTTTAATGCATGAAACCTCATCAGTTTTATTTAAATATATAGATAATCATCATTGAAACATTATTGTTTTCGTAATGGTAACTATTAATATGATCAGGTAGGAAATTTAAAGGGATGACTGAGCTGGCCCGTGAGAAATCTATGTGTCAAGCTGTGAAAGGTTAAAATTCTAATTATGTCTTTTCTTCTTTGTGTGTATTTTTTTCACATTTTTTATGTCGCCTGTTGGCTTTTGGATGTGCAGAGCAAAAGAAGGCCATTAAAACTGAACTTAAAATAAGATGCAATGCTATGAAAGGTTTTATGTTATCCGTTGTTGTTATTTAGTACCTTATAGTTCAAATTTTATTATTTACTCTACCTCACTAAATATTAAGCCAAGATTGTTGATACAAACTGGATCAATAATGAATGTAAACAAACAAGATAAATGGTTAACGTTAATGTGTTAACCCAGAATGATAGAGGTGTCGAACTAATCATGACAAACAATCTCTCAAAATGCTTGGTTCTTTTACCTTCGTGCAGGTAAAAGGAGATCCAGAGAATCATCTGACTTTATCCGCTTGAAGAAACATTATAAAATTGTGAAAGGTTTGTATCTGATACCACAAATATATGACTGTATAATTTTAAGTCAGAGATCAATCTCCTGTGAGTAGCTAAAAATGTCATGTTTCTTTTTTTCTTTTCCTCTTTTGATCTTCTGCCTGTAACAAAGAGGTTGATTATTCTGTTTAAGTTCTCTTTGAGCTTGGCATAAAGCATCATGAGATTTATCATCTTTGTATTCTTCATGTTTAGATGATTGGTTCATTCCTAACAAGAATACTGGCTTGCAACCAAGAAGTCATCAACACTCTTGTGGGGGCTATGATTACTATAATCCGTTGACAGGTTAAATAGTTAATTGTAGTTTTTGATCATCTTCTTTCCAAGGTGTTGTAGAGGACGAGGGCCTAAATTTTCTATTATTTAAATAGCAAGACCAAGAGTAAAAGTTTTCAAATGATTCTTTTTTGATTTTGGATTTCTGTTAAAGGGCCAGTGTGTTTCGGGTGGGTCCCCCCTCCCCCTCTTCTCTCGTTTGCTGGTGGATCCGCCCATGAGTTGCATACGGCAGTACTTATGTGCTTATATAAACCTTGTTTTGTACAAAAAAGTAACATAATGATGACTTTTTTTTTGTCCTCAGTGTTCTCATGCTATACTTAACATAACGATGACTTTTTTTTTGTCCTCAGTGTTCTCATGCTATACTTAACATAACGATGATTTGTACTCGCTATTGAAGCCTACTACTTCAGCACATATATGATGGTGGTGGTTATCTATTTGGCCTTTTGAAAAGAGGGCATTGTTTGTTGCAAATCACTGACGACAGGTTTCGTTTAGAAATTATTATGTCTTGACCCCTAAACTATCGTCACTTTTTGCCTTTTGTTGATAACCGAGGTAAAGTGGCGGTGCTTTAGTATGGTTATGTTTATTAAGCATTTTCTCAACAAGATTTTCAACATTTGTTTAGAGCATGATCTATCTACACCACTTACCGGTAACTACATACTATTTCATATCTACTATTACACAAATGTTCCTCCCAACTCTATATATCATTTGTTAATCTAGGAGTATAGTTTAAGAAAATATTGCAAATATCAGTGCGTTGATAACATACTTTGGGCTAAACTTATCTATTAGAGAAGCCCAGGTCATTCTTTGTTTTATTATCGTTGAGTACTTGAGTAACTGAGTAAGTAAAGGAGTAAAAAAGAGTAACACATACAGATAGGCAAGTAATAAATCTAAAAAGCTGCTATCTTGTTTATAAGTCCCCTTTTAGCTCTAATATTTTTTCCTTCATTTTGTAAGGGTATAGGTAAAGTTAGATTGTGTGAAATATTGTCTTAATTTGACTATTGTATGAAATGGTGTCTTAGAAGTCTGTATTGATAAAGCTAATTGTTTTTCAGAACATATGAATATAAAAATATTTTATTTACTAATATTTTTAAAAAAAAATTATTAACCTTTATTAAAATACTTTTATTTTGATTTCTATTTTACCAACTAAAAGAAAACATTTTTATTAAGGAAAATTGTCACAATAGTTAACTTTGAGAGTATATCTCCAAAACCGACAAGTATTAAATTTTTTACCATAAGGGTCAAGTTTAAGGTGTTTTCTAAGTACATAATCATCTTGGTAAGAAATATCATTATTATATATAACAAATCAAATCAATAAAGCTACAGTAACATTTGGTTACTTTTTAACTAGCTTAGTTAAAATCAATTTGGTTACTTTTTAACTAGCTTAGTTGGTCAATTTCATCTATTTTTTAGTTTTTACCCCCAAAACTTTGATTTTTTGCTTTTTGACACTTTGACACCTCTCACATGGTTTTCTTCTTCAATCTTCAAAAAACAACAAATCCTCAGCTGCCACCACTGGACCAACCACCAACCGTAATAGCTGCCGGTAAAAAACGCAGGTAACAACAACTGATAACTACCGTCGGTAACGCCCGCCGTTAGCATCCACCGGGAACAAACAACAAAAATAACCGTCATCCCAAGACATCCCACCATTAACGACTATAAATAAACAAGAAATAAGATCTAAGGATATATTATTATCAACAACAACAATAGCAACAAAAATAGATCTAATAAAGAAGAAAGATGTAGAATAATCTGGTGGTAGCATCCACCGCTTTTCCATCATCACCGATCCCAAAGACGGATTCCGATATCTTTCCCGTTCTCCGGCCCACAAAAATGAACTTTAGATCTTGAAACCAACACAAATCTACCTAAACTTTAGATCTTTATACTAAATTTATATCTTGGAAATGAAGGAGAGTTACAAAAGATGAAAGAGAGTTGACATAAGTTTTGATGAAAAAGGTTAAAAGTAAGAAGAGAAGACATCTAAATGTGAGGATATGTAACCACCGGCGGTGTTGTCCACTGATGATGGTTGTGGTGTCGGCGCATGATAGTTTCCAAGAATAATGTTTGTTTTGTAGATTATGCGCATTACATTATAGCAAAAATCATAAGGATTTAGTTCTGCCATTTTGAAGAAAATCAGAAAAGATAACATATATTGTTTTCTCTTCCTTTGTGTGTGTGAGAGAAAGAAAAAAAGGACAAGAGTTTGTAGAGAGACTGAAAAGAGGCAGACAAAAGTTAGCAGGCTAAAATAGTAAAATGGACACGCATTACATTATGGCTTTTGGTATTTGAAAAACATCAATCTGTCACATTTCTTTATTTTTGTAACAAGTATTTTAAGTTTAGTGTAAAAAATAAATCTATACATGAATTGACATCTAAAAAAACTTCAAATTTTAAAGTCTTAAAACTCATATTTTGGTGTGAGCAAAATATTACCGGGACTACAAATACAATTTTTTAAAATAATTTTCTCCTAAAATTAAAGTTGGGTATATGAAGAGACAATGTCACTGAAACATAGTTATACATCAAATTTTGTTTAATTGGCACTATCCAAAGTGTCCATCATCACCATTTTTATAGTTGACTTAATCTGACTTACTAAATAATAACAAACACTTTTATAGTTTTATACCCATTGTTATTTTTATACTATTCAAAATGTAAATTCTGTAATGTACGGTCTCTACTTTTAAGGTTATTAAATGAAGCCTTTATGGTTTTCATTTTTCACCGTGGTCTCACGGACCAACAGTTCGTCTATTATAACAAAAGAGTTAACTTTTTAATGGTGTTTTTATTCTTCATGATGTACCTTTTTTTGTTTTATAATACTCAAGTTCAGTCTGTAGTCTGTTTTCTCTTGCTGCTTACCGGGTTGTAAACACCAGCACTACCAAACCTAGTCTTCAAATAGAAGAAAGCTAAGAGGGAGCTTTTGTAATGTACGTATATGGTTATGTATGTATCACCGACATTACACATTACAAATTTTACGTATCGTTATGTTCCCGGGGCAACGCCCGGGTTAAAAAACTAGTTAGTCAATCAAATGATGTGGAGTTATTTCTAGATAGACTTTATTGTGCCTGACTTCCATTTTTTTTACTTTCAAAATAATATGTTTTTTTTCTAAAAAAAATATGTTTTTTTCCCTTGACTTCCATTTTGTTTTTTCTTGTGTGTAGAACCTACTGAATTCGATAATATCATAATATATATATACTTGTAGATACCGTAGCTTGAACAATGTCATATCGTTAAAAACTTGTTTTTAGCTTTCGAGATGCTAGGTGCATTGTGATAGTATTAACAATTATTAAGAGACATTGCTAGAGCTAAAAATGTCTTATTTTTGTTATTAGACTAGCATGGTACCCGCGCTTTGCAGCGGATACAATTGACATGAAATGCGTGCTAATGAAAGAACGGGGAAAACGATTGGTGGCTGCAATAAGGGTTTGTGTGTGAATGGCTGCAACGTGGGTTTGTATGGATGGTTGCAATATTTGTGGGAAGGGTATTTTGGATATTTTCCCATGTGTAACTTTCAACAGGAGATCTATTCTCTTTATTATGTAATATAGATGTACGTATCAAACTATCAGAATATTTTATCAATTTATTCAATAATTAAATTTTGCAATAATGGTATGTAACTCTATTATTACTAAACCGCTCTTGTGTTCGTCGGTTTGATAATATGTCAACTTATATCACCTTGATAAAACGAAAGAAAAAAATAGGAAGTTATAAACCCATCACATTAGCTTATGGATATTCTTATTCCCTGATTAAGAGGTAATCCGCGATTCCGCTAATGGTATAAGCCGTTTAATGCATCAGAATTTTGATCTACACATGAAATTTTAAAAGTTGTAAACACTTGAAAGTTGAAATATGAAATGAAATGTAAACATGAGAGACCAAGTACTCCTGATACATTCATCGTAGAAGATGAACTAATAATGTATAGATGAGTTAGTATGTATATTTTATTTATTTATTATTTATTTCCCAATACAATTAACTAGAAAAATATTTATCAATCATAAAATTTTCTTTTAAAAGTGCATCATATATAGAATTACTTATGAATCCAACAATTTGGTGTCTACATATAAAGCCTACAAAAGAATGTTTGACATTATTTAATTGGCTAGTGAGATTTCTTATTAAAGATAGTTATATAGTAGGAAATTCTTAACTATTATGGTAATTCTTTGTATAGGCGTCTAAATATATACCCTCAAATTTGATCATTGTAGTAATTTTTTAATTAAAAAAAAAAAGTTAAAGGGAGAAGTAAAATCATATTTACCACCAACAAGCATTTACCCTCAATTATTTTTCAGGAATTCTCTCTAACTTCCTCCATCTCTATCTACACTCGCTGAAAAACATACATCTGAAGGTGCACATTTGCATCTCTATCTCTTCAAATTGGCGGAAAAAGGAGCCCATTCCCATTTCATATTTGTCACACTTCGTCTTTCTCCGCCACAAGCTGTCGGCCGCCGGAGCTTTAACCTACTGATCCTCTTTAAACTTTTTACTTTTGTTCTTTATACTATAAATTATTTTAGTTTATAGGGGATTTACTGTAACAAAATACTGTAAATAAGGATCCAATTATTTACACATACACGTTTTTTTATATTAGGAAGAAAGGAGAGAAATGAAAAAGATTTTAAATTTTTTTGTATTCGTAATTTTTTTTTATAAGAAATATATGATGAGAATTAAAATATTTTTTAAAATAAAATTTTAAAGGTTTTTCTCTTAATTTGTTGTAAAGTTAATTTTGATTGCTGGACCTTTGACACCTTTTCATGAAAAATACTTATAAAAGACCAAAACTTTGAGAAGAAGTCATCTCCAGGGCCACCCTGGGCAACCCACGGAGTTTCTTTTCATTCTCCTTTTTCTTACATATATAAACTCGCATCATGTCATCTGCTCTATATTTCGTCTTATCTTCATCTACTATTCTTCCAAAGCAAAGATACATGTTTTGAAGGTGGATTGCAATAGCTACACTTATCTGATTACTATTCATTGATTTTTTGACTGGGAGAAATAAAGTTACTGAAATCTTTTGAAGTAGTTGTTCCATATCGAGGCTTTATGAAAATAAGGTATTTTTATTATTCGTATTTTCCTATATGTCTTGGTTTTGGTGTGTAGTTCATACATAATAATCTGTTTTATGAAGACTTGCACACTACACACTTGATGAAATGTCTGATAGAAATCCTTCACCTGGACATGCTAGCTTTGAAACTAGCTAGAGTAGAAACTTTCTTAGTGGTATCTGAAGCTAAATCCTTGGTGTTGTGATTTGCAGCCTCAAAACCTGTTTGTTCGAAACCTACAGCTGGTAACGAACTCAGAAAGAAACTTACGGCTGTTGGATTAACCCGGGTTAAAATGAATAAAAGAAACGGGGATATACCTGATTACTAAAATAAAGCTTATGATAGGTATTTATATAATGTTTGAACTGATATGTTGGTATTTTTTTAATAGGAGGAACTCACATGACAAGTTGTTTGTTAAAGGAAAGCATAATTCTTGTTAGAAAACCAATTCAACCGAAGCTGATGTAATTCTTGACAGTTGAAAGTGCCATGCTAGAGAATGTTGGGTTGCAAAGCCCGCTTGCATGTGAAACAATAGTAACACAACCAAACCATTCATAGTCATTCATGAGCTGGTAATCTCTTCTTCTCCACAAAAATTCATTTGCAGTTTAATTATGGCCCGGCCTCTACATTATAACTATAACTATTGTTATTATGCGGCTCATATTTCAGAATAGGCTACTTATAAATTATATAAGCTTCACCTCACAATTGGTTTGCAGCAGGCCCGCTCCACCTAGTTCTGTTTTTCCTGTCTCTGAAATTTGCACTCACCAGGTTTATCTATCCATTGTTGCCACACATTGAACCATTTTTTAATTAGAGACCCGTGTTCTATTTGCATATCTGATATTGTGTTGCGTACTATAAGTCGGACTAAAACTCTTTAGCTTGTTTTCCTGGCCTTAAATTCGTAACTCTAGGTGACTTGTGAAACTGTCTGGAGGCTTGCTGGGAAGTTTTTAATATCGTTAGTAAATTTCAATCTGGTAATTGGGCTGTCAATCACTATTAATGAATAACCATTGCATATGTGTGACAACCATCAAACTGCAATGTAATAGCGTGGATCATGCATAAAGCGGACATGAAATTAAACATTAATTGTCATATGATGATTGTTACTCAATATCTGCACTTGTCAACCAGAATTCTAGAACATTTAAACTAGACATGTCATCATTTGTGGAAGCATCTCCACATGTAAACATCTTAGGATGACCATTAGATATATGTCAATCGAGTACTCGCACCTTATATTATAGATTTTAGATTTGATCATGAACTACTTGGAAACCTGAAAACTATGTAAGCCTTGATTGATTATTAAAGTTGTACCCCTTGCAAGTGGCATTGTCATTCCGCTTCGCCAGAAGATACCAAGGAACGAGAGAAACCGACCAATCTTCTGGAGTATCGCATTAAAAAAAAAAAAGGAAATTGAGAAGTAGGTCTTAAAAAGATATAGTTCGATCGAGCAAAAGATGGTGCAAGTGCTTAGAGTAAATAACCTGTATTACTCGTCTCATTCCACGTTTTTGGTATTTTTGACCGGATATTCCAATAAAGCACGTTGCATACACCTATATAAAATGCACGACTCATCTCATATTTCAAAAGCATATTTTGACTAGGGATCATAAGACCTTTCTTTTGGAGACTATGTAAGAGCTAGTATTGAGAAGTAGGAGTACTCATACGAACCTTTCATAGCTTTATGTAGTTCCTTCAGGCGAATCAACTCGGCTTTCACCTCAACTTCATTCTTAACTACACAATTAAAGAAAAAGTATATATAAAAAAACTAAGCGGGTGAGAAATCATCTGTGGCCTATATGACTTGCCAAAGTATGGGGGAGGGCTATCCAGAATTTTGCCAAAACAACACCACAACCACTCTGACAACATATATTGTTATTAAGAGGGGTGCAACACCAACAACTCCACTGCTCCCTTCCCCCACTAGTTGGATAGAATGTATGTTGCATAACAAAATGATCATAAAGTTGTGATTCATATTTGTAATTTAAGATTAAGTGAAACAAACAACATAGCGATGAATGCAAATAACCAGCGCTATCACTAGCCACTCTAATTTCCAAAATGGTGAACACTTGAAAGGGAGAATTAAACCTTTCACAGACTTGTGTGTTGCTCCCAGTTTGATCTCTAAGTCTCTTCTCATACCTACACAAATAAAGTCATGAGATAGATACGTACTACTCTTAACAAATGAAAGTGCAACGTAAACCTTATTTGTATGCGACTATGCGCAAAAGAAACCATGTCAAGCCCGTACACCACACTATTAATAAAAAACCTTTAATTAACCTAAACTAGAGACATATACTGTAATAAGCATATAGGGATTATATATTTATGATGAAAGTTCTAAAAGACAATACAGGAACCAAGCATGGATAATTACCTTTTAGAGTTTTGTATTGGGATTTCAGGGAAATCAAGCGAGGCAACGCCTTTGCAATCTTACCTGCATAAGAAATAAATCACTAATTTGGGCATAATTAAGACACATGAAAGGAAAACAAAAAGTTGCAATGATCAATGTATGTTGAATCTCATGAAGATAACAAACTCTGGAGGTGTCATGTCAGACAGATAGGGTGGGTCAGGTACCGACTTAAACGGCCGGTTTAAATTAAAACATGCAAACCTTTTAATACAAAAATATAAGTTGTAATTTATTTATTAACAAAAAATATAACTGATTGATGACTATACTTATTCTATGACTTTTGAATAAAGCGATTTAAAAATATTACCATTAGTTGGGAGCCATTGAGCCCGTTCCGATTTTGATTACTACTACGTGTGCCCCTTAATCCTTAACTATGATAGGTTGAAAAAGAAATATAACCCGGCCATGCAATCAAGATATGATCAGATACTACGGGCCAGATATTCAATTCATAGCATACCAGTTGGTATATGATCAGTAAGAAGGAACGTGGTCATTGTTCTGCAACCATCAATAGGATGGCATGATACTTCTGTTATATAGACGCCAAGAATGCCTTCTTCGATGGCCTCGATGGTCATGTAGAAGCGATAAAACCTATGAAATACATGTATGTAACCGCACTCCATAACTTCATGATCATGGAGGTTGTTGTGTACATCCTTCTTTATATACTGACAATTAACATGGAATAAAACTTTTTTTATTCTTTCTAGTATATGTAAAAGTGGTGAGCGATAAATTAAAATAAGTTCAAATCAAGTGGAATTGATGATATGGAATATTGCATATATATATATATATATATATACCCTCTGGATGATATTGTTGAAGGAAGCAACGGCAAAGTCAGCGATTGCATGAACAAAGGGATGATCAAGATTAATTGGCCTTTTTACTTCATTAAGCAGCTCGGGACTGAGATACTCAAGCATTGGAGGCTGTGCCACACATGAAAATTTTAAGGCATATATGTATTTGTGTGAGGAACTGTACTGTGGACGAACATAATTTAAATATATAAGTGAAAAACAAGAGAATATGTTAAACATACGTGACCATCGTCGAGCTTTTTAAACTCGAGCCAGGCTTTTTGCTCAACTTGGTTCAAAGGAACATGCATGAGTTCAGGAAATCTCGTCTTCATACTAATTGGAGTTCTTCTACACCTCCTCCTGGCCATGTTGTTTTTGCTGTTGGGGAAAACATACAAGTCAAAAACAACGGAAAATTTGTACGGATACAAAACGTTAAACCCCCCAGGCCCCCACGATCCACGTACGAACGACCCGTAGCGAATCGCGGTACAAAGTAGACCGTACGTGGGGAAAACGCGATCCAAGATAATGGGTGTACCTGATTTGACTGTATTAATCGAGTAAATCGCGTTCCGGTTCGCCGTCCTGGAGTTGATAACGCAGGAGAATAGCTAGCGGCGCAGACCTAATTTAATTTATGAATAGATATAGATATATACGAGTATTTAATAAGCAATTTGGATTTGTACGTAAACTAAAGTTGGGCTAAGGTTATTGGGCCGATAATAATATTATTGTTGACCGACCTAAATTTATTTGGAATATAGCTAGTCATGTTAAAGACCATAATAATAGAACCATAATATTACAACCTATATCGTATTAAGTGGGCTAAGGATACATCTGGGTTAGACGACTTGGCATATTGCCTTAGCCATTTTGACATCAAATTACTTGGATGTAAACGTAAAAAAGAAAAACAAAGTCTTCACACCTAGAAATCTTTCTTCCCGATAATTAAAATATACAATACGAATAGAATATACTTATACAATTTGCAAATTTTCTTGCAAGAAATGCCTTAATTTCTTAAGGTACTATCCCAAAAAAATAACACCCAATGTCTTTTTTTATAAGTTTTACCCGGGAAAGGTTGACCATGTGTATAGAATCCTTGAAGTTCGACGTATTTCCCTTACATCAATCATCAACGGGGGGTAATTAACATACTAATTTTGACAAGAAAGGTAAAAAGGAAACGAGAAAGAAACCTTTACCGATTTTCGGCTATCAAAGAGGAATGGACAGCACGTTTGGTTTGGGTGGTGAATCGCAGCTTTATAAGTTGGAATCAAAATATTTTGGGTTTTCGACTTATCTTATTATTATTATTATTATTATTATTATTATTATTATTATTATTATTATTATTATTATTATTATTATTATTATTATTATTATTATTATTATTATTATTTTTTTAGCTTCTATTTTGGGGTCCCATGACTTCCGGGAGCTTTATGAAAAACTTTTTTTGAAAAAAAAGTCTTTCAAAAAGCTTTTTGCCATTGGGTACAAAGGTTTTTTTATGTCAAAAACTTGACAAACATCAAGCTATTGATGAAAAGCTTTTTTTAAATCAAATTTCCCTTCTACCCCTTTTCAAGTTCTATTTCTAGCCTTATTTATTTGTAATATCATTTTATACCCTTTTAGTAAAAGTTTTATTTGATATGAAAATTTATGTGGAAGTATTATAATTAAAAATAAAATATGGATATTAAAAAATAAAAACATAGAGTAGTAATGTAAAATGAAAAAGACAAAACTGGGTATTTAACTTCTATTTTAGCCTACTGTTAAATTATTATCATTCAAATTACTTGTTAAATAGAGATTTTAATGTTAAGTAATATTTGTTAAAGAACCACTATATTGTTGTTGAAAACCCTCTAGCTTTAAAAAAGAGGGTTATATTTACATTTGAAAATAAACGAGGATAAGTTGTATATATTTAGCAATATATATGTATTCGATCAAAAAAAATATATTAAAAAAGCCACCATTGGAGTGAAAGACTTTTTATAAAGGTTGAAGATAATGATATATGAGGTGACAATAGAAAAACCTTTGGAGATGCTCATATACCTTCGAATCCATTTCTCCTTTGTAAAGACCAGAAATTTGTTCATCAGCAATTCAGCATATACATGATTAGCAACTGATTTCATGGGCGTCATGTTTCAGGTATCTTCCGAATTTTAATTTAGGTTTTCCAAAGTTTTTATTATTATTATTATTATTATTATTATTATTATTATTATTATTATTATTATTATTATTACTCCCTCCGTCCCATTAGAAGTGTCCTACTTTTATTATTATTATTATTATTATTATTATTATTATTATTATTATTATTATTATTATTATTATTTTATTATTAAAAATAATATTTTTATTATTATTATTATTATTATTATTATTATTATTATTATTATTATTATTATTATTATTATTATTATTATTATTATTATTATTATTATTATTATTATTATTATTATTATTATTATTATTATTATTATTATTATTATTATTATTATTATTATTATTATTATTATTATTATTATTATTATTATTATTATTATTATTATTATTATTATTATTATTATTATTATTATTATTATTATTATTATTATTATTATTATTATTATTATTATTATTATTATTATTATTATTATTATTATTATTATTATTATTATTATTATTATTATTATTATTATTATTATTATTATTATTATTATTATTATTATTATTATTATTATTATTATTATTATTATTATTATTATTATTATTATTATTATTATTATTATTATTATTATTATTATTATTATTATTATTATTATTATTATTATTATTATTATTATTATTATTATTATTATTATTATTATTATTATTATTATTATTATTATTCATTATTATTATTATTATTATTATTATTATTATTATTATTATTATTATTATTATTATTATTATTAGTTTTACTCTTAGTTCTTAAATGTATGATTCTAAGGTATTATTATTATTTATTTCGTGATCACATTTTGGTGATTTTATTTAGAATTCCATTTGATTAGAAATTTTTTTATTTGTTCATCCCTGATTTGAAATAAAGTTTAATTAGATTAGAACAATAAATAAGTAAAGAAATAACAATTTTTTTTTGTTATAATGTCTCAATTATAAAAACGAATTATTGCTTATATAGTTGGATTATTAAGAGTTGTGGGCAATTTTTTTTCCGGCTCGGACTGGGCACTTAAATTCTTAGGGCCGCCACTAGCTATTGGTCTGCTACTTCAACGTCAGTTGTTATACGCCCACTTCAAACAAGTTTAGGTATAACTTCGTTGTTAAATTTTGTAGTGCTCATCGGTTTAATTCGAAGGATATGGATGAAATTTTAGTCCGTGATTAATTATGGATGAATTTGCGTCCAAAATATACATATATATATGTAATGATACTCTACCTACATGTTATACATTTTCGGGCCGGAGGTCCCTCTCCACTTCGGTGGACCTGGAAGCAGCCTCTCTACCTTTGGGTAGAGGTATGGTCTGTCTACATCGTACCTCCCCCATACCCCGGCTTATGCTGGGATTGGGTACTGTTGTTGTTGTTGTTGTTGTCCAAAAACTTAATATATACATTAATTATTTCATGTCTTTGTCATATTATACTTGGTAAGTTGATTGTTTGAGATGTAAACTTGAGTGGGAAGGTGCTTAAAGATGGTCAAATGGTAGGCAAGTCGGGGTGGGCAACGGGTCATAATGGGTTCAAGTTGAAATGGGTAATAACCTGGTATGTTGTGGTGGCTTTGCAACCTGGTGAGTGGTGTCGATGGGGGTGGTAAGTAGTGGTTTTGGCTGGATTATGACATTTTAAGTACTTGACCAGGATAAACGGTCCAGTCCACCTTAAACTTTTTGTAAATCACTTATTGAAATACCGTATTATGGCACCTTGAATATTTTGTAAATCAGGTACTAAATTACCATTACATATGGCATGAAACACACATTCCCACCCATGAACCAACTTTCAATGTGTGCATCTTCTGCATTCTTTGTAGTCCTTTTTCTTCACGAGAGATAGTGTCCGCGCGTTGCGGCGGTGAGATGATGGGGGTGATAGGTCAAGTCATAGAGTATGATAGCCAAATGCCTTAGCCGTACGGGCTCCGCCCTCGGATTTAAAAATTCGTCGAAAGTATATCGAATGACATCTCTAATGAAAGAGCATAAAATTTTAAAAACACCCATACAATTTTTATAATTGATTAATATATGGTTTTTGAGATAAAAGATTTTGAATGAATTAGAGGAATAAAATGATTTATGGATGAAAGAGAAAAGATAAGTGGTTGAGATTTGAAGAGAGAAAAAAAAATGAGTGGTTGAGATTTAAGGTTATTATAGGTATATTAGGTAGAGATGTTTAAATTAATGAATAAAGAATAGGGGTATTTTGGGTAGTTCAAATCATCTTTTATTTATAAAAAAAGGGGCAAAATGCTTTAGAGGCTACCCAATGCCTACCACTCATCCCCCAAGGACTAGTCCCTGTCAACGCCACATCAGCAAAAAACACTCCAAGGACTAATCCCCCCAAAATACACCCAATGCACTCATCCCTCAAGGACTAGTCTTGGACCCACCAATATAAAAAAAATCCCCCCAAAATCCACCCAAAATTCCCTTTCTAGCCGTTGGCAATAAAAAAAAAAAAACAAAATCACACTCAACACTCGTCCCTGCAGGAACGAGACAACCGGACGAGAGCATCGGACGAACGGTGGACGAGTCCCACCCAACGGTGTGGACTCGTCCTTGGCAGTCAAACGAGCAGCCGAACGAGGGCATTGGGCACCCTCTTATAATATAGTATTAGATATAGATATCAAAAAAGGGCTAGAAATATATATCCAAACAGGGTTGGTTGGCATTACATGTTCAAACTCAATACTAAATTCTAATTTAACTCATTTTTCTATCTATGATTAACATAATTCAAGTGGCCGTTGGACGATCATGTCTAATGTTTCTACTTAATGGTATCTATCTGGTCATGTCTAATTTTCTACTAATGCAATTCATACACATAATAGCATTGTGTAATTCAAGTTAACTACTCACTTAGTATATAAGCTAATGCAAGGGCTCATATATTGTCAGTTCACACATACTCTATTGAATATTGATGATTCTGTTCCTTTTGCATTTGTGAAATCAAACTATATAAGCTCTAGTTTTTTGTCTCCTTTTACATATGTGATAGAAAGATTTAAGTATAGCCTTCCAGGAGCTTTCGCTGTTCTTAGTTTAAAGGTAAATGTTAATTCCAACTGTATTTGGGTTGAACCCATGAATTTAATTAGTTTTAAAGATGAATATGTAAAAAAAGAAAAAGAAGAATGCATAAAGTGTAGTCAAAACTCAACTTCTCAAGTAGCCATAGCTTCTTTTCCCACATCACTCACCGGATCAAAAATCGGAGATGGATTGGAAGAATGGGGGTAGAAAAGAAACTCAAAAGCCTTATAAGGCCTTTAAATGAGATGAATTGGAAGAATGGGGTTTAACTAAGAGAGTCAATAAGCTGCTGCTACTTTATTAGAACAATATAATGTAGCGGATGAAGAAAAGTTGCTAATTCAAAAGGCAAAGATTAATTGTTAAGGGAGGGGGACAGAAATAGTGCCTATTTCCACAAGGTTATCAAATGCAAAAGACGGAGGTCCAGAATTTTGAGCATAACCATAAATGATGCAAGTAGAGGCAGCAAAACTAACCCAAACATATATATTTGGATCCATTTGGGCACTTTTAAAAAACAATTGGTTCATTTTGGGCTTTAAGTACAATTCACGCGGGTCTTGGTGGTCCAAATAAAAAACATTTAACTTCAATCCCGGGTCGAAATGGGTGATGAAAGAGTTGTTGTGGATCAAAATGTACCCGTTCATCGTATGTGGTCCCTATCCTTTGTTTGCTAGCTGACGTCACCTGCCATGCTATTCGCGTTACACGTTTTCTTCTTTACTTTTGATTAGTTATTATTGAATTAATTTGTGATTGAATTTACTCACTCTCTGTGTCTTATACATATATTCCTTTTTATTTCTTTATTATTATTATCATTATTATTATTATTATTATTATTATTATATAATTAATTAACTATACACATACGCAACTCTTATATCTATCTGTATTCATATCTCCTATATTTTTTCAACCAGTATTTTTCTTTGTTTCAGTGAACATGAAAAGAAACATACAAAAAACTCGTATTTTTTATTTTTTATATACTTCTTACAATATCTTTGATTCTTCCAGATTAATTTTTTAAAAGCTTTTAAAAACTTTCTAGTTAAACATTTAAAATATGTTGTTATTTAATGATGTAACACCCGCCATTTTGACCCGTTTGACTATTATGTAATTTGACTAATGATATTAACGTATGAGGGGATTAATTACACTTTATGAGTTAATGACTAGGTAAATACTTGACGGGTTGATTTAATTGACGTGTTTATGAAGCGACACAAGTCGATACGTGAATTATTTAGTAAATGATATCGGGTCAACCCACGGACTAGACCCATGACCCATTGACCCACAAGACTTACCCAACCCTTACCATCCACCTTATCCATTCATCCATCCACACATTCATTTCCCTTACACTCCCTCTCTCTTAAACTCTTGCAAGAACATCACACACACACTCAAGCTCTCTCTCTCTAATTTAATTCACTCATTTATTGTTCTTGAACTAGATTTGTGTAAGATTCATCATTAATATCATCATATCTCCATCATATCAAAAATTGAAAGTTAGAAGTGCAAGAAACATTTCTAATCAAGCCATTTTCAGATTTTAGCTTTTGTGAAGGTCTTGGGAGGTAATTTCCATTGCAATCTTGTTAATTCATGTATGTTTAACTTAATTCTAAGTCTTGGTAAAAGGATTCGTGGTTAAAACGTTTTCAAAATGAAATTTAGGGTTTTATGACTTTGAAATGGGTCCAAATGATTCTTGAGGTGAATTAGTGTTTTAGTATGGATTTAAATGTTGGGTTAAGTGAAATCGTGTTAGTTGATGTCTAAACAAGCTCCAAAACAGTTCCCATAGTCCCTTAAGTCGAATTAGGGTTTTGGGTTATGAAACACTTGAGTTTTTGGGTCATTTTCTGCACTAGCTGCTGCTGCTCGAATTCTGGTCAGGTGGTGGGCGTAACTTATGCCACAATGGAGCGTAGGTTACGCTAGGTCTGACTTGCAAGGGCGCAAGTTACGCCAAGAAGGGGCGTAAGTTACGGTGCCTCCCATCTTTCACTTTGAAATCCTATTCTGTTTACGCCAAGGAGACGCCTAGCAGACGCCAAAATGGCCTTTTCCATGCCACCGTAACCTACGCCATTTCTAACCGTAAGCTACGCCAGTTAATAATTGAACCACCGTAAGTTACAGTGGTCACCACCGTAAGTTACGGCCACCTAGATTGTTCATTTTTCCAGTTTTCAACTAGCTTCCTTTCGATGTTACTTGGATCGAATCCTCCTCTCTAGCAGATCATTCTCGACTTCTATAACTATGACCATGAGTCGTGGGAACCTTTCTAAGTCTTGAAACCATATGAAACTTAATTAGAGCTTTAATCAAAAATTTTATGTATATATAAGCATTAATGTGTACATATATTATCGATATATAGGTGGTGGACGTGAAGTGAACATTGAACGACATTAACTCGACCTTGTATCAAATCAACTTCTCATAGGCCGATCAAGGTGAGTTCCGTAGCTCCCTACTCAATTGAGATTCGGGCTGGAAAGTGTACATTACGTGTTTACTTGTTGATTGATTGAAGTGTTGATTGAATGATGGGTTGAATGACACGTTGGTCGTTTATGTGCATAGTTGTGATAAGATTGTTATATTTAGGATAGATGTACATACATGGAAGTCGATTATGCCTTCAAAAGGTTTGAGATGTGGTGGGAAGGCTGCGGGTGACCCTATATATAAACATCAAGAACTCATTGAAAGTAAAATCCTCCGAAGTGTAGGTACGTGTTGTGTTGGGGAATGGATGGATATTGGGTTGTGTTTTGGAATGGACATATACGCTTGTTGCACGATTTACGCGCTTTACACGCAACGAATACTTATTTACGCGCTTTACACACAATGTATACTTATTTATGCGCTTTACACGCAACGCATACTTATTTACGCGCTTTACACGCAAGAATACTTATTTACGCGCTTTACACGCAAGCATACTTATTTATGCGCTTTACACGCAAGCATACTTATTTACGCGCTTTACACGCAAGAATACTTATTTACGCGCTTTACACGCAAGCATACTTATTTACGCGCTTTACACGCAAGCATACTTATTTACGCGCTTTACACGCAAGCATACTTATTTACGCGCTTTACACGCAAGCATACTTATTTACGCGCTTTACACGCAAGCATACTTATTTACGCGCTTTACACGCAAGAATACTTATTTACGCGCTTTACACGCAACGTATACTTATTTATGCGCTTTACATGCAATGCAAACCCTTATGTGACATGCTTGGCCTACATTTGACATTTATCATGGCACATGCATACATACAATACGTGACTTTGATATTATCACCACGTGTGCTCCTTTATTACACGTAACTATTTTATGTCATATGTCCTTATTGTGATTTGACACTGTGACTATCGACAATGGTTCCTTCCGAACCATATCTACGAACTCGCCAACCTCGTGTTGACTTGTTTAGTACACTTTTCAGGTAATCAGGTGAACCAAGGACGTGATGCATGATTTCTTCTTGCTTTTGACTCGGGCTTGGACTTACATGGATCAAGGATTCATTCGCCCACTTTTGCATTATGCTTAGGATCGATAGCCATCGCTAGACTGTTATTTTGTAAACTTTGATGGTCATTTGCTCCTTGTGCATTTTGTATGGATATTTGACGTGTTTGTTGGATTCATCGAATTCACTCATTTCATTTAGTATGCCTACGATAATTCCTACATGTGCTATATAATTTCTGTAATATTTCGAGCCCTAGCTCGGGGTGTTACAAATGAAAAACAAACAATTTCTTAATAAACAATGAATAATGTTATAAAAATCGTATAACGAGACTCATTTTTAAAATGACCCGTTTTGACCCGGACCCAAATGATACTATTTTCAAAATGACCCATATTGACCCAGACCCATTTTGACCCGTCACCCAACCCGATCCGACCCGTACATTTTGCCACCTCTAGATGCAAGTATAGTGGAGGGCCGGGGGGAACAAATTAGTGAGACATTTTAAGGATTTTCTTGGAGAAGCAAAGCCCATTGATGGTTTAAACAGGATTATTTGATTATATATATTGGAATCTGGAGTACTCTATCTAGTGAAAAAGTTGAAGCAATGACTAGTGAAGTAACTGCCATGTTTGATATGGATGATAACAAGGATTGATGACAAAAATTGTGGAAAATAGTGGAAACAGGATGGATGGTTCCTCTTTTAACACTTATTATATATATATTTATATGGGGACCCTTATTTTGAGAACCCATTTTTTGTAAGAACCTTGAGAACTCTTAAATTATGTATTGGATCACATGTTTTTTTTGTTCATTCACATGTGAAACGTTATAAAAATATATGTTGCAGAATTTTCAAAACCTTATATATACCCATTTGTTAACATGTGAACGAAAACGTGAGCATATTCATTCACAAGTTCACAAAAGGCTATTTTGAAGGTTTTTTAAAAAAAGTTTCTTTTACAACATACTTTTTTATATCATTTCACATGTGAATGAAAAAAAAAAACATGTTAACAAATATATTATTTAAAAGTTCTCATGGTTCTTAAAAAAAAATGGTTCTCAATATAAGGAAACTCATATATATATATATTTGCAGTTTTAGACCTATAATTTCCAAGTCTTGCAAGACTTAGAAATCAAACGAATAGTTTTAGTGTGACAAAAACTGGTTTGAGTTTCATAACAAAATAAGTGGAAAATTGTAACTAAAAAAACGGGGGTAAATGATCCATGACCTAAATAAGGATTTTTTATCCCGATGTAAAGCGTGGATAAAAAAAAGTTATAGCTAAGAAAATATTGTAATGGTCAATACTTGATAATAATATCTCTTACCTACTCGCATTTTAGAAAATTCAAGATGTACACTACAATATTTGGGGATGACCTCCATATACTAATTAAGGTCCATGAAGTCAATAACAGAACAAGCTAGCATGATCTGACATAATATAAATGTTTTACAGACCATATATATGTCCTACATAGGAAAGCTACATAATATAAAACCAAACAAACAAAGTAACACACAAAGCAAGATCGACATAATATAATAGTTTTACAGACCATATATATGTCCTACATAAGAAAATATATAATTTAGTTTGAAACTTAAACAATGGATCCCAGCACTTCTGAAGGACAACCATCTTTCTCCACTTTAATTTTTAGTCTAGCTTCCTATAATAGAGCGTATCGTTAGTATGAGTGGAAGTCTCATCAGCGTATGATTTATCAATAAAGAATCATCTTTTTCCACTATAATTTTCCACAAGTATTGTTTTCGAAATTCAACCGATTTGAAACTATAGTAACCAAATCTTTCTACTTTCTACGAGTACTTAATGAAGTAGAAGACCCTCCACATAATTTTCGTTTAATAATGCTTAGGTGGCACCCCCTAACCCTTCCATCAAATCAAACTAATTCACATTTAATTCCTTAAAATTGTGACGTACTCCTGCTTTGTTTTAAGATTGCATATATATACAAGCAAAACGTCTTCAAACAAATATCCAAGTTCATAATATCAAATCCTTTATTTATCCTGGTTTAGAAAGTACCCTTTCGTATATATAGTATAGATAATAATGGATTTCTCTATTTTTTATCTTTATTTTTTCAGTTGTAATAAAAAATTATGGTCTGCTATGTTAAATGAATGTACATACATAGTCCCCTATGTTCCCGTGTTTTCACAAATATCATTTGCATCACAATTTGGTATATAAACTACCAAATTGAATAATGTGAGAGAGAATCTTTATATATCCTCTGCCGGATGCTTAAGCTAGTAACACTAAAAGATGAAGACATGTTTACCTCCTGTTTAAGAATAGATCACGGTATACCCCAGTCCTGAAAAGGATAAATCATGAATGAAGCAAAATGTATCATGAATAGAAAATAAGTCATCACGAAAAGCATTAAAATATATAGTTACCCAATCTTCATCATCTGATGCTTCTTCATCATATGCTATTTCTCCATCATCTGGTATTTCTTCTTCTTCTTCATCTGATGGTGGATGTGCTAGATAATCAGCAATCATCTGATCATACGAATCCTCTGGAGTATCATCTCGAAAATCATTTTCCATTGGTATTCCTCTCAGTGGATCTGACCATCCACCAAAAGACAATCATGTCATTTTTTTTTGACATCAAAACAATATATATATTCAAACATACATGAAACAAAATTTGAAGAACGTAAAAACCTTACATGTAATATTTTGACCATCAACGGATGAAGCTAAGCAATATAGAAAAATATACAATATATATGTTAGTATAAAGGAAACTGCTAAAAAAGAAGCAAAACCCTCAAATGAATTCTTTTTATTAATTAAACTTACAAGATTCAATGTCCGTGGGTCCGAAGAAAAGGGGAAAAGCCAAAAGTCAATGGAACAACATAATTGATGAAAATAATAAACAAATCAAGTACAAATTCACCATTCCCTTCGGGACAACCGACTAGTCGATAAATCAACTAAGGTTTGGTCAATTTTTTGTTGAAGGAATAATGTCAAGTAGTGTGAAGTGTCCATTGAGTCCACATATTGGTATTTCTTTTCGTATGTATTTATTTTAACAGAGTTATGCCCTCGATGCGACGATGTAATGACGACGGTAGTGACAGGTAATGGTAACGTGCCCACTCACTGATCACCACTCACCCAAATTTTGTTGACAACCCATAACTCACCCACCCACCTACCCACCACTTACACCACACTATCCCTTACAAGAAATAACAAAAAACAAAAAAACAAAAGGAAAGGAGGGGAAGAAGCAACCACTCGTGGTAGAACCATTTAATCTCACCACTCACTACGTGAAAAAGGATGTGTGGTCACCACTCACCATTCGCCCATCACCCATATAATGCCAACCCTTTTATATTAGAAAAAACTAAAAACAAATGCTGAGATTAGGATAAAATACAAATGGAAAGGACATTAGTTTTTTTTACTTTTTGGTAGTTGTGAAGTTAGGAGACTCTCAAATTGTTATCCTTAAATTTTATATACTTTATTTTTTATATTTTATTTTCTTTCAATTTATATTGTGACATTATAAGTTAGAGAAGTATTGTAAAACATTAATGTGATCGGATTTGGCCATTTTTCAATTATCATAACCAAGTTATTGAGCCAAGAATTTAAAAACCCTTCCAAGATAAAATCTTAGAAAGCTATCAATGTATTATGGGTTTAATGACTTGTTAAATGTTAAAAGTTGCTTTATATAGATAGTTATCTTCTTTCTTTTACATGCATTTTAAATTTACTTATAATATAATTTATATAAAGAATATAAATGAATTATTTAATTATTTTGTTAAATATGTTTGATGTAAATAAAATATTTTCAAACTAACTAACTTATATTTATTTACAATATAAATAACTTAATTTTTTGAAACAAAAAACGATTTCTAATTTTTAAAATCATTTTTAAATCAAAATAATATTAATAATAAAACATTATTGTTTGTTAAAAGAAAGAGTTTGGTTGGGTTGGCAAGTGTGAGATTGTAAAAATTTGATTTAGTTTGGTTGAGTATGTATAAAAGAAAGAAAATAATATATTTTTTTTGAATTCCGTTGTGAATGAAGATAGTATTAAGATTACTAGCACACACATTAGAGGCTCAAGTGCTTGACGCAAACAGATATAAAGAAAAAAAAAGGTAAAAATATAAGGATATCTGTTTGATAGTTGGCATATGTATCCACTCAAGTAAACAACTCCATTGTTCCATCCGTGTGACACTTGGAAATCATGCGGAAAGACCAAATCACATGGAAATTGCGAAGCATCGCTAGACAAATACCCAATAGGTCTCTTGGTATCATATATGTGAACCCACACAGGGAACTTGTTCACAGCAGTGTCCTCTGGTACCGATCCTAATGCAACCTGTAAGTAATTCCAAAACAACATCAAACACACGTACACACTTGTATAACAAATAAATGTTCATATATATTGAGTGAAATGAATAACAAAAAAGAAAAATAACAAAAAACAAAAAAACAAAAGGAAAGGAGGGGAAGAAGCAACCACTCGTGGTAGAACCATTTAATCTCACCACTCACTACGTGAAAAAGGATGTGTGGTCACCACTCACCATTCGCCCATCACCCATATAATGCCAACCCTTTTATATTAGAAAAAACTAAAAACAAATGCTGAGATTAGGATAAAATACAAATGGAAAGGACATTAGTTTTTTTTACTTTTTGGTAGTTGTGAAGTTAGGAGACTCTCAAATTGTTATCCTTAAATTTTATATACTTTATTTTTTATATTTTATTGTAAAACTAGCTAGGGAGACGACAATTTTTTGAAAATAAATTCTGGTAAAGGTAGGTGGTTGGAATTATATAAATGTGAATGTACATTGGATGTATACTTGTTGTAATTGATCGAATGGCCTCAACTAACAACTTTACTTTATTGGAAAGTTTTCCAGGTTGCAAAAACGGAAACATCATAAAACCTTGTACGTCAACATAGTGAATACCAAAAAAAAAAAAAAAAAAAAAAAAAAAAAAAAAAAAAAAAAAAAAAAAAAAAAAAAAAAAAAAAAAAAAAAAAAAAAAAAAAAAAAAAAAAAAAAAAAAAAAAAAAAAAAAAAAAAAAAAAAAAAAAAAAAAAAAAAAAAAAAAAAAAAAAAAAAAAAAAAAAAAAAAAAAAAAAAAAAAAAAAAAAAAAAAAAAAAAAAAAAAAAAAAAAAAAAAAAAAAAAAAAAAAAAAAAAAAAAAAAAAAAAAAAAAAAAAAAAAAAAAAAAAAAAAAAAAAAAAAAAAAAAAAAAAAAAAAAAAAAAAAAAAAAAAAAAAAAAAAAAAAAAAAAAAAAAAAAAAAAAAAAAAAAAAAAAAAAAAAAAAAAAAAAAAAAAAAAAAAAAAAAAAAAAAAAAAAAAAAAAAAAAAAAAAAAAAAAAAAAAAAAAAAAAAAAAAAAAAAAAAAAAAAAAAAAAAAAAAAAAAAAAAAAAAAAAAAAAAAAAAAAAAAAAAAAAAAAAAAAAAAAAAAAAAAAAAAAAAAAAAAAAAAAAAAAAAAAAAAAAAAAAAAAAAAAAAAAAAAAAAAAAAAAAAAAAAAAAAAAAAAAAAAAAAAAAAAAAAAAAAAAAAAAAAAAAAAAAAAAAAAAAAAAAAAAAAAAAAAAAAAAAAAAAAAAAAAAAAAAAAAAAAAAAAAAAAAAAAAAAAAAAAAAAAAAAAAAAAAAAAAAAAAAAAAAAAAAAAAAAAAAAAAAAAAAAAAAAAAAAAAAAAAAAAAAAAAAAAAAAAAAAAAAAAAAAAAAAAAAAAAAAAAAAAAAAAAAAAAAAAAAAAAAAAAAAAAAAAAAAAAAAAAAAAAAAAAAAAAAAAAAAAAAAAAAAAAAAAAAAAAAAAAAAAAAAAAAAAAAAAAAAAAAAAAAAAAAAAAAAAAAAAAAAAAAAAAAAAAAAAAAAAAAAAAAAAAAAAAAAAAAAAAAAAAAAAAAAAAAAAAAAAAAAAAAAAAAAAAAAAAAAAAAAAAAAAAAAAAAAAAAAAAAAAAAAAAAAAAAAAAAAAAAAAAAAAAAAAAAAAAAAAAAAAAAAAAAAAAAAAAAAAAAAAAAAAAAAAAAAAAAAAAAAAAAAAAAAAAAAAAAAAAAAAAAAAAAAAAAAAAAAAAAAAAAAAAAAAAAAAAAAAAAAAAAAAAAAAAAAAAAAAAAAAAAAAAAAAAAAAAAAAAAAAAAAAAAAAAAAAAAAAAAAAAAAAAAAAAAAAAAAAAAAAAAAAAAAAAAAAAAAAAAAAAAAAAAAAAAAAAAAAAAAAAAAAAAAAAAAAAAAAAAAAAAAAAAAAAAAAAAAAAAAAAAAAAAAAAAAAAAAAAAAAAAAAAAAAAAAAAAAAAAAAAAAAAAAAAAAAAAAAAAAAAAAAAAAAAAAAAAAAAAAAAAAAAAAAAAAAAAAAAAAAAAAAAAAAAAAAAAAAAAAAAAAAAAAAAAAAAAAAAAAAAAAAAAAAAAAAAAAAAAAAAAAAAAAAAAAAAAAAAAAAAAAAAAAAAAAAAAAAAAAAAAAAAAAAAAAAAAAAAAAAAAAAAAAAAAAAAAAAAAAAAAAAAAAAAAAAAAAAAAAAAAAAAAAAAAAAAAAAAAAAAAAAAAAAAAAAAAAAAAAAAAAAAAAAAAAAAAAAAAAAAAAAAAAAAAAAAAAAAAAAAAAAAAAAAAAAAAAAAAAAAAAAAAAAAAAAAAAAAAAAAAAAAAAAAAAAAAAAAAAAAAAAAAAAAAAAAAAAAAAAAAAAAAAAAAAAAAAAAAAAAAAAAAAAAAAAAAAAAAAAAAAAAAAAAAAAAAAAAAAAAAAAAAAAAAAAAAAAAAAAAAAAAAAAAAAAAAAAAAAAAAAAAAAAAAAAAAAAAAAAAAAAAAAAAAAAAAAAAAAAAAAAAAAAAAAAAAAAAAAAAAAAAAAAAAAAAAAAAAAAAAAAAAAAAAAAAAAAAAAAAAAAAAAAAAAAAAAAAAAAAAAAAAAAAAAAAAAAAAAAAAAAAAAAAAAAAAAAAAAAAAAAAAAAAAAAAAAAAAAAAAAAAAAAAAAAAAAAAAAAAAAAAAAAAAAAAAAAAAAAAAAAAAAAAAAAAAAAAAAAAAAAAAAAAAAAAAAAAAAAAAAAAAAAAAAAAAAAAAAAAAAAAAAAAAAAAAAAAAAAAAAAAAAAAAAAAAAAAAAAAAAAAAAAAAAAAAAAAAAAAAAAAAAAAAAAAAAAAAAAAAAAAAAAAAAAAAAAAAAAAAAAAAAAAAAAAAAAAAAAAAAAAAAAAAAAAAAAAAAAAAAAAAAAAAAAAAAAAAAAAAAAAAAAAAAAAAAAAAAAAAAAAAAAAAAAAAAAAAAAAAAAAAAAAAAAAAAAAAAAAAAAAAAAAAAAAAAAAAAAAAAAAAAAAAAAAAAAAAAAAAAAAAAAAAAAAAAAAAAAAAAAAAAAAAAAAAAAAAAAAAAAAAAAAAAAAAAAAAAAAAAAAAAAAAAAATTTTACAAAGGTAAAAAAAAATAAAAATTGGCCCCCACCCTTTAAAATTTCTGTATTCCCCACTGTTTATAATGGATGATATTGTTATATATTGTATTGACTTTGATAAGCTTGGACTTTGAAACACTTTGAGAAATTTTAACCTTCAATTCTGATGAAAAAATCAAAGTTGTCCAAATTGAAATTTGACAAACGCAAACATCTTAGAATGTTACTATAAGACCTTAAGAGCAAGTTTCAGGTCTCAGAAATGTGTAATGAAGACTCGGGAAATCTGAAGTGAAAACGTCAAAACCTGATAGTTGCTTGGGCATCGCGACCATCCGCCATCATCCGTCGAGGCACAAAGGCTGTCCGACACAATACTTAAAAATTGTCTACCCTTAAATTTGATGAAAAATGAAAGTTGTTATTTTTTTATTCAATTGTAACCATCTTAGATCAATATAAGGTTATAGAACAAGTTAAACGTAACATGAATGTGTAACGAAGCACCGACAAACCGTAAGCTACAAGGACAAAAGAGGACGGTCGTTGGGGCCTCAGCGACTGTGGGGGTCCCAGCGACTGTCCGACTGTATACTAAAACTCAAACTTGACATTTTTATCGTTTTTGGTTCGGAAATGATATTAGCCAAATTATGCATGTTTTCTTTATGTTTTATAATAGCTAACGTCATTTATTTGTATGTATTTAGCCATAAATCATGTTAAAATGGTTACTTAATATTTGCATAAGATTTTGTATATGTATTTGAAGAAAACGTGGCCATTTGGAGCTAAATCGATGATTCAGTATTTGTGATTTGGATGCATACGGATGAAGAGGTTTGAGTCTTGGCATGTTGGTGAGCTGAACCGTTAGAAAAAGGACCGGAAATGCAATTTTTCCAGCAACAACCGTCAAAAAAAGGACCAGATTTGTAGCAGTTTCATTACAGGATTTAACGACCGTCAGGAAAAGGACCAAAGCTGCCTGTAACGACCGTTAGTGCTGTTAGTTGTTGTTTTTGACTAGCTTGACCAGACCCCACCTCCTTTTGTGCCCACATTCTCACATGCCATTTTCATAGAAGGTTTTACTAATTTTGGTCCCACCATCAAGTATCCATGGGAATTAATTTCTTCCACCTACTACCAGTTGACACATCACCACTACTCTCACATTTTTCTAATTCCATATGATGAATTTGTTTGACTTTTGACCGAATTCTACTACTGCCAGCCAATTCCATATTTCATTACATTTGTTATTGGTTGACTGTTGACTACCCTATCAGATGCTGCCACATAGACATTCCTTATTGCAAAAATATTGTCTCTTGTGATTCTATGTGGAGGAGAAACGGACACAACAACAGAGAAGAGGAGCCGCACAAATTTTGGCTTATAGATATTTCCAGGGGGCGGCTTCATTTTTGGGGGGAGAAACAAACGAGTAGCAGGCTAGCAGCAGTAGTTTAGTTTTTAGACATTACCTTCATAGTTTTTGTATTTTATATTTCTTGGGGATATCATATCATCATACACCCATCATCTCTATCAAAAATCCATTTTAATCCATTATAATCCATCTATCCATCTTATCATCTTCATCATCAAAACAAAACCACAAAACCTAACTTTCTATCTTTCAAGATTTAATCTTTGGAGTTAGAGGTTTGGAGCTAAGGATTTATGTAAATTGAAGAAGAAGATTCCACTTTCATCCACCATTTTTGATAAAGATTGGATTTTAAACTGAACTCTTTTTATATTCATCTTAGGTTGTCATACATTATTTGATTATGTTATTTACTATGATGATGTGTGTTTATTTGGCTACCATGATTATGATTATGTAGTTGTTTGGGTGTTTGTCTAGACACTAGTATGAATCTCATTTGATAGTGGCTTATTTAATTAATGGTTGATTGTTGGTTAATTTTGATTCGAGGATTATTGATGTTTAAAGTCAAACTTTGATTGGTTATTGATTAGGATTTGGTGGGTGTCATTTTCAATTGATTTGAACCCGATGAATATTTGTTTTAACATTTGTTTATTACGGGAATAGTCAACGCGAAACCGAATGCTAGTTTTGACTATGATTTGTCAAAGTTGTCTTTTTCAACTAAAGAGATGTGATACTACTAGAAATGCAACCATTAGGTGTGTACACATACTATTGAGGTTGATTTGATTACGAAAATAGGACACTCACCTTGTGATTGAGTCAACCATACTTGAGTCGTTTTAAATGATTATTTAGCAAAATTGGGGAATACTTGTAAGTGCAATACTTAATTTTGTTAAATCAAGTGAGTCAACAGGAAATAATGTTTGTATGTTTAAATTAATTTTTATTTCATTTCATAATCATTATATGTATTGTTACTCATTGTCAAAAATAACATAGACGACTAAATTAATGGTAATGCTTAAAATGTCGCACCAACTGTACGTATTAGTAATATATAAAAAAAAAAAAAAAAAAAAAAAAAAAAAAAAAAAAAAAAAAAAAAAAAAAAAAAAAAAAAAAAAAAAAAAAAAAAAAAAAAAAAAAAAAAAAAAAAAAAAAAAAAAAAAAAAAAAAAAAAAAAAAAAAAAAAAAAAAAAAAAAAAAAAAAAAAAAAAAAAAAAAAAAAAAAAAAAAAAAAAAAAAAAAAAAAAAAAAAAAAAAAAAAAAAAAAAAAAAAAAAAAAAAAAAAAAAAAAAAAAAAAAAAAAAAAAAAAAAAAAAAAAAAAAAAAAAAAAAAAAAAAAAAAAAAAAAAAAAAAAAAAAAAAAAAAAAAAAAAAAAAAAAAAAAAAAAAAAAAAAAAAAAAAAAAAAAAAAAAAAAAAAAAAAAAAAAAAAAAAAAAAAAAAAAAAAAAAAAAAAAAAAAAAAAAAAAAAAAAAAAAAAAAAAAAAAAAAAAAAAAAAAAAAAAAAAAAAAAAAAAAAAAAAAAAAAAAAAAAAAAAAAAAAAAAAAAAAAAAAAAAAAAAAAAAAAAAAAAAAAAAAAAAAAAAAAAAAAAAAAAAAAAAAAAAAAAAAAAAAAAAAAAAAAAAAAAAAAAAAAAAAAAAAAAAAAAAAAAAAAAAAAAAAAAAAAAAAAAAAAAAAAAAAAAAAAAAAAAAAAAAAAAAAAAAAAAAAAAAAAAAAAAAAAAAAAAAAAAAAAAAAAAAAAAAAAAAAAAAAAAAAAAAAAAAAAAAAAAAAAAAAAAAAAAAAAAAAAAAAAAAAAAAAAAAAAAAAAAAAAAAAAAAAAAAAAAAAAAAAAAAAAAAAAAAAAAAAAAAAAAAAAAAAAAAAAAAAAAAAAAAAAAAAAAAAAAAAAAAAAAAAAAAAAAAAAAAAAAAAAAAAAAAAAAAAAAAAAAAAAAAAAAAAAAAAAAAAAAAAAAAAAAAAAAAAAAAAAAAAAAAAAAAAAAAAAAAAAAAAAAAAAAAAAAAAAAAAAAAAAAAAAAAAAAAAAAAAAAAAAAAAAAAAAAAAAAAAAAAAAAAAAAAAAAAAAAAAAAAAAAAAAAAAAAAAAAAAAAAAAAAAAAAAAAAAAAAAAAAAAAAAAAAAAAAAAAAAAAAAAAAAAAAAAAAAAAAAAAAAAAAAAAAAAAAAAAAAAAAAAAAAAAAAAAAAAAAAAAAAAAAAAAAAAAAAAAAAAAAAAAAAAAAAAAAAAAAAAAAAAAAAAAAAAAAAAAAAAAAAAAAAAAAAAAAAAAAAAAAAAAAAAAAAAAAAAAAAAAAAAAAAAAAAAAAAAAAAAAAAAAAAAAAAAAAAAAAAAAAAAAAAAAAAAAAAAAAAAAAAAAAAAAAAAAAAAAAAAAAAAAAAAAAAAAAAAAAAAAAAAAAAAAAAAAAACACCGAAAAACTATAAAAAGGCCTAACTCATAGAAAATGGCGTTTTTGGGCCCGAAGACTGATCCAAACCGCCTGTAGAAAACGGTCATTTCGACTGGTCATACGTCAAAATCGAAGCTATGTAGCAAAAGTTATGACCATTTTAGTGAAGGCCTCTTTTTCTTAATGTCTTGACCTTCCAAATACAAAAGGGTTTGGACTTCTATACTTGAGCCTCCATCACAAACCCAATCCCGAACCTCACTAAACCTCCTTTTTCATCCCAAACCAGCCACATTAAACTAAATTATTTTTACTTTTAATTATTTTTTAAATTACAAAAAACAAAAGTTAAAGCGCGACCTAAACCTGCATTCTAAACCCAATTTACATTTTTCCTCATATTCTTTTGTATTTAGACTGGTAAAATCCACCCAAATACATAAGTTTGGATCAATTTGGGCAGTTTAAGTATAAATTGGATCTCATTGGACTGCATGTAAGTTTCATGTGGTTCCTAATGGATAAAAAAATCAATTCGTCAATTTATAACCGGGTTAAGAATTAATGAATTTGGATGTTAGTGTTCTCTATTTTTCACAACTAAAAGGAGACAACTAGAAAAGACAAGATATTGTGGTACTATAAATGTCTTTTATACACCATTGTATAACGTTGATTTTTCCTCCAGTTCACGTCCATTTGATTCATTTGCCTTTGTGGGCCCCCCACCCACCAAGCATGATCATTCAATTATAATACATTACCCTCTCCGTCTTATTTAAGTGTCCATCTTTGATATTTGAAGTTTTTTTATTTCAATTTTGACCGTAAATACTTATGTTTATATTATATAATATTTCATATAAAATATACGAATAAATTAGGTTTTAAACGAATTTGTTAATGATATAACTTTCATCAAGTATTATATAATACAAAAAAAATATATACGGTCAAACTTGAAAAAAAAGACTTTAGAAAGTCAAACATGGACACTTTAAATAACACAAAGGAAGTAATATAGTAATAATTAAATAATGTTTATAATATAATAGTAACCCGATTTCACTCGTACATTTTGCCACCTATATTTGTGATAAACCCTACTACATACTAAAACCATTACGAATGACAAGTACACATAAGAATGACTCGATCAAGTCCCGAGAGACAGATATCCCGCATATAGTTCTCCTCACAAAGAATTTCCTCATACCCTACTCTTCTTTCTTTTGTTTCTCTTTCCCACATCTCCCTAGCTAACTGTTGGAATATATAACTAAATATCATTAAACACGAGTACGCAACGGAAGCAAATAAAACCATGTAATCAAATAATTAACCTTGAAATAGGATTAAGGATTACCTTTTAACGTAGATGATAAAGTGAAGAACTTTAAAGGATTTGAAGTAAATCCCTCTACGATCGCACACTAGACACCCCTTATACCGTATGCTAGTACCCCGATCACGAACAACAAACCCTTTTGTTTATAAACCTTATAGCCGAAAAACCCATGAACCATATTCCATATGTGTAGTCGTCTAAAATAAAACCAAAACTACAACTATAATTATAATTAATGCCATCATTAATTATTTAAGATTCATGTGGAAGTTCGAATGATTCAAAACCGAATACCCTTTTTGGGATTTCGGTCGAACCAAATAAGGAGAAGAGGGGAGAGTTTTTACTTGTGTGAAATTGAATGCTAAAACCCTTAGATTTAATCCTCTATTTATAGGGAGATATTAGGGCATAATGACTTGGTGACCAAGTCAAATTAAGGCCTCTAATGAGCCTTCAAAACCGGTCCCCCTTTAGTCCAATTAGAGTCCAACCCTAATTATCTTATTTCACAATTAAACCTCCTTCTAATTAATTTAAATACAATTAACCCTTTAACTTATTTAAATTAATGATTTCGTGATCAAACTAATTAATATATTACTTTAATATATTAATTAATAATATAGAGTTACCGTGTCATTTCGTGTGACCCCGTAGGCTTAAATCATTTCCGGACATACGTTCATTTTACGTGATCATATACTAACAGCTCCCACTTGAGCTCGTAATAAATGACGGTAATAACATTGGTTAGCGTCTAGCAACACGCCAATGCTCCCAGAAATATTTAAGTATAGTTTCTTAAAGTATATTTAAATGGTTGAGGCATTTATTATCCCTTTGTTCAGATACCGTGTTAAAATATGAATATGGATCAATGTCATTTCATGATTTAACGATTCTGTTTCTCATTTCATCACTACTTAAGATTACCAAATATAATCGAGACACATCTGGATTTATTTGGACATGGCCATGTAAACATCTTAAATAGTCCCAATGAGGGGCCCAGTGGTATCATTCTGCAACTTATCAGTTGGAGGAACAAATCCTGTATTGACTACACGTGTCAGTCATCATACTTCACTACACTTTTTGAAAATAGCCCTTTATGTACTCCCTTATCTAGGAGAGTTAGAACTATATCAAGTAAGTGCAATCCATACATGCTGACCTGCTTGTATCTCAAGTCAAAGGATCAATAAAGTAACCATTTACGAATTTCACTTAATGACGCCGATCCATAAGTGATAAATTCGTTAGTGGGGTAGTCCGATATGCATCATATGGATACCATGTGAGTTTGGTGGGACCAGCCATTATATATCCAAAGAAAATAACCAATCACTCAGATTTGTCTTAGTTTAATTATATTCCCATATAATTAATCGACAATGGACAATTTAGAATATTTAATAAAATATTCAAGGATTAAACATGCAAATATAGGATACAATTAATATTAAATGAAATCAAACATATCAAGTACTTTATTTCATTATGAAAAATATAAATTGTTTAACATCCCTTATCCAAATACCGAAACAACAGATTTATATGAAATAACTAGCTAATTTAAGTCCTATGCCCTCGGCATGCCTTTCAAGCTTGGGCCTAGCCAAAGCTTTGTGAAAGGATCAGCTAAGTTAAAATCTGTGTGAACTTTGAGTAATTTGATCTCTCCTAGTTCGATCTGCTCACAAACATAGTGATATCTTCATAATGTCTGGCACCTTTTTGAGCTCCGGGCTCGTTGGCAATGATTAATGCACCAGTGTTATCACAGTACATATCAGTGGGTAAGTCACTCGAGGGGATCACGTCAAGCCCGCTAATGAACTTCCTTATCCAGACAGCTTCCATTGCGGCTTCTGAGGCGGCAATGTACTCAGACTCTGTTGCAAACATGGCAACTGTGGTTTGCTTTTAGCTCATAGCATTCCACCGTGCCTTTATTTAAATAATGAAGACGTATCCTGACTGATATTTTGAATCATCTTTATCAGTCTGAAATCCAACATCACAGTATCTATTCACTTTGAATTCTGGATCAGGATTTCTTCCATACACCAAGAATAATTCTTTAGTAGCACACATGTACTTAAGAATGTTCTTTACAGCAATTCAATGATCCTCTCCAGGATTTTGCTGATAGTGGCTAACTATATTTTGCGCGAACGCAATATTAGGTCTATATACATATATAGATATATATATATATATATATATATATATATATATATATATATATATATATATATATATATATATATATATATATATATATATATATATATATATATATATATATATATATATATATATATATATATATATATATATATATATATATATATATATATATATATATATATATATATATATATATATATATATATATATATATATATATATATATATATATATATATATATATATATATATATATATATATATATATATATATATATATATATATATATATATATATATATATATATATATATATATATATATATATATATATATATATATATATATATATATATATATATATATATATATATATATATATATATATATATATATATATATATATATATATATATATATATATATATATATATATATATATATATATATATATATATATATATATATATATATATATATATATATATATATATATATATATATATATATATATATATATATATATATATATATATATATATATATATATATATATATATATATATATATATATATATATATATATATATATATATATATATATATATATATATATATATATATATATATATATATATATATATATATATATATATATATATATATATATATATATATATATATATATATATATATATATATATATATATATATATATATATATATATATATATATATATATATATATATATATATATATATATATATATATATATATATATATATATATATATATATATATATATATATATATATATATATATATATATATATATATATATATATATATATATATATATATATATATATATATATATATATATATATATATATATATATATATATATATATATATATATATATATATATATATATATATATATATATATATATATATATATATATATATATATATATATATATATATATATATATATATATATATATATATATATATATATATATATATATATATATATATATATATATATATATATATATATATATATATATATATATATATATATATATATATATATATATATATATATATATATATATATATATATATATATATATATATATATATATATATATATATATATATATATATATATATATATATATATATATATATATATATATATATATATATATATATATATATATATATATATATATATATATATATATATATATATATATATATATATATATATATATATATATATATATATATATATATATATATATATATATATATATATATATATATATATATATATATATATATATATATATATATATATATATATATATATATATATATATATATATATATATATATATATATATATATATATATATATATATATATATATATATATATATATATATATATATATATATATATATATATATATAAATATATATTAATATATATATATATATATATATATATATTTATATATACTTGATTTATATAAATCTTTTATACATACATATATACTTACAAGTACATATATATATATAAAATTACGTATATATATATATACATATACATAGATATATATATACATACCGATTATATATATATACATAGATATAGATATAATACACCACCATTATATATATATACATACCGATTATATGATATATACATCACCGATTATATGATAAACATCACCATTATATATACATACATATATACTTACAAGTACATATATATATATAAAATTACGTATATATATATATATATATATATATATATATATATACATACATATATATATATACATACCGATTATATATATATATATATATATATATATATATATATATATATATATACATACCGATTATAATATATACATACATATATATATATACATACCGATTATATATATATATATATATACATATATATATATATATATATATACATACCGATTATATATATATACATACGATTATATATAGATATACACCACCGATATATATATATACATACCGATTATATATATATACATACCGATTATATATATATACATACCGATTATATATATATACATACCGATTATATATATATACATACCGATTATATATATATACATACCGATTATATATATATACATACCGATTATATATATATACATACCGATTATATATATATACATACCGATTATATATATATACATACCGATTATATATATATACATACCGATTATATATATATACATACCGATTATATATATATACATACCGATTATATATATATACATACCGATTATATATATATACATACCGATTATATATATATACATACCGATTATATATATATACATACCGATTATATATATATACATACCGATTATATATATATACATACCGATTATATATATATACATACCGATTATATATATATACATACCGATTATATATATATACATACCGATTATATATATATACATACCGATTATATATATATACATACCGATTATATATATATACATACCGATTATATATATATACATACCGATTATATATATATACATACCGATTATATATATATACATACCGATTATATATATATACATACCGATTATATATATATACATACCGATTATATATATATACATACCGATTATATATATATACATACCGATTATATATACTATACATCCCATATATATAACACATACCATACATACATATATATATATATATATATATATATATACATACCGATTATATATATATACATATAGATATAGATATGAAAACACCACCATTATATATATATACATACCGATTATATATATATACATACCGATTATATATATATACATACCGATTATATATATATACATACCGATTATATATATATACATACCGATTATATATATATACATCACCGATTATATGATATATACATCACCGATTATATGATAAACATCACCATTAATATATATATATATATATATATATATATAGGAGAGAGATCAAATGAGAATATATATATATATATATATATATATATATATATATATATATATATATATATATATATATATATAAATATATATTAATATATATATATATATATATATATATATTTATATATACTTGATTTATATAAATCTTTTATACATACATATATACTTACAAGTACATATATATATATAAAATTACGTATATATATATATACATATACATAGATATATATATACATACCGATTATATATATATACATAGATATAGATATAATACACCACCATTATATATATATACATACCGATTATATATATATACATACCGATTATATATATATACATCACCGATTATATGATATATACATCACCGATTATATATATTTATATATACTTGATTTATATAAATCTTTTATACATACATATATACTTACAAGTACATATATATATATAAAATTACGTATATATATATATACATATACATAGATATATATATACATACCGATTATATATATATACATAGATATAGATATAATACACCACCATTATATATATATACATACCGATTATATATATATACATACCGATTATATACACACACATACACACACATAATAACACACACATATATATATATACATACCGATTATATATATATACATATAGATATAGATGATGAAAACACCACCATATTACTACTGCTGCTCGCTGCTGGTCACCACTACCCCAAGCAATCACCACCTCACGGCCACCACCAGAGAACCATAAGTGATGCTTGCTTTAGTCCATAAATGGACCTTTGAAACTTGCATACTTTGTTGGGATGTTTTTGATCAATAAAACCTTCAGGTTGATCCATATTGTAACAACTCGCAAAAATCTGAGTAAATATAAAAATCATAAGATATTATGTCTAAAGCCTTAGTAAGTTCAAATTTAAAGTTTGACATTATAACGGCCATTATTTAGATTAAACACCGTTAGATTTTCTGACAGTTTCAGTCCTAAACCGTTAGATTTTCTGACAGTTTCAGTCCTAAACCGTTAGATTTTCTGACAGTTTCAGTCCTAAACCGTTAGATTTTCTGACAGTTTCAGTCCTAAACCGTTAGATTTTCTGACAGTTTCAGTCCTAAACCGTTAGATTTTCTGACAGTTTCAGTCCTAAACCGTTAGATTTTCTGACAGTTTCAGTCCTAAACCGTTAGATTTTCTGACAGTTTCAGTCCTAAACCGTTAGATTTTCTGACAGTTTCAGTCCTAAACCGTTAGATTTTCTGACAGTTTCAGTCCTAAACCGTTAGATTTTCTGACAGTTTCAGTCCTAAACCGTTAGATTTTCTGACAGTTTCAGTCCTGAGCCGTTAAACTGTTTACAGTTTTAGTCCTTCGCCCATCAGTTGCTTACTAAACTGATAATTCTATAAAAATGGATTATTCTATACAGTTTTCTTTACCGAAGGCTAAAACGTTTGGGATATTCGGATACATTTCAGACTGTTACATACTTTCTACTGTCTGACAGACATTTCAGGTGAGTTTCGTAAACCCTCCCTACTCAATTGAGATTCGGGCTGAAAAGTGTACATGCTTGTTTAATTGTTGATTGTTGATTTGATTCGATTGATTGTATGATTGAATTGTTTATGTGGACATGTTAGCGCATTGGTTACTATGTAAGTCGCACCGTTAGCGCATTGTTAATTATTAACTATGTAAGCCGCATCGTTGTTGATCGTTATTGATTGTTATGGAACGTTGTTGAACGTTGATTGTATTGATTTGTGCTAATGTGAAACCTTATAGGTTTTCCTTGGATGTGATTAGTTCTCCTAATCCTCACTTATTGTTAACGGTTGTTATCCCGATACATATTGTTTCCTGCTACTTGTCCCTACGAACTCACCAACTTTATGTTGACGCTCTTTAGTACACTTTTCAGGTAATCAAGTTAATCAGAGACACAATGGATGATTGCATGCTTAATTGCTAGGATTGGACTAGCTTTGGACTTTCTGGATCCATGATCCTTACTTCCCTTTTATGGGTTACTTTTAGGATTAACTACTATCGATTGAATTGCCTTTTATTATTGATTGAACATGTATTTCGATGAATGTTGATGATTGTATACGTTTGTACAAGTTTAAGGATTGTTTCAATCCTATGTTTTCATATAGTTTGATTCTACATAATTTCCATGTCGTGCTGTGCTTTTCTAAGTGATACCCCATGATTCCGCCATGTTGGGGTGTTACAGAATGGTATCAGAGCCGTGGTTGTAGAGAATTAGGTGGATTGACCTAGTCTATAGCCATTGCACCCACATTTCATATTAGCATGCATGATAGGAAATTTTGTGTGCAACGTGAACTGTATGATGCATAAAAATGGTTTAAACGGAGTTCGTAGGTTACTTATGATTTGATGACTTGATTGTTATATGACAACTTGATGGACGTATATGATAGTGTCGGGATACACCGTGAATTGTGGAATTTTTGTGATAAACGTTGATGTGTGTGAAATCTTGGATGCATTTATTATTTGTCCCCCAGCAAAATGAAATGATGGCATTAATGGAGTATAACATTCGATAACCCTAGAGGCGCCTGATCAACAAATCTATGGTTATCCTATGTTATATAAAGTTAATGATTTCATGGATTGCGCCTCGTGGATAAAGTATAGTAGGTAACCCGGTATGCTTAATAAGTGTTGGTTAGGTGGAGGGTTAGCCGATGGTACACCCTGTATACAAACACTTTTAATGTGTCGAATGTTGAAGTTAAAAATTCGGACTATGCTTTACCCACCTTGTTATGACTTGACCCCTTTTATTTATATAATGTTGAATGTTTTCGTGATTGTATTAGTGATTGTAAATTGTACGATTACTGAAACCTTAGATTTTTGCCATGATAATATCCCTGTAGAGATAACCATATTCATGCAATGATTTATAAGGACTTGATGTGGAAACTGTGTATTACTTGAAGGTCAATTTTGATATTCGGGTGTGAATTACGAGACCTAACTTGTTAAAATTTGTGTGGACTTGAAATCTATGGTAGTACAGACATGGGGTATTTTGAACAGGTTGGTAATGCGATGGGCTGGACAATTGTATGCCTTATATTATAGGCATTACCGGATGGCCCATGTCTAAGTTATATTACTTATAATTGTCTACAATTATCAGTCATTGTTGAAATAACAATATGAGAATAAGATCTAGAATACATGCTTATTAAGGTCTTAGATATTTATAATCTATAATTGTAGATCAATGATTTATTATGAACTATAGACTAAGTTCAAACTTATAGTTACGATTGACTGATAGAATGAGCTAAGATTTTGGAGACTATAATGTTCAATTAAAGTGAGATACTATGAAATATTAGGAGACCTAGTGTGTTAAGAGGCATTTTTACGAACATGAGGGTGAGTTGGTAATTTAACGAATGTGTTCAAGAAATGACTAGAATAAGAGCAAACACGATGGTCGTAGAAGATTATGAACTTAAATGATTATATGCAGGAATAAAGTCTTGTAGTTTTCACTTTTAAATGATTTGTACTTTAAGGTAAGAATACATGATGTTACTATGAAGTACTATTCACTTATATAACGTAAGCAATGACGTCAAATGAAAATAATTTTTCAAAATGGCCGACAACAAATAAAATATCTGGATCTTCATGGAACAAGATAAAGTAGGATGGCTTTATCAGACTATTTTGATATAAGCAATAATAAAAGTGTTAACTACAAACAAATTATATATAAATTTCGCAATAAAGAAAAGAGGGAAATAGACATACGAAGATCACCAGCTGTTTATGTAATCCTACTTTATAATTTAAGTAGCCAAATTCCTAAATCTATGAAGATCACACATTTATCTATTCAATGCATACTTGTTAGTCCCATGATTAACCCAATGATCTTTCAAGTCAATTGGACAATCGAGATCGTACCCTTCTAACAATAATTTCTCTATGACCTTTGAGAATGTACTACAACCCATTCTTCTCCCCGGCAACCTTACAATACGACTTGGCCCGACATATGTTGGCAACGGATACATGGAAAGAGAAGCTGTACAACAAACGGAGGTCCATCCCTCTGTACTCCACCCGCGACAGGTCCTAGGTATCCCTGTGCATGAGCATATCGGTGTTGGCATCTCTGATATGTTCATTTCTTCCCCAAATACTACCAAAGTAGTATTTTGTTTCACAAACTGGTAAGACCTTTTTGACCTTACATTTCTTTGGGCTTTCGAGGACGATACCTTTGCGGACTTTTTCTTTCGACTATAAAGCTTGCAAATATAAGCCCATGAGTCTTCTACGTGCTTCTCAAACTCTGGTCCATGATTCATTATCGTATCAACCGGTTCCACCCTGTTCGAGGTTGAGACCTCATAATATGCGTCACCAATCGGATTGGGGTATAGTGTGGGCGAGTCTGACATTGGACGTTTGCCCGGTGCCCTGTTACCCTCCTCGGAAAATTCTGGTTGGAATGATGGTTCCGGTTGGAATGTTGATTTCAACTGGAATGTTGCTTCTGGGGTATCGAAAGAAAAGTTTTGATATAAAGGGTTCATTGGGATTGGAGATGAAACTCCATGATGTACTGCATCAACAAAAGTTGGGAACGATGCACTGACATTTTCTGTTGGGAGTTCTAACTGTGATGTTGGTACTGTATTTTGGAGAAGCCAATTTTGGCAAAAATCATCGATTGATGTTCCCCATTCACTAGTACCAATCATCTGGTTTTGCCTTGCGTCCATGATTATATTGAGTTCTTCTTATCTACAATAAGTTTTGGTCAGACTATTTTGATATAAGCAATAATAAAAGTGTTAACTACAAACAAATTATATATAAATTTCGCAATAAAGAAAAGAGGGAAATAGACATACGAAGATCACCAGCTGTTTATGTAATCCTACTTTATAATTTAAGTAGCCAAATTCCTAAATCTATGAAGATCACACATTTATCTATTCAATGCATACTTGTTAGTCCCATGATTAACCCAATGATCTTTCAAGTCAATTGGACAATCGAGATCGTACCCTTCTAACAATAATTTCTCTATGACCTTTGAGAATGTAACTACAAACAAATTATATATAAATTTCGCAATAAAGAAAAGAGGGAAATAGACATACGAAGATCACCAGCTGTTTATGTAATCCTACTTTATAATTTAAGTAGCCAAATTCCTAAATCTATGAAGATCACACATTTATCTATTCAATGCATACTTGTTAGTCCCATGATTAACCCAATGATCTTTCAAGTCAATTGGACAATCGAGATCGTACCCTTCTAACAATAATTTCTCTATGACCTTTGAGAATGTACTACAACCCATTCTTCTCCCCGGCAACCTTACAATACGACTTGGCCCGACATATGTTGGCAACGGATACATGGAAAGAGAAGCTGTACAACAAACGGAGGTCCATCCCTCTGTACTCCACCCGCGACAGGTCCTAGGTATCCCTGTGCATGAGCATATCGGTGTTGGCATCTCTGATATGTTCATTTCTTCCCCAAATACTACCAAAGTAGTATTTTGTTTCACAAACTGGTAAGACCTTTTTGACCTTACATTTCTTTGGGCTTTCGAGGACGATACCTTTGCGGACTTTTTCTTTCGACTATAAAGCTTGCAAATATAAGCCCATGAGTCTTCTACGTGCTTCTCAAACTCTGGTCCATGATTCATTATCGTATCAACCGGTTCCACCCTGTTCGAGGTTGAGACCTCATAATATGCGTCACCAATCGGATTGGGGTATAGTGTGGGCGAGTCTGACATTGGACGTTTGCCCGGTGCCCTGTTACCCTCCTCGGAAAATTCTGGTTGGAATGATGGTTCCGGTTGGAATGTTGATTTCAACTGGAATGTTGCTTCTGGGGTATCGAAAGAAAAGTTTTGATATAAAGGGTTCATTGGGATTGGAGATGAAACTCCATGATGTACTGCATCAACAAAAGTTGGGAACGATGCACTGACATTTTCTGTTGGGAGTTCTAACTGTGATGTTGGTACTGTATTTTGGAGAAGCCAATTTTGGCAAAAATCATCGATTGATGTTCCCCATTCACTAGTACCAATCATCTGGTTTTGCCTTGCGTCCATGATTATATTGAGTTCTTCTTATCTACAATAAGTTTTGGTCAGACAATTGACATAACAAATACATAAGAAACATTATCAACAATATTATTCTGATTTAAAAACACATTCTGGACAACTTAAGATATGATTTATAAAAATTTATAACAGATTCCAAATATTTCTATAAAATCCCTCTTGATTTCAAGAGTTAGGAGTTCTGTCAGAGCTCGACCCTGACATGTTGCTTCCCCCAGCAGCATTTCTTTTTCTTATCTTAAGAGGTGGAATATTGGGATTTTCTTCTTCTTCTTCAGATGACATGGCGAAAATGGACTTCTCTCTTTGAGAGAGATTACCTTCTTCTTGTTGAACTAAGGCTCTTGCAAAATTTTCATCTTCTTTTATTTGACGATTCACAAGGATAGATTCCTTTTTTTTGGCAAAAATCATCGATTGATGTTCCCCATTCACTAGTACCAATCATCTGGTTTTGCCTTGCGTCCATGATTATATTGAGTTCTTCTTATCTACAATAAGTTTTGGTCAGACAATTGACATAACAAATACATAAGAAACATTATCAACAATATTATTCTGATTTAAAAACACATTCTGGACAACTTAAGATATGATTTATAAAAATTTATAACAGATTCCAAATATTTCTATAAAATCCCTCTTGATTTCAAGAGTTAGGAGTTCTGTCAGAGCTCGACCCTGACATGTTGCTTCCCCCAGCAGCATTTCTTTTTCTTATCTTAAGAGGTGGAATATTGGGATTTTCTTCTTCTTCTTCAGATGACATGGCGAAAATGGACTTCTCTCTTTGAGAGAGATTACCTTCTTCTTGTTGAACTAAGGCTCTTGCAAAATTTTCATCTTCTTTTATTTGACGATTCACAAGGATAGATTCCTCCTCTGTTAAAAATTGAGATAAAATTCTTGCTAGTTTTTCATCTTCAGAAGTTTGTTTCTCAAAAAGGTGGACATCTTCGTCTACCATCGCCTTGTAATCTTCAAAGGAAATACCTAACATCACGGCCTCCTGTTTAATCCTTTTTACCCTATTTGTTTCAAGATCTTCAAGATCCTCTTGAGCCATTGGCCTTTTGCCTTTTGGATCGCTCGAAGAGGCACCGAAATTTTTCATTATCTTATGATAAATCGGTGGAACAATATTGTTAATTAAGCGAACATGAATTAAAAGATAAAAGTTTTATATAAACATATAAATAGATAGTATATTATCCAAGATGAGAAAGAAAGAGCACAAAAAAAAATGTAGCTTACCAAAGAGAAAGTCGGAGATCTGTTAGAACACAAGCTGGCTGTGAACGGAATAGCTAAAAACAAATTAGCAGATGAAGAACTAAGTAAATAAAAGAGATAGAGAAAGAAGATTTAGTGTGCATTCTTCCTTAAGAAAACGCGTTTCTATTATAGAGGATGAAAAGGGAAATGTGACCTGGAAGAACGGACAGGTGTGCATAAACTACAGTAATTTTTAATCATTGTTACAGTAATTAGTAATTACTGAATTATTTTTTTTACTAAAGATAAAATTTCTAAACTTTATCATCCCTTTAACCAAGGTTGAAAAGAGTTGAACAGTTTACTCAAAAACGTATACTATGTTGAGAAAATCCTCAACTTAATTAATAGCTTAATGAATAGACCGTCTTCCACACATCACTATTTTTCTTCACTGCTTCTTTTTCAAGAACCATATCAATTGCTAATTCATCTTTTTGAACCCTAGATGAATTTTTGATCCAGACTATTGTTTCAGGAGTGATCTAGGTAATATTTGTTTCTTTGACCCATGGATCGCCTTTAATGATTGAATTTAAGAAAATGAGACAAACGTTATCAACAAAAATATGTCGACTTTTCCAACTGGATAACAGTAGTGTCTTGGTAAAAGAATTTCAAAGTTGAAAAATCAGAATTATTTGAAAGGCTAAAATTATGATGAGGTGATCAACGATTAAAATACACAAATAAACTTGGTATAAAAATCTATCAAGACAAATATGAGAAATTCTTTTAACTGGGGAATTTCCCTAATCGACAAGAATCCCCAAAAGAGATCGAAGAAAGTTGTATTTCATTATTCGTACAATACAAGTGAAACTTGTTACATTATTTAAGTGGAAATACAACAATTAGGGATACAACATATTTAAAAACCATACAAAGAAACCCATGTGGCGACGAACAGTAAGGGAACCACACCAAGAACAAACGCTACTAACCACGGATAAGCCTCATCCAATGGGAGCTGAGCCACAGTAAGTAACCAAGCTATGATAATTATGTAAAATCACAATTAGGAAAGGGCTCAACATTTTTGGTATAAGTGTTCGTTTCGGTTAGATTTTGAGGAAGGAAAATATTAAGTTAATATGAATGGAGAGATTTGACTTGTTATCTTATTTTATAGTCTAAGAAGGAGCCGTTTCTAACGGTCAAATATGGAAAGAGAAATAAATTTGAATCCTGTATAGTGCCTTAGTCAGACTTATCTGTGTCTAGACAAATAATCTATGCTATACTATAGGAATACAAGTTGTTGGTTATTAAGTATGTACAAATTATAGAATGTTTATATATGCTATCAAAAAAAAAAAAAAAAAAAAAAACAACTAAAAAACGAAAAAATGAAAATTTAAAAAAAAAAAAAAAAAAAAAAAAAAAAAAAAAAAAAAAAAAAAAAAAAAAAAAAAAAAAAAAAAAAAAAAAAAAAAAAAAAAAAAAAAAAAAAAAAAAAAAAAAAAAAAAAAAAAAAAAAAAAAAAAAAAAAAAAAAAAAAAAAAAAAAAAAAAAAAAAAAAAAAAAAAAAAAAAAAAAAAAAAAAAAAAAAAAAAAAAAAAAAAAAAAAAAAAAAAAAAAAAAAAAAAAAAAAAAAAAAAAAAAAAAAAAAAAAAAAAAAAAAAAAAAAAAAAAAAAAAAAAAAAAAAAAAAAAAAAAAAAAAAAAAAAAAAAAAAAAAAAAAAAAAAAAAAAAAAAAAAAAAAAAAAAAAAAAAAAAAAAAAAAAAAAAAAAAAAAAAAAAAAAAAAAAAAAAAAAAAAAAAAAAAAAAAAAAAAAAAAAAAAAAAAAAAAAAAAAAAAAAAAAAAAAAAAAAAAAAAAAAAAAAAAAAAAAAAAAAAAAAAAAAAAAAAAAAAAAAAAAAAAAAAAAAAAAAAAAAAAAAAAAAAAAAAAAAAAAAAAAAAAAAAAAAAAAAAAAAAAAAAAAAAAAAAAAAAAAAAAAAAAAAAAAAAAAAAAAAAAAAAAAAAAAAAAAAAAAAAAAAAAAAAAAAAAAAAAAAAAAAAAAAAAAAAAAAAAAAAAAAAAAAAAAAAAAAAAAAAAAAAAAAAAAAAAAAAAAAAAAAAAAAAAAAAAAAAAAAAAAAAAAAAAAAAAAAAAAAAAAAAAAAAAAAAAAAAAAAAAAAAAAAAAAAAAAAAAAAAAAAAAAAAAAAAAAAAAAAAAAAAAAAAAAAAAAAAAAAAAAAAAAAAAAAAAAAAAAAAAAAAAAAAAAAAAAAAAAAAAAAAAAAAAAAAAAAAAAAAAAAAAAAAAAAAAAAAAAAAAAAAAAAAAAAAAACAAAAAAAAAAAAAAAAAAAAAAAAAAAAAAAAAAAAAAAG
>CM067168.1:143994053-144186553 GCA_034093135.1 Erigeron breviscapus
CTTCATCCAAGTAACCATTTAAGAAGGCAGTCTTAACATCCATTTGCCATATCTCAAAGTCATAGTACGCAGCTATGGCTAAGAGTATCCTAATAGCTCTAATGTCCGCAACTGGAGAAAAGGTCTCATCATAGTCAACACCGAAACGTTGAGTATAACTGTAACATCCCAAACTTTTCTTTACTAGTTGACTAATGTCGTTAAGTCAATATTGTGTGTGTCGTTAAGTCTATTTTAGATTTAATGCTTATATGTAGTTAATGTGTGTTATGTGTGAGGCTTGTAAGCCTAAGTGTTAATGTAGTATAAATGTGTGTAATATGAAGATTAATGTCTATGCAGTGACATTTAATGAAGGATTAATGATGTATATGGTCAATAAAGTAGTTTGTGACCAATAATGAAGGATTAGGAAGCTTAGGGGCTAATTTTGACATAGAAGGAAAGTTAAAAACGGGTTTAGGGAGTTAAGGGGTGTCATTAGGTTGGCATTTGCAGATTTTATTCCCCTAAACAAAGCCCTAGCCGATCCCCTCCCTTCCCTCTCAAGTTTCTCACTAGATCTATTCGTTGTGGAGCCAAATCGATCGTGTATTGCTTAGATCTTGAATCTTTATCACCAAATACAGGTAATATAGGTATTCCTCATCTGAGATCTGATTGTGTGAGTCTTATATTAGTCTTAATCCAGGCCATAAGGGTTTGGGTTGGGTTATTTAATTAAACGTTCACCGATTTCATGTTATTCGGGTGATTAAATGATTGATTTATGATGTAAAGGATTAAAGGATTAATAGGATGGTTAAAGATGATGAAAGTGCAATTAAAAGGGTTAATTTTAAGTCCCCAGGTTGGATTTGGGGTATGGGTTGGATTTGGGGTATGGGTTCGTATGGAATTCGTTTGATCAAAGAACAAAATTGAGTTGCTGATCTGCACCCCAGGTGCGGCGCACCAAGGGAGTGGTGCGGCGCACCACTGCCCAGTTTAGGTTTTTGGTTTTTGATGGGAGCCCGATATGCGACGCACCAAAGGGTAGGTGCGGCGCACCTATTGTTGATAGGAAATTTCTGGAGGATTGGTGCGACGCACCACTTGGCAGGTGCGGCGCACCACCTGCCCAGATTTTACAAAAGGTGTCGTTTAGCTTATATTTTGATCTTATACTTGTTCTAGGTTATTGGAGACACCTAGTCATCGTTGTATTGTGCTTGTAGCTTGTTGTTAAGCTGTATCAAGGTAAGATACACTACTTTTGTCACGCTGAGGGTTCAACAAGCAAAGGTTTCATACTTATAACTTCCTTAACGGTAACATATGATATATGTGGGTATCTCGGGTTACACGAGAGGTACTATGGGATATGTAGTTGACCATGAGACCTGAAATGCAGACCCTAATGTAGTAAAATGAAGTATTGTTTAATGTAGTGTATTGATATGTAGTTTATGTAGAATTACGAAGTATCTTATTATGTGTGAAATGTAGAAATGGAGTTAATGTGTGACATATGCATACTACATGGCTTGTACACCTAGCACACTAGACTTGGTAGGTTGCCATGTCACTTGCACGTTTAAGGGCCCAAACGAAATGAAGGTAATGTGTGATTATGTTTAGGTTATGTGTGTTGCCTAAACTATTATGTGTGAAATCGAGCTCGTAAATATAATGCAGGGAAAGTGTTAAGCTTAACCCGTACAAGTCTTAGCCGGACGAGTACGTTGACGTAGTTGTTGCTTGGGTGGCTCCTTGCAACATGGTCTTTATAATGCAGGGCGAGTAATACGAGGGGTTTGACCAACCTCCATGTACGGATTACTCTTGGATTGGCTTGCCATTCCTTAACGACATACGATGATTAGCCTTTGGTTGATCATCCAATCGGGTGTGATGCAGGGCACACTTATATGCAGTAAACGAAGATATGTGTGACAATGTGTGAACTAATGCAGGATAGGCACATTTAGGATGATTATCCTAATTGATATGAAGTTGTTATGCAGATATGTGTGTTGTGTGTTGTGCCTAATGAGTTTGTCTATTAACGAAGAAATGTTTTAAATGGACAATTGCTTTTAAATTAAGTGTGATCTTACTTAGCTATTCTTATAGCTAACACTTGTTTCTTTATTGTGGTTGTTCCCTCAGGTTTAGCTTGAAGGACTTGTAGGTGCAGGACGTGAGAGCGTGGGTAGAAAGCATGCAGATTCTTTAGCTACCCCTAGTTGCTAATTATGGAGACTTTTGATTACATTTCATTTTGATGTCGAATATATGTAATAATGTGTGAACGGTTGTTTAATGTTGGGCAACCGTTGGGTTTTCATTTGAACTATTGTTTGATATGGCGTGTAACACCAACTAAATGCAGAAACCGAAATGTTTTTATCGGTTTTGACTTTTACAGTCTTTACTTCCGCAATTTTAACACCGTAGGGTGAAAGATTTTTGAAAACCCATATTTTTAAACGTCGGGTGTTACAAGTTGGTATCAAAGCATTGGTTTAAGTGAACCAAAATTCGACTTATGCCGTAGGATTTTGGACTTAGACCGACGAGAAGTAGGTTAGGCTTAAGTAGGATGCCTAGCTAATGAAGTGGAATGCTCTAAGACGGGTTGGGGAGTGAGTGAGAGTGTGATTTAAGTCTTGTTTATTGTGTGTGATAATGTAGTTATATGTAGTAGAGCCTTAACATATGTAGTCACTCTTTAACTCTTGCTAACCGTCGTCAATGCTTTGTAGAGTTAATGGCAAACACTAGAGCTAGTAACCAGAGAGCAGGAGGAAATGGTGGTGGTGTTCCTCCTAACGGAAACGGGGCTGGAAATGAAGTAGAACAAAGGCTACCCCGTGTACAAAATCGCCGTCTTGGTGATCCACCAACCGCCTCTGAAGTAGATAGAGCAAACCCGGTAATAGAGCAGGTTCCCAATCAAGCCCAATTACATGAAGAAATGAGAGCTATCCGAGCTCTCTTAATGAGAAATGAAGAGGAATTAGCTCAATTGAGGGCTGAAAGAAATGCAGAAAGGATTGGGAGTGAACAAAGGGGTGAGCGTTCGGAAGGGAATTACTCTAATCCCTCCCAAAGTGCTGAACCATCCATGGCAGCCGTGGGTGTTAATGAAGTTAATGGAGGAGGACTTGGAGTTGTTAATGCACCTCGTGTTAATAACTTCAAATATGAAAGTTTTCATAAATGTGGTGCCAAGGAGTTTGATGGTACCCAAAATGCAGTGGGTGCTATGGAGTGGATCGAGGACATTGAGGTAGTTTTTGCATCTTGCTATTGTCCGGATGATATGAAGGTTTTGTGTGCTAGTAGGATGTTGAAGAAGAATGCCCATAATTGGTGGAGGGCTACTACAGTGTCTATGGCTCCTGAGGTACTTGTAGTTATGCCTTGGGGAACATTTAAGGAGAAGTTTTTAGAGGAGTATGTGGGAACGCGTAAGTTAAGGTTGATTGAAAAGGAGTTTAGATCGTTGGTTGCTAAACCCGGTGCAATTTCTGATTATGCACACTCGTTTATGGAGAAGTTGAAGTTTGTTGGACACTTGGTTCGAAGGCAGGAGGACCAAATTGAGGCTTATTGTGATGGTCTCCCCGTTAGTTATCGTGGATTATGTAGACAACATGTGACTTTATCGGCGGCTATTAAGGAGTCAAAGAGGTTGGATGATGACTTCAAAAGTGAGAAAGTTGTGGTGAAGGTTGATGACAAGAAAACAGGGTTCAAAAGAGGGTCAAATTGGTCATCTAATAACAATAATAAGAAGTTTCGTGGGAATTCTAGCTCAAGTGGTGACAAAGATAAAAAGAAGAATGGGTCTTGGTGTGCTTTTTGCAAGAATGTTCATGAAGGTCAATGTTCCGACAAGACAAGAAGGTGTCATAAGTGCGGGAAGTCGGGACATCTTGCAACAGAATGTAGGGACAAGACTCGTTGTTACAAGTGTCAGGAAACGGGTCATCTTATTGCCGATTGCCCACAAATGAAGAATGACGGGAAGAAAGCAGCCACTTCAGCAACAAAAGTGAGAGCCTTGCAGATGACTGTGGATGATGCTAAGAACAACGACGAGGTGGTAAGTGGTACTTTCCTTGTTAATTCAAAACCTGCTTCTGTTTTATTTGATTCGGGTGCAAATAGGTCGTTTGTGTCTACTTTATTTGCTCCTAAGCTAGGAAGAGTCACTACCCCTTTAGATTGCTCGATAGAGGTGGAAATTGCTAATGGTACGGTTAGTGATATACGTTTGGGTTATGATGATTGTGACATTGAGATTGAAGGTCGTTTGTTTCCGGTCCAGTTATTGCCTACTACTTTAGCCGGTTTTGACGTAGTGATTGGTATGGATTGGTTGTCTAGAAATGAAGCTAATATTTTGTGTTCCCAAAAGATTATTCGGTTTCCTACATCCGATGGTAATGTGGTAACGGTTTACGGAGATAAGAAGAGAGGGGGGATAAAGATCATTAGTATGATGAAGGCTATTAAATGTATAAGGAAGAATAAGAGTCATTTCTTGGCCTATGTTATTGATGTGAGAAAGGAGAAGCCTTCTATTGCTAGTGTTGATGTAGTATCCGATTTTCCCGATGTGTTTCCTGAAGATCTTCCCGGTATCCCTCCTGACCGTGAAGTTACTTTTCAGATAGATCTTATTCCCGGTGCTACACCTGTTGCTAAAGCACCTTACCGATTAGCTTCTACAGAAATGAAAGAGTTAATGTCCCAACTTCAGGAGTTACTTGACAAAGGTTTCATTCAACCTAGTTCCTTGCCTTGGGGAGCTCCGGTTCTCTTTGTTAAAAAGAAGGATGGATCTATGCGTATGTGCATAGACTACCGTGAGTTGAATAAGCGAACGGTTAAGAATAAATATCCTCTCCCGCGAATTGATGATCTCTTTGATCAACTACATGGTGCTTCATATTTTTCAAAGATAGATTTACGGTCCGGTTATCATCAATTGAAGGTTAAGAAGGAGGATGTAGCAAAGACAGCTTTCCGGACTAGATATGGTCATTATGAGTTCTTGGTCATGCCATTTGGGTTGACTAATGCTCCAGCCGCGTTTATGGATTTAATGAATCGGGTATGCCGTCCTTTCTAGATCATTTTGTTATTGTGTTTATCGACGATATTTTGATCTATTCTAAGTCAGAAGATGAGCACCGTGAGCACTTGAAAGCAGTTTTGGAGGTGTTGAGGGAGAAGAAGTTGTATGCCAAGTTTTCTAAATGCGAGTTTTGGCTTCGAGAGGTGCAGTTTCTTGGTCATGTTATTTCGTCGGAAGGTATTAAAGTAGATCCTTCAAAGATTGAAGCTGTTTCAAAGTGGGAGCAGCCAAAGACTCCTACTGAGATTAAAAGTTTTCTTGGTTTGGCTGGATATTATAGAAGGTTCATTCAGGATTTCTCCCGAATAGCCAAGCCTATGACTGAACTAACGAAGAAAGGAGTAAAGTTTGAGTGGACCGATAAGCAGGAGAATGCATTTCAAACGTTGAAGAAGAAGTTGTGTGAAGCTCCTATGCTTGCCTTACCTGAAGGTACCGATGATTTGGTTGTGTATAGTGATGCATCTATCACGGGTTTGGGTTGTGTACTGATGCAGAGGGACAAGGTGATCGCCTATGCTTCCCGCCAGTTGAAACCACATGAGAAGAATTACCCTACCCATGATCTTGAACTGGCCGCAGTTGTTTTTGCATTGAAATTGTGGAGACATTACCTTTATGGTACAAGATGCACTTTGTTTACCGATCATAAAAGTTTACAGTATGTCTTTAATCAAAAGGAAATGAACGTGAGACAAAGGAGGTGGATGGAATTACTTAAGGATTATGATTGTGAAATCAAATACCATCCGGGTAAAGCCAACGTAGTGGCGGATGCACTAAGTAGGAAGGTGCAAAGTTCTTCTTGTAAGTTGATGAGCATGCAAGTTCAAGCCAAGTCGGGGCTACTTGATCGAATTAAAGAAGCACAAGTGAGGGCATTGATGAAGGATAACATTGACAATGAAAGCATTGGGAAGAAGAAACATCTTGTGATGGAGACTAATAGCCGTGGGTTCAAAACATACAAGGGTCGAATTTGGGTGCCATTGCTTGGTAATAACCGAGAATTGATCCTTGAGGAAGCCCATAGAAGTAGATATTCGGTTCATCCCGGTGTCACCAAAATGTATGCAGATTTGAAGTCGATTTATTGGTGGCCGGATATTAAAGGGGAAGTAGCTCATTTTGTAGCAAAGACAGCTTTCCGGACTAGATATGGTCATTATGAGTTCTTGGTCATGCCATTTGGGTTGACTAATGCTCCAGCCGCGTTTATGGATTTAATGAATCGGGTATGCCGTCCCTTTCTAGATCATTTTGTTATTGTGTTTATCGACGATATTTTGATCTATTCTAAGTCAGAAGATGAGCACCGTGAGCACTTGAAAGCAGTTTTGGAGGTGTTGAGGGAGAAGAAGTTGTGTGAAGCTCCTATACTTGCCTTACCTGAAGGTACCGATGATTTGGTTGTGTATAGTGATGCATCTATCACGGGTTTGGGTTGTGTACTGATGCAGAGGGACAAGGTGATCGCCTATGCTTCCCGCCAGTTGAAACCACATGAGAAGAATTACCCTACCCATGATCTTGAACTGGCCGCAGTTGTTTTTGCATTGAAATTGTGGAGACATTACCTTTATGGTACAAGATGCACTTTGTTTACCGATCATAAAAGTTTACAGTATGTCTTTAATCAAAAGGAAATGAACGTGAGACAAAGGAGGTGGATGGAATTACTTAAGGATTATGATTGTGAAATCAAATACCATCCGGGTAAAGCCAACGTAGTGGCGGATGCACTAAGTAGGAAGGTGCAAAGTTCTTCTTGTAAGTTGATGAGCATGCAAGTTCAAGCCAAGTCGGGGCTACTTGATCGAATTAAAGAAGCACAAGTGAGGGCATTGATGAAGGATAACATTGACAATGAAAGCATTGGGAAGAAGAAACCTCTTGTGATGGAGACTAATAGCCGTGGGTTCAAAACATACAAGGGTCGAATTTGGGTGCCATTGCTTGGTAATAACCGAGAATTGATCCTTGAGGAAGCCCATAGAAGTAGATATTCGGTTCATCCCGGTGTCACCAAAATGTATGCAGATTTGAAGTCGATTTATTGGTGGCCGGATATTAAAGGGGAAGTAGCTCATTTTGTAGCAAAGTGTTTGACGTGTGCACGTGTGAAAACGGACCATCAAAAGCCGTATGGTTTGTTGTATCAATTAGACATTCCCGAGTGGAAATGGGATCATATTACCATGGACTTTGTAACGAAGCTACCTAAAACGCCGAAAGGGAATGATATGATATGGGTGATTGTGGATAGATTGACGAAGAGTGCTCATTTTCTAGCTACCCGACAAGATGTGCCTTTAACGAAGATGGCAAAGATGTACATTGATGAAGTAGTTGCGAAACATGGAGTTCCTTTATCTATAGTTTCGGATCGAGACTCGAGGTTTGTGTCAAACTTTTGGAAGGGTCTTCAACGGGAGTTGGGTAGTAGAATAAATTTGAGTACCGCCTATCATCCTCAAACCGATGGGCAAAGTGAGAGAACCATTCAAACCTTGGAGGATATGTTGAAAACGTGTGTACTTGAATACGGTGGAGCATGGGATGATCATTTGAGGATGATTGAGTTTGCTTACAACAATAGTCACCATGCAAGCATTGGAATGCCACCATTTGAGATGTTATATGGTAGGAGGTGTAGGACTCCAAGTTGTTGGATGGAGCCCGGTGAAAAGCAGTTGACCGGTCCCGAAATTATTGAAATTACCTCTGAAAAGGTTAATGTAGCTAAAGAAGCCTTACGTGTGGCAAGAGAAAGGCAGAAAACATATGCAGATAAGAAAAGGAGACCGATTGAGTTTAATGTTGGTGATTTAGTGATGCTGAAAGTATCACCTTGGAAAGGAGTTATTCGATTTAGAAAGAAGGGAAAGTTGAGTCCACGTTTCATTGGACCTTTTAAAGTTGTGAAGCGCATTAAAGACGTGGCATATCAGTTGGAATTACCTCCAGAATTGGATGGAATTCACAACACCTTCCATGTATCCTACTTGAGGAAATGTTTAGCTGAGGAGTCAAGTGTGATTCCTATTAAAGACGTGAGTATTGACCCAATGAAGAGAATAGTAGACGAACCGGTAGCGATACTTGGAAGAAAGCAAAAGAAGTTACGCCGAAAAGTGATTGACCTTGTGTTGATAAAGTGGAAGCATAATCATGGAGAAAGCTTAACGTGGGAAACTGAAGCAGTAATGAAGGAAAAGTATCCCGAGTTGTTCCTTACTGATGAGATTCCGGGGACGGAATCCTCTTAAGGGGAGGTAATTGTAACATCCCAAACTTTTCTTTACTAGTTGACTAATGTCGTTAAGTCAATATTGTGTGTGTCGTTAAGTCTATTTTAGATTTAATGCTTATATGTAGTTAATGTGTGTTATGTGTGAGGCTTGTAAGCCTAAGTGTTAATGTAGTATAAATGTGTGTAATATGAAGATTAATGTCTATGCAGTGACATTTAATGAAGGATTAATGATGTATATGGTCAATAAAGTAGTTTGTGACCAATAATGAAGGATTAGGAAGCTTAGGGGCTAATTTTGACATAGAAGGAAAGTTAAAAACGGGTTTAGGGAGTTAAGGGGTGTCATTAGGTTGGCATTTGCAGATTTTATTCCCCTAAACAAAGCCCTAGCCGATCCCCTCCCTTCCCTCTCAAGTTTCTCACTAGATCTATTCGTTGTGGAGCCAAATCGATCGTGTATTGCTTAGATCTTGAATCTTTATCACCAAATACAGGTAATATAGGTATTCCTCATCTGAGATCTGATTGTGTGAGTCTTATATTAGTCTTAATCCAGGCCATAAGGGTTTGGGTTGGGTTATTTAATTAAACGTTCACCGATTTCATGTTATTCGGGTGATTAAATGATTGATTTATGATGTAAAGGATTAAAGGATTAATAGGATGGTTAAAGATGATGAAAGTGCAATTAAAAGGGTTAATTTTAAGTCCCAGGTTGGATTTGGGGTATGGGTTCGTATGGAATTCGTTTGATCAAAGAACAAAATTGAGTTGCTGATCTGCACCCCAGGTGCGGCGCACCAAGGGAGTGGTGCGGCGCACCACTGCCCAGTTTAGGTTTTTGGTTTTTGATGGGAGCCCGATATGCGACGCACCAAAGGGTAGGTGCGGCGCACCTATTGTTGATAGGAAATTTCTGGAGGATTGGTGCGACGCACCACTTGGCAGGTGCGGCGCACCACCTGCCCAGATTTTACAAAAGGTGTCGTTTAGCTTATATTTTGATCTTATACTTGTTCTAGGTTATTGGAGACACCTAGTCATCGTTGTATTGTGCTTGTAGCTTGTTGTTAAGCTGTATCAAGGTAAGATACACTACTTTTGTCACGCTGAGGGTTCAACAAGCAAAGGTTTCATACTTATAACTTCCTTAACGGTAACATATGATATATGTGGGTATCTCGGGTTACACGGGAGGTACTATGGGATATGTAGTTGACCATGAGACCTGAAATGCAGACCCTAATGTAGTAAAATGAAGTATTGTTTAATGTAGTGTATTGATATGTAGTTTATGTAGAATTACGAAGTATCTTATTATGTGTGAAATGTAGAAATGGAGTTAATGTGTGACATATGCATACTACATGGCTTGTACACCTAGCACACTAGACTTGGTAGGTTGCCATGTCACTTGCACGTTTAAGGGCCCAAACGAAATGAAGGTAATGTGTGATTATGTTTAGGTTATGTGTGTTGCCTAAACTATTATGTGTGAAATCGAGCTCGTAAATATAATGCAGGGAAAGTGTTAAGCTTAACCCGTACAAGTCTTAGCCGGACGAGTACGTTGACGTAGTTGTTGCTTGGGTGGCTCCTTGCAACATGGTCTTTATAATGCAGGGCGAGTAATACGAGGGGTTTGACCAACCTCCATGTACGGATTACTCTTGGATTGGCTTGCCATTCCTTAACGACATACGATGATTAGCCTTTGGTTGATCATCCAATCGGGTGTGATGCAGGGCACACTTATATGCAGTAAACGAAGATATGTGTGACAATGTGTGAACTAATGCAGGATAGGCACATTTAGGATGATTATCCTAATTGATATGTAGTTTATGTAGAATTACGAAGTATCTTATTATGTGTGAAATGTAGAAATGGAGTTAATGTGTGACATATGCATACTACATGGCTTGTACACCTAGCACACTAGACTTGGTAGGTTGCCATGTCACTTGCACGTTTAAGGGCCCAAACGAAATGAAGGTAATGTGTGATTATGTTTAGGTTATGTGTGTTGCCTAAACTATTATGTGTGAAATCGAGCTCGTAAATATAATGCAGGGAAAGTGTTAAGCTTAACCCGTACAAGTCTTAGCCGGACGAGTACGTTGACGTAGTTGTTGCTTGGGTGGCTCCTTGCAACATGGTCTTTATAATGCAGGGCGAGTAATACGAGGGGTTTGACCAACCTCCATGTACGGATTACTCTTGGATTGGCTTGCCATTCCTTAACGACATACGATGATTAGCCTTTGGTTGATCATCCAATCGGGTGTGATGCAGGGCACACTTATATGCAGTAAACGAAGATATGTGTGACAATGTGTGAACTAATGCAGGATAGGCACATTTAGGATGATTATCCTAATTGATATGAAGTTGTTATGCAGATATGTGTGTTGTGTGTTGTGCCTAATGAGTTTGTCTATTAACGAAGAAATGTTTTAAATGGACAATTGCTTTTAAATTAAGTGTGATCTTACTTAGCTATTCTTATAGCTAACACTTGTTTCTTTATTGTGGTTGTTCCCTCAGGTTTAGCTTGAAGGACTTGTAGGTGCAGGACGTGAGAGCGTGGGTAGAAAGCATGCAGATTCCTTAGCTACCCCTAGTTGCTAATTATGGAGACTTTTGATTACATTTCATTTTGATGTCGAATATATGTAATAATGTGTGAACGGTTGTTTAATGTTGGGCAACCGTTGGGTTTTCATTTGAACTATTGTTTGATATGGCGTGTAACACCAACTAAATGCAGAAACCGAAATGTTTTTATCGGTTTTGACTTTTACAGTCTTTACTTCCGCAATTTTAACACCGTAGGGTGAAAGATTTTTGAAAACCCATATTTTTAAACGTCGGGTGTTACAATAACCTTTCGCCACGAGACGAGCTTTATAGGTGTGTACATTTCCATCCATGTCCGTCTTCTTCTTGAAGATCCACTTACACCCAACAGTTTGAGCCTTTTGTGGAAGATCAACCAAGCTCCAGACTTGATTGTCTTTCATGGATTTCATTTCCACCTTCGTAGCTTCAAGCCATTTGTCAGATTCCGGATCTGATAATGCAGATTTGAAATTCGGAGGCTCATCGAGATCTCCTAAAACGTTTTCTTCTACCATCAGACATAATCTGTCAGTAGGACGTCTTGTCCTTTCGGACCTACGAAGTGGAATCGCTTCATTATCATCGACTTGAGGTTCATCACTTTGAACATTTTCCCCCCCAAGTTGATGATTGCTAGGAGCTACAGAAGGTGACACATCTTCCTCTTGAGTCACATCAAGTTCTACAATCCTCCCACTGTTCTCTTGAGCTAATTTCTTTTCAAAGATTTCAGCATATCGAGCAACGCGAACAGTGTTTTTGACGGGATCATAGAAGTCGTAACCCATCGTTTCCTTAGGGTATCCGACAAAGATGTACTTAGTAGTTCTGGATTCAAGTTTGTCAGGCGTATCGCGTTTCACAAGTGCCTCACATCCCCAGACTCTTAAGTAAGACAGATTAGGGACATCTCCATGCCATAATTCATATGGTGTCTTGTCAACCTTCTTGGTTGGAACCATATTGAGAATGCGTACAGCAGTCTCTAGAGCATAATCCCAAAACGAAAATGGGAGAGTCGTAAGGGTCATCATAGATCTCACCATGTCTAGCAACGTTCGATTTCTCCTTTCAGACACTCCATTATGTTGAGGAATGTATGGAGGAGTAAGCTGTTGGACAATTCCACACGCTTTTAGATAATCCTTAAACTCTTGGCTTAAGTATTCACCACCTCGATCCGAACGAAGAATCTTGATGGTTTTGCCGAGTTGATTTTCTACTTCATTTTTAAACTCTTTGAATGTTTCAAACACTTCATGTTTATGTTTAAGCAAGTAAACATAACCATAACGACTGAAATCATTCATAAAAATGATAAAGTAGCTAGCATCTTTCCTTGACTCATGTCTAAATCGGCTACATACATCCGAATGTATTAGTCAAAGTAGTTCCTTAGCCTTTTCTGATTTTATGCGAAAAAGGTATTCTTGTCATCTTGCCGAAAACACAAGACATGCATTTTTCAAATGATTCATCATTTGATTGTAAGATCCCTTTACGTTGAAGTCTTTCAATGCTTTTCTTGCTAACGACAATTCAAAAGACACGCATTTATCAAATGATTCATCATTTGATTTGTAAGATTTTTTCACATTGAAGACTTTTAATGCGTTTCTTGTCAAAACCACGCATTTTTCAAATGATTCATCATTTGATTGTAAGATCCCTTTACGTTGAAGTCTTTCAATGCTTTTCTTGCTAACGACAATTCAAAAGACACGCATTTATCAAATGATTCATCATTTGATTTGTAAGATTTTTTCACATTGAAGACTTTTAATGCGTTTCTTGTCAAAACCACGCATTTTTCAAATGATTCATCATTTGATTGTAAGATCCCTTTACGTTGAAGTCTTTCAATGCTTTTCTTGCTAACGACAATTCAAAAGACACGCATTTATCAAATGATTCATCATTTGATTTGTAAGATTTTTTCACATTGAAGACTTTTAATGCGTTTCTTGTCAAAACCACGCATTTTTCAAATGATTCATCATTTGATTTGTAAGAATTCTTCACGTTGAAGTCTTTCAATGCTTTTCTTGCTAACGACAATTCAAAAGACACGCATTTATCAAATGATTCATCATTTGATTGTAAGATCTCTTCACATTGAAGACTTTTAATGCGTTTCTTGTCAAAACCACGCATTTTTCAAATGATTCATCATTTGATTGTAAGATCCCTTTACGTTGAAGTCTTTCAATGCTTTTCTTGCTAACGACAATTCAAAAGACACGCATTTATCAAATGATTCATCATTTGATTGTAAGATCTCTTACGTTGAAGTCTTTAAATGCGTTTCTTGACAAAATTAAACAAGATGACAATGTCAAAGATAGATAGAGTCCAAGTTAACTTGACTCTTTTGCTATTGAATTATCATTTGAATCTCATCAACACTTATAATTCAGTTAAGAAGATACTTGAAGAACTGGTTAAACCAACTTGCTTCTTCTTCTTGTTCAACTCAGCTAGATACTTAGGACAATTCCTTTTCCAGTGTCTCACTTTAGCATAGTGATGACAAGACTGGTCTTTAGCCGTATGCTCCTTTTTTCCAAGGGGTCTTTTAAGGTTTTGAGACTAAATACTTTGTTTTCTCTTACCAAAGTTCTTGCCCTTAGCTTTACGGTTGTTTTGCTTTCTAAACCATTCCCCCTTGATCATAAGAACTTGGGGTATCTCAGATTTCTTAGGAAGGTTTTCCTCATACTCAATCAACTTGATTATGAAGTCTATGCAAATTGTAATTGTGCACAAACTTCTCAAAGTCTCTTATGCCAATAACAATCGACAGAAGATACGCATAGTTTAACCTTTCCAAAATGCTCAAAGTAACTCTTCATCTTGAGTACACGAGCATTCACCGGTTTCCCATACTCGTGTTCAAGTTATGGAGTGACTCCGATTAATTGCAAGTCTGACATTGTTTTAAAAGTGGCTCTGATACCACTTGATAAACTGAAATGGTGTTCAACTTATGAATTAAAGGTATACGAATAGAAGGTGATATATGGAATGGATATTTGGTAACAATTGTTTTCTGTAAAAAAAAACTTGAAAGTTGCATTACTTGAAAATGGGAAATACATGAAACTAAATAGATGAAGGAAATAGAAAATAACTACCCACTAACAAAGTGGTCCACTATCCTACATTTAAGCAAAACATGGAAGTAACTACTAAAAACTAAATAACCAAATAAAAACTTGCAGCTGAATTCCCCACGTTGGTATGACCAATTCTTGAGCAACATCATTGACTTGTACACCAACGTATAACAATAAGCAGCAGCAACAACAGTAGATGTTGACTTTTATCACTCGTTTACCCCCTTTTTCTCTCGCCTCCTTGACTGCCATACATCTTCTCGAAAGGTAAACTTCACATTAAGTGCACCAATGGTGGTGGTAAAATATGAGGTTTTCTTAGAAATCATTTCCGTTAATTTTTCTTTTTTTCTCTCGCCTCCTTGACTGCCATACATCTTCTCGAAAGGTAAACTTCACATTAAGTGCACCAATGGTGGTGGTAAAATATGAGGTTTTCTTAGAAATCATTTCCGTTAATTTTTCTTTTCTTTCTTTTATTTTCCTAGAGGAGACGTGCCTTTGTAAAGAAAATGCAGACTTGTGTCCTCGTGAGGAAGTTAAGGCTGTTTATGAGAAAGGATCATATGTAAGTTTTCTCCCAACAAAGTCGTATGCCTTCAATTTTACACCAACATAATGTAAAAAGTTCTTACATCATAATTATGTACATACAAACAATATATTTTGTGTTTATATATATAGTTAAAAATCACTGGAGTATTGTTGAGTTCATATATATAACTTTTGGATAGTTACTAAAGTTTTTAGATAATCTTACAGCAAAAACTACTTTAGCCGGTTTGGGGATGTTGTGAATGTCGGTATGCAATACCGCACAGACAAGAGTTATACGCGATCATGCGTTGTGAGGATGAGATCCGCTGAATCCATCAAATTGGTATGTTAGTTAAGTTATTAATTAATATTTACTAGAATCTAGAAAAAAGATAGAAAAGGAAAACGGGTAGGAACCTCTGGTCCCATGTATTGTCTTGGTAACCAGAGCGCATACCGCATAAAACTCATGTCCGGTAAGTCACCATTCACACACATAGATCGCAAGATATAATTTCTACTTGCCTTTGACAAGTTTTGAACCTGTGACCTCTAGCCTTCATCTGTGGGCCCATGTGGTCACATGATGACGGTACCACTGGGGTTTCACCCTATTTCTTTTATATATTCCATTTCTTTATGACGACCATTTATGAATACAGATTATGGCACATCCAACTCACCACATCCATGAGACACAAGTACATGTTCAGCTATATAGGGGGTAAGCTACCAATCTGAACTTTGTCTAATGTTTTGAAGATAATGTTTGAATTGATAGATTGATATTTTTTTTTATAGGAAGAACTCACATGACGATGTTTTTGTTAAAGGAAACTATAAGCTCTTGTTACAAACTTTGCCAGGCCATTTAAGCAAAGCTGAAGTAATTTGAGAAACTTAATCTAAGTTTTTTGATTTTAACTTTACCTTTCATTAATAATGCTGATTGATGATACATTTGATTTTTACGTGATGCAGCTGAATACCCTTCAGCTTTGTCGAGTGCGACTCCTATACGGATATCCAGATTGATTATGGGTAAGTATATGTTGATTAGTGGTAAGCAATGTAGAACAAATTGTCATATCTTTGATTGTTTGTTGCAGTGAAGCTGAAGTTCGTTTCATCAAAGAAGAAGACCGTGAAAGTGCCATAAATATAGCTGGAAGGGAGGGTTGGAGCCCGCGCTTGCCTGACGATGAGGATCAACAGTAACATCACCAAACTATTTGCTGACTGGTTAAACAAGCTACTATTCATAGTGTAGCCTTGTGGTGTCATGTCATTGGCTCATTCATGAGCTGTTAATGTTACCCTGGTTGGGCCAGAAATAACCTGTAAAACAATTATACTATGTTATACTTTGTTTGATTTTATATTAATTAGATGTCGTAGTTGGAAAGGAATCTCTTCTTCTCCACATAAGTTCGTTTGCAGGTTATTTTTAGCCCGGCCTCTACATTAGAACTATTGTTATTATGCGGTTCATATATCAGAAGGTCATGATATCTAGGCTGGTAGACTTTTAATATATTTTTATATATTTTTGCCGTTAAAAAAAAAAGGTCATGATATCTAGGCTACTTATAAATTATATATGCTTCACCTCACAATTGGTTTGTAGCAGACCCACTTCACTAGTTGTTTAGTTTTTCCTGTCTAAAAGTTGCACTCACCAGATTTATCTATCCATTGTTTCCGCACATTGACTCGGTTTTTAATTAGAGGGCGTGTGTTGTTTTTACATATCTGACGTTGTGTTGCGTACTATAAGTTTTAACTAGATTTCAGGTACGTGTCCAATACTATACATGGGACTTACAATATTATCAATATTAGATCTTTATGCATTTAAGTCATAAAAAACTTATAATTTTGAAGATATACGGTTTCAAGTGTTATACTTTGCAAGTTATAGTACAATAATCATAGGTTCGTCACTATCATTATTAGCTGAGATATATTTATGTAATTGTTTGTCGTAGTCATTCCTAAGACACTTGCTACAATAATTCCTCTATTATAGAATTTTTTGAAACCATTTATACTCATAATATAGTATTATTATGAAAGATAATTCAGAATTAAAATTAAACATTTTTGTGCTATTGTATTTGACATTCAAGTATATGTCTTTGATCATGATGCAGACACATAACCCGAATAAGTTTATTTTCAATCGCTGTCCTATGATAATTAAATAACAATTAGTCAATTAGGATTGTTTTCATATTCTTTGATAACAATTAGGACTCTTGATTTGAGTGAAAATTGTAACTCTAAACATTAATACGCAAAACTAATATATAAAAAGGGAGAAAATTTTGTACCTTTTTTATATTAGAGATAGAATGAATCTTGAATAGAGTTCTTATTGATTTGGATTTAGTATTCAAGTAACCCTCTGTTGTAAATCGTGATTTGTTCCGTGATCGTCCCATGTTCTGTGATTCCTATTGTGTTTTGGATAACGATGTTGTATATCATTATTTGTAATTGTGTTTGGGATATGTTGGTGCACGATTCTCGGTGACAAAAACATTCTAGATGTGATATGTATTTTGTATTCAAGTCTTGTAATTTATAATGGAAATTACCGTATGTCGATAAAATTACCTTTACATATATTGTGATCATATTGGGGTCTGTATATATGTTTTTATGTCGGTTTATTATTTGTGTTTTGCAGGTACTTAACATGGATGTAAACAATACATATAAAGGGTAATTAAGTTAATTTTGGTTATACGTTTACGGTAGTAGGAACATTAACTTAAATATTCCTAAGTGTCATTTGAGAGTTTTTGGGAACAAGCAAAATGTGCTTGGTCAGGAGAACACTAAAATGGTTTGAGAGTTCTCGAGGAATAAGCAAAATGTGCTTGTTTAGAAGAACTCTCAACAGTTTGTGTGTCCTAGGAAACACACAAACATGCCAAACCCTTATGGGCCTTGATGGGCAGACATGGAAACACGCAAACCCTATGGGTTTTGAGTGTTTCCAGCCCTGGCCTTGCGCGGTTTCCAGAGCACGAGTGGTAGAGAGAGGAACGAGCAGAATCTTGAGAGAGAAACTACTCGAGCTAAGAACACACAAATCTAGTAGATCTTGTTGTGTTACTCGCCTCACGCACGAACCGCAAAACACACACTCGTGTTGCTTGGCTTAGGATTTGAAATACATATCGGGTATTCTTGTCCGGAGAGCCGCCTCACTATATTAACCAAATACGAGTGTTTATGTTCACGCATATATATATATATATATCTATATAAAATATACATAGATATATATATATATATATATAGTGATATATATATCTTACAAAAGGTGATATAGAAACCGTGGGTTATCTTGAGGGATTCCGCACCTCAACATATCCTTAGTCAATCTCGTTTCGACGGTCCGACAAACGAGGGCGACCTGAACTTACAATGGTATCTAGAGTTATATTGTGCTTATATTAATATTAATCAAGATATATTTGTAAAAAACTATCTACCAATATACTAAAACAAGATTGTAACATTATTTAATCGACACGTGTCACAATATTTAAGCTACATGTGTTATTTTTATTTTTAAAAAAAATTATATTCCTAATTTATAGTTACCATATATTAATCAAATTCTTATTCTTATTATTATTACGTACTACTATTATCATTATTAGTTTCCACAATATTAATCCAAATATAACACTTTAGCGTTATTATTAATCCAAAAATTTTTAAAAAATTTCTCAAGTTGATGGCTAAAAATAAATATAAATTAAGTATTCAAGGCTAAAAAGTGTAAATTATTGATGGAAAACAAAAAAAGTGTAAATTAATGAGACTTTTTCTACTTTTAATTAGAGGGCGTGTGTTGTTTTTACATATCTGACGTTGTGTTGCGTACTATAAGTTTTAACTAGATTTCAGGTACGTGTCCAATACTATACAAAAGACCCCCCCCCCCCCACACACACGGTTAATACAGTAATAGCTATTTTATCTTAATCTAAATATTTATTTTATTTATTTTAATTGTGAGCATAACGTTTTAATAAGATTTTATATATATAAAAGAGAAACCTTAATTCTAAAATGAAAAAGTTTGGACCCTTTAGATAAGTTCAACTTTTAATTAGAACCATTAGATCAAAATGCTGATATCATATACTTTTTATAACTTTTTTAGATTTAATTTTAATATAATAAATTTAAATATGTTAATTAATTATGAAAAGTAATGTTCCTACATTTTATAATTATAGAAGTAATTAATTTAATTGATATAATTATGGAAAATAATTCTAAACTTTATATTATTTTTTAAAATCATTTTTTTTTATTATCAAATTATGACTTTATATATGTTTTATCATATAACGTAATAAATATTAGTTATAAACATCACCGTTTTTCAATATATTTTATTTAATATTGTTAAATTAATAAAATGTTACAAATGTAATATGAAGATTATGTTTGTTGATAATTGATCACTAGAATCTTTGTTCCTTTTTACATATATTTTAACTCATTTAATTATATGTAAATACATATAGCATTATTGTTTTTCAATACTTTTTATTTCACTCCATACTTCCGAAGGCAACTAGACGAAAGGGTCAGGGGCAGAGCATTTCCCGTAGATGAATATTCCTCCGCTCTCTCTTGGCAATTTGTCAATATTCTTTATCATGTAACACCCAAGTCAAGGCCCGGAATATTACGGAAATCATATAGCACACTGTGAAATTAATGTAGAACGTAACTATATGAATAAAAGGGATTCAGTGAATCCAAACAAATCATACAAGTACAAAATGCACAAGGAGCAAGTAGTCATCAAACGTTTACAAAAATAATCATCAAAAGATGGCGATCGATCCTAAGCATAATGCAGAAGAGGGCAAATGAATTCGAAATTCATGTAAGTCCAAGCCCGGGTCCTAAAGCAATCATCAATCATACTTCTCTCCTTTGATTAACCTAATTACCTGAAAAGTGTACTAAACAAGTTCAACACTAGGTTGGTGAGTTTGTAGTAATGGTTCACAAGGAACCGTCAATAAGTCACAATATGTATAAGGTATAAACATGTCATAACTTCGGTAAGTCATCGTATCACACATGAATATAAATTAGGTTACTCTAGTTGTAACCTAGTCTCACAATAGAACTCGTCTAGTGGCAGATGCGATTAAGAATAAAGGGGGTCCTTGTCCTACTCTCAACTTATCTTAATAACCTAACATATGTTATTTTTCTTACCTAATATACTAACTGTTTAGCAATTAAATATTGTTGAGAGTTAAAATAAATATTAATCTCAAATTTTATTTTAAATTAATATAATCATAATTTTTTAATAAACTTAACTTTGTTCTTTCACATGTTATAATTTATGAAGTGTATTATATGGTAAGGTCTCAATGCAAAAATAATTGTATGTGATTTTATTTCGACATGCTAACTATTTCTTTATGCTTTTATGTAATTAAGTGGAAAATTATGTGTGTTTTTTTGTTAGTGTGTGTTAATTAATATGTATGCATTTGATTTAATTAAGAGAGAAGGATACATACAGTATATTAGCAATTAGTGTAATGATGTATTTGCGATGAAATGTGTCTGAGTATATCGTCAACTGGTGTAACACTGATATGTTTGTTTTAAACGGAACCTATCATCTAAACCATTTACACTACCGCGTTTAGCGGAAAGTCACCACTACTAAAAAATTGATTTTCAGCGACGACAAAATTCATAAGAAATTCGTAGGAAAATGGTATCAACGACTAATTTCCGACGAAAATCGTTTGTCGGAAAAACCCACCTCGGAAACAATTACTAACGAAGTTTTCCGACAAAAAAATTCATTGCAAATTTGTCAATAACAACATTACAAATAATTAAAAAAAAGTCTAATAACGACCATTTAGCGACCATCTTTTGTGTCGGAAATTCGAAGCAAAATTAATATGTTTTAGCAATGAACTTCTAAGAATTAAAAAAGCAATAGAAATTTATATTAGCATTGAATTTCCGACCGATAATAATAAAAAGAAAAAAAAATAGAAATTCAACCACAATGTAGCAATTTCTAAATAATCATAAAACAAAAAACGAATTTAACACAAATACCAATCAACCAAATAAGGATTAATATATATATAAAAAGAAATTAATGCAAATTTCAATTAATTAAATAACCAATAAAACTATTGTATTAATTATATACAGAATCATCATCACAAAGGTACAATAAAAAACCTCATATACAACACAATCATGTTTCATCTATATTTTCTTTTGCTTACATTTTTATGTTGACCGCCAGTGCTGTGGATGGTGATGATGTTAAATAAAACAATCATCATCTCAAAATAAAACAAAGAACATCAACAAAACAAAAACAAAAAGCTTATTGGACACTAAAGACTGTAGAGAGTTACGACCTTGACGTTTCAAAGCCGTAAACAAGATCCATCGCCTTCAGTGTCATCCTATTAGCATCACCGATGATGTCTTCCTTCAACACACTTTTCTTTCCATTCATATCCATTGACGTTTTCTTTTAGCGGAAAAAGAGCGATACCACTATAAGTGATTTGTTTATTGGTTTGGGAAATATACACAAATAATAGATATAGACGTACGTGTATAATAACACTAATACATGCACACATCTAAATGTAATCTTATTAGCAGTCAAACGTATTTTATTATATTTGTAAAAAGTTATGTGAGGTAACTTGAAAATTAATGAATTTTCATAAATTTTGTAGGAAATTCGTGGGAAATAATGTCTATTTTCTGACGAATTTCTAAGGAATTATTATTACTTTTAATAATATAATTTGCTTCGTCGGAAATTAGTTGAAAACAATTATTTTTTCACATGAATTTCCAACGAAATTTATTAAAAGTGTAGATTTTAGTTTTTAAAAAATTGAAAAATTTCGTCGGAAATTTGTTAAGAAATATTGTTTAGGTTTCGACGTATTTCCGACAAATTCCTTTTACTTTATCATTTTTCTTTTTACTTTTGAAAATTACATTCATTTCGTCGTAAATTATTTACAAATTTTTAAAAAAAAATAGATAGAATTCTGAGAAAGTGGTTTATTTAAAGTTTAAGGAATTTCCGACGAAATATATGGTTGACGTTAAACTCTCGGTAGTTGGTCGCTGATATGTTTATTTTAGTGTCAAATTTCCGACCAAACTTTGTTTTGTCGTAAATGCGTTAGGAATTTGTCACAAATGTGTATGCCTTTTGATAATGTTCTTTTTGTTTGAAATTCGTCAGTGGGGATGGCGACGGGCGGGTAAAAAACCGTGATCCGCAAATACCCATCCGTCATGGACGGTTAATTTCAATAAAATTTACACGTGGATACGTAATGGATATAAATTTGTACCCGCTAGCGGGTCGCGGATGGATAATGAATATATCATATCTGTCATGGATATATCCGCCCCGCAAACCCGTGATACCCATTAGAGAGATCCGTGAATATATTCATAGGATACCCGTCAAACCCGCATACTATTTTTTAGTTTTATAGAAAAATTTATATTTATATATGTGATAAGCATATTGGTTAACTTTAAATTTATTTATATAAAATGTTTAAACTTTTAGTTTATAAGTATAATCTGATTTTAATGCTTAATTTCAATTTTATAGCCTACTGATATACATAATGTTTCCAATTTGTGATTCAAATCTAGTAAATTTAAAAATATTACTGTTAAAGATTGGATAGTCGATAGATGTTCATTCATGTATAGTTGTTTTTTTATTAATGGCCATAATATAAAATTTATAATGATAATCCGCGGATCTACCCGCAAGCTTGTATAACCGCGAATAATAGACATGGATTAAATATTTAACCCGTTGGTGGATATCCGCGAATTGACGGATCAAGAAAAACTCGCGGATATGATAATGGAAAAAGGATATCCGCACCCGTTACCCGCGGGTGCCATCCTATTCGTCAGTAATTCAGTTTTCTAGTAGTACACCCTCTAAACAAATTGTCTGGATCTCCCATTGTTTGTGTCCATAAAATCTAATTTTTACACACGGATAATTATACGTTGCAATAATTAATTAACAATTATAATTTTACGCACGAATATTATAAGTTTATGCGCATGCATGATTTAATTTTTGGGCTACTTAATTGTACATATATTTTTTATAAGATTAATTTGGCAAGTTTAAAAATATTTTCGCTACTTGAGTTTTATATGATTGCGGGAAAAAAAGGTTTAAATTAAAGAACGCCTTTGTTTCCACATAATAAAGGAAAGGAATTATGTAATTTTAATATCCATTATTCTAGTTAGTCGAGTCGAGTTTTTAATCAAGGTGATAGGTCGGTTAATTAGGAATTAATTAATTAGTTTCCAATTCTTAGTGGGACTAGCTAGCCGTTGAAGGGTCGGTTATATCCCCCTCTATAAATATCTGATTGGAGTTTGAGAATCCCCAAAACCGCCACTTCTAAATTTTTTTCGTTTCGTTACGTTTATCGCGTTAGGGTTTTGTTTGCATATATACATTCGATATATATTATATATAATATATATATACACACACATATACTGGTAATCATATCGATCGAAAGGCGTTAAATAGCTAGGGTTTTCTTCGCATATATTGTATATAGTTCTCTTTCATCAATCGGAAAGGCGTGAATTAGGGTTCTTTTTGTTTGCTTTCTCATCGATCTTCACATACTGGAACTGAATTAAGCAGTCTCCATGGCGAATAAGGTACGTGAGTGCATCATGGATCGATCGATTTATAATTGTGTAATTATAATTATATATATATGCTTGTATATTCTTTATTATTTTCCTTTGGTAAGTAACAATCTTGAAGAAAATTTGGGTTGCTTATATATGTTTTTATAAAATTGATGAATAAAAACTTAAGATGCGTGCATGCAGTATATGTATATCTGACAACTTTTATGATCTATTAATTGTATTTTTATTTATTTTATTTTTTTGTTGAGATGCATATGCATGGGTTGATCAACCCTTCTTTTTTTTTTAATTATCTTACCTTTCAGTTTAGAAACCAAGGACCGGCAACAGGAGTTAAAAGAGTTGGACGTAGTGGGCTAATCGATTATAAGTTCGACCCGGATACGCTTAAAATCAGTTGTTCGATACGGCATCTTACTCCCAACGCGACCAATCAAAAGTGGGAGGATCACTGTTTTGCAGTCCAATCAACAGATTCGGTTTCCGTCGTTCACAAGATTTGGGGTACAGATGTGAATCTGTCCCCGAAGGTACTCATCGACGCTGGCTGTAGTTCTAGTGCACAAGCGAATCATGTTGTTCCGATAGGCCTTCAGAGCCTAGAGGACTACCAATACACTAGGATCAAACAGGCAGACAATGTAAATGAGGTAATGACCGAGGCGCGTCAATTGCTGGTTGAAAATCATTGTAACAATTGCTGATTCATAGAGAACCTGCTTAAGAACTGAAGCGTCTTTTGATCCAGAGCTAAAAACTTGCATGAGCTTTACTGACAAAGATGGAGCAGAAGATCCCAGCACGGTGTTCACCTTAACCTGTAAGCAAAACATAACAGAATTCACAATCTGGGAGCATAAACCCCATGTAAAGTTGTATTTAAACTATTCAGATGATCAACAAGCATTGCAGGTCACTTTTGAATACAACCAAGACATGTTTATGAAGAAATCACACATGTATCATCCAAACTCCATTATTTCATATCTAATGATACCCTTGGAAGGTTAGAATCTAAATATCATATCAATCACAATTTGAAAAAACTAACATGATGAAATTTGGAAAACAAAACAGTACACACCTTAAGTTTATCTTTACTGGTCAATGAAAGCACGGAAGCTGGAAGTGATAAAATTAGAGGAACAGATACCCTGGAATGATAAAGATTTTAGATTGTTTTAAAAGAAAACAAAAATGTACTATTAAAAAATGCAATTAGCATGTTACACCAACCCATTGACATGTTACCGTGTTCCTTTTTACTTTCTAGTTTTGTGTTGGATCATGTATCATTTTTTGAGCTTTTCACAACTTTTTTTTTTTTTTATTCAACACAAACAACTTTCAGTTTCTTAATTTACATACTGTGCAATTTTTAGACCAGATTGAATATGTCAAATATGGTGGCAAAGATATAACTACCTAATGATACATAGTAAACATGCACAAGTATGTGTTACTTAAAATTTCATTTCAATTATATTTTGGATTTATTTTAAGATTTTTCTAAGTGCTTCCATGTTAAAAGTCAATCATCTAAATTTTTATGATAAAAATACAACTAAGTTATGCACATTAATAACAACCCTAAAGATGTCATCATCAAAACCCTTTATTTTATCGAGAAGAATGTTTTGGTATTAGAGTATACTTTCCATGGAGAAGGTTAAGATTAATTTTACAATAATTAACCTACAAGTACTCATTTATCTCTTTATGTCAAATAAATGTACATTTATATCTGTTTTGTACACGCTGTAGATCTTTTAACAATGGGGTGATTACACAACATTTCACGTTTTCATGTGTGCATCTTTTGCATTCTTTGTAATCCTTTTTCCTTCAAATAGACATCAAAACAAGGTTGGAAATAAATATCCAAACAGGGTTTGTTGGCATTACATGATTAAACTCAATAGTCAAAACTGAATTCTAAATTTTAACTCATTTTTCTATTTATGATTAACATGATTCATGTAACTGTTGGACGGCCATGTCTAATATTTCTAATCGGTCGTCTTCTCAGGCCGCTTTTAGCTTGGCTGATGTCGAAGCAAGATGGGAAAGAGTGTTATGTCCAACAAACATCAAGAAAATCCCCAGAAGTCCCAAAGTTTTCAATGTGGTGAAAAGATCCAACTGTCAAAGGTAAAAAAACAAAAAATAAATAAATAAGTCTACATTAGAGGTGTGCCATGAAATGTGAGCTGCTGAACACACTGAAACAGATGAAATTGGGGATGTACCTTAAGCCAGAAAAACACATAGAGCAAGAGAACAGCTGCAATGCCACCATGGAAGAGAATGGCAAATGTAACAGGCACGGCTGATGTCGGGAAGTTCTTCAAGTTCACACCAAGACGTAACAACTATGACAAAAGAATCAAAACGACAGCATAACCACCATTAAGAAGTAGTCAACAAAATGAAGATAAGTTGACTTAAGCTTTAAGCCAAAGTACTAAAGGTAGCTAGACAGGCAGGTTTGCAATGGGTCACAACGGGTCAGTTAAGTATGTGCCAGGTCGTTACCCACAAACACTGCCTTTGATTACCTAACGAACTAATGTGTTATACTTATAAATATAGATTTAGCCGTCAATACGTTTGATGATGCTGTACACATTAAAAAACAAATCTTGACCACTTGACCCACAGCCCCACACCCATATTAGCCAACTTGTCTACTTTGAACCATTTGAGATTTGTACACACAGATATTTAGCATAGCATCTACAGATGGACTTACCCCAACTAAGAATGCCAGAAATGGAACAAAAACCAGACCCAAGAAGGCAAAGGAAACCTCTTGAGGAGGACGTTTTTCGGGAACCCGGAAGATGTGGGATATCTCTGCTTTGGGCCCGTATCTTAAGTAAGGACTAACAGCTAGTGCAGGGGGTTGGGTGGTCTTTTCAGGTGCGGTGGGCATATCTAACTCGATAGAGCCAAGAGGTTGCAAGAAACAGTTCTCCTGAAACACCGACATGGAGCTTAGAAAATGACCAAAAATTGATGGACACAAATATTTGCTAAAATGCAACATTTACCATGACGGCATCACCCACTGTCAGCTCAATGGAATATTGACCGGAGAGATAAAAAAACTTCTCAACAAGACCAAGAAAATCCTGAAACAAACAACGCAAGTGTAAATATAAAGTCCGACATATGACAAGTGGTATAAAAATGAGGTATTATATTTCTCTCTTTTTACAGACTCAATTTTTTAATAAAGCCAGTGATAAATTTCGAGTTCGTGAAAGTACAGACCAACACACAACCATAATTGCATGAATGAGATTCATTATAGCAATGATTGCATTGGATTCAGTATACTAATGCTAGAGGCTATGGGTCACAATCTCAACTTCACACATAAATTGGTCAACTTGGATTGTGTTTTAGCTCCATCGGGTATGTCATAATACCCGCTCAATGCGCGGTGGTTGATGATTGAAATATTAAACTTTTAGTATAAATCAATTCATTAACTTTAATTAGTATACAGCTAAGGGTGATGATGGCCAGCGGCCGGCTTTGCTGGCAGCCGGCTTTTGGTTATCTAATGCATTGTTAAATTATAGATTGTGATTTTATTTGTTGATAGAATATTTAAAGATATAAAAAATTGATCAAAATCACTCTAATACCATACTAAATTTGTTGATCAAATTGGAAGAATATTTTATTACTGATTGTGTGAAATATTTACCAAAATTATCCTTGTTCTTAAAATTTTCAAAACTTAAGACACCTCGCTTATGCTTTATAAGGGAGTATAGAAGTTTGATTTATAATACTAGATTGGTGCCCGCGCAATGCAGCGGCGGTAACGGCGACGGTGAGATGTGGTGAATTGTTGCGTGGGATATGGGGGGGGGGGGGAAGAATTTTGATTAGGGTTTTTGCTATGTGTTTCTGCGTTAAGGAGAGATAGAGGTTGAATTTTTTAAGGGCATTTTAGTCAGAGCCTATAAAATAGAAATAAAGACGTATTAAGATGGAGGGTAAATGTGTCATTTTAGGTTCTTAAAATTAAGGAGGGGGAGGTGGAGTTTGTTTTATAAAGGAGTATAGATAATAGTTATAGATAGTAAGGAAACAGTAATATCATAATAGAAGGGGGAAAAATCAACCAGAGTTATCTCAAACTGGTTCCCAGAATTTCCGACAACAAAGATATGTTCAGCTCCAGTTTCATGTCTCAACTTTAAAAATGCCTGCAAAAGAATATGTAAAATAAGTAAACCAAAAACTTACAAAATACAGACAGTCTAGGAGCTGGTCAGATACCTGATGTGGCTTGAACGCCTTGCCAAATGGGGTTGTCAACACAAATGATAAGCGTAACTTCTGAAGGTGGTTTGCTGATAGAGACACATCTGTCTTTCCAGGTAAATCAAGCCTAACAAATCATATAATCAGATGAGGTGAATACAAAATATGTTGGGTTCTATGTACAAACTGATACGAACCCATCCCATAATAGGCTCGTATCATGCCATAAGCTAGGTGTAGAACTCACTCCCAAAAGTTAGCTCAAAGAAGGAGGGGACACCTAGGCTTATAAACCACCAACCAATCCCATACTTGGCCGATGTGGGATCATATCAATACCCCACCCTTTGAAGAGCCAACGTCCTCGTTGGTCACGGCTATGTTGGTCACGGTTGGCACCCTTCTCCTTGGGTCCAAGCCACCACTCCATAGGCCACCACTCTGAGCGTTGGAACCTCGAAAGGTAGGGCTGGCTCTGATACCAATTGATACGAACCCATCCCATAATAGGCTCGTATCATGCCATAAGCTAGGTGTAGAACTCACTCCCAAAAGCTAGCTCAAAGGAGGAGGGGACACCTAGGCTTATAAACCACCAACCAATCCCATACTTGGCCGATGTGGGATCATATCACAAACATGATAATCAACAAACCACTACATGTGAAGATAAAAATAATCTCTCTGTTAGTGCATTCTGGGTTAAGGGATGATTAAGTGATTATAAACAGGGAAAATGAACAGCTTTTTTTAAGCAATTAAAAAGCATACTTCTTTTCAGACTCCACGTTATCGCCCTCAAGCACTGCAACTTTGGCACTACCAACTTTAATAATTCCTGTAACATGGACTGGCACTTTGGTTCGGCCTCCGGTTGCAAATTTTCTTTTAAGTTCTGGATCAGAAAGCACGATCTAGCATAGAAAAATTAATATGATTACACAAGATATGTTGTGAAGGACCACATGGCAAAACAGAAGCATGAAAGGTGTCAGTTTTCAATCAAGATGGAGTACCTCAAAAGCAAAAACATACTCCCCAACATCAACACCTTCTGGCAAAGCATCCAAGGTATGTATAGCTTCTACGGGATCGAAACGAAGTTCCTGAAGTAAAATAGAATCATAACAATCAAAACTAGAAACTTAGGCTTGAAAAAATGAGTCATTGTAACAATTGCTATCTTTGCGCTTGGGGCAATGACGCGGCTAATGAGGTAATGACCGAGGCGCGTCAATTGCTGGTTGAAAATCATTGTAACAATTGCTGATTCATAGAGAACCTGCTTAAGAACTGAAGCGTCTTTTGATCCAGAGCTAAAAACTTGCATGAGCTTTACTGACAAAGATGGAGCAGAAGATCCCAGCACGGTGTTCACCTTAACCTGTAAGCAAAACATAACAGAATTCACAATCTGGGAGCATAAATCCCATGTAAAGTTGTATTTAAACTATTCAGATGATCAACAAGCATTGCAGGTCACTTTTGAATACAACCAAGACATGTTTATGAAGAAATCACACATGTATCATCCAAACTCCATTATTTCATATCTAATGATACCCTTGGAAGGTTAGAATCTAAATATCATATCAATCACAATTTGAAAAAACTAACATGATGAAATTTGGAAAACAAAACAGTACACACCTTAAGTTTATCTTTACTGGTCAATGAAAGCACGGAAGCTGGAAGTGATAAAATTAGAGGAACAGATACCCTGGCATGATAAAGATTTTAGATTGTTTTAAAAGAAAACAAAAATGTACTATTAAAAAATGCAACAAGTGCAGTAACCAGACTAGACTTGCCTATTGTTTTCTAAGCAGGATAAAGAATCAATTTGGTAATACAAGTCCTTGCTATTGCCAGGAGTACCAATGCCAAGAAAAAATCTTGCTAATCCCAGAATCTTGTCATCGGGTATCTGCATCAATTTGAGGAACATCAAAACTAGATTTCAATCACAGAAAAAGAAAGTGTTTTGTAGCGTAAGTATATAAGACTGTAGCGCACACTTAAACTTCCAGAAGTAGATGCGAAGGTTGTCAGCCCCCGAACAACTGCAGAGGTGGCTGAAAGTGGGCCTTGATGTGTACTTGCGTCAATGTGTTTGTCATCAAAGTAATAAGCCCCGTCATCTACAAAACAATATTGGTTTCATGAATATACACTGAAAAATAAATAAATACTAGTGATTAATTAATGAAATGAAGCAGCAAGACACAAGTACCTCTTGATACAAGTGGAATCTATTCTCATTCACATATTCTGTAGTCTTAAATCCTAAGGAACCACACTAACCTCCCATACTCTTTTGATGCATATCAACAAAAACACGGATCCTAATTGAAATTCATTCTAATCTGCTTTGGGCATTGGTACATGCCAGTCATACTTAGACAGTTTTCATCAAAGATGCATCACCAAAATCCATACACTAGAACTGAACTAATTGGCATTTCAGATACGAGCAACCAAAAAACATCTAATAACCGGAAAAAAGATTTGGTCAGTTTCATCAGTTTGCATTATTTTTCACCAGGTCACTTACTTAGACAACAGCACTCCCAAGTCCCAACCAACCTATAGCCAGTAAATAATCATAAAATGATTGGGCTCCAAAAGATATGAACACACTGAAACACATCCTATTATGCAGATACAGCATTGAAAGGCATAGATTAATCTACTTTTTTTTTGGGAGGGGGGGGAGGGGCAAGTAGAAATTGGGGTTTTTTTAATTTGGGAAATGTGGATAAAAATAAAAAATAAAATATAAACGTGTTTTTCATGTTTTCTTGGAAAACATTTTTGGAAAAGAAGGGGTGCTTTCCCCAACTAAATGCGCCCTTAGTAACATCACAAACAAATCACTGCCAAAAGATAATGATATAAACCTTGCATAGCAACATCAACAAATCACAAGCATACATGCAACGTATTGACCTTGTAAGCTTGCAATTAGCAGTCTCGAATTTCCTTAACTTCAGGTTGTAATAATATAATTTATAGTCTAAGATTACTCGATAAGAAATCCAACACTAATGGAAATGATTAGAGATTAATATAGATAACAGTGTCGGACATACGAGAAGAAATAACTGACGCAGTGACGCATAGATGTTGAAATGGAGGATAAAGGGAAAAGCAGCAAAGAAGATAAGGATATAGAACAGTGAGAATTTTAATCTGATTGAATTGGTTCAACACTACATGACAACACATACAAATTTATTAACTTAAAAAGAAGAAAACCCATGCACTGACCATATTTCTCAATGCTGTCAAAAAGCTTCACAATATCTTTTTTCAGAGTCCCAATCTGCAGAAAAGGTCCGCAACAATTAGATTGAGCATCAATCTTTCATGTTATATTAAGTAAAAAAATAAACATCACAAAAGTAGAGTTCGATTGTCCTCTACAACACGAAAAGATAAGGGAAGACACAATTAGCATCAAATTAATGGTACTGAATCATTTTCTATTATAAGCGGATGTGAAAATATAAATTATATAATAAGCTAGAAAGGCGTAATCATTAGCAACTTGTGGCATATGTAAAGCATGATGCAGATGACAATGTTAATGACAACCCATTCACACAGACATCAGAAGATCAGCACATCCAGATAATACATACAACAGCAGGACAAAATTTGAATGATACACATCCTCGACCCAACATTATTCATTCAAATAATAGTTTTATAGCGGACTGTAGGCTGAGTTGCATACATGCATAATATCTGTCCTTGGTTCATATTTGTCATGACAGACATGCACAGACGATCAAGTAGAAGGTAGAACTAAATTACCAAAATTTCATCGATTGCAGAAGCTGCTAATGATACAACTCCAGAAATGGTTTCAAATGCTACTCCTGAGTCAAGTTATTAGAAATAACATGAGTATTTGACCACTAAAATGTATCTTGTAGCTTTACCAGGTCAACTATACATATGAATTTCGTCCAGTGGAAAAAACTTACCTGCAGCATAAGTACTAGACTCAGGATTGTTGGAACTAAAGCGCCATCTTCCATCACTTTGGCTGAGAGCCTGGGAATAATAACAGATTCAACTAAGACATTCACATAGCAGGTAACTGTAAAGTTGAGGTGGTTCTGCTTTAAATAAGAGAAATCTTATCCTTTAACAATCTATGCAAGCAAAACCAACCTTTATGGAGCGTATAATCCCCTCAGCGTTTTCAAGAAGTACATCCACTTCAGAACTCTGATCCTGCATGAAAATAAAAGAGAAATTATGTCATAAAAATGCAAAGTTAATAGTTACACAGTAGACGGGTAGGTAAACACTAATAACTACCTCCCCTGACAATTGTCCTAACAGATAAGTCCAAAAAAAAAAAATGATACTTTCATATTCTACAATATTGTCAATATATATACAAAATAAAGCACCGACATTATGACTTTCTTCCAAATTAATGCTTACCTTGATAAGTAGCAAGCCTCCTATTGAATAATAATAATCTAGAAGCGTTGGTGCATCTTTGACAGCAACTTTAAGTCTTGACGCAATGCCCTGAATAAGTAAAAGTTAGTAAGATCTTTTAAGCCTGTGAAAAAGTAGGGGAGAGCATTCCAAATAATGAGCCAGGCATGCCAAGCCTACATACCATTAGATCTGCCTTGTTTGCCTTGCATTTTAAAATACCATTAACTCGTAATGCATGATACAGCTCTTTTATACTTGCAGAAGACGTAGATAGAGTATCTGCCACAGAACTACAAGTTTGCTCCTTTAGATCAGATTTCTGTATTCCAAGGACCTCGAATGTCCTTAACGCTTCATATGCTTCTTCTAAGCTGAAATGAAGAACGCTTGATCAGATGCTTAAGTGACATTACAACATATAAGTTACTTTTTCTAAGCAATTTGGTATCCATCCTGATTCCAGATCTAAGACAGAAAGCATCATGTGAAGAAACAGACTAAAAGGGAGTAATATTTTGAAGACACCGTAACCAGTTCATTATATTAAATTATTAAATTGTATACGCGATAGAACCAAAAGATATGCGCAAGTGTCATGAACAAAATTTTAAGAAAGACATATATCCAGAGAATGTGTGACACTAGAGAGTACAGAAGATACACTTATATGGCCAATTGGTCATGGAAATGCCTAAGACAAATAAGAAAGCACCTAAAAGGCCGAAAAAGAAAGAGAACCAATGATATTGGAGCATTAACCATGGTAATATATCTCTTATGGATTGATATAATTAGAGCCGGCAAAATCAACCCGGTTGAATGAATTTGGATCATCCTGGGCTGAATTAAAAACTAGTTGGGTTGTATTGGGCTTTGTAAAAAGTTCACGCGGGTCATTACGGACCAAAGAAAAAGTTCATGTTTTTATAACGGGTCAGAATGGGTGGCGAGGCAAAGAGAGAATGGGTGATTGGGTGGTCAGGCGGACTGGCAGGAGACTAAGAGAGGGTACTTGCTTACACATCTTTTCCACTAAAAAACAAGAGACAAAATTTAGAAAACAGTTGTGACATGTGATTCCTCCTGAACAAATGGGAACATAACTTTAGCGATTGAATTCTTTTTTTTTTCATTATAATTAAATTAGATATATATGTGTGAACTCAACACACTGTTAAAATATTACATGTGAAATATAAAAACTTAAATTTCATTATTTGTTGTAATGATAAATTTATCCATTAAAATTTTTTTGTTTGTTTATTACGAGTAATTTTAAACTGATCAAACTTCTCAAATTTCCTCACTAGTTTATTTTTTTGTTTTACTGGCACTTCATGTTCATAGCGGCAATATCATTTTTTTGGGTCTTTTGCTTACTCAAGAAGCTTCCATGATATCTACTATTTTTATTTTAATATTTATAAAATATATAATAGTAATAAAGTTTAAAAAAATTAAATATAATAAGAAGACATAATCTATATGGCTTGTTTTCCGTCACTGACAAAATCAATATCATTACATCTTTTTCATTGTATTTATTAATGAACTTTTTTAAATTATTAAATATAGTGTTTTATTTATTTAATCCGTTAAAAAAAAGCAAGTACCTTTAGTTTAATTTAGTTATATATGTAGATGAAACTAGCTGCTAGTCTCCTACTATCAGTGGCTTGTTTTGTCCTTTCAAAAACAAGTATTTTTTCATTTTGTATGGCATTTATAGTTCATGGAATTGATATATAGACTCGACAACGATGTTGTACAATGTTTAGCATGGAATTGAGATGATTGTAATGTATTTTCGTCACAAAAAAAAAACAGCCCAAATTGACCCGGACCCATTATGACCCGAACCCGGTATGACCCGGACCGTATTGACCCGTTTTTAAAAAGACCCATTTCGACCCGGACCCATTTTGACCCAAACCCATATTGACCCGTTGCCCAAACCCACCCGACCCGCCCATTTTGCCGGCTATAGATATAATTCCTAAAACTAAAAGTATCACAAAAACCTTAACATTATAATCCAGGTTACAATTCCAAAACGTGTTTTCCCCGCAAAACAGCCAAACCAGTAAGTTTTAGCAGTACATCTTGCCTTCTAGCTATGCATTTACATCCTTTCCTAATTTCTTCCTCCTATACCTCAAAGTGTTAAACATAATCAACAAACATATGAAAAAGAAAATAAAAAACCCTCTAAACACATACTCTCGTATCAGCTTCTTACATTCACCAGTATTACTTTGCTAACCCAAAACAACCGTACCGAATTCCACTTTGAAATTTAAATTAACGAACTAGCGGTCAGCCTCTACAATTCAAATCCAAATACCTAAATCCACCAACTAAGTACTCCTACAACCTCTCCAGTAGAAATAGCTAGGAGAGAAACCAGCTACTAATTTTTTTTATAAAAAAAATAGAATAATTACATACATATTTATAACCTAATTTATCCTCAACAACTTGCAGATTAAACTTTACACCTCACATTTTAATTCCATACATGTAAAGCTAACAAACAGATAATTTTCCACAGATATAAAACCTATAAGTATACAGTACATACTTATACTCATACATACACATATACATACATACATAACATATAAATCGGCAACAGAAGTTAGGTAGGGTTTAAGAAACCTCGAAAACGATCCACCGTCAGCGGAAAACAGTTCCAATGCAGCGGAGCGATGAGATTCAGAGATCGGGTGAAATACCGTTGCAGCTTCACAGATCGACGCAACTGCTAGTAATAGTATAAGTATACATCCTAATTTTACCGCCATTGTCTGAAATTAAGAGAAAAAATGATAAAAATTAGGAAATCGAAAAGACTGTAGATTTGATCGAAGGTGTAAGAAATGAGAATGATTCAGATCTTACGAATTTGATCGGATAGCCAGTGGAGTGCGTGTAAGTCGTCGCCCGGACTGTGTATTTCAACGCCTGAATGTGAGCTTAGGTATTATAGACGAGCAAGACATTTCCCTTTTTACCCTTCTTTTTATGTTTTCGTTTTCTCCATAATCAGTCCAAAGGTGTGATTCTTTTTACCCAATTGACCTTCACTCGGATTAATTATGTACTCAACTTTTTTTTATAAAAAAAAAAACAGATAGGATAGGTGGTTAATACCAGGGGCGGATCTAAAGGTAAAGGACCGGGGGGCAATGCCCCCTATAACTTTGGTACAATCAATTAATATGGGTAGATTTTTTGTGGAAACTTGATCTTTCTTTAACATGCCCCCGCCTAAAAAATTGCATGCCCTCGTCTTATCGATAGTTTAATCAAATGAAAATGAAAGCTCTGTTTACCGGGGTCAATGGCGGAAGAAAAGTCAGTGAGGAAGATGATGTAGTGGAGTGAATGAGTGATAAGCTTAAGTGGGATTTCAAGTATAAGAAATATATTATTTTAATATTTGGGCCTAGCTTCTTTTTTATGATTCAATCATCTAACTAATTAATTTAGTAAGTTTTGTTTTCTTTGAATGACAAATTTCAACTTAATTTAATACGAAGTATTTGATTATTTATACTTTATTCTTTTAAAACTTAAATATAAAATCTTTGATATTCAAAAAATTGTTTTCATAACTTGTTTTTATAGTTTATTAGTGACTAAGTGAATTTTTGACACAATAAAATATAAAATGAATTAACTTTTGACCCGACCCAACCCATTTCTTCCATCGATCTATCATGTTTACCGCGTCACGTAAGTTGGATACATAACGTTTTGAATCCCAGATCCGCCATTGCTTAAATGCCCAATTTTTCCCTAACTTGCCTAGTTGATATTATGTCGATGTATTTTCGTCACTTGGCTGTCTCAAATTTTTTTGCCCCCGGTAAATCAAATTTCTAGATCCGCCACTGGTTAATACCTTCAATTTTGATACGCCCACATCATGATAGAATTCTGGTTACATTCTAAAAGGTTTGTTTTCTCAATCTTAGTGTGTATAGCGTAGCTAAGACCCACTCACTAAATTTAGATTTGATAGGATTTCAACCTTCATCGATCCAGAAAAAAACCACAAGTGAAAAAGTATCTTACCACTCGGCTAATTATATACTCAACTATCTTTGGGTATTACCTTGTGAGCGACGTGTAAACAGATTCAAAGATGTGGTTGTATTTTAGCAAAGGCTTTTGTAATAATCTTACAAAGTATTTACATTGAGAAACGATACCACACAGGTCGAAACCTCAAGATCAAACTTTCATTTTGAAATTGATTATGTGATAACACGAACTATCTCATTGTTACGTCTTGACCTAACATGTGGTTTAAACCGGGTGCGGATGTATTGAGTAACTTACAGTGGTATGCCCCCAGTGACTTCATAATAGGTTGCCATATAGTACTTGCCAAAAATATTTTATATATTGATATATTAAACATGCCCTCGGTTGAAAAAGGCTCTTACCCTGTGTGTCGTAAACAAAAAATAGAATAGTCTTAGTCTCATAATTTTAATATTAAATTATGTAGTCTGTCACGTGAAGGGAATATCATATGTGCTTTATAGTAGATAAATTATGGAAAAAAAAACTTGGATTAGACGATGTGAATATTGAAAAAACTTACATGATAAGTTTCAAAAATGTATAGTTAACCTAAACTATATCTAAATTCTAAACACTCTAGAATTATTTTTTTTCTTTAAATTCATTAAAAAGTCTATAACTTCTGTTATTAATTTTGTGTTATGAGTTCGCTAAAGGTTAATTGTTTATTAAATTAATTATTATGTAGTTATTTGTAATTTATAATGAACTTATCATTCGAAGTTATCTGTTAAAGTTATAAAAAAATCATTTATATTATAGAGTATTAAGTTTTCTCTATGCATATAGCCTCGAGGAGACGAGGACTACCAAAAAACGAAATCGAAAAAAATAAAATTAATATCCAACCGTCAACTATACCCGCGGGTGGTAATCACAAGTGACAACAAACACAGCAGACGTGGACAAATCATAAATAACCACGTGTGCACAATCCAAGCATCCACGTCACCACAACCCGAATAAAGAAACCCACCGTGAAGGTACAAATACTCGCAAAGCCCAAGCTAAAAAAAACCGAACCAAATCAAAAATGGAATCCGAATCAACGTCAAACAGTATCAAAGTAAAGGGCATGCAATTCGGATACAGTGGCGATAATCCAATTTTTGTTGATTTTAATCTCAAAATATCTCCTCGATCTCGTTGCCTTCTTGTCGGCGCTAACGGATCTGGTATTTCTATTTGTTCATTTCTGTTTTTTTTGTTTTCTAGTTATTGTTTAAAATTTAAATAATGGTTTTAGCTAATCATAACTTACGTACAATATTCCGATTATTATCGTCAAAGTTTCAAAAGTGAACAATATCTGAGACTGTATATATATTTTAAAATTGAACTTTGACCGCTAAATTTGTTCACATTTGAATTACCACTCCAAAATTTGTTAAGTAATGAACTTTTACTCAGGGAGAATTTTTAGTGACTGACGTTGTTAAATTTGAGATCTTTTAGTTAGCACGATATTTTAATCGAAATTTTGAGGGGTCTATATAATGTTGTATTAAGGCGCGCAGAGGAAGGTGTCACATATTTGATTAACTGATCAGTAGTTTTGCAATATGAACTTGAAATTAGCTAATGTAAATGATTCAATAGCCACGTGGAAATTAGACATGTATTGGGCAGTAATGGCAGCTGAGTGAGAAGAATATAGCTTAAAAATGATGGGCTTTTGTAATTTATTGGCAATGCAGTACTCTAATTAGGTGGAACTTTATTCCTTTACTAAATTTTAGGGTAGCTCTTCTGTACCATAGTTGGCATCAGCGTGTTGGCTAGACTAATAGTACAGACTTTACTTATACTAACATAAGACATTCAGATCGGTGTCTGATGTAGCTTAGAACATGAACTAGCTTCCTTAATAAAGCTATTAGCCTATCACAGTTACAATAACCTATCCCGTGGTAGTTATTTTGACCCTGACATCCTGGTAATCGATAGTCTTCTCAGCAACCCCATAAATGTTACTTTGAGGGATTATTATAATTTTCGAAGATAACAAACAATTGCGTCTTTAACAAAATAACAAATTATAATACTTGTCTGTTCAAAGTTCTTTCTAATTTAGAATAAGAAAACAGCTTTATGGAGTGTCACCTACTCACCTTGTATTTATGCAGGGAAAACTACTTTGTTGAAGATTTTGGCTGGAAAACATATGGTTGGTGGGAAAGACGTCGTGCGGGTGCTAGATTTTTCATCTTTTCATGACACACACTTGGTTTGTAGTGGTGATTTGTCCTACCTGGGTGGATCTTGGACTAAAACTATTGGTTCTGCTGTAAGTCCTTATCTCGTTGGCCATCTACTTTTCATTCAGTGCATAGTTTTGCATATCTGACCCCTCTTGTCTAAGCTATGCTTATGTTAGTTTGTCAATAAATGCTGGGTATGTGATACGTACATGATATATTGACATGCAGTCGCTAGGATTAATTCATGTAGCCAAGTGAATATCCATTTTCTGAACTATCGTCCTTTTTTTATAAATAAATTCAGGGAGAAGTACCACTACAAGGAGACTTCTCTGCAGAACATATGATTTTTGGAGGTGGGTTGTGACTTATTTTTTTAGTTATTGTTCTATAGAAATTTTACTATATTGTAAAGTTTCATTCTTTACAAGTGATGTATAATTTATAAACCCCAACTCTTGCGTAATTTGTAAAACCTTGACATTTGAATAAATCATAGATCATTTATTAGGCTTAAGTTTTTTCGACATGTGTGCAGTTGATAAGATGGAAAATGATTTCTACCTTGACATTTGAATAAATCATAGATCATTTATTAGGCTGAAGTTTTTTCGACGCGTGTGCCGTTGATAAGATGGAAAGTTATTTCTGTTACTTCGGATCCATACGATGATTTGTTGACATATGATTGTGCACGATGTAATCAGTCTTATAGTTAATCTAAATCCTCTTTTCAACCTGTTTCATCTTGTTTCTATGCAGTTGAAGGGATTGATCCAGTTAGAAGAGAGAAGTTGATTGAGTTGCTGGACATTGATCTACAATGGCGGATGCATAAAGTGTCTGATGGGCAACGACGAAGAGTACAGATCTGCTTGGGCCTCCTTCATCCTTTCCAGGTCAGTTTCTTATTCCTAATCACTTTTAGAAATGCAAGCATAAATGCCTGTAAATCATCAATGTGTCATATGCGAATGATCCAGGAATAAGGAAATGTTTCTTGTTCAGGTTCTCTTGTTAGATGAAGTAACAGTCGATCTGGATGTTGTTGCTAGGATGGATCTACTAGAGTTCTTTAAAGAAGAATGTGAACAGGTACGGGTTATCTGATTTCAAATGCAAACCTGATCTAATCTGTTTTCCCATCTTCAATATCTGAACAATGAGTATATCGTTAACAATTGCAACAGAGAGGGTCTACAATCGTATATGCAACCCACATTTTTGACGGTCTAGAGTCATGGGCAACAGATCTGGCTTACATACAAGGCGGAGAGTTAAAGAGGTATGAGAAGTTGGCAAAGCTTCCCGAAATGAAGAATTCCTCCAATCTGCTATCAGTGGTCGAGTCCTGGCTTCGTTCTGAGACAAAAAATCCAAAAAAGAAACCTGTCAATCCTTCACCCCTCATCCCAAAGACCTCCCCTTTTGATTCTTCCCCTTTCAGATCATCCAGGCATATGGCTTTCTACCGATGATTTCTATCCAAACAATCCATACTCTCAAATTTGAAGCTGCAAATATTTATGTTTTCACAAACCAAAAAAAGCTTTTGTATGTGAGTTATCCATTCTTTACTTTCAAAGTTGTTCCTTTTTTGTCGTTAACGACATTAGGATACAATCCTAGGTCCTTAAAGCGTTGTTTTATCTCCCATTACCAGTCATTGATATCTCGTATTCTCATTGTGTGTAGCCATGTGTTTTTTCCTAGCTTACCATGTATTATGTTATTGCTTATTTTGTAACATCAGTCAACATTGATGGTGTAACACCCGTCGTGTAAAAATACGGATTTCCAAAAAAACTTTTCACCTAATGGTGTTAAAGAATGCGGAAAACATTTCAAAAGTTCAAACCATAAAATCTAGGTTGTTTTGTTCATCAAAAGGTGGTGTTACTCATCACATCATAGAAATAGAATAAATGGAAATCCTACGGTTGCCCAACACAAAACAACCGTATACAAGTCATATCAAAACATAAATGTCATAAAGGAACAAAAGTCTAAAATGAGCAGCGTCTATGGGTGACTAAAGCATCTTCATATAATCTACCCATCTCGCTCCTTATTCACCATCAAACTTCATCTAGCTTGCTAAACCTGAGGGGGCAACATATTTCAAAAGACAAGTGTTAGCTAACGAATTAGCTAAGTAAGATAACACTAAGTTAATAAATCATTTGTCCCATTAAAACTTGGTAAAGCAGCTTTTCATATTAAAGGCACATATTACATATTATCAACATCATATCATATCATCAACATCATATCATATTAGGATTAATCATCCTAAACGTGCCTATCCTATCGTTTCGTCATTTCATATCATCACATATCGTCATATAAGGTGTGACTTACGCCACGCATATCATATAGGTGTAAGTTTGTGTGTAGGCGGTCATAAGACCTAACGGGAACCTCACACCCGACTAGATGGATGAGCCATACGGCGGTCCATCAAGTGTCGTTAAGGAATGGCAAGCCACTACAGGAGTAGTCCGTATGCTCAAGACATTGGTGGGTAATCACTCCACCCGGAGATACTCAAACCACGTAATTACGTTGCAAGGAGCCACCCAAGCAACAACATATACGTACCCACCCGGCTAAGGTGAATACGGGTTAAGCTTAACACTTCATCATATATATACGAGCTCGATTTCATCACATATAGTTTAGGTGACAAAGTTACCTAAACATAACATATAATCATCTTTTACGTTTGGGCCCTTAAACGTGCACGTGTCATGGCAACTTAATAAGTCCAGTGAACTAGATGAACAAGCCACACATACATGCACATCATAATCAACATATACTTGCATCACATTTCATTACATTGCATATCATTTCATAACATAACTTTGCATTGCATATAAAGGGAAATGCATTTCAGGTCTCATAAGTCCAATACATATCCCATATAACCTCCCATATAACCCGAATACCCTTAAGTATATAAAATAAGATTAGAGAAGTTATATTCTGAAAACCATGCTTTTGTTGAATCCCTCAGCGTATCAAAGTAGTGTATCTTACCTCGTAGAAGCGCACACAAACGATAACTAAGGTTACCGTGCAAAGCAAGTATTCCCAACTACCTATAACGAACATAGGATCAATTAATGAGTATAAACGAGGCTAAACCGGCCTACAGTCTATATACTTGTCAAATAAAAGTCTCTGTTGACTACTTCCATCTATTTGTAGACTACTAGTCTACTTTTGATTACTTTCATTCTTTGTAGACTACTATACTTTTCTGTAGACTACCTGACTCACTTGTAGACTACTTTCATATTCTGTAGACTACTTTCATCTTTTGACTATATTCAGTTTTGTAGACTACTTTTGGCATACAAGACGACCAAATGAGAGAAAACTCAGTTCTTAACAAATGTAGGGGACTCAAAGAACTTTTCAAAAATGTAAGATTCATCTCCTAACTCATTATTATAAAGGAGTTACGATTTTTGCAATATGACTGAATTTTCAGACCTTATAAACTCTTTGTTTTACAAAAGATCTCAAACATCAAACATCTATGGAAATTAACCATGACACCTACAGTTCATATATACCCAAAATATGATTCAATTGACACTATGAAATCATATATTGATTCATGGATTCATTACACACCTTATACAAATCATTTGACACCCGATTTGACCTAAATCGTCTCATAAACACAATTGAATCCAAACCGAAACTCCACCAAAACGACTCCAAATCATAAACACGACTTTAATACTTCAAAATCCTTCATATTTAGACCATAATGATGCAATACAACCTTTGATTAAAACATACATGATTTGCATCATTTAAACAATTGTTATTTCGACATCAATTGATCCTCTAACACCTAGATCTGATTTCAAATGACTCATATAATTGAAAAGATATAAAATTAACGTTAATATACCTTTCCTACCTGTAGATCTCAAAGAGGATGCAATAATCTTGATCAAACACACTCAAATCACACGTTTTGAAGGATTTTCGCTTAGAAATTTGATAGGGGATCAAGGGGGGCGGCTAGGGCTTGAGAGAATAATGATTTAATCAACAATTAGGAACTAATGACTCCATCATTGACCCTAAACCCGTTTTTGACTTTCACACCATGTCAAAAATGGTCCCTAGGCTTCCAAACATCTCATTATTAGCCCAAAACACCTCTATGGACTATATACAACTTGTTAAACACTTTGAACACCTCTAAAAAGGCATTTAACTACATCTTAAACACATTACTACGTCAATCAATAAGATATTCAAGTCTCACACGTATCACACATTAACTACATATAAGCGTTTAATCTACCATAGACTTAACAGACACGCTACTTTGACTTAATGACTCAAGTCAACCGTTAAATAAAAAGTTTGGGATGTTACAGATGGCCTACCCATATATTGATAAAAATATCTGAGAAATATAATGCCGTTTGTTTTCATAATTTTTATTTAATGATTGTAGTCTAATTATTTGAAATTTTTGTGTTTGTAAGATTTGTCCACCGAGGTGCCATATGTCATGTTCACATGTTTGTGTATATTGTTTAACAGGAAAAAAAAGTATGCTGCTAGCTGCATACCGCCCCTTTCACAATAACACATAAGTAAATGAAAAAAACTTCTAAAAAATAAGCTAGTAGCAGCATGCATACAAGTCATCCTCTTGTTTAAAATCTAGAACTCTTGAATGAGCAAGAGTTTGGACAGTTCTAAAAAGCTAATGATTTACTCACTACAACATATGATCTTGAGCTCGAATTCCCCTCTGGATATTGCTCCTAGGAAAACACCACATGCTAATGTCTAGTCTTTATAGAAGAAAAAAAAGATGGGAAGTACTTGTAAATAAAGCAGACGAGTATTGATATTTGCACAAGGTAGGATGTATTGTGTCCCACAATGTAGTTTCTTGATTGTTTAGTTTCAACTCCTCCTCAGGAATGGTATTGGTTGTATATTTCACCTACTGAACATTTTTGGACTTCCTTATTGGGTAAGGTTTTGAACAAATAAAGATCTCTCTATTTATTTGATAGTATTAATCTCTACTACATTATAAAGTATTTGTTCCCTCCAAATTTTTCCAACTTTCAACTTTTCAACAACTCATTTTCATCTCTATCCATAAATCTCAACTAGGGATGAGCAGATTTTCCCAAGTCCCGATCCCGTCCCGATGCCGATCCCGAAAAGTGGTACCGAATGGGACTTGGGACCGGGACCGGTACCCATTTTTCTTAGTTCGCGGGACTTGGGACCGCGGTACCGGGATTTGGTACCGGGAAATGGTACCGAATGGGAAATGGGACCGGTACCGGTACCAAGTTTTTGAAAAATTCAGGACTCGGTACCATCGGTACCGGGACGGTACGGGACGGGACTGGTCCCATGCCATCCCTAATCTCAACCACTCATTTTTTCCCTCTCCTCCATAAATCATTTTATTCTTCTAATTCATTCAAAATCTTTTATCTCAAAAACCGTACATCGATAAATTATAAAAATTATATGGGTGTTCTTAAAATTTCATGTTCTTTTATTAGAGATGTCATTCGATATACTTTCGACGAATTTTTAAATCCGAGGGCGGAACCCGTACGGCTAAGGCATTTGGCTATCACACTCTATGACCTATCACCTCCTATGAGCTATCACACTCTATGACCTATCACCCCACCATCTCACCGCCGCAACGCGCGGGTACTCTATCTCGTTTTGGAAATAGACAAACAGGTGTTTTTAAGTCACAACTAGATGTACACATGCCAACACTTGACAAAAGTGAAATATTTTGATCTGTTACCCAAGCGTCGCATACAAAATTGATTTATCAAAGTTTCCGATTATGAAGGGGTCCTGATTTATCGAAGTTTCCGATTTATCAAACTTTGTTCGATTGTACGTAGGATAATCACAGATAATGGTCATTGACATATATCTTCTATTTTTGTTCCAACCCCGCGTTTGGTGTGAGTCGGTTTCATATTACACATTGCGGGACCTTTGTGAAAACTTCCAGCCTTCGCATAGGTGAAAGGTATCCAGATTTATGATAGTAACATGCACACTTTTTTTGTCGATAACCTTATTCAAACGTGTTTGGCAATCAAGTGCACTTCGAGTTGATTGATGTGATTATGTAAGGAATGAACTATTACAAAACGTATGAATTATCACTCAGATCACTACAAATGTGTCTCGGTCACAAGTGTGATTGCTATATGGAAAGTTATTTCGAAACCATCGTTGTAAAACATTAACTTCAGGCAATAGAGCAAACGTGATGTTATCTATATCTATACTATATTATAAAGCAAATAGCTCATGTCTAAAATTTTAAGTTTTAACATTTACTTCCTTAAAATGTCTCTCCTATCTATTCAATATTTTACCTAAAATAACTATAATACCCTTTCTCTCTCCTCAAATCTCAACCACTCATTTTTTTTTCTCTCTCCTCATAAATCATTTTATTCCTCTAATTCATTCAAAATCTTTTATCTCGAAAACCGTACATCGATAAATTATAAAAATTATATGGGTGTTCTTAAAATTTCATGTTCTTTTATTAGAGATGTCATTCGATATACTTTCGACGAATTTTTATATCCCAGGGCGGAGCCCGTCAGGTAGATCACCCTATCACCGCCACCGCCATTACATCACCACTCCGCCATTACCTCCATCACCACCGTAACGCGCGGGTACCTTTCTCTCATTTGGTTAAATAGATAACACATATAGAATGGTGTGGTTATGTTTTAAACATACACACACATTTCAAACCAAAGATGTCTTGTGAGTTATTATGGAAAAAATGACATTTAATGTTGATAATAATGACAAAAATGTAAAAAAAAACTACAATGTCATATAAGTATATAACTACAAAGTGATAAAATTATATAAATTTCTTAAACTAATAGCAACGGAATTATATGATAATAAAAGTATTCATAAATTAATAATTAAAATAATGCTATATGAAAACGCACATTGCATACTTTAAAGGAGTTTATAATATTGCAGCACCTCCACGAAGTTAAGACGTGCTCATGCCGGGCGCCGGCCAGACTCAGCCGATCAAATCTTTTATCTACAAATTAAACCTTATCCCATACTAAATACAACAACAACAACAACAAGGTACTCAATCCCGACATAAGTCGGGCTATGAGGGAGGTATGATGTAGACAGACCTTACCCCTACACAAAGGTAGGGAGGCTGCTTCCAGATCCACCGAGGTGGAAGGGACCTCCGGCCCGGGTGAAAAAATAGGGTTAGATCCACCGGAGTGGAAGCCTTAACCGGATGGTGATAATCTCGATCTCAAACTCTCAATCTCTAGCTCGATCCCAATCTCCGGTGCACAAGTTCCGATCTCAGATCTGGAAAATGTGACCGTTAGAGAGGGAGAGGTAGAGAGAGAGGGCAGAGAGAGAGGGCACATATAATATCCCATACTATAATAAGATACTCATAATTTGGGGAGGAAAAAACAATAATTTCTTAATGATTTTCTTTAAAATAATACATGTAATGTTTGGAATCATGTATTACAAATATTATTTGATTATTGTGTTAATAAAACACAAATGATCATGAAATATACGTTTGACAGAAAAATTAGTACTTATGTTTTTATAGAGAGACAATGTAGTTTATAAAAACAAATTGAATTATCAAAACATGTCTCTTTTAAACGCATTTTCTAAATACAAAACTATAAACATAATCCCACACCATTAAAAATAGAGTTTTTACCCTCTTTTAGCTTTTTCTTTGCTACCTTTGTAAAATTTACTTAGCGGAATGTAAACATGAAACATTTGTGATGCTGGCAATGAATTTATCGATGGATTCAGCAAGGAGCTGATTACATAAGTTTCAGTTAGTTATTTGGTACACTTGCGTAACAAAATATTTCATTTTATAGAAGACTTTTATACATGACCCTAATAATAAAAATGCATTATATTTTTTTCATAGTCTAACGAGAGCTAATTTAGATATGAATAATGTATTTTAACAAACCATGTTATAACTTTTAATCCATTAACCATCACTAAGTTGTCCTAATGAATTAGTTTTCTTATACTTTTGTAAAAATATCTTAGTTTTGAACCCTTGTAAGTAAATATCAAGTTGAAGGTTGTGACTAGGAGGATTGTTGATATATTGAATTATTCAAACTTCTCCAAACTAATATATAAGTAGCTAATATTATAATATTGATTGATATTTGATATAATAATAATTTTAGGATTGTTGAATTCATGTAGAAGACATCATCCGTTGATATGTATAAAAAAAAGTAGAATAGACAAATAGACAGTTAATGCTAACATGTGAGTATAAAATTATTTTGTCTTTTATATTTTTATCTCCCATACACTATAAAGATGTTGTAGCAAAAAATCCATAAAAAATGACAATGAGCAGTTCATTTCTTTTTCTTTTATTTTTTATCTAGTTAACAAACTCTAAAATTATGCCTACAATAACATATCTGAAAAGAAAAAAAATAACAAAATCTATACCTTTCATTATAATATTCGATCCGTACATGTAAGAAGAAAAAAGCTACAGATAAAATCAGCTTCAACTTATTCAACGAGTATTATCTCAGTTTTTTTAAAGGTGTGTATCATTTACTCGTAACAGGGGATCTAGCTTATGTTGTCTTAACCGGCTCCGCGTTAGAGAGCCCTCTCACCTTCAATACTTTGTAGGAGGAAAATCCTCCAATTAAACTACCTAAAGTCACAACATTTAATTGAGATAAAATTTTTGCCCCCTCAGCAAGATTCAAACATGGGTCTTGCATTACTAGAGACTTGTGTGAGATACCTTGTATCATTGAGCTATTTGCTCGTTGTTAGAGTATTATCTAAAAAATTTATTAATATAGTGAAATGTTTATTTACAAACTAATTTTTTTGTGAAAACTAGAAAACAAATCATAACTATTCATTTTATTGATCTAAAGGCTAGGATTAAATACCCTCCCTCCTCCCTACTCTCCGGCCACCACCACCATCATCTCCGACCACCACCAACATCGTCCGACGATGGCGACAACGACCACCACCACCACGACCATTATCTCCGATCCAGGTCTGTCTTTCTTTTCTCTTCTATTCACGGCGCCGACGATGGCAACGGCAAGGGCGGAGCCCGTACCGTATCCAACCACCACTATCTCTTAGATCGCCGCCCATCAAATCTATACAATTCCCATATGCGTCCGGTGACAACACTTTAAAACGGATAAGGGTAACTCCCGTACCGTATCCACCGGAAAACGAAACTGGTGCTCGCCGAAGATGTCGCCGGATTATGGAAAACAGGATTAGAGGAAGGATGGAAAAGAAAGAAAGTAGATCTGGATCTTGAAAATAGATGATTGAGATTAATTATCTGGTTTTCACCAAATTTATTGTTTTCAAATGATTACAACCCTAATTTTATAATTACTAGTTTGCCAAGAAACCACAATAATCAATTTATTTAAATTAAATAAATAATCAAATAATAGGTCAATTGTCCACAAGCCAAAGGGCAGGCTGTGGAAAACAATGAAATAAAAATAGAATAAAAACACTGCTCACCCAAGGTATATATATACACAGAGACATTGGAGTTGGAGGTGGAGGTGAGTTCCATGAGAGATAGAAAGAAATAAACAATAACGAAAATGGCGGATTCATTAATTCTATGTATGTATCATCTATACATTTATTTTTTTATTTATCTATCAATCATACACATATTCCTTGTACTTTTTGGCATTTTGATATAATTTTTGAGATTTTATATATCATTTTGAAACAGGAATTTTGTAGAGCATTTGGATTGACGCACGATTACTATTTCTTTTCCGATTGATTATATCACCTGAATGTAAGTTTGTTTAATATTTAATGCGGAGACACGTTTTCGTGAGTTTAATTTCAACTTTTGATTTTTATTTGTTCAAATATAGGCTTTCAATCTGGAGTTTTAATATATTTGTATATTTTGATCTTAGAATTATTTTATTATAATTGTACCTATCTATATATGTTTGTATGTATAGAGAAACTGTCATATTATATGAATATGTATAATGTATAACAGAATCTGGCATTAGATCACATTCATTCATACATCTTGAATGAGGAAAGATTGACAGATTCACATTTCTAATAGGCATATAAGTCGGAAAAATCATACGAGCACGTTTATGCCTTTTGAATCTCAAATTGTGTATTTATGGTTTTTTCAACTTCTATGCATTTTTTTAATAATGCATATGCGTTGTTCAACATGTGGTTGAGAACTTGAGATGCATGAATGTGAATTTTGTGATTATGTCAACTATTTTAAAAGTGTTTTACATGAATCTTACCTAGTATGTATATATGTATATGCATGTATGTATGTATTTTATAAGTTTTTTTTTGTTCTAAGTATTGATTTAAACTTGCTATTGCGAAGGTGTTTGCAGAAATCTGTTGGCCCTGTGTGAATTTAGGTGTGTATGTTGGGGATTTTTGGGAAAATTTATGTGATGTTGGCGATGAACTTATCTGGCTGAGGGAAATCGATGGATTCAGCAAGGAGCTGGTTACATAAGTTTCAACCAAGGGATCGGTTGAGATCGAATACTCGAAGGAGGGAGGAGTCGATGGGTGACCTTGAAGATCCGAATAGCCAAGTGACGGATGAAGAAGCCTCAAATATAACAAAACAGAAGGTTGCTGCTGCTAAAAAGTATATTGAAAACCATTATAAGGAACAAATGAAGAATTTGCAAGAGAGGAGAGAACGGTATGTGTTGTTTTGAATGAAATTATTTGTGTTTAGATGTATGTTTTGGGCATGTTTTTTAATCTTTGGTATTGTTTGGAAGTGAACGCGAATATTAAATTTAAGAAATAGAAGTTTTGGACATTTACCTTACAAGCTTCAAAGTAAAATATAGATCAATGAAAAATAGTAGTAATTCATGTGATTTTTTCCTAGACATGAAAGTAACAATTGGATTTTTTATTATATAGGCGAATCCTACTTGAGAAGAAACTAGCTGATGGTGATGTTTCAGAGGAAGATCAAAACAACTTGCTTAGATTTTTAGAGAAGAAGGAAACTGAATACATGCGCCTTCAAAGGCATAAAATGGGGGTTGATGATTTTGAGCTACTTACCATGATCGGAAAAGGGGCATTTGGTGAGGTAATGTATTCTTGAATATAAAATTTTAAACAATCTGTTTTAACGATTTGAAAGAATTTAACGAATATTCTATGTTGTAGGTCAGAATCTGCAGGGAGAAGACTACGGGCAGTGTATATGCCATGAAAAAGCTTAAGAAATCAGAAATGTTACGTAGAGGTCAAGTATGTGCTTCTGCTACATGAGATGATGATTTTGGTTTTTATATATTAATGTTAATACACAGTTTTTAATTCCATTTAGGTTGAACATGTGAAAGCTGAAAGGAATCTGCTTGCCGAGGTGGATAGCAATTGCATTGTGAAGTTGTATTGTTCTTTCCAAGATAATGAATATCTATACCTCATAATGGAATATCTACCTGGTGGAGACATGATGACTCTGCTTATGAGAAAAGATACATTGACCGATGATGAAGCCAGATTTTATGTTGCTGAAACAGTTTTGGCTATTGAATCCATCCACAAGCATAATTATGTGCATAGGTGTGCAATACATGATGAATAGCTTTGCATGTTTTGATTACTTCATCAGGTTTATCATGGTCTATATCTGACTTATTTTGGTGATACTAAATTGCAACAGAGATATCAAGCCTGATAATTTGCTACTTGATAGATATGGACATTTGAGATTATCAGATTTTGGACTATGTAAACCTTTAGATTGTAGCACACTGGAAGAAAAGGATTTCTCTCCTGAGGAAAGTGTCTCCAATTCAACAGGTGAGGGGAATGCTGCTGCTCCAAAACGCACACAACAAGAACAATTGCAGCATTGGCAGAAAAATAGGAGGACACTTGTAAGTATCAACATTTTTATTACTGCTTATTGGTCATCTGTTAATGTTTTCGAATCTATTATTTTTTCGACGCCTGATTAGTTGGCACATTGTTACAGGATTAATGCCTTCTATTGAATAAATGTAATCATTAAGAGATCCCCTTAATAAGAAATATTTAAACAATTCATAACTAATCTATAAAATAAACGAAACCTCCTTTATGTGTTATATCGTAATTGAATCAGTAGTCTTATATTCTAAATTGGGGGCATTGCAGGCTTATTCAACTGTTGGCACTCCTGATTATATTGCCCCAGAGGTTCTACTAAAGAAAGGTTACTCATTGGAATGCGATTGGTTAGTAGTCTATTATTATTCCTTTATAGGGTTTCCATCTCTTCAAAAGTGTTATTTTTTCCACATAGATTTTAGTTATAAGTTACTGTTTGTGTGTAAATCAAATAGGTATTTCTTAGTACTTTATGCACTGACTTGCTTCCTTTCAAATGATCATGTGATTGTTATTCTTCTTTAGGTGGTCTCTTGGTGCCATTATGTATGAGATGCTCGTGGGATATCCACCTTTCTACTCCGATGATCCGATGTCAACTTGTAGAAAGGTAGTCTCTAAGTTTATCTATATCATATCCCACTCTCTTAGAAATTTGAGTGATATCTTATTTGGTTTCAATTTTTGTTACATGTGTAGATAGTACATTGGAAATCCCATTTGAAGTTTCCACAAGAAGCACAACTTTCCTTGGAAGCAAAAGATCTTATCAGCAGACTGCTGTGCAATGTCAACCACAGGCTAGGCTCAAAAGGCGCAGATGAAATAAAGGTAGTGTATGGTGTCTCATATTTTAAGTTAATTATTATTCAACCAATGAATATTCTTGATAATGACTCTGGTGTTTAATTGTGTTTTAGGCTCATCCCTGGTTCAAAGGTATCGATTGGGACCGAATATATCATATGGAAGCCGCATTCATTCCCGAAGTTAATGATGAATTAGATACTCAAAATTTTGAAAAGTTTGAAGAGGTGATTTTAATTGTTTCTCTTGCGTTTATGATATTTAGGATACTGTACTTTGTCTTTATGGCCCGTTCTTAATATTTCAGTCTGAACATCAAAGTAAGAGCTCATCAAGATCCGGACCATGGAGAAGGGTAATTTTTTCCCCCTAAACCACTAGAAATACTATCTTAGTTGTTCTTTTCCTATTAACTATTAGTCTATATATAACAAGAGTTCAAAGTTGTGTATCAACTTCTTTCCATGTTTTTTCACATGTGATATTATTAACTGAGATCGTTTTCCTGTATCTTAACTTGTGATTCATTTTCTTACTCTTAGCGTGGATCAACACATTTGAGATTTTTTGCATTTTAATGGGTATTTGGGCTGTCTATTAATACTTCTCAATTCTTGCTACAATTGGTTTCAATACAGATGCTTTCGTCCAAGGATATAAACTTTGTTGGCTACACTTACAAGAACTTTGAGATTGTTAATGATTATCAAGTCCCCGGAATGGGTCTCTCTCTCTCTCTCTCTCCCTCTCTCTCTCATGCAAATACCTAATTTCTAACATGGGCATAGATCAAAAGTAATAAATTGTGGAGATTTTTTTGATTGGAAAGTTTACATTTAGGTGATTGGTCAATTGAAAAATTAAGTCTTTCATTCGTTAATGGAGTTTTAGGACAAGTGAGATGATGATTCTGGATAATGATACAACTCTACCGGACCTGGTGACCAACATGGGCATAAGAATGACTTTAAACTGATTAGAAATATTTAGCCTTTTAATTAAATGTCTAAGATCCCCTTCAGTAATTGGAAATGTGGACCAAGTCCTAAACCCAATACAGGCAGTAATCTGTAACGGTGAAAGTGGATAATTAAGTAAATATTGAGCTCAAAATGTAACTTTCATAGAACTGATGCTAGACAAGACATTTCTAAGCTTTATCTTGCTGTTTAATCATCTTTTTTCCAAGTTAACTCCTATCAACTAATTCTTTGTTCATTGTTGCAGCTGAACTTAAAAAGAAGAAAAACAAACCGAAGAGACCAACAATCAAGTCACTATTTGGTAGCCATACTATTTCTATCTTCTTTTTCTTTTTCATTTTTACTTAATAGGGGGGTATTTCCAGCCTATGAACCTGAAAAAATGACTGAACCAAATCAAATAGGTCGGTGGCACGATCATGAACGGCTTTATTTGAGCATGATCTGAAAAGGGAATTGTTTGGTAACCAAATAGAACTAAAATGAACCATTCTTTACTAAATTGAATTTTATGGTAGTTTAATCTTGAATCATCTTGATAACAATATAATATTAATAAAAGACAATTGTTATAAAACTCAATTAATCAGTAAGAGCCTTTAATTTTTCAATTGATCAATAAGAAGCTTTGTTCATCTAAAAGTAAAATTTTCTATCCTTCAAATTCTATACAATCTATTAGATTTAAGTTAAGCTCAACTTACTTAATATTGGACTTTCCAACAAAAAAATCTCTAAAATTTATTAAAGTTTATATAAACTCGATTTACCAATAATTGGACTTTTTAGATTAAGTATCTACAGCTTATTATATTTAATTTATATATGTTAAGATAAGATTAAATATATAATTGATTCCCAAACTATTTTTGTATATTTGTATAATACGATTAACTAATAAATAATGTATCTAATTGAAAGTGAAAAGTTTTAAAACTAAATGATTGTATATTTTTCTAGTAATGATTGTATGGACATGTCTAAATATCATTTACTGCATAAGAAACACTGATTCAAGTTTGGATTTGTTATCTAGAAAATAATATTTATCAGTTTAGTTGTTCAATCTTGTGAGTTTCTTTCACTGTACAGAGGAAGAGCCGGGTAACGAATCATCATAAGGGCACCATCGGAATTGCTTCAATACCTGTCCTATCTCTTCTTATTGCTTGATCGATACCAACCGGTGAATATTGTCATGATTGTCAAATACGGTTGAAGAATTATATGAATTTTTGTGAGGCAATTTTACTTTTAATTGACCATCAAAGTTAAATATAGAGGTCGTTTACTAGTTATTTTCGGATTTTTTACCATTTTTCTTGACCTTGAGCCTAAAGAAATCTTGTGTATAAAGAGCCCAGCGTTGTATATTGAATCATAGTGAAATTACTAGTCAAATGTGCATATGCACTTGTTTCATTTACACGTGTTCCTTTCTTTCTAAAATATTTGCAATTTTGCAGATAACATAAGTATTAAACTATTGTTTTTCGCTATCTTGGCCTTGTGCCTTTTAAATGACCAGGTCGAGTTTTGTTGGTAACTTTGTCCAAGAGAGCGAAAGGATGTGGGATTTATGTGGAAGGTTACCTTGAAACAAAACTATTAACACCTGGATTATGTATTTCATATAACATCCATTCATCTATCTATTTAATAATACAGTAACGCTAGTTACGCTACTGCATCAAAATATATGATATTTGGTAGTTTGAATGCTACTCCGATTTCCATATACGCATACAAAGGTGAAAGGTACCAACTACAACCAATGATAAATATTCAAATAGGTACCAACTACAACGAATCACCTCTTCTGGTGCCTCAATGCTACAGAAAAGGGATAAGTATAATGAACTATACACAAATGTTTATGTTGTGTAATGAACTACTCGAATGTTTATTGTATGCAATGAACTTTCAAATCCCGATTATTGGATGTATCTGGGTATATGTGGCAACCATATAAGCTGTCATTTGTAAGTTTTTGATTGGTCAGATACATTCAATAACCGGGATTTGAAAGTTCATTGCATACAATAAACATCCGAGTAGATCATTACACAACATAAACATTTGTGTATAGTTCATTACATTCTCAGGTACTTATCCCTACAGAAAATGCACTCATATGAGACTCTATACAAATTATCAGGTTATCTTCCAACCACGAGGTTGTGTACGGCTAATTATCTCTTGAACAATCTTTTATTGGTACTGCATATTCAGCCACGACCGATATACAAGAACATCCTCATACGAGTATGCTTTTCCGTCAAGCATTTTCATATGTTCGCGCAAACCCTCTCTACTTTACAACAAATCACATATTAGAACTTTCAAACATAAGTATATCACAAGACTTGTATGATATACTAAACATAAATTGTTGGATAATCTCAAAATGCAGTTATATATTTGTTGGATGATCTATTTAACAATACTAATTAGCAAAATCCATAAATAATATAAATATATAAATATATTAAAATAAATAAAAAGTCTTTGTGATTTAGCCCAACTGGACATTTAATGCCCCTTATGTCTTTCAGCCAAATGTTGGTCACGGGTTCGAAACCTTTGAAATACATATTGGGAAGTCCTTGCCAATGAGGTGGGCATGGAGGTTTTCTCTAGCATTTAGCTAGTTTCCTCCAGAACGGTAGTGAGACTTCCACCGTCAGTCATGCCCTCGGATTGACTGTGCTGGTGACGTGGTCGATCTCTACCGGACGATGAAGAGGCAATGCCGCTGAGTCCAATCACCACTGCTGTTAAAAAAAATAATAAAATAAAAAAAAATTAAAATTAAATAAAAATAGACATAAGAAAACAAAACAAACAATATCGACACTTTGCTTGTTATTTTATTCTCCCCCTCACAAATCCTATTCACCTCTCTTTCATTGGATTTTATTTCTTTAAGTTAATTACAATTTTCGTCTCTGTCGTGGTACCCAGCTTGCAGGTTTCGTCCCTACCTTTCAAAAATTACAGTTTTAGTCCAAAAAACTTTGTTCCGTCAACACTTTTAGTCCAAATGACTAACGAACATTAAATGAGAGGTCACATGACCTGCACATGATGGGTATTTTGGTCTTTTCATTACCAATGGACCAAAAGTGTAATTAACTCCACTGCACTTTTTTTTCTTTTTCTTTTTTTTTTATTTCATCTATCATCATCATAAATCTATATCTATATATCTATCATCATCAAAATCATATACATACAACAACAATTTACATCTTCAAATCAACACATCCCAACAAATTTTTTTGCTATAATCTCAAATCAACACATCCAATCTCAAATCAATACATCCCAACAAATATTTTTTTCTAGATCTTCAAATCAAAAAAAAATTATAGCAAAAAAAATTGTAATTAACTCTTTTTTTAAACATCCATCTATCATATCTGTACCTATATCTATCTATCATATATCTATACATATATATATTTTTTTCAGATCTATCTATATATACAAACTGGAGCTTCGATTGTATTTCTTTCACTTGTTTTTTTGGAAATCATCTTATGTATATTTGGTTAGGGTTTACCATACCTCATTAAATCTATATCTATATCTATTTAATCTATATCTGAATAAAAGATCCCAACAAAATACATCAAAAAGAAACCAACCAAAATAACTTAAAACCATAATCAAATGATGATGACGAAGAAGAAATAGTAAAAACCCAGCAGCCATATATTTTCAAAAAGCCCACATTCATGCTCTTCCATTTCCTACAAGAATTATAACCTGCTCATATTTGATTGATAATAATTAATAGAGCATCGATTATTCTCAGCAAAGCAAAGCAAGAAGTATGTGTGTGAGATCCGGCCACCCAATCACCACCACCGCCAACATCCGGCCACCGCATCACCACCACCGCCACAACAATCATGTCGCTCCATCAAGATCCGGTCACCTTATCACCATCACCACCGCCACCACCACCACCACCACCATAGAAATCCGATCCCCTCCCTCACATCATCAATATCCGACAGTATGTGTACGTGTGTTTTGTGGTATTAAAAAGTATATATATGCCTCTATTAAAAAGAGATCTGGCCACCCGAATGTAACATCCGCGAGTTTTGACCGTTTGACTTTACGTGCAATTTGACTAACAATTTGAGTTAATGAAGTTTTGGGTCGTTTTGTGATTAAATGACTATGTGGTATGTTCGTCGGGTCGTTAGTGTGACTTAATCGTTGATTAAATGTGAAAATGTATGTGAAATGGCTTGTAAATGGAGACGGGTCGACCCATGGGCTAAACCCATGACCCATGAGCCTGCTAGTGAACCATCCCCCCCCTTATCTCTCCATTTACCACACAATCTCTATCTCTTCTCTTTTCTCTCTAGCAAGAACTCCATCTCCCTCATTTCTTTCATTTCTCTAGCATCATTTGGCGTTTAGGAACTAGTTTAACTCGAGAATCATCATTGTCTTCATCTCCTTGTCGCCATATCGAAGGATCAAAAGTCTTAGTGCAAGGTTTTACCCATTTTGACCTAATTTCGGGTTTGAGCTCAAGAAGGAGTTTTGGTAAGTAAAATTCATCCCATAATCATCATTTTATGTTTATTAACTTGCTTCTAGTTGATTACAAGTAAATTCGGGTCACGAATCGGGTCAAAACGTGATTAGGGTTAAATTAGGGTTTTGAAATGGGTCAAATAATTTGGGCATGAATTTGATGTTATGATTCGAGTTTATGAGGTGGGTTATGTTTGTTTATGTCCAAATATGTGGATTTAGGCTTGAAATTGGGTCCTAGATCATCCATGGTCGATTATGGGGTCAAAAATGGGGTTTTGGGTTGTTTTGGATCATTTTTGGCTAAGTTTCTGCAGCAGATTTGGCTGACTGCGGCGCAGTGGGAGGTGCCAGACCCCACTGCGGCGCAGTGAAAAGCTGCTGAACCAGTGACTCTTTGTCAACTTCAAACGCTTATAACTTTTGATCCGTAAGTCCAATTGAGTCATATGACCTATCGTTGGAATCGTGAGAGAGTCTACTTTCTCATGGTAAAGTACTTTTGATCTGAATCCTTGTCCATTTCCAAAAATGTCGTGTTAAAGTGTCCTTGCTTATGTCGGTAGGACCGTAATGACGTTTGAGTGTCGTGGCATGACCAAGTCGAGTCCCGATTGTCATTTGTAACACCCCAAGCTGAGGCTCGAAATATCACGGAAAACACATAGCACCAGGTGGAATTACAATAGAACAAACTAAATGCAATTAAAGATTCGGTGAATCCAAAATATAACGAAGCAAGTAACAAAATACAACAGGAGCAAATAGCCATCAAAGTTGACATAATAACATCCAAAGATGGCAAACGATCCTAAGTATAATGCAAGAGGCAGGCCAATGAATCCTTGATCCATGAGGTCCATAGTCCGGGTTAAACCGCAAGCGAAGCAACTAAACTCCACGCCCTGGGAGAACCTGATTACCTGAAAAGTGTACTAAGCATAGTCAACACAAGGTTGGTGAGTTCGTAGTAATGGTTCGTAAAGAACCCACGATAATAATCACAATATACGAATAGAGGCTAGGCATGACTTACAGCGAGCCTCTAAGCAACACAATATCGTCCAACAACAAGATTACACAAGACTAGTAAATGCGTGATGAGAATGCACAAATGATATATGAATCAAAGTAAGTGCCAATGCATGAATAAGCCAACATGCCTATCCTATGCGTGAACTCCGTCACCTATGCAACGATACCCTTCTGTCATTACAATGAACAAGGCTGTATCTCAAAATCATCGAGATATATATGTCTATATACTCGGGGTCACGTTCTACATCCAAAATGGGTGCATACATCTATGCACCAGGATGTCGGCAATCCCCTGCCGAGGGCTCATCAACGATGTATGCAATGCTTACAATTAAATGTAAATGCATAAATCATAAACCAACAATCAATATACGATGCACCTGTGCCATCAATCAATATACGATGAACCTGTGCCAACAATCAATATTCATCCAACATAAGCCAACTATCAACATTCCTCAAACATAAGCCAACTATCAACATTCATCAACCATAAGCCTACTATCAACATTCATCAATCATAAACCACTATTCACAATTTAAACCAACTATACGTACATATACTTCAGAGGATTCTACTTTCTTCAAGTCCCAGATGCTTATATATAGGGTCACCCGCAGCCTTCCCACCACATCTAAGACCCAATGAAGGCATAACCGACTTCCATGTATGTACGTCTATCCTAATATATATATAATAATTAACTGAGACATAATAAATATATATATATATATAATAATTAACTGAGACATAACCCAAATCAATCAAACGAAATGAACTGTCACATCAATCCAATAATCAAGTCAACCAATCAATAAATCAATCAACAATGTAAGTAAACACACCAGTTTTACACTTTTCAGCCCGAATCTCAAGCGAGTAGGGAGATACGAAACTCACCTTGTCTGGCAATGAAGCTAGTATAAGATTACACACCAGTAATGGGGTCCACACGTCCACAACCTATATTTATACATCATAATACCGTAAAGTCAACTATACGATCTCACACAAGTTGATTTAGCACAATTAGGTCAAGTCACAAACCCTAAACGCCTTTACAACTTAAACGAGTAGGAACAAAACGCATTCGACTCGACCTTTTTAGAAATGACAAAAGATTCATACAACAGCAGCAGCAGCAGCAGCAGCAGCAGCAGCAGCAGCAGCAGCAGCAGCAGCAGCAGCAGCAGCAGCAGCAGCAGCAGCAGCAGCAGCAGCAGCAGCAGCAGCAGCAGCAGCAGCAGCAGCAGCAGCAGCAGCAGCAGCAGCAGCAGCAGCAGCAGCAGCAGCAGCAGCAGCAGCAGCAGCAGCAGCAGCAGCAGCAGCAGCAGCAGCAGCAGCAGCAGCAGCAGCAGCAGCAGCAGCAGCAGCAGCAGCAGCAGCAGCAGCAGCAGCAGCAGCAGCAGCAGCAGCAGCAGCAGCAGCAGCAGCAGCAGCAGCAGCAGCAGCAGCAGCAGCAGCAGCAGCAGCAGCAGCAGCAGCAGCAGCAGCAGCAGCAGCAGCAGCAGCAGCAGCAGCAGCAGCAGCAGCAGCAGCAGCAGCAGCAGCAGCAGCAGCAGCAGCAGCAGCAGCAGCAGCAGCAGCAGCAGCAGCAGCAGCAGCAGCAGCAGCAGCAGCAGCAGCAGCAGCAGCAGCAGCAGCAGCAGCAGCAGCAGCAGCAGCAGCAGCAGCAGCAGCAGCAGCAGCAGCAGCAGCAGCAGCAGCAGCAGCAGCAGCAGCAGCAGCAGCAGCAGCAGCAGCAGCAGCAGCAGCAGCAGCAGCAGCAGCAGCAGCAGCAGCAGCAGCAGCAGCAGCAGCAGCAGCAGCAGCAGCAGCAGCAGCAGCAGCAGCAGCAGCAGCAGCAGCAGCAGCAGCAGCAGCAGCAGCAGCAGCAGCAGCAGCAGCAGCAGCAGCAGCAGCAGCAGCAGCAGCAGCAGCAGCAGCAGCAGCAGCAGCAGCAGCAGCAGCAGCAGCAGCAGCAGCAGCAGCAGCAGCAGCAGCAGCAGCAGCAGCAGCAGCAGCAGCAGCAGCAGCAGCAGCAGCAGCAGCAGCAGCAGCAGCAGCAGCAGCAGCAGCAGCAGCAGCAGCAGCAGCAGCAGCAGCAGCAGCAGCAGCAGCAGCAGCAGCAGCAGCAGCAGCAGCAGCAGCAGCAGCAGCAGCAGCAGCAGCAGCAGCAGCAGCAGCAGCAGCAGCAGCAGCAGCAGCAGCAGCAGCAGCAGCAGCAGGCCTAAGCCACTGCGCCGCAGTGGCCCAGTTCTGGCCAGAAGCAGCAGCAGCAGCAGCAGACCGAACCAAAAACCCAAAAACAACCCATAAGACATCCAAAACGATTTGTAACGCCTTGTAACTTGATTTGAAGCATAATTAAACACCATTAACCATAAATAAACATAACCCAATCCACAAATTCAACCAAAACATCAAAATCATATCCAAAACCTTCAAACCCTAATTTAAACCCTAATTTGACCTAAAACGAGATTTAAGCCGATTTAGGACTTGTAAAAGTTCAAGATGACTAGAAATGCATAAACAAACATAAATAGATATAAATGGGATGAAATAGACTTACCAAAACTTCTCTTTGAGCTCAAACCCAAAATTGACCTAAATGGGTAAAAATGGTAGAACTTGACTTTGATTCTTCGATAAGGCGATAATGTGGTATAGATGGCGATGAATCTAGTGTTATACCCTTTCTAAACACTAAGTAGATGGTAGGGAGAAGAGAAGAATGATCTTGCTTTGTTTTTGAGAGAAAGAGAGAAAGAGATAGATAGATAGAAATGAGAAGTGAGAGGGGAGAAAGAGATATGGGGGGGGGGGAAATGGGTCATGGGTGGCTGGTGGGTCTTGGACTACCCACGGGCCGACCCGCTCCCTTCACAAGTCACAACACAATAGCTACACATTTAAATACCGACCAACACATATTATCGACCCGAATATACCACATTGCCATTTAACTCACAAAACGACCCAATTAATTCATTAACTCAATTTGTTAGTCAAATTACACATAAAGTCAACGGGTCAAAATTTACGGATGTTACATCATTCATAGTTGATTTACCCTCCTAAAACCAAATTAGGGTTTGACTCGTGATTTGTAATGTATATGTTAATAGGTGACGAACGCTAAGCGATTGTTGGACGTTATAACTCGATTATAACTTGTACTTAGCTCGCATATCCAATCAAGGTAAGTTCCGTAGTTCCCTACTCATTTGAGATTCGGGCTGAAAAGTGTAAACATACGTGCTTTATTGTTTGAGTGATTAGTTGATTTGCCTTGAGTTACCGTCCGTCTTATTGTTTGATTTGTTTGTTAACAAATTGATAGATATAATGACACGTTTGATTGATTCGTATATGATTGTGATATGGTGAGTTAATTTAGGATAGTAGTGCATATATTGTAACACCCGACGTTTAAAAATATGGGTTTTCAAAAATCTTTCACCTAACGGTGTTAAATTGCGGAAGTAAAGACCGTAAAAGTCAAAACCGATAAAAACATTTCGGTTTCTGCATTTAGTTGGTGTTACACGTCATATCAAACAATAGTTCAAATGAAAACCCAACGGTTGCCCAACATTAAACAACCGTACACGCATTATTACATATATTCGACATCAAAATGAAATGTAATCAAAAGTCTCCATAATAAGCAACTATGGGTAGCTAAGGAATCTGCATGCTTTCTACCCACGCCCTCACGTCCTGCATCTACAAGTCCTTCAAGCTAAACCTGAGGGAACAACCACATTAAAGAACAAGTGTTAGCTATAAGAATAGCTAAGTAAGATCACACTTAATTTAAAAGCATTTGTCCAATTAAAACATTTCGTCATTAATAGACAAACTCATTAGGCACAACACAAAACACACATAACTGCATATCAACTTCATATCAATTAGGATAGTCATCCTAAATGTGCCTATCCTGCATTAGCTCACACATTGTCACACGTATCTTCGTTATCTGCATATAAGTGTGCCCTGCATCACACCCGACTAGATGATCAACCAAAAGACTAATCATCGTACGTCGTTAAGGAATGGCAAGCCAATCCAAGAGTAATCCGTATGTGGAGGTTGGTCAAACCCCTCGTATTACTCGCCCTGCATTATAAAGACCATGTTGCAAGGAGCCACCCAAGCAACAACTACGTCAACGTACTCTTCCGGCTAAGACTTGTACGGGTTAAGCTTAACACTTTCCCTGCATTATATTTACGAGCTCGATCCCACACATAATAGTTTAGGCAACACACATAACCTAAACATAATCACACATTACCTTCATTTCGTTTGGGCCCTTAAACGTGCAAGTGACATGGCAACCTACCAAGTCTAGTGAGCTAGGTGTACAAGCCATGTAGTATGCATATGTCACACAACAACTTCATTTCTACATTTCACACATAATAAGACACTTCATAAATCTACATAAACTGCATAACAATACTCTACATTGAACAATACTTCATTTCACTACATTAAGGTCTGCATTTCAGGTCTCATGGTCAACTACATATCCCATAATATCTCCCGTGTAACCCGAGATACCCACATATATCATAAGTTACCGTTAAGGAAGTTATAAGTATGAAACCTTTGCTTGTTGAACCCTCAGCGTGACAAAAGTAGTGTATCTTACCTTGATACAGCTTAACAACAAGCTACAAGCACAATACAACGATGACTAGGTGTCTCCAATAACCTAGAACAAGTATAAGATCGAAATATAAGCTAAACGACACATTTTGTGGAATCTGGACATGTGGTGCGCCGCACCTTCCATGTGGTGCGTCGCACCAATCCTCCAGGGAAATTCAAATTAACTACGAGTGCGCCGCACCTACCCTTTGGTGCGTCGCACCAATCTTCCAGGGAATTTAGATTAAGACCAGGTGCGCCGCACTAGCCCTTGGTGCGTCGCATATCGGGGTTCACCAAAAACCCAAACTGGGCTGTGGTGCGCCGCACCACTCCTTTGGTGCGCCGCACCTGGGGTGCAGACCAGCAAACCAATCTTTGTTCTTTGATCAAACGATTTCCATACGAACCCATACCCCAAATCCAACCTGGGGACCTAAAATTAACCCTTTTAATTGCACTTTCATCATCTTTAACCATCCTATTAATCCTTTAATCCTTTAATCCTTTACATCATAAATCAATCGTTTAATCACCCAAATAACATGAAATCGGTGAACGTTTAATCTAATAACCCAACCCAAACCCTTATGGCCTGGATTAAGACTAATATAAGACTCAAACAATCATATCTCAAAAGAGGAACACCTATATTACCTGTATTAGGTGATAAAGATCCAAGACCTAAGCAATGCACGATCGATTTGGCTCCAAAACGAATAGATCTAGCGAGAAACTTGAGGGGAAGGGAAGGGATCAGCTAGGGCTTGTTTAGGAGGAAGAAAACCTGCATAATGGCTCTCTAAAGACAACCCCTAAGCCTCTAAACCCGTTTTTAACTTTGCACACATGTCAAAACTAGCCCCTAAGCTTCCTAATCCTTCATTATTGGTTACAAACTACTTTATTGACCATATACATCATTAATCCTTCATTAAATGTCACTACATAGACATTGATCTCCATATTACACACATTTATACTACATTAACATTTAGGCTTACAAGCCTCACACATAACACACATTAGCTACATATAAACATTAAATCTAAAATAGACTTAACGACACACACAATATTGACTTAACGGCATTAGTCAACTAGTAAAGAAAAGTTTGGGATGTTACAATTACCTCCCCCTTAAGAGGATTCCGTCCCCGGAATCTCTTCATTAAGGAACAACTCGGGATACTTTTCCTTCATTACTGCTTCAGTTTCCCACGTTAAGCTTTCTCCATGGTTATGCTTCCACTTTATCAACACGAGGTCAATCACTTTTCGGCGTAACTTCTTTTGCTTTCTTCCAAGTATCGCTACTGGTTCGTCTACTATTCTCTTCATTGGGTCAATACTCACGTCTTTAATAGGAATCACACTTGACTCCTCAGCTAAACATTTCCTCAAGTAGGATACATGGAAAGTGTTGTGAATTCCATCCAATTCTGGAGGTAATTCCAACTGATATGCCACGTCTTTAATGCGCTTCACAACTTTAAAAGGTCCAATGAAACGTGGACTCAATTTTCCCTTCTTTCCAAATCGAATAACTCCTTTCCAAGGTGATACTTTCAGCATCACCAAATCACCAACATTAAACTCAATCGGTCTCCTTTTCTTATCTGCATAAGTTTTCTGCCTTTCTCTTGCCACACGCAAAGCTTCTTTAGCTACATTAACCTTTTCAGAGGTAATTTCAATAATTTCGGGACCGGTCAACTGCTTTTCACCGGGCTCCATCCAACAACTTGGAGTCCTACACCTTCTTCCATATAACATCTCAAATGGTGGCATTCCAATGCTTGCATGGTGACTATTGTTGTAAGCAAACTCAATCATCCTCAAATGATCATCCCATGCTCCACCGTATTCAAGTACACACGTTCTCAACATATCCTCCAAGGTTTGAATGGTTCTCTCACTTTGCCCATCGGTTTGGGGATGATAGGCGGTACTCAAATTTATTCTACTACCCAATTCCCGTTGAAGACCCTTCCAAAAGTTTGACACAAACCTCGAGTCTCGATCCGAAACAATAGATAAAGGAACTCCATGTTTCGCAACTACTTCATCAATGTACATCTTTGCCATCTTCGTTAAAGGCACATCTTGTCGGGTAGCTAGAAAATGAGCACTCTTCGTCAATCTATCTACAATCACCCATATCATATCATTCCCTTTCGGCGTTTTAGGTAGCTTCGTTACAAAGTCCATGGTAATATGATCCCATTTCCACTCGGGAATTTCTAATTGATGCAACAAACCATACGGCTTTTGATGGTCCGTCTTCACTCTTGCACACGTCAAACACTTTGCTACAAAATGAGCTACTTCTCCTTTAATATCCGGCCACCAATAAATCGGCTTCAAATCTACATACATTTTGGTGACACCGGGATGTACTGAATATCTACTTCTATGGGCTTCCTCAAGGATCAATTCTCGGATACCACCAAGCAATGGCACCCAAATTCGACCCTTGTATGTTTTGAACCCACGGCTATTAGTCTCCATCACAAGACGTTTCTTCTTTCCAATACTTTCATTGTCAATGTTATCCTTCATCAATGCCCTCACTTGTGCTTCCTTAATTCGATCAAGTAGCCCCGACTTGGCTTGAACTTGCATGCTCATCAACTTACAAGAAGAACTTTGCACCTTCCTACTTAGTGCATCCGCCACTACATTGGCTTTTCCCGGATGGTATTTGATTTCACAATCGTAATCCTTAAGTAATTCCATCCACCTCCTTTGTCTCACGTTCATCTCCTTTTGATTAAAGACATACTGCAAACTTTTATGATCGGTAAACAAAGTGCATTTTGTACCATAAAGGTAATGTCTCCACAATTTCAATGCAAATACAACTGCGGCCAATTCAAGATCATGGGTAGGGTAATTCTTCTCATGTGGTTTCAACTGGCGGGAAGCATAGGCGATCACCTTGTCCCTCTGCATCAGTACACAACCCAAACCCGTGATAGATGCATCACTATACACAACCAAATCATCGGTACCTTCAGGCAAGGCAAGTATAGGAGCTTCACACAACTTCTTTTTCAACGTTTGAAATGCATTCTCCTGCTTATCGGTCCACTCAAACTTTACTCCTTTCTTTGTTAGTTCAGTCATGGGCTTGGCTATTCGGGAGAAATCCTGAATGAACCTTCTATAATATCCAGCCAAACCAAGAAAACTTTTAATCTCAGTAGGAGTCTTTGGCTGCTCCCACTTTGAAACAACTTCAATCTTTGAAGGATCCACTTTAATACCTTCCGATGAAATAACATGACCAAGAAACTGCACCTCTCGAAGCCAAAACTCACATTTAGAAAACTTGGCATACAACTTCTTCTCCCTCAACACCTCCAAAACTGCTTTCAAGTGCTCACGGTGCTCATCTTCTGACTTAGAATAGATCAAAATATCGTCAATAAACACAATAACAAAATGATCTAGAAAGGGACGGCATACCCGATTCATTAAATCCATAAACGCGGCTGGAGCATTAGTCAACCCAAATGGCATGACCAAGAACTCATAATGACCATATCTAGTCCGGAAAGCTGTCTTTGCTACATCCTCCTTCTTAACCTTCAATTGATGATACCCGGACCGCAAATCTATCTTTGAAAAATATGAAGCACCATGTAGTTGATCAAAGAGATCATCAATTCGCGGGAGAGGATATTTATTCTTAACCGTTCGCTTATTCAACTCACGGTAGTCTATGCACATGCGCATAGATCCGTCCTTCTTTTTAACAAAGAGAACCGGAGCTCCCCAAGGCATAACTGCAAGTACCTCAGGAGCCATAGACACTGTAGTAGCCCTCCACCAATTACGGGCATTCTTTTTCAACATCCTACTAGCACACAAAACCTTCATGTCATCCGGACAATATCAAGATGCAAAAACTACCTCAATGTCCTCGATCCACTCCATAGCACCCACTGCATTTTGGTACCATCAAACTCCTTGGCACCACATTTCTGAAAACTTTCATATTTGAAGTTATTAACACGAGGTGCATTAACAACTCCAAGTCCTCCACCATTAACTTCATTAACACCCACGGCTGCCATGGATGGTTCAACACTTTGGGAGGGATTAGAGTAATTCCCTTCCGAACGCTCACCCCTTTGTTCACTCCCAATCCTTTCTGCATTTCTTTCAGCCCTCAATTGAGCTAATTCCTCTTCATTTCTCATTAAGAGAGCTCGGATAGCTCTCAATTCTTCATGTAATTGGGCTTGATTGGGAACCTGCTCTATTACCGGGTTTGCCCTATCCACTTCAGAGGCGGTTGGTGGATCACCAAGACGGCGATTTTGTACACGGGGTTGCCTTTGCTCTACTTCATTTCCAGCCCCGTTTCCATTAGGAGGAATACCACCACCATTTCCTCCTGCTCTCTGGTTACTAGCTCTAGTGTTTGCCATTAATTCTACAAAGCAACGACGACGGTTAGCAAGAATTAAAGAGTGACTACATATGTTAAGGCTCTACTACATATAACTACATTATCACACACAATAAACAAGCCTTAAATCACACTCTCACTCACTCTCCAACCCGTCCTAGAGCATTCCACCTCATTAGCTAGGCATCCTACTTAAGCCTAACCTACTTCTCATCGGTCTAAGTCCAAAATCCTACGGCATAAGTCGAATTTTGGTTCACTTAAACCAATTCTCTGATACCAACTTGTAACACCCGACGTTTAAAAAATATGGGTTTTCAAAAATCTTTCACCTAACGGTGTTAAATTGCGGAAGTAAAGACCGTAAAAGTCAAAACCGATAAAAACATTTCGGTTTCTGCATTTAGTTGGTGTTACACGTCATATCAAACAATAGTTCAAATGAAAACCCAACGGTTGCCCAACATTAAACAACCGTACACGCATTATTACATATATTTGACATCAAAATGAAATGTAATCAAAAGTCTCCATAATAAGCAACTATGGGTAGCTAAGGAATCTGCATGCTTTCTACCCACGCCCTTACGTCCTGCATCTACAAGTCCTTCAAGCTAAACCTGAGGGAACAACCACATTAAAGAACAAGTGTTAGCTATAAGAATAGCTAAGTAAGATCACACTTAATTTAAAAGCATTTGTCCAATTAAAACATTTCGTCATTAATAGACAAACTCATTAGGCACAACACAAAACACACATAACTGCATATCAACTTCATATCAATTAGGATAGTCATCCTAAATGTGCCTATCCTGCATTAGCTCACACATTGTCACACGTATCTTCGTTATCTGCATATAAGTGTGCCCTGCATCACACCCGACTAGATGATCAACCAAAAGACTAATCATCGTACGTCGTTAAGGAATGGCAAGCCAATCCAAGAGTAATCCGTATGTGGAGGTTGGTCAAACCCCTCGTATTACTCGCCCTGCATTATAAAGACCATGTTGCAAGGAGCCACCCAAGCAACAACTACGTCAACGTACTCGTCCGACTAAGACTTGTACGGGTTAAGCTTAACACTTTCCCTGCATTATATTTACGAGCTCGATCCCACACATAATAGTTTAGGCAACACACATAACCTAAACATAATCACACATTACCTTCATTTCGTTTGGGCCCTTAAACGTGCAAGTGACATGGCAACCTACCAAGTCTAGTGAGCTAGGTGTACAAGCCATGTAGTATGCATATGTCACACAACAACTTCATTTCTACATTTCACACATAATAAGACACTTCATAAATCTACATAAACTGCATAACAATACTCTACATTGAACAATACTTCATTTCACTACATTAAGGTCTGCATTTCAGGTCTCATGGTCAACTACATATCCCATAATACCTCCCGTGTAACCCGAGATACCCACATATATCATAAGTTACCGTTAAGGAAGTTATAAGTATGAAACCTTTGCTTGTTGAACCCTCAGCGTGACAAAAGTAGTGTATCTTACCTTGACACAGCTTAACAACAAGCTACAAGCACAATACAACGATGACTAGGTGTCTCCAATAACCTAGAACAAGTATAAGATCGAAATATAAGCTAAACGACACATTTTGTGGAATCTGGACATGTGGTGCGCCGCACCTTCCATGTGGTGCGTCGCACCAATCCTCCAGGGAAATTCAAATTAACTACGAGTGCGCCGCACCTACCCTTTGGTGCGTCGCACCAATCTTCCAGGGAATTTAGATTAAGACCAGGTGCGCCGCACCAGCCCTTGGTGCGTCGCATATCGGGGTTCACCAAAAACCCAAACTGGGCTGTGGTGCGCCGCACCACTCCTTTGGTGCGCCGCACCTGGGGTGCAGACCAGCAAACCAATCTTTGTTCTTTGATCAAACGATTTCCATACGAACCCATACCCCAAATCCAACCTGGGGACCTAAAATTAACCCTTTTAATTGCACTTTCATCATCTTTAACCATCCTATTAATCCTTTAATCCTTTACATCATAAATCAATCGTTTAATCACCCAAATAACATGAAATCGGTGAACGTTTAATCTAATAACCCAACCCAAACCCTTATGGCCTGGATTAAGACTAATATAAGACTCAAACAATCATATCTCAAAAGAGGAACACCTATATTACCTGTATTAGGTGATAAAGATCCAAGACCTAAGCAATGCACGATCGATTTGGCTCCAAAACGAATAGATCTAGCGAGAAACTTGAGGGGAAGGGAAGGGATCAGCTAGGGCTTGTTTAGGAGGAAGAAAACCTGCATAATGGCTCTCTAAAGACAACCCCTAAGCCTCTAAACCCGTTTTTAACTTTGCACACATGTCAAAACTAGCCCCTAAGCTTCCTAATCCTTCATTATTGGTTACAAACTACTTTATTGACCATATACATCATTAATCCTTCATTAAATGTCACTACATAGACATTGATCTCCATATTACACACATTTATACTACATTAACATTTAGGCTTACAAGCCTCACACATAACACACATTAGCTACATATAAACATTAAATCTAAAATAGACTTAACGACACACACAATATTGACTTAACGGCATTAGTCAACTAGTAAAGAAAAGTTTGGGATGTTACATATATGGAAGTCGGTTATGCCTTCAAAGGGTTTTAGATGTGGTGGGAAGGCTGCGGGTGACCCTATACATAAGCATCTAGAACTTGATGAAAGTAAAACCCTCCGAAGTATATGTACGCATTGTTTAGAGGAACTGATGGAGACTGGGAATGTGTTTGGAATGGACATATACGCTTGTTATACTTGACTTGTACGGTACACACTCAAACATACTTTTATTGTTGCATTGATGACGTTATTGACACGCATTTGATATACGTTGTGGTCTCACATACGTATGATACATGATTTGATGTTAATATTTCGCGTGCTCATTTATTATACGCAATTACTTTGCCCTTATGATCTTGTAATGATTTGATATTGTGATTAGGATAGTTGTACATACATGGAAGACGATGATACATTTAATGAGTTGTAGATGTGGTGGGAAGGCTGCGGGTGACCCTATATATAAACATCTATGATTCCTTAAATGTAAAGCCGTATGAAATGTATGTGCATTGTAGTTTGATTGATTTGTGATATGATGGATTTGTGATTGAGATTGGTTAGGTTTGTACTTGATGTTTGGTTCGACGTACTCCCAAGTATTCGTACTTGATGAGTCGTACTATGTACTTCCAAGTGTTTTACACTTGAGAACATGTTTTTGTACTTATTGATTGGTTGATGTACTTCCAAGTGTCTTGCACTTGAGAACATGCTTTTGTATTTATTGATTGGTTGATGTACTTCCAAGTGTCATACACTTGAGATCGCGCAATGTACGATGTACTACCAAGTTGTTAGACTTGAGAATATTGTGTTGGTAGTGGTTTTGTTGTTGTCATGGTACACTTAGGATGCGTTATCTGATGCCAAATTGTTGGACGTACCTTTCATGCATTCGGACATGATTATGCGTGTAGTACATATCTTGATATAGACATCACTTGTGCTTATTTATCATACGCATTACTTTGCCCTTATGATCTTGTAATGATTTGATATTGTGATTAGGATAGTTGTACATACATGGAAGACGATGATACATTTAATGAGTTGTAGATGTGGTGGGAAGGCTGCGGGTGACCCTATATATAAACATCTATGATTCCTTAAATGTAAAGCCGTATGAAATGTATGTGCATTGTAGTTTGATTGATTTGTGATATGATGGATTTGTGATTGAGATTGGTTAGGTTTGTACTTGATGTTTGGTTCGACGTACTCCCAAGTATTCGTACTTGATGAGTCGTACTATGTACTTCCAAGTGTTTTACACTTGAGAACATGTTTTTGTATTTATTGATTGGTTGATGTACTTCCAAGTATACTTACTTGATGAATGGTTCCACGTACTTCCAAGTGTTTTACACTTGAGAACATGCTTTTGTACTTATTGATTGGTTGATGTACTTCCAAGTGTTTTACACTTGAGAACATGTTTTTGTATTTATTGATTGGTTGATGTACTTCCAAGTATACTTACTTGATGAATGGTTCCACGTACTTCCAAGTGTTTTACACTTGAGAACATGCTTTTGTACTTATTGATTGGTTGATGTACTTCCAAGTGTTTTACACTTGAGAACATGTTTTTGTATTTATTGATTGGTTGATGTACTTCCAAGTATACTTACTTGATGAATGGTTCCACGTACTTCCAAGTGTTTTACACTTGAGAACATGCTTTTGTACTTATTGATTGGTTGATGTACTTCCAAGTGTTTTACACTTGAGAACATGCTTTTGTACTTATTGATTGGTTGATGTACTTCCAAGTGTTTTACACTTGAGAACATGCTTTTGTACTTATTGATTGGTTGATGTACTTCCAAGTGTTTTACACTTGAGAACATGCTTTTGTATTTATTGATTGGTTGATGTACTTCCAAGTATACTTACTTGATGAATGGTTCCACGTACTTCCAAGTGTCATACACTTGAGATCGCGCAATGTACGATGTACTACCAAGTTGTTAGACTTGAGAATATTGTGTTGGTAGTGGTTTTGTTGTTGTCATGGTACACTTAGGATGCGTTATCTGATGCCAAATTGTTGGACGTACCTTTCATGCATTCGGACATGATTATGCGTGTAGTACATATCTTGATATAGACATCACTTGTGCTTATTTATCATACGCATTACTTATATTGTGTTTTGTTGTGATTTGAGATTGAGACGCATAAAGGCTATTCTTATGTTATGTTTTGCCTTTAGGACAATGGTTCCTTGTGAACCATTCCTACGAACTCACCAACCTTGTGTTGACTATGCTTAGTACACTTTTCAGGTAACCAAGTTATTCCAAGGCAAGGAGTTTGATTGTTGCTTGCTGTTGAACCCGGACTTGGACTTATATGGATCAAGGATCCATTTGCCTTCTTTTGCATTGTACTTAGGACCGTTAGCCATCTTTTAAATGTTCTCTTGTAAACCTTGATGGTGACTTGCTCCTTATGTATTTTGGTACTTGTTTATTTTAATGTATGGATTCACTGAATCCTTTGCTTGCATATAGTTCATGTTCTACATTAATTCCACCTTGTGCTATATGATTTCCGTAATATTTCGAGCCTTGGCTTGGGGTGTTACACCGATACACACCACCGCCACCATCCGGCCACCCCATCATCAATATCGGGCATTGGGTGTGTGTGTGTTTTGTAGTATTCAAAAGTACTGCCATCTATTAGAGAGAGAAATGGTTGGGAGTTCTTCATTGAAAAAGTGGCTGGAAACAAAAGTATATATGTTTGTATATATAGATCTGGAAACAACTGTACATGACCAACCTGAGACTCAAAGATGAGATGTATGGCATTATGAGGCTGAAAGTAAACCCACTGTAGATGTAACTGGAGATAAAATGAAACCTACTGCTTAGTCTAATGGTTTCCTTATTCCTTATAAGGTTGATTTAAATGTTTTTCAGATGGAAACTTTTGGTTACACTTTTGGTCCTTAAAGATGTAGAGTTAATTACACTTTTGGTCCTGTGTTGTGGAAATGACGAAATTACCCATCATGTGCAGGTCATGTGATGGGTATTTTAACGGACGTTACGTGTTTGGACTAAAAGTGTTGACGGAACAAAGTTTTTTGGACTAAAACTGTAATTTTTGAAAGGTAGGGACAAAACCTGCAAGTTGAGTACCACGACAGGGACGATTTCTGTAATTAACTCTATTTCTTTTCCCAAATAACACAAAACATTCTTTTCTTTTTAAAATTTTTATTTTTATTTTGCCTTGTTGTAAAAAAAAGTAAGTAAGTAACTCCCAATGCCGTCTTCCACGGGTTTTGGGTCCCAATACGTCTTCGACGGTGTATGGGGGAGGTTGAGATGTAGACAGCCTTACCCCTACCAAAGGTAGAGAGGCTGGTTCCATGTTCTACCATAGGTAGAAAAGGCCCTCCAGCCTTGCTGGGCATGAGGATCGAACCCTTGACCTCTGTCTCCAGAGGCAAGGGCTCCAACCACTGATCCAACTCCACCAATCACTTTTAAAAATAAAACCCCTCAAATCTGCATGCAGTTTTTTTACAATCAATCAATGAAACCATCAAAGATAATAATAATTCTTTCAGATCTTAATCCTTAAGTAATTAGTTATTATTATCATTATCATCATCAACGCAACCCCAATTTTATGTTTCAAATTAGGGTTTGTCCAGCCATCTAAAATATAAAAATTAAAAAAGGTTCTTGATTTATGTTTTTTAATCAAGAGTTTTTACATTTTAGTATATAAAGATTCTTAATTTGATTGAAATTAGGGTTTGATTTTGATTATAATAAGTGGGGTTGAGTTTTTTACAAACCCTAATTAGTATTAGTGTAATTATTGCGTATATATAGATTTAAATAATACATATAGATCTGAGTTGAATTAAATTATGGATCGTATTGTTGGTAATAAGTTTAAGCTTGGAAGGAAAATTGGAAGTGGATCTTTTGGTGAACTCTTTTTAGGTATTTTTTATTTATTAATTTTTATTAAAGTTTTAATTTTTTGGTATTTAATTTATGTTTTTAGTATAGTTATTGATCATTTATTATTATTATTATTTTTTGTTTAATGGTATATATAATTGTGTATAATTTAGGTATTTTTTATTTATTAATTTTTATTAAAGTTTTAATTTTTTGGTATTTAATTTATGTTTTTAGTATAGTTATTGATCATTTATTATTATTATTATTTTTTGTTTAATGGTATATATAATTGTGTATAATGTAGGTGTTAATATTCAAACTGGGGAAGAAGTTGCTGTTAAGCTGGTATTGACTTCTTTTCGTTGCGATAATGGTTTTGATTATCGGATTTTAGTATGTGTTTTGATAGTGATTATTTGATATCGAATTATTGGGATTAAGATAATATATCGATAACTAAGCAGTAATAACATGTGTTACATTTTACAATGCTTGGAATGTTGAATGTAGCTACAAGAATTCAGGTTTTTTGTTGCAGCAATTTGAAGAGATAACCAAATACTAGAAACCGATATTTTGATAAGCACTTTCAAAATGCACAGTTAAACACCCCCTGTAGGACTCTTTCCGCTTTCTGTATACGATGGCAACTATATTAACGTGTTCTCTAAGTTGCCTTATATAGCTGTATTGCCACTCTGTACACTTGATTCATTCATGTCTACTTTGTAAAGTGGAAAGCTGCGATATTCTTACTATATTTCAATACTTTTTCAATCTTAAGCATGTGTATATGTATTCTTATATTGAAATTGCATGTTTCAACTTTTGGTCTGAACTTTGGGATTTACTACTTCGACTTTTCATCTTTCAGAGTCATATTGCAGTACTTCTCTTTGAGTTTTACATAAACGGTTGATTTGTGAATTAAAGAAACATTATTAAAAGATAGTTTGATATCATCTGTTTCTTAGACGAAGAAGAAAAATTGAGGCTTTTTTGTTGTCACAAACTAGTGACTTTTTTTTATAATATCAACATTTCTACTATTTCACTACATGTACTGTCCTATTAGTTATAACTTTATGTACAATTTTATAGACACATTATTTTATACAAAATTTATTTAAACCCCGACATAGTACTTACACGTCTCTTACTGGAATTTCCAGGAACCTTCCAAGACAAAACATCCTCAACTTCATTATGAATCAAAAATATATATGATTCTCCAGGGAGGAAGTGAGTCTCTTCTCTATCTATCTATGTGTGTGTGTGTGGGTAATCATATACTCAAAATATAATTACTCAGGTGTTTTTACAAATAATAAAACATGTTGATATTCTAATAAATTACCAAATATGACCGTTTCTTTATTTTTCTAATGAAGCGGGAGTACCTACCCTTAAGTGGTATGGAGTAGAGGGTGAGTGCAATGCCATGGTCATTGACCTCCTTGGACCAAGCCTGGAAGACCTGTTTAATTATTGCAATAGAAAGTTTTCCTTGAAGACAGTTTTAATGCTTGCAGATCAGTTAGTAAGTGCTGTTGATCCTGGGTTATTTATGTTTTGTTGCTCTTTTGACTTTAAAATGCGCCTATAAATTATGTAACCTTGCAGATAAATAGAGTTGAGTACATGCACGCAAGGAGCTTTCTTCACCGTGACCTAAAGCCTGACAATTTTTTAATGGGCCTGGGCCGCAAAGCAAATCAGGTTAGTATTGAATCTCTTTAATCTCTTACAGCACTTTTTGGTGGTTATCTTGTTTTTTTTTTTTTTTTAATTTTCCAGTGTGTATTTTTTAATCAAACAACATAAAACATGATTATCTTGTCTAAACTTACTTAAGCTCTCGGTTATGGCAGGTGTACATCATTGATTTTGGCCTTGCAAAAAAGTATAGGGATCTTCAAACTCATAGACACATACCCTACAGGTAAATTTTCTACCTACTTTATGGTTGCTTCTTTACTGTAAGCATTTCGATTTTCATAATTGTGCCATGATCATCTTCACTTTATGAGTAGGGTTTTGGCATCCTCTAGCTTGCCTCTTTTTCTTTTTTGATGAGGATTTTAGCCTTGTATATTATCAATGGCCACTAGTCTCTTTGGAATATGTCTCTCTCTATTGGGCCAGAACTCCAGAAGTAAAATAATCAAAGCGAGCTTTAAGGAAAATTAATTGAAAGTCTGCTTATATTTATAGGATTAGATAATTATTGATGTAATCTAGCTCTGTTATTATATTTGACACATTAGTTATTAGTTATAACTTTATGAACAATTTTATAGTTTTTGTATAAAAGTGTGTTGGGTCTAAGCACCTGCCAACTCCCATGTACCTGCTTCTACTTTTTGCTATTATTTCTTTATTTTTTGGAATTGTTGCAAGGTATTTACCATTACTATACAATGTTCTCATCAAGTAGTTTTCATTAGGAAAAACAAGAATCTTATCGGCACGGCTCGCTATGCCAGTGTCAACACACACCTTGGAGTTGGTGAGTGTTTCATTATAAAAGTAATTTTTTTGGTTAAACAAATGTTTCAATGCATTTGAAGTCTTAACGTGCTTGTTGTCTTGTCTCTTGTTATGCAGAACAAAGTAGACGGGATGATTTAGAATCTCTTGGTTATGTTCTTATGTATTTTCTAAGAGGAAGGTGAGTAGTTGTTTTGGTTTTCTTTTTAAACCTCCTGATACTTGTTGATTTTTATTAACAGACATACTTGTGATTTTGTTTGTAGTCTTCCCTGGCAGGGACTGAAAGCAGGAACCAAGAAGCAGAAATATGACAGGATAAGTGAAAAGAAGATGTTGACTCCAATAGAGGTATATTGTATATCATGTTCATGTTTGTGTATATGGAGTAAATAGAGATTCCATGCAGCTTGTAGTGTTTTTTTACTGTCACCAGCATCTCCTGGATTAATCACTTACTCATTCTCCGGGAACAAGGAAAATATCTAGACTTGCGTACCAATTAAGATATTTGTATGAATGTGGTTAGATGTGGCAACATGGTCGGGTTGGGTGGTTGGAAAATGAATCAGCACATTTGGCGTGATCAGCCTGTTACCATTTTAGCAACTTTTTTAGGGATTACTCAAATGACTCATGGGAGACAAACTACAACTAAAATTTGACGTGATCAGCCTGTTACCATTTTAGCAACTTTTTTAGGGATTACTCAAATGACTCATGGGAGACAAACTACATCTAAAATTGACCGTTAAATCTTTATAGGCTAACTTGTCCAACTTTTCTGCTTTAGGAATTTGATATTTTTCTTAAAAGATAACAATCTGAAGCTGCCATAATACTTGATATCTTTTAACAGGTGCTATGCAAATCATATCCTTCAGAGTTCACTTCATACTTCCATTATTGTCGATCTTTGAGATTTGAAGACAAACCAGACTATTCATATCTGAAGAGGCTTTTCCGAGACTTGTTTATTCGTGAAGGTGAAAGAAACTTCATCATACTCTACCTGATTCTATCACCTCAGATGCTTGATGTGTTTGTCAATTATAGTGATTGAGCATCACTGCACTCTGAAAGTGTACATATTTGTTGGCTTAAACCTGAATGACTTTTATTTTCAGGCTATCAGTTTGATTATGTCTTTGATTGGACCATATTGAAGTATCCACAAATTGGTGCAAGCTCTAGAGGAAGAGTGAGTGAAAAAAATTTATGTTGCTAGCATATTCATGTAATCTTTCATGAAATGCTTATTGTTTGCCCCTTTTTACAGACCCCAAGTGGAATTGTTGGTCAAAATGTTGGAACATCTACAGATAAACCTCCTGGAAGAACCTCAGGTACGACCTAGAAGTATAATTTAAAGGAAGATTATTGATTAGAATTGGCTGTATGGGCAGATCTGGCAGGTAGTCATAAGTCATTACGGGTTATGGTTGAAACTTTTCCATTTTTAGTGCCAGTTGAAACAGCGGTTCAGGCCCGGCTTGCTTGACTTGCAAATGCTCTTTTGTTGACATTGTAATTTTAAAGTTGTGTGCTAATTGTTGCAAAATTAATTTTATCACAGTTAAACTCTTGATCTGTAAATAAAAATGGTTTTGGAGTTTGTAATTGTATGCTATAACTTTTAACTTTGGGTGACTGAACACGTTGAACGATTTCCTCTTCTAGCTAAAGGTTGTTTTACCCTAACAAAATCCAAATGTTGGCCTTTACCAGTAAATGGATTGAAGCCGTCACCTCTAATATGATGGACAGTCTCTATCTCAAATGAATCCATGTACCTTTTGTTGAGCCTGTTTAACATGTAGCTTGTTTCTTATTCCTGTAGCTGGACAAGATGTTCGTGAGACAATCTCTAGAAGAAATCCATCTGGTGTTGGCCGCCATGAACTTTCAAGAAATAGGACTTCAGAGAATGTACCTTCATCAAAAGATGTGGTACGTTTTTCTTTGTTTAATAGTTTTTATTTCAGGGTTGCGTCTTTTCTAAAAATTTATAAGTTTAAGTATAAATTTAAAGAGAGATGCTTCACTTACGAGAGATTCTTGCATATCAGTGTGTCATATGATAACACAGATAGAGAAAAAAAGAGTTAATGTAGTCGGTTTTCACATGCGTCTGTATGATTTTCTTTTATTTTTAACATTTTGTCATGGGAAAATCGGCAGGGGTTGGGTGACATGTCAAAACAGATATATTTTTTATGGACCTGAATTGGGTCGTGCTGGGTTGGCTTGCAAAGTTTTAATTATTATCTTCTGTAACTAGTGGGTTGGTTATGCTTGTGAAAAATGATTTAGGAGACTTTATGCTTAAAATATAATTTGGCCGACTTTTGATCCAGTTGGTCCGTTTCTCCTTTTTTACTTGTTCGTATATGTATATTTGTGCTTTTTCGAAGATAAATAGGCTGTTTTAAAACTATGCTATTTCAATGCGCAGCAACCTGACTCAGAAAAAGTTCAATCTTCACGAAACGGGAGCACGTCAAAGCGTGCCTCTCTCCTGAGCAGCAAACCTGGCTCTTCAGCAGAAGCCACAGATGGTAGATCAAGCCGAGTCGTGTCAAGCAGTGGGGGCCGCTTATCTACTACTAATAGAGGATATGATACCAAACCGTTGGGCTTCTCTGGTACTTCAAAGGGTGGGCGTGACGATCCTCTCAGGAGCTTTGAATTCCTCCAAATCAGGAAGTAATACGGATACAAGGTAGTATAATAAATCTAAAATACCATGCAATTCTACATTATGTAAATGGGAATTTGTGTTTTACACCACAAATATAAGATGGCATGGCTTATAATATATGTGACAGTTGTGATGCTCATCCAAAGAATGAGGTTTCCTTGTACGGGAATTTTCGTTATATGTATTAGTACCTGAGACTTGGTTAATGTTGTATGTTTTTTCTTACAAAAAGGATTTTGTGGGTTACAATTTTGGGTGAAGTTTCGGTTACTCGATTAAAGATGTTTAGGCCCATTGTTGTGCCAACTTCCAAAGCAGGTAATCTGAAGACTTATTTTGTTTCATGTTATTTTTTGGTATGTTTAGGAAGTTTTGGTTATACCAGGTGGCGTAATGCAGAAGTACTATTGAAGAAGTATTGGCCAAAATTCAAAGGTGATACATATTCAATAATGCCAAGATATAATTGTGTTATTTAAAAGAAGTGAATATATGATGATAAATATTACGAATGAGGCGTGCTTATTGATGAATAATTCTAAGATCATACATTAAGTGATAATTAACAGGGGCACCATTGTTTAGATATGTGTTAGTTAAAAGATATGTTATGTTTAAATTATTTAAGCAATTCATTGATTGAATGATCAAAGACATATGATTGCAATTTTGTTACCCGGAATGCAAGGAAAACTTACATTTCAAACTTACATGACCACCTTATTTTGAAGTGGTGCAAGGAATATTCTATTTTTCCAAAAACAGCAAAATTTTAAGAATTCGCCGTTGTGTAGAAAGTCTGAAGGAGCCATTATAAATTTAGAGTCCTGAGCCATGAAATTACAAAGGGAAATTGTCGCTACCAATAGAGTTTATACAAGCTGTTGTCCGTGTTTCCTAGCAAAAATGTGCTTCGAGTTTACCGATCTTTTTTCGCACTTACTCTCGAGCCATAGGAAAGATGTGCATCAATTGGAGGGGTATATATCTTCTTGGGAAATTTCTTTCCTGTCTTTATATGTAAAGACCCAAAAGTCCAAAACTAAATAGTACTCATTTATATGTGTAATTTTATTCTTGCAGGTGTTTGGGAGTAACAAGAAACTTTTGTATGTTCTTCATACCAGAGTGTAGCATTACATAACTCATACACACATATGCAGTCGCCAATATCTTCATACTCAACCAAACATTTTCCCTAAACTAACTCGATATGAAACCAACAGTTACCATCACCAAACTTAATTAATCCAATTCATATTTTACATACCAATATTACATATGCCATGCAATAATCCATCAAAGGATGTGAAAGATTCATCTAATTATAACCACAATACTTCCTTAAAAATTTAAGTTATTTTGATTTTGGAAACTACTAATGTGAAAATACGTCACTTTTGAACACTTGGCTTGAAGATTGAAAACTCTTTTGCAATATAAATGAATGGATATAGACTAATAGAAGTGTGTAACTCTTAGTTTTTTGGTTATGTATAGGACCCTTCAAATTCATGGGTCCCTGTGCGCAGATTGTGATGAAGTTTATTGTTTGGGAAAATGAGCCTTGATAATGCAAACAACGCACGCATTGCTATGGCAATATTTAACCTTCTACAACAACATATGCATTATACAGTTGTACGCTATATAATATAATTTGTACATTTGTTATAAATAGTTAATATTTGTTGTATGAATATCATTATCCTTGTGCAAAGGGTAAATTAAGTGAAACAATAAGATCATATTGCAGTAAGTACTTCACTACTTCATACTTGGTACATACATATGTTATCTCCCGTTGTTATATTTTCTACCATTTACGTCTATGAAGAATGAATGATATCCACAAGAAAGTTGTGACTAGCGAGGATGTCAAACACCATCCTGTAACAAGTTTTCATGCTTTACCAACAAGTATTACAACCTTAAGAAGTTAATGGCAGTGATATATAAAAGCCATGGGTAAATATGATATTCTTACTTTTTTGGGAGCCAGATATTTTGGCACCACACCTAAAAATGCATATGGTAATTAATTCTTGCTCTTCTTGAGTAACCTAGCATTAGGTGAATCAAATGACTATGATTTTCTAATCGTTAGGTCCAAGGCAAAAATGAATCAGGTCGAAATATATTTTGTCAGAATGGTGGTAATTGATCTTGGCTCCAATACTGTAAATGACAATATAACAGTAGCCTGAATGCCTGGTGATCAACCCTTTCCTTTTAACATGTAATTCCTTTGTTTGAGAACCCCACCCACACAAACACAACAAGCTGATGCATCATATATCGTGAAATAAAAGCAAAACTCATGGATATCACCTATTATTCATATAAACACAAATGGGGCAAATAAAACATTAAACCCAAAGCTGGAATTTATATTGGTGGATTTGTGAATAATGTCGTCAAATGATTGAACATGTACAAAAGTACAGAAAGCTTCCCAGATAAGCTCCACTGAGAATGCATGATTAGTTGACCATACGAAGGATATATGATCAAAGGATTTTAACCTCTCAAGGCCGCCAATCTCTTCTCTAGCTCATCCATTCCGGAACTGCATATACCATAAACGCCAATATGTTTCAACAAGTATGAATTTTAGATATAATGACATATTACATAATCATTTGTGATCTCTTGTAACTACCATGGTGGTTTCTTGGGCATTTTCATGAGAGATAGTTAATTATGATGGAAAAAGTAGCTAAAACACTTAAATAAGTAAACAACTTGGGAGTTTTTGTGAAACCAAACTGATCCAATCTATAAAGGATAACTCATGAGCAAAAACAAAATTTCCGTTTTGAATGTTGCAGAAAACGAAATATTGCCCTTAGAATACCAAATGGAATAAAAACATGTATTTAATTTTTGGACAAAAGGGTAGTGAAAAATGGAGCTAATGTATAAAGTTTCACCTGCTAGCATCCTCGGTGTTTTTCCCGGCAATTTTTCCTTTGGGAGCTGATGATAACTGTAAAAAGTTCAAAAGCAAGTTATATAACATATACTAAAAGGATGCATAATACCAGAGTAACGAGTCGGTACTACAAACCTGTGAAGCCACATCGACACCAATCTCATCTAGCACCTGCAATGTGAAACATAGTATATAGTAAAGTCCGAAAAAGAATTTGCCAAATGATAGAATCCAGAACCAAGTAAGATAGGGGATGTTTGGATTTCCACGGTCTTGCAATTGTAATGACTAATGATTATCATATGATATAAAATTTGCCGGGGTATTATTTTCCCCTATATCAAAAAATAAGAAATAAGATAGGGGATGTTTGGATTTCTGTTTTGGAACTGATTGTCTAGACAATCAGTTTTTGATTCTATTTCTGGTATCTATTTTTTTTATGGTCAAATCAGTTTTATACCAACTGCAACAAATTGTTCTGTCCAGTTATTGATTATAAGATCACTGGCAGGAACAAAGAGACACGAGGTGGAACAAAGGGCATACCAAACATTTTTATTGCTTGGCTGCCATTCTGCCAATAGCCAATTTTATCGTTCAAAAATGGATTTTTTTAAGCACTTCTGGCTAGCAAGCCAAGTACCATAGTGTAAGCTGGGAGCAGCTCCGAAAAGCGAGGCCTACTTAAATAAGTAATGAGCTTTCAACAGCGTTAACAACACTGAAAAAAGTAAACTCTTGTTGCCCACTGATCTGATCATAGGTGAAATCCAACCCCTTTGCTGCCCTTTACCTTCGCTACTAGGAGAGTCGTGGGGTACTGAATATCTAATGGTAAAATGATATTATTTATTCACCCAATATAAAACCTAATATAAGATTTTGTAGTTCTCATCTCACAGACCATCTCTCTTTTTTTCCCCAGAAATGTCATTTTTTATCGTTTAATTTAAGTAAGTTTTTAGAAAACTGGAATTTGCCAATCAAATAACATCTAATAAATACAAAATTAAGCACAAAACACACGCAAATAAAATTTCCTACATCCTGTTTTATTGAGGCTAATTTGATTTCGAAAATCATTTTCAGAATGTACACTCCAAACAGGAAACACCCCCATAAGCTGCTGCTGACAATGAGTAAAAGAGTAGCACTCATATTGCAAGGAATGTTTGTGAGCTTTAATAATCTTTCAGGCTAAAAAGAACAGGAACATGGCGTTTACCTGGTTTGTTAGCTCGTCTGTTTCATCTTCAGCTTCGTCATCATCAATAACATCGTCAATGGCATCTGACATCATCTCACTCTGGAGAAAAAGAGGAAGATAATGAGTTTAATGGGTATTAAAATGAGGTGGACACATTATATGGTGCAGCTGTTATGTAAGCGCAACTTTATACAAACTTGGGCCCATATATGGATAAAAAAATGATCCCCAAAGGTCCATCAACGCAAATCAATTATCTTTTGTCTACTTTTTTATTGGAAGGGTGTGCAATATCTTACCGTCATATCCATCTGTGCTGATTGCTTCTGGAAATCTTGCATCACCTTCATTTGCTTCGCAGGGGCCATTTCCTGCAGCATAACAAATTCACATGATGTAAATCACAAAACAGTTCACTGAAGATTAGATTGATTTGATGTAATACAACAAGTTACGAGTTGGCAACTCAGGTTGTGTTGTGGGTAAAAACAGGTGGACTTTTGTAATGGTTTAAAATGGGCTAGGTTGACCCACCAACACCCTTTTTTTTTCTTCCTTACTTCAGCTTCATAATATAATGATATGATTACAAAATTATTACTGAAAAAATGATCTAAATTCTATTGATAAACAATTTAGGAGATGGTGACCACTCGAGAATATTTTGTGTGAGCTTCAACTTATCTCCCCTAGTTCCTTAATACCTATGTTTTTCTAAATGCAGCCTGCTTGACCCGCTTAGAGTAAACTATTATCAATTAGTCACCAGGTAGAAAACATCTACTGCGGCAACTATGGATAATAGATGCCAAATGATGAACAGGCATTCATTAACAAGTTAATTGACACTTTTATGTTTCATAGAGCCATTCAGGAAAAACAGAAACATTAAAGTAATGGGTAATACCTTATTCATTGCTGACATTGCTTTAGTGGCACCTTTCATACCAACAGACACAGAAGAGTGTGCAGCTAATGCCTGAGAAAGAGGGATGTACCATTATAAAAAACATATATAGTCAAATTATGACAGCAAAAAACATTCCCGGTTGAAGATATACCTGTGTATGGGTTGCTATGCCTCTCATTTGGGCTCGACTACTTTGTAGCTTGGCTATTTGTTGTCTAAGCCTGATCAATTGGCGGGCTAAAATCTTTGTGGCTGCCTGTACAAGCCATTGTTATTACTCAATTGAGTTCATCAATTTTTGAATGTTATGCATATTCGATTTAAAGCATATAACTAACCTCATTTCCTGTTTTAGCTGTTCTCTTGATCTCGGCAACAAGTTTCTTTTCCTGTTCCAGTTATAAGTTTTACTTAAATAACATTCTTTTTAATCTTTTGAATGAACCATGATTATAAAGATGCATCAAATGTAATGTGGTGTACCTCAACTTGCAATGCTGTGATTTCCCTCTCTACACCTGATTCACAATAAACAAACATAAATAAGGTCAAAACCAGTTATCATCCAGTTCTAAGCACTACACATAAGATATAGTATATAACACTTTCGAGTAGAGAATCAGTACATTATCAAGCAAGATGCTTTAGCAGCTCATGTTAAATACTGCATAGTTTGAAAGATGAAACAATGATATAAAAACAGAGATGGTGAATACTGATTATTAAGCATGCTTAGATACCAATGCCATTGTTCTATCGTGTAATTATTTCCCAAAGACAAGTCCATCTCACGGTCAAACCAATACAAATGCAATTACATCAGTACTTCCGGAAATGACAAGCATCACTACAAATCCTTACGTATCGTTTATCTCTCATCTGGGTTTGGGGCATTTATCTAATATGATCATCACATATACACATAACGGAGCGTCTTCCCAATCGATTATATGAGATGTTTTAAACGAACACCAATATCTAAAAACCGTAGCATACATTACAAACTAAAAGGACTCATTAATTAAATCTGATAATAGGCTATTCGATACACAACTTCCGACAGTCGGTTGGATGCACATAAGAATTGAGTATAGCTTACTAAAGTCAAATCAATTGTTTATTGTTGTTGTTGGTGATTTTCATATACTAAAAATAACTGCTCATAAACAATAAATTATGTAAAAGGTTTAAAAAATAAAATATTAGAAAATAATAAAATACCTCTAGTAGCATTAGCCATTTCTCGTTTACTTTCTCGAAGTGCTTCTGAAACACGTTAATAACATATAAAATTTAAATACTAAAAAAGGATTAATTAAAATGAAGAATACAAAAATTGACCTTTAGGGGTGGGTTTCTTCTTGAAGATGTTCATATTCATGATTGATTGATCAAACTGATCCGAATGATCAGATAGTGATTATATGGATGATCGGATTATATTCGTTATTTTATTATATGTATAATAATAAGAAGAAGAAGAAGATATTAATTTAAAGGTACAGGTGATTTTAATTCAAGGAGTTTGTAAATTAGGATTTAAGATTCTTGATGATGATTAGGAAAACTCCCGGAAAATTCATATGCTTTTTTCGCTTTCTTCTAAACCTAGTTGACATTCATTTTTCTGTTTTTATACATGATTAATTTATTATTATTAAAATTTAACTTATTATGATTATACTAGTATTACTTAACTAGAACACTACTTTGTTTGTGGATGCTCAATGTATAGTTTATATTTTCAGAATGGAAAATGATTGATTTTTTTAAAAATTAATCTAACAATCTTGCTAAAAACCTTAAAACATGACAAATGTAATCCACTAATTTTCTTTTTTAATCTCACCTGATTTTGTTGCACGCCTACACGTCTCCATCTGATAATTAAGAAAACTTTTAGGCTATTATTTTAAAAGAATTTATCATTTCCCTTTCAAAATTCTTAAGTTAGTGGGTGATAAATGGAGAAATCTATTTTCAGTAATTGTTTTTTTTAATCATTAGACCAACTATTCGTTGGTTAAGTAAGTGTAAGTGAACTTATTTTAATTTATTTAATTACAATATTTTTTTTGTTTGAATGATGTTTGGACTTTATGAGATTATACACACGCATACCATAAAACTGAATATCTATACTGTAACTATTTTTACCCAAATATACATATTAATAAATCTCGTAATTCTCCTTACTTTTAAGTTTTAAGTTACATGTGCTAATTAACATCAAAAACTTTGACACCATCAATGAAAAGACATACTTTCCATCGTGTTTTGCGGGTACTATGATAACATTTTTCAACTAGAATGAATTCATGAGTACTTAACATGATAAGTAAGATGATATTAACTCTTAGAAAGATAGTTTTAAATCAATTAACACAATAATAGATTTATTGTCACTAAAAAATCAAGACTAGCAAGCTTATGAGTTGAGTTAGTCTACAGGATAGACAGTTGGCTAGTCTCATTCCTCAAAAGGAGGGGTTAGTCGCTCAAAAAAAATTTCTAAAAAGAAAAACTCACCAATAGCCAAATGCACAGTTTCCGGTCCTATTTGTAACACCCAACATGTAAAAATACGGATTTTCAAAAACTTTTCACCTAACGGTGTTAAAGAATGCGGAATATCATTTCAAAAGTCAAAACCATAAAATCCAGTTTGGTCTGTTCATAAAATAGGTGTTACTCGTCACATCATCAAAATAGTATAAATGGAAATCCTACGGTTGCCCAACATAACACAACCGTATACAAGTCATATCAAAACATAATAGTCATAACGAAATCAAATGTCTAAAAGGAGCAGCAACTATGGGTAACTAATAGCATCTTCAAGTATTCTACCCACGCCTCGCTCATTATCCATCAACACACTTCTAGCTTGCTAAACCTGAGGGGACAACACATTTCAATAAACAAGTGTTAGCTAACGAATTAGCTAAGTAAGATAACACTAAGTTAATAAAACGTTTGTCCAATTAAAACTTGGTAAAACAGCTTTTCATATTAAGGACACATTTCGCATATCATCACATACATATCATAGCATCAACATCTTTCATGGTAGGATTAACCATCCTAAATGTGCCTAATCATCATTTCATCATCACATATCATCACATTAGGTGTGACATAAGTCACGCATATCATATAAGGTGTAACTTTGTGTGTAGGCGGTCATAAGACCTAACGGGAACCTCACACCCGACTAGATGGATGAGCCATACGGCGGTCCATCAAGTGTCGTTAAGGAATGGCAAGCCACTCCAGAAGTAGTCCGTATGTTCAAGACATTGGTGGGTAATCACTCCACCCGGAGATACTCTAACCACGTAATTACGTTGCAAGGAGCCACCCAAGCAACAACATATACGCACCCACCCGGCTAAGGTGAATACGGGTTAAGCTTAACACTTCATCATATATACGAGCTCGATTTCATCACATATAGTTTAGGTGACAAAGTTACCTAAACATAACATATAATCATCTTTTACGTTTGGGCCCTTAAACGTGCACGTGACATGGCAACCTATAAAGTCTAGTGAACTAGATGACCAAGTCACACATACATGCACATCATAATCAACATATACTTGCATCACATTTCATTACATTGCATATCATTTCATAACATAACTTTGCATTGCATATAAAGGGGAATGCATTTCAGGTCTCATAAGTCAAATACATATCCCATATAACCTCCCATATAACCCGATTACCCTTAAGTATACAAGATAAGATTAGAGAAGTTATATTCTGAAAACCATGCTTTTGTTGAATCCTTCAGCGTGTCAAAGTAGTGTATCTTACCTCAAAGTAGCACGCAATAAAGGATAGCTAAGTTACCGAACAAAGCAACAACTCTCGTCTACCTATGATTAGTAAACGGCCATTAATACATTCATAAATTAGACCATATACTGGAATTACACATCTAGGGACACACTCTAGGTTTCAGGAGTAAGCTATGTGTCAAAACGAGGTTACGGTTCAAAACTATAATATTTGCTGAAAACAGGTGAGTTGCGCCGCAACATAGAGTTGCGCCGCAGCTCGAGCAATTCGTTGCGCCGCAATGAAGATAGTTGCGCCGCAACTTAACTTTCTGTAATTTCGTTGCGCCGCAACATGGTGTTGCGCCGCAATGCCTATCGAATCTGCACTTTCAAAAATCGATTATGCCTTCTATTCGAACCCAACCCTCTCCAGGTCGAAAACTCGGTTTCAAAACATCAAAATCCTTCATATTAAGGCCTTAACAAAGCATTTCAACCGTTAAGAAAATCATACATGCCTTATTTCATCAAAACCATCACTAATTACACATTAATTGATTCCCTAATGCCCAACTATAATTCCTAATGACTCTTAAAATCAAAAGGATCAGAAATCAATAAAATTATACCTTCTATACCTGCAACTCACAATGGGAACGAGAAAGGCTAGATTAAACACTTCCGAAACGCACTTTTGATAGCCTTTTTGCTCAAGAATTGATTAGGGATAAAAGGGGGTGGTTAGGGCTTGAGAGGAAGTTAACAAATCTGCTAATGACACTCAAATGACTCCTCATATGACCCTAAACCCGTTTTTGAGTTTTACCATATGTAAAATTTGGTCCCTAGGCTTCCATATAGCTCATTACTAGTCAAAAACTCCTCTAAGGACCATATACTACCTAAATACTTCGTTAATCACTCCTAATAGGCATATAATTACTTCATAAACATATTTTCATATCATGCATTAAGACTTTCAAGTCTCACATATATAACACATAAATCACATATAAGCATTAAATCTAGCAATAGACTTAACGGACACATATTATTGACTTAACGACTCTAGTCAAACGTTAATAAAAGTTTGGGATGTTACACTTCTTACTGACTTTCTCCTCAACCGAAGGTCACTACCTCAGTGAAGATCTTGGCAAGTGTTATATTGTAACATCCCAAACTTTTTCGAGTTTGACTTATTGACTTGACCGTTAGTCAACGTTAGGTCTATTATGTTTATGTGCCCTATATGGGATTATGTGATTAAATGCTTAGGCATTTAATATGAAATGACAAATATGATGATTAACGAAAGTAAAGTTAAGTTATAAAGTGCTTGTTGGTATGTTAAGACTCCCGGTAGAAAGTTAAGCTAAGAAAGTAAAGTTTTAGAGTTGAGGGGTCTTAAGTGTAAGATTTGGAGTTGATGACCAGGGGTTAAGGGAAATTAGGCAACCTTAATTGTCACAAAACTTCTGCCCTCTTGTGTGTGTGAAGCCCCAACCGATCCCCTCCTCTCCCAAAGCAAAGTTCCCTCAAGATTCAATTGATTCGTGTCGTATTGATCAAGTTTTGATTAGATCTTGAATCCTCTAAGTCATCTACAGGTAATATAGGTAATATTATCTTTGAATTCTGATGTTATGAGTCTTAGTTGAGTTTATAATCCAGGCCATAGGGTTTGGGTTGGGTTATTTGATCAAACGATCACTGATTTCATGTTATTCGGGTGATTGAATGATTGATTCATGATGCAAAGGATTATAAGATCAATTGATTGATTTGAGTCATCAAAAGTATCATTAGAAGGGTCAATTTTATACCCCAGGTCGGGCTAAGGGTTTGAGATCGAATGGGTATCGTTTGGAACAAGTTTGAAAATTTAACTGCTGGTCTGCACCCCAGGTGCGGCGCACCAAAGGAGTGGTGCGGCGCACCATAGCCCAGTTTTGGGAATGTGATTTTCTTAAAAAGCCCGATATGCGACGCACCAAAGGGGAGGTGCGGCGCACCTCTAGATGATTTGATTTTTCTGGAGGATTGGTGCGACGCACCACTTTCCAGGTGCGGCGCACCAAGTGCCCAGATTTCACAAAAACGTTTCGTTTAGCTTATAGTTTGATCTTGTACTCATTCTAGGTAGTCGGGAGCACTTAGCAAGCACTATAATCAGTTCATAACAGGTTCATATGCTGTACCAAGGTAAGATAACATCTTTTGTCACCTGGTGGTACAACAAAACACGTTTTCATAAGTAAAACCTTCCAAACGCTTATGTATGATTAAAAGTAAAGTAAAAAGGATTATGGGAGGTTGATATGGGATATGATGCTTACCTTTCTATGATGAATGACATGTATATGCAGGTTGCAAAGGCATAAGGTAAGTTCCCATATCATGGAATGATGATATGTTTATGAAGTGTGAATATGATATGATGCCATGTTTATGTTATGTGATCATGATCCAATGTTATGTTTAAGTTAATTGATCATGATATGATGTTATGCTTCTGATATGTGAACACGAAATGGTGACATGTTTATGATATGATTACATGTGTGGCTTGATCACTTAGTCACTAGTCCTTTGATTAGGATTGCCATGTTCACGTGCACGTTAAGGGCCCTAAACTAAAGAAATGACGTTATGTGATTAACTTAGGTGAAAGTGTAGCCTAAGTTGAAATAAAGTAAAGATGAAACATGTGCTTAGCTTAGGTGAAAGTGTAGCCTAATCTAAGATGAAGTAAAGAAAGATAAAAGTGGTTAGTTTAGGTGAAAGTGTAGCCTAATCTAACATAATAATGAAGTCTCGAGCATATTTAAAGTTGTGTTAAGCTTAACCCGTGCTAGTTGTAAAGCTGGTGCGTACGTGGTCACTTGAGTTGCTCCTTGTGGCATAGTTATGTTTGTTTATTCCGGGTGGAGTAACTAACCACCAATGCGAAAAGGCATAAACGGTTTATTCAGTTGGAAATGACTTTGTCTTTCCTTAACGACGCCGATGGACCCCTTTTTGGTTACCCATCATGTCGGGTGTGAGGACTCCCTGTATGGTCTTTGACCGCCTACACACAACCCCACATCCCAATGTAAGTGGCTTAAGTCACTTAGCCTACGTCTAGGCAAAGAAACAAAGAAAAGATACGAAGTAAAGAAAAGATACGAAGTAAAGAAAAGATACGAAGTAAAGAAAGTTACGTAAAGAAAGATAAAGTGGCACACTTAGGATTAGGTGAAAGTGTAGCCTAAGTTGAAATAAAGTAAAGATGAAACATGTGCTTAGCTTAGGTGAAAGTGTAGCCTAATCTAAGATGAAGTAAAGAAAGATAAAAGTGGTTAGTTTAGGTGAAAGTGTAGCCTAAACTAACATGAAGTAAAGAAAGATAAAAGTGGTTAGTTTAGGTGAAAGTGTAGCCTAATCTAACATGAAGTAAAGAAAGATAAAAGTGGTTAGTTTAGGTGAAAGTGTAGCCTAAACTAAGATACGAAGTAAAGAAAAGATATGAAGTAAAGAAAAGATACGAAGTAAAGTAAGTTACGTAAGAAAGTTAGGCACACTTAGGATTATGATGTTCCTAATGTGTAATGCTATATGATGCTTATGATGTTCATGATGTTTCTTATGATATGATGTTTATGGTGCTCACGTGATATTAACACATAATGATGATATGACTTTGTTAATATATTTAATTGGCAAACGTTTTCAATACATGTTATCTTACTTAGCTAATTTATTAGCTAACACTTGCTCTTTGAAAATGTTGTGCCATCAGATTAGGTGCATACGGAGCTAGAGAAAGGATAGCTTTGTAAGGATGGGTAGAGACATTAAAGATGATAGCATTTATGTTCTTAAAGCTTAGACTACCCTTAGCCTTATGTATGGCTACTTCATTTACGATATTATGATGTAAGATCATGTAATAATGTTTGGCATTTATGTTGGTGCCAAGACTTGGATTTTCTTTTATTATTTGGATGATGCAATTAAGTAACACCAAATGTTTTCAAAGGTTTCATCCGGTTACGGATGGGCAGATTTATATGAGATCCTTTTCCGCCATTAATAAACGCCGTTAGGCGAAAGTTTTGAAAATCCAGGTTTTTAAACAACGGGTGTTACATATATAGGTCATCACACACAACCCCACATCCCAATGTAAGTGGCTTAAGTCACTTAGCCTACGTCTAGGCAAAGAAACAAAGAAAAGATACGAAGTAAAGAAAAGATACGAAGTAAAGAAAAGATATGAAGTAAAGAAAAGATACGAAGTAAAGTAAGTTACGTAAGAAAGTTAGGCACACTTAGGATTATGATGTTCCTAATGTGTAATGCTATATGATGCTTATGATGTTCATGATGTTTCTTATGATATGATGTTTATGGTGCTCACGTGATATTAACACATAATGATGATATGACTTTGTTAATATATTTAATTGGCAAACGTTTTCAATACATGTTATCTTACTTAGCTAATTTATTAGCTAACACTTGCTCTTTGAAAATGTTGTGCCATCAGATTAGGTGCATACGGAGCTAGAGAAAGGATAGCTTTGTAAGGATGGGTAGAGACATTAAAGATGATAGCATTTATGTTCTTAAAGCTTAGACTACCCTTAGCCTTATGTATGGCTACTTCATTTACGATATTATGATGTAAGATCATGTAATAATGTTTGGCATTTATGTTGGTGCCAAGACTTGGATTTTCTTTTATTATTTTGATGATGCAATTAAGTAACACCAAATGTTTTCAAAGGTTTCATCCGGTTACGGATGGGCAGATTTATATGAGATCCTTTTCCGCCATTAATAAACGGTTTATTCAGTTGGAAATGACTTTGTCTTTCCTTAACGACGCCGATGGACCCCTTTTTGGTTACCCATCATGTCGGGTGTGAGGACTCCCTGTATGGTCTTTGACCGCCTACACACAACCCCACATCCCAATGTAAGTGGCTTAAGTCACTTAGCCTACGTCTAGGCAAAGAAACAAAGAAAAGATACGAAGTAAAGAAAAGATACGAAGTAAAGAAAAGATATGAAGTAAAGAAAAGATACGAAGTAAAGTAAGTTACGTAAGAAAGTTAGGCACACTTAGGATTATGATGTTCCTAATGTGTAATGCTATATGATGCTTATGATGTTCATGATGTTTCTTATGATATGATGTTTATGGTGCTCACGTGATATTAACACATAATGATGATATGACTTTGTTAATATATTTAATTGGCAAACGTTTTCAATACATGTTATCTTACTTAGCTAATTTATTAGCTAACACTTGCTCTTTGAAAATGTTGTGCCATCAGATTAGGTGCATACGGAGCTAGAGAAAGGATAGCTTTGTAAGGATGGGTAGAGACATTAAAGATGATAGCATTTATGTTCTTAAAGCTTAGACTACCCTTAGCCTTATGTATGGCTACTTCATTTACGATATTATGATGTAAGATCATGTAATAATGTTTGGCATTTATGTTGGTGCCAAGACTTGGATTTTCTTTTATTATTTGGATGATGCAATTAAGTAACACCAAATGTTTTCAAAGGTTTCATCCGGTTACGGATGGGCAGATTTATATGAGATCCTTTTCCGCCATTAATAAACGCCGTTAGGCGAAAGTTTTGAAAATCCAGGTTTTTAAACAACGGGTGTTACATATATAGGTCATCACACAAAACCCCAACTTTAAAAAGGGTCTTCAATTTTTAATGATTTTTAGCTATATATTAGTATAATTTAAGGATTTTTAGACATTAGATTTAAACTTAAATATAATTTCTTCATACAAGACTAATATTAAAGTCCTAAAATTACAAAAACCACAAATCTACAATATAAATAAAAAGATTTATACAAATAACATATTTAAAGTTTGGGAGTATATTAATATTTATAGCAATTCATAATGATTTATTATATAGTATTTGATTATAAAAGGTTGATCAATGATTTTGCTTCAAACATGAGTCGAATAATAATATGCAATGAAAAATGGTAAGTTCTAACTACTTATACGATAATAACATTTTTTTTGTTTAAGGAAAATCTGTAAGCGGTTATTATCCTTTTTTTGTACGTTTATAGCAATTACCGTAATATACATATCTTTTCGTTATATGGGCCCCTTTTTTATCTTGCACACGGACCTCGAAATTCACTTGTCGACCCTGCATTACCTATATCTATACTTCTACTTCTATGGCACTACATGAAAATAAAAAAAAATGAGTATATGGTTGTTAGATACCCAAGCTTGGATATAAAACTATCACATACTAATTTTTTAACATTTATGATATAATAGATAAATAATTGACCCTCAATGTTTTTCATGAATTAAAATATCAAGATGTAAGAGGTTCCACATTCAAACTTAGTTATCTATCTGTCATATATTCCCATTCCTCATATGAAAAAAATGAAAACTTTAACCTTCTTGTTGAAAGTTATATTTAAGATATAATTTTTTTTCCTATCATGGCCTTAATGAATTAATTTATATTATCAGTCCGTCGTTGCCGTCACCACCAACAAACACCGACACTACCATTGTCGGTCACCACCGATGCATTGCTCAAGTACTCATCTAATCTATTTAGATACCTTTATTTTATTACATCTTATAAAAGGTCAACATCATACTTTTAACACACAAAAACAACATATATTACATACCTCTTTCAATTTGAACAATTTTACAACATGCGAAATTTTTTTTACATAGAAATTGAAAACAAACAAGCCGTACAGCTAACAAATGTGAAAAAAAAAAAACAATAACTTAAGTTAAATCCTAAAATCCTAAGAATAATTAATAAATAGCAAGAAGTATAATAGCAAGAATTGTAACGGTGTCTAAAGAAAGAAATTAATAGAAAGTAAAGAGGTATTTGGAAGTGGGGGCTGAAAATAGAGGTAGAGTGTATATAATACTCCGTAAAAATTTATTTTAAATGGTAAGCAATGTTTTAAAAATCGGTATTTTAGTCATACCGGTGTGAAATTTTTTCCCAATATTACCAGTATTATCGGTATTACCGGAAATACTAGCCGGTACGACTATTTTTAATTTATTTTATTTTTTTTATAAAAATCTTACAAAACTTGTTACAATTTAACGAAAATAGTCAAAATACAATTATAATATATTCAAAAATAATACCAAGATGGTATTCCATAACAAAATATAAGTTTTAAAGTCCACAAATAACAAGAAATAACATTAAAGTATCATAAAAGTAATTTTTAAAAAATCCATTTTTTTTTAAATACCGGAACGATTTAATACTGGAAAATACCGGAAATACTGATCGGTATTGAATAGTGAAAATACCGAAAAAATATCGGACTTAAAATAGCAGAATACTCTCCAATACCGGTAAATTTTTAGTAAGAGTCTAGTTATAAAATTAAACAAATTGAATTTTATTTTTTTTCATCACTTCGGCCTTTGGGCTAGAAAACCTGACTCAGTCACAACCCTTCTTAAAAATATAAAAAAAACCCAGCCCAGTCCAGCCCAACTTAAGAAATCCCACTATAAAATGCATCATAAGTTTCAAACCCTAATTTCACTATCTGTATATCACTACCGGCCACCCTTTCATCTAGGCGATTTAGGAGCACTTCCAAAATGGTAATAGCAAAACCCTAATTTTGCTTTTTAAGTCTACTATACGTAGACACTATATGAGTTCTGTATGTATGTATGTATCTAATAAAAGTGTAATTGATTGTACAGCCGTTCAAGAGGTACGTGGAGATCGGAAGAATCGCACTTGTTAACTACGGGAAGGATTATGGAAAGCTCGTTGTCATCGTTGATGTCATCGATCAAAACAGGGTATTTTTTTCATTTGTATTTATATAGGCATTCTCTATTTTATCTATATGTATATATATATAATATTTACTTTAATTTAGTAGCTGCTACTGCTAATGAATAATATAGATACACAGTTAATGATAGATTTAGCTTTTATTTAAACCATCATTTCTTATGGTATGCTCAGCTTAATTGCTGATTCATTAGGTGTATATATATAGTGTGTGTGTTTGTGTAGGTGTACATATATGCTTAGTTTTACATTTGGCTTGTTGTTGAAAGACATGATATTCTGGCCATTTTGTATTTAGTTCTAGTATTTTTACTAAATTCAATGAACATACTGCAAAAGTTAGATTAAAATATACTTGATATATGCCATTTTAAACCTCATACAGCTCCTCTTTCAATTATCTGGAAGTTTTGGTTCCTTGGTGTTTCTTTATGAAAAGATTGTCATTATTAGAGTTATTGGTTATAAAGCACTTACTTTACAAGTATTTTTTTTTTAAATTTAAATTCTTGAACAGAAATAAGCTGTGTTAATTAGGCAAAGAAGTTTGCTTTCAAAATTTTAGATTTTTTGGTCTAATGTTGATGGACATTTAAGGGTAGAGATTCTATTAAATAATGGCTTATGTTTTGTGTGTTTCAAGGTAGAGCCTGCCTTCAATCTTTTTTTGTAGGGATGTTTATATGATGAGATGACATGTTTGAGGATATTTTCTATTGGTGCTAGACATGTCTAAAAGTCGGTGTCTTTTGTTGTGTTTTTTATTTAGGAATATAGTTTATATGTGACCTTTGAGTTCTGAGATTATCTTTGATTGGCAGGCTCTTGTTGATGCACCTGACATGGTTAGAGGTCAAATGAACTTCAAAAGGCTAACCCTTACAGACATCAAAATTGATATCAAGAGAGTCCCTAACAAGAAAACTCTTATTGCTGCTATGGAGGCTGCTGGTATGGATCATTATTTGTGTAGTTGTGTTAGTGGCTTGTTAGATAGCTGAACTGTGTGATATTTTGTCAGATGTCAAGAACAAGTGGGAGAACAGCTCATGGGGAAGGAAGCTTATCGTGCAAAAGAAGAGGGCATCTCTGAATGATTTTGATAGGTTCAAGATCATGTTGGCAAAGATCAAGGTAAAACTTGTCCCCTCATTTGTATTGAAATGCTATATTTTTTTTTGTGGAGGCATGAACAAGAAGCCACCAGAAGTAGTAAAAAGTGAATTGAGAATGTTACATTAACTAAAATAACGAACATTATGTTATACTTCAAGGCTGAAATATTGTATGTACATCTATGCATCTATTACATTTTCTTATCCGTAGATTGGATGATTTCTTATTAATTTTAATATGCTCATATATGGTGTTGTACTCTGTGATTTTGCAGAAGGCAGGTGTTGTAAAGCAAGAACTAGCTAAGCTTAAGAAGGAAACAGCCGCCTAGTTTTATCCTTTTCCTTGATTTATTAAAGATTTTGTTTGAACTGCTGTTGAAAAAGCCATTTTTGGTTTGCTCTAGAAGCTTGTGACTTTACCCTTTGTTTCTTTATGTATTAAGAGGAAGTTTAGATATCAGTTTGAAGCTTATGTTTAAATGTTTAAATTCCGTCTTGTTATGAAAATGCTTAGTTTCACTTTATCAGAGCATAGCCACTGCTAAGTGCTACCCGTTGAAAACTCATTCAGATTTCTTTCTCTATGACACATCTTCTAAACTCATTATCTTTTAACAACGATATTTGTCAACAATTTACTTAAAGAGCAAGATTTGTGTCTTGCAACATTTTGTACAAAGAGTATGATATTTGTGCTCCTTTCATTGATTCAAAAGGTAGAAACTAATGTGTAGTATTTATCTACAGTACAATTTACTCAACGGACAACGGTAGGTGAAATGTGTTGCACATAAAATGTATGTGAAATGTGTTGTACATACCATATAACGTAAAAGGCTAAAAAGGGGTCAAAAATGAGGCCACCTTCCTCCTCCTTGGCTTGTTGCAACTTTAGTTCAGTAAACTGGTACTCATTTGTAAAGTTTTAATGTTTGCCCACTTAATAATATGCACAGGAAATCTTTCATATTTGCGACTTAAAAAGTTGTACTTGGATTAGTTCATGTATGGCCATTACCAGTTTTTGGCACAGCAAACCTGAAAGTTTTGAATGCCAAATGTCAAAACCATACGAAGTTACCAATGTATGTTCTTTTCAATCATGGATGATGTTTTAAAGAGTTCGTTCTAATACAACCCGCAGCCCCTCTTTTAGGCTCCTCTAAGTTCACGCATATGTACATTTAGATCTAGATCGAGTGTGTGGAATTGGATGGCAGTTGAATTCAATCAGTATGTTACCCTTGATAAGAACAGATTGAAGACAATTGATTGTAACATTTGGTGTTAATTATAAAAGAACTTATTTCCCACCATTAGTTTTTAATTAGAAAGTAGCTAGAAATAGTAAAACTGAAATCAAAGGTGGTGCTTAATGATGACCATCTTCCTCCTATTATCTCTCCCTTACTCATTTCATTATTCTTCTTTTATCAACATTTATCTCTTCCTTTTTCTCCCCTGTATGTCTTTTGGTTCCATCCGTTTGGTTAATTCTCTCTCTCGAGTTGTTTACTATATATTAAGGGGTCGTCTGACCCCTTTCATATCCGGAGCATACTGATTCTTTGAAGATGGGTACTAAGGTCAAAGGCTTTTTTAGAGGCCTTAAAAACATCTCAAATCTATTCGGTTAGCTCCATCAATCTTAAGTTTAAATGCATGTTTATAGATTATGATCACGCATGTTTGATGTAATTGTGAACTTTGTAAATGTAGATGATGAAGAAGAACAACAAGAAATACAGATCGGTATGCCCACGGATGTGAAGCATCTTGCTCATATCGGTGCTGATGGACCTGCTGCTGAATCTCCTAGCTGGGTATATTATCACCTCTCATAGCAAAAATAGTTATTGATATAATGCATTTCTATTGAAAATCGTAAAAAGATGGACAGAAAGATTTTTCTGGTTAATGTGGTCTGGCTATTTCGAATCTTAATTAAACATAGCATGTTTCAACTTGAAACTATTTTGTGTTGTTTTCCCACCAGCCCGTCTTGTCACCTCTAGTATATATTTTTGTGTTCTTTTATATTTTGACCCGTTTCAATTTGAGCTTGTTTTCTTGACAATGCAGATGAGGGACTTTGGTGATGGACAAGGTCATTCAGCACCAATGGACATGACCCCTAATACCAATAAAGGTTCTCATCAATATGTTGAAATATTTAATTTTGGCCATTTCCCTTTAAAAAGATCAATTCTAAAAAGATTTTAGTATTTTACTAATCAAATGTACTTGTTTAATAGGTACAAAGAACCACAGGATTACTCGCAGTGAAGAACTAACCAGGGACCTTCCAGATGTACCCAAAACATCTAGACACCGTCATCATCGCTCAATGGACAACTCTATGGACCATGATTCACAATCATCAACCAAAACAAAGCATAGGAGACATCACAGACTTCGACGCTCCAACGACAAAGACAAAGGGGACTTGCCCGACATCCCCAAGAAGTCTCGACGCAAGAAACCAAAAGATGAGGATGGGTCAACAAAGTCTAAAGATAGTGAATCTTCCGCTGGGAATTTTTAAACCGAAATTAGGATCATCCTACAACGAAACTTAACAAGTTAGTTAGGAAATATGGACAGTGTGAACTTTGAATCTCACCCAGTTTTTGAGAGATGGCCAAAATATTGGTTACTTTTGGGGTAGATGATTAGTCATATGCATGTTCCATCTCCCCTTTCCTTTGCACCTTAACTTCATGTATGTTCTTGAAAGATTGATTCTTGAATGATCATTATTTCTGTTCTTCATGGATCCGGGGTCAAATTTATTGTTGTAACTTGAATCTATAAACAAGATGATGCTTTATTCGGTTTTAAAGTCATGCGTCTTCTACTAGGTGGGTTGACTTATATTTTGTTAATTTACTTATGATGTATCATATTATTGGGGCTTTGGTTGGAATCGACTGCTCAACCACATGGTTAATTTACTTATGATGTATAGCAGAAGTTAGGAACAGGGGAGGGTGATCAAAGTCTAAGTACAGAGGAGCAAGAAAGGCTTTCCATCAAGGTATATTAAATAAATGGGCAGGCTGGGCCAACCCATAAATTTTTATTATTCTAATTAAATGAATAACTAGTATCAGACCAAGATAACTTAAAACAGGAATATTCCCTAACATTAGAAACTCACTATCAAGATAATTGCTGCCAAAACACATATCCGAGAGCCAAATGACCCCTTTAAAGCATATGGTAAAGTGGATAACTAATTACATAGCGCATGTTGTCTCTCTATCTCTTAGATCCTTACTAGCTTAGGTCTACCATCGGCAGACCGTCGTGGTACTTGGAAGGCATGCCAAAAGAACATTGCAAGCTGTTCACCTTCACAGATAAATTTCCTTCTAAGGTAATGTGTGTCATATTTTTATTGTCAGCATAAAACCAGAGTTTGATCAGTTACTGATGACGTGATACCCCTATATACTATGACCAGGATCTAGAAATCAGATGCTGAATTCAGTCAAAAGATTCTCAATGTCCAAACAAAACGGTTTGTTCATCAGTTCATGTTTTGCTCATTGCCAATCAGAAAGGCAGGATACACAGTTTGCTGATAATTCCCCTGTTCTTGGAAACAAGGTAATCATCAACTGCGTTACATTCCTCCAATCACAGTAAATAGCATGATAAAGATTGAAATTGACCGAATATCTATGGAATGGGTTGATTCGGGTTATGCTTTTTCTCACACTGGGCAAAGATGGAAGTCACTAAATTTCATTTTCTAACTGCACTAATAGACTACTGATTAAATATAACAACTACTTACAAAAATATATAACTCTACATATCTAGTGCTTTAAAATTTTAGTATTATCGGCTTTATATGATAACCTTTGTTTCCTTAATCTAAGAACACACAAAATGAACCATGTATCAAACACAACAAGAACAATGATCAAATACATATGAAGTTATATAACTAACTAAGTTGGCATAAACCAAGTCATATGATTCCTAACCTCTCCTTTTGAACAATTTCGTTTTTATACCACTAATTTGATCTAAGCTTTGCAACACTTGTTCAATAGACGGCCTATCTTTTGGTTCAGCTTGAGTACATTTCAGAATAAGTTGAGCATACCGGTATGCTGCTTCTGGCGGATAGTCTTGATAAAGACTCGAGTCTACTATAGTCTTGACCTTTTCTTTGTTAGATAACTTTGGCCTCATCCATTCCACGAGATTTTGCTCCTTGACGGGACGCGTTTTGTCAAGAACACGTAGTCCTGTAAGTGTTTCCAATAATACCACTCCAAAAGCATATATGTCATTTTTCCCATTCAAATGACCTGTACACGTCATATGGAAAACAAGTGATATAGCAGGTTTTATGCGTTATATTAAAACTTTGTATGAATTTTGGTCCATTTGACATATTTTTATTGTAGCTGAAACATCAAATAAATTGACTTGTACCCGTTCATAAGTACATGCATTGAAATAGTTAACCACCACTAACCAAATAGCCGGTTGGTCTTATATCAACTGGCATCTATACCCCTCTGCAAATGCTTTGTGGGGCCAGTTATGGAAGACTTTTGTGGAACTAGGTAATGAGTTCAAGTTCAGGCTCACTTTATAGGGTAGTAGTACCCAAAGACTGGATAAACTTTGCCGGGCTGGTCCTTGGGGAAAGGTCAATTGGTGCCCAAAGGGCACACCAGTTAAGGGTTCTTCTCCCGTTCCATCCCTTTTTTGTGGACTACCCCAATAGAATAGTTATTTGGAAAATGTGACCGTAGGACATCAAATTGACCTATGTATGGTTGGTTCTATATAGTTATTATAAGAAGCAGTGTATATGTATTTATCTGCTGTCAGGGATTTATTTCTATAAAATTGAGCATCATGTAGTTTTTACATTAACGTGTAGACTAACAAGAGGAGACTATAATGTACCTGTTGCTACATACTCTGGAGCTGCATACCCATACGTACCCATTACCTGCGTACAAACTTGTGTCTCAGCATTTATTGGACCATGCCTTGCTAACCCAAAATCAGCTATTTTTGCATTGAAATCCTGGGAATGAAACCACAAATGAGTTGTGCAATAAGCGGTCTTTTATGAAATAAAATCATAAGAGACCAGAGTAAGTACTTTACCTTATCAAGCAATATGTTAGAAGTCTTCAAATCACGGAATATGATTTGGTTCTCTTTATTGTGCAAAAAGGCAATGCCTTGAGCCGTTCCCATCATGATTTTGACCCGCATTGACCAAGAAAGTGTTAGTCCAAATCCTTCTGCATTCGTCGGAAATATGTTACTTTTCAAAACGTAATTTTCTAGGCTTCCATGTAGAAACTCATAGACGAGGAGTAGGTCTTTATCTTCTGAGCAGTATCCCAACAACTTGACTATATTTGGATGACTCAATTTGCTTAAAAATTTCACCTCTGACTGCATCCATGATACCAAATTTTAATATTAGTATTATCTGAATGATCCTGTCTTCTTACAAGTTTGTGTAAAAAAATGAGTCATACAGATTACCTGCCATTCTTCAACTCCTTGCATACCATCAGGGTTAAGTTTTTTAACTGCAACAGGAATCCCATAGCCAACCTTGGATGGAACATATGTTTTTTCTTCAACCCAACCTTTAAAAACCTTCCCAAAGGCTCCCTCACCCACCACCATATCGTCACTAAAGTTCCTAGTTGCATGTTTAAGTTCATCCAAATTGAATAATTTCAAACCTGAGTCTGAAACATCAAATTCTTGGTCCGTATCACCTTCGCTTGGTAGAACTTCTTTGTTTGAAAATGTATAGGGAAGAAAATAATTATCACTTGTTTTCTTCTTTTCCAATGGGTCTGCATCACTCATGACTGAAAATAAGATAGAATACATAATTCAGATATGGCATACATATTTGTGGATTACATATTAGAGGTTATTTTTCCAACCTATCTATTTTATTTCTTGGGGTAAAAGGTTTCACCGTGGTTAAATTACATTTAATTATATATTAAATTTTACAAAGAGAAATAGAAGGCAAGCAGACAACAAATTAATCACTAAAAACAATCATCAATAGCTAGGGTGAAACCCAACCTGACATGTTTCAACCTACACAATATATTTATCCAACCCGGCCCATTTTGCATCTCCAGTGCATGTGAAAACAAATAGATGAGGTTACCAGGTGTAAGAGAACTTTTTACTGGCAACAGGTTTCGTAGCATTCTTGATAATGTTATCTTTCTGGACTTCCCGCAGGAATTGGAATTCGCTTGATCTTGATGGTCATAACCACTACACATTACGACATAGTCTCCTCTCTGTTGTAGTTGTAATGCAGTCTCAAGTGCTACTACAACCTCGCTCATAGTAGGGCGTTCCTTTGGTCGAGTCTGTAAGCATTTGTCAGCAAGTTCTACAAATGCTTTCAAGCAATCAGGCATGATTTGACCCTTCACCCTTGAACAATGGGTTAGTGTCATCAGGTATGGATCAATAATATGGTGCACTGTGCTTTCTTTGATGAATTGTTGGGCCCAACCAACTAAACCGAGTTCATTGTCTCCAAGATTTGGATCAAGAGCAGGCCTTCCACATAAAACTTCCAACAATACCACCCCAAATGAGTATACATCAGATTTTTTTGTTAATCTACGGGTCAGGAAATAATTTGGATCAAAGTACCCAAATGAACCTTTGACATCTGTGCTCACATGGGTGTACGTCTGATCAACTGGACCCATCTTAGATACCCCTAGTGTCACACCCCGTTGTAGCGGAAATACAGGGTTAACAAGTAATTGCGTACAAATCAGAAGGTAAATAGAGATTACATCCATCAATCCAAATACGAGTTTATTTCAAGCATAATCGTTCGGAAGTGGACCCCAATACACGGATACAAACTATCCTCAATTGGAAATGGGCCCACTAAATACAAATATAACATATGGACAGCTAAGTACAATTAGGACTAATAAAGCTATAGTCCTCAGAGGTCTGACGCTAATTGCACGTCCAATGTTCAAAAGATGGCTTCAAAATGCCATATACGCTTCCAAATACTTACTGATGGTTCCCTGAAAAGCATGAAATTTGAGAGGATCAACTATCGAAATAGTTGGTGAGTTTACAGTATGTTTGACCAAATGTTTATTCGTCATTGATACAACACAATGACATATAGTTATAAAAGACCAAACAGTCAGTATATCTAAATCTGACAACACTTTTATAACAAGACAACCAGTATATCTAAATCTGGACACATCTTATATCACAATTTATAATAAGATAGTCAGTATATCTAAATCTGAACTCATCTTATATCACGTCAATCAGTATATCTAGATCTGATGACAGCATATGCCTCGCACAGGATTTCCCTTCAACAATGGGGTGCGGACCATAACCTCGCACAGGATTTCCCTTCAACAATGGGGTGCGGACCATAACCTCGCACAGGATTTCCCTTCAACAATGGGGTGCGGACCACAAATATGTCTATACTCGCACAGGATTTCCCTTCGAAAATGGGGTGCGGACCACAACCAAGACAGTCGAGATATCTAGATCCGACAATACAACTAATAGGGGAAACATTTTAGTTTGTCAAACACAAGAAACCATTTAATCAGCCATCACACGGCAATTCAACGTCATTTCATTCAACATTTAATAAATGACACGTATACACATTTTCGACAGCCCAACATGGCAAATTTAAGTCAAATGATTTAAGCATCCATATCACATGGCATACACAAAAACAATCATTTATTTAATAAATAGTGTATACAACAGTACATGCTTTTCAGGCCCAAAGTAAAAGGAAAAGGGCGCCATAAACTCACCTTAGCGATAACAGAGCTAAAAGTATGAGCAGTCCGAGAATATGAGCAGTCTAGTCTCCACGTCTATCCAAAACCTAGGATATGAGCACGAATGGTGAGGATCAAATCTCACGACGACAAGTATCGTACGTACGACTACTTAGCTATCAAATCCTAGAATGCCTCGACCAAGTGTGATTTAATGTTCAATGTATACATGACTCAATTTCGTCTTTTATTACTAAATTCGGATGGAAAGTCAAAAGTTACGACCTTTCAAAATAATTCATGTTTTGTTGTACTGGAGAAAAGGTGCGGCGCACTATTTAGGAGGTGCGGCGCACTAAGCCAGGTGCGGCGCACCAGAGAGGAGGTGCGGCGCACAAACTGATCAGGGAACCCAGTCCAGGTTCATGGTGCGGCGCACCAAAGAGGAGGTGCGGCGCACCTGCGCCCAGATCAGTTCTTAAGTGCATTTTTGACCATTTGTCGTAACCAAAACGTTTTCAACACAATTCCTTTCATTAAAAAGACTATATACATGATCAAAGAAACTGGTAACAACCCATTTTACCAACCATTTCACAATTTCATCTCTTTTGATTTCAAGACCTAAATTCTAAATCAAAGTTCCATCTAACCACAAATACTAAAACTCTTTTCATATTCAAGGCCTACTAATTCAACCAACAGAAATGAAATTTAAATTAAATCAAAGTTCCATCTAACCACAAATACTAAAACTCTTTTCATATTCAAGGCCTACTAATTCAACCAACAGAAATGAAATTTAAATTAAATCAAAAGTTTGAGAAATGGTTTACTTACCAAAATTTGATGTTCTTGAGGTAAAGATGAAGATGGTGAAGATGAAAATGCTTGATAATGATAATAAACCCCTTTTAAAATCTCCAAAAGATTATAACCTTTGCAAGACCAATTTTTGAAGAAAAGGATGGAGGAGATTGGGAGAAAATGAGTGATGAATGGGTGATTTGTGTGGTGTGTGTATGTTGGTGTGTTTTGTGTTGATCAAAAAGGAAGAAAGGAGGGAAGGGGAGATGGTGTCTCTTTCCCTGCCTTTCATTTTAGTTCCCAGCCCATGTGGCTCAATTTTGTGTATTATTACCCTTAATTTGGTAAAATGCTTACGATTAAATACCGTTTGACCGAAAGGTCAAAATTTAAAGTAAAGGTATTTTCCTTCGTCTCATTTTAAATTAAGACAAGTCAATAAAGTTTCGTCAAAGTGAACTTTATAATATTAAGTCTCGACAGTCAAATATTTCGTACAAGACATAGCCTTTAAATATTAATTTAAAGTTATTTTAAAGACTCGGCATTCATCTAGATAGCTAATAGTCTACGTCAACAAGATACGTCCAATTGAACCATATCAAATGTTCAATTAACTAATAATTTCCACGTCATAATCTCTAAATTAGACGAAATTATAAATAATGATCGAGATTAGGACTAACCCGTTTTTAATAAATTACGAGTTGTCACAGCATCCCCGACTTCTAAGGATTTCGTCCCGAAATCAAGTCTTGCTTGGTAAAGAGATGGGGATACTTATTCCTCATATAATCCTCACGTTCCCAAGTCGAGTCTGGTCCGTGCTTTGAGTTCCAACGAACTTTGACCAACTTGATACGACTTCGTCTAAGCTGTTTGAGCTGTTGGTCTATAATTTCAACAGGCTCCTCTACAAATTGAAGAGAGTCATTCACTTGCAACTCTTCCACAGGTACAACCAATGTTTCATCAGTCAAACATTTCTTAAGATTTGATATATGAAATGTGGGATGAACATGTTCCAGCTCTTGGGGTAAATTGAGCTTATAAGCCACGGAACCAATCCTTTGAACAATTTCAAATGGTCCGATATAACGAGGACTAAGTTTTCCTCTCACGCCAAAGCGTGCAGTGCCCTTCCAAGGTGACACTTTCAACATAACTTTATCACCCACTTGAAACTCAAGGGGTTTCCTTCTACAATCTGCATAGCTCTTCTGGCGATCCCGAGCCGCCTTCAGCCGTGCCCTAATTTCAACAATCTGGTCGGTAGTCTTCTGAACCAACCCATACTTGTACAAACGACGCTCACCAGCATCTAGCCAACAAACAGGCGATCTACATTTTCGTCCGTACAAAGCCTCAAAAGGCGCACATTTAATGCTTGTGTGATAGCTGTTATTATATGAAAATTCAGCTAACGGCAAAAAGGTATCCCAACTACCTTTGAAATCGATAACACATGCCCGAAGCATGTCCTCTAACGTCTGAATGGTACGCTCACTTTGCCCGTCCGTCTGTGGATGGTAAGCCGTACTCAAATTCAACTGAGTGCCTAAGGCGTCTTGAAAATATCTCCAAGATTGTGAAGTAAAACGACCATCACGATCCGAGATAATAGACACAGGAACGCCATGAAGTGACACGATCTTCTCAATATATAATTGAGACAATTTTTTTATTTTCCAATTCTCCCGTATGGGAATGAAGTGTGCAGACTTCGTCAGTCGGTCAACAATGACCCAAATAGTATCGTAACCTTTCAAGGTTCGAGGCAACTTTGTAATGAAGTCCATAGTAATCTGTTCCCATTTCCAGTCAGGAATCTGGGGTTGTTGGAGCAGTCCAGAAGGCTTCTGGTGCTCTGCCTTAACCATTGAACAATTTAAACATTTTGAAACATACGTGGCGATATCTCTTTTCATACCAGGCCACCAGTAAAAATCCTTTAGTCCGTGGTACATTTTGTCAGCACCAGGATGGATTGAATACTTAGATCGATGACTCTCGTTCATTAAGAGTTCTCTAAGTCCATTATACTTGGGAATCCACACTCTGCCCTTGACATGTCTGATCCCATCGCCATCCAATTCAAATAACCGTTCGGCATTCCACAATGCTTCCTCCTCAATACGCCCTGGTTGTAAGGCCTCATTCTGATCATCCAACACTCTATCCCTTAATGATGAGCCAAGGTAAGAACTTGCTCTTGTTATCACAGATAGTGAAATTCTATCTTTTCGACTTAACGCGTCGGCAACGACATTTGCTTTACCGGGATGATACTTGAGTTCACAATCATAATCACTGAGTAATTCTACCCATCTTCTTTGTCGCATATTCAGCATTTTCTGATCGAAGATATGCTGAAGGCTTTTGTGATCTGTGAATACCGTACACTTTGTACCGTACAAATAGTGCCTCCAAATCTTTAAGGCAAAAACAACCGCTCCGAGTTCAAGATCGTGGGTTGTATAGTTCTTTTCGTGGATCTTGAGTTGTCTAGAGGCGTAAGCAATGACCTTACCTTCCTGCATGAGCACACATCCCATGCCTTGATGTGATGCGTCACAGTATACCACGAAATTTTCAATGCCATTTGGTAATGCTAGAATAGGAGCATTACAGAGCTTGTCTTTCAACGTTTGAAATGCTTCTTCCTGGGCATCCTGCCAAATAAACTCCTTAGTCTTTTGAGTTTATAGAGTCAAAGGTTGAGCAACCTTAGAGAAATTCTCAATAAATCTCCTGTAATAGCCAGCCAGTCCAAGAAATTGACGGATCTCCGTCGGAGTCTTAGGGGCTTCCCACTTCTTTATTGCTTCAATCTTAGATGGATCTACGTGGATCCCATCCCTGTTCACTACATGGCCCAAGAAGTGTACTTCCCTAATCCAGAATTCACATTTTGAGAATTTCGCGTACAACTTCTGATCCCTGAGCAGTTGCAGAATTGTTCTCAGATGACCTTCATGTTCGTCTTTATTCCTTGAGTATATCAGTATGTCGTCAATAAATACAATGACAAACTTGTCAAGATACGGTCGACATACTCGATTCATTAGGTCCATAAACACAGCAGGTGCATTGGTTAGGCCAAACGGCATAACCAAAAACTCATAATGTCCATAACGAGTTCTGAAAGCTGTTTTAGGAATGTCCGTCTCTCTGACTCTGAGTTGATGATACCCAGATCTGAGATCAATTTTGGAGAAGTGTGATGCACCTTCCAATTGGTCAAACAAGTCGTCAATACGAGGCAAAGGATACCTGTTCTTGACAGTCAACTTGTTCAATTCTCTGTAATCAATACACATCCGCATAGAGCCGTCTTTCTTCTTCACAAATAGGATTGGAGCTCCCCAAGGTGATGAACTTGGACGAATTAGTCCTTTAGCTAACAACTCTTGAAGTTGTTCGGACAATTCTTGCATTTCTGATGGCGCAAGACGATAGGGTGCCTTGGCCACGGGTGCAGCTCCAGGAATCAAATCTATTCCAAACTCTACTGGTCTGTGAGGTGGAAGTCCCGTCAAATCTTCAGGAAACACTTCCGGAAAATCTCTAACTATAGGAATATCTTGCATTTCTTTCCCCTTGGGTTTTCTTTCTACTACAAATGCTAAGAAAGCAGGATGTTCTTTTTGTAAATATTTATTAGCTTTTATTGCCGATACTAAGATCAATTTCTTTCCTGCCTTGTCTCCTTGCACTTCTAGGGTTTCGTTATTCTGTAGAGGTATTCGAACAATTTTCTCATGACAACTTATATTAGCTCTAACCTTAGATAACCAGTCCATACCAATGATCACATCAAAACTGCTTAGTTCTATGGGAATCAGGTCAATTTTAAAAGTCTTACCGGCTAATACCAAACTACAATCTATTAAATGATCTCTAGCAATATATTTTTGACCGTTTGCATATTCGACAACATAAGTATCTTTCATGGGGGTAGCTACTATACCAAAACGAGACTTAAATTCTAAGGATATGAAACTTTTATCAGCACCGGAGTCGAATAATATAAAAACATAATGATTATTGAGTATGAATGTACCTATCACAACATTGGGATCATGTCGCGCATCAGCAGCATCCAAAGCAAAAACTCGACCTCTGCCTTGTCCTCGTTGATTCCTAGCTTGATTGTTCCCCGCATTGTTCCTTACTGGAACTATAGCATTATTGTTCGGGGCTTGGTTAAGTCTTGGACACGCTGGTCGGAAATGAGTTTCACTTCCACACTCGTAGCATTGATTAGGTACTTTCTCCCTACAGGATTTTGCCTGATGTCCTATTTTCTTACAACGGTAGCAAGCGGGACAATTCCCCATGTGACGAGTGCCACATCTGTTACATCTTGTGTCTGCGCCGGGGTACCTCTTGATATCTTGTGGGACCACTGCAAAGTTTCTGGCAGCTTTAAACCTCTTGCCATTCCCACCGTTTCCAAATCCACTACCGGAGGCCTGATCATTCCTTCTCTTGACCACTTCAGTTCCAACAGAAGAACCAGTGGTTCTTTTCAAGTCTATCACCATCCGATTAGTTGCACTAACTGCCGCCTGTAAAGTCATGGGGTTAAAAGCTGCTACCAGCCTTCGGATATCTGGTGACAATCCATAACAGTATCTTTCAACTAACTTCTCCTCCGTATCCACCATACGAGGAACTAGCCTTGTCAGCTCATGAAAACGAGTAGTGTATTCTCGTTATCTAATCCAACCATAGCATGGTTCCAAAATTCGTTTTCCATCCTCTGTACTTCCTCCCTAGGACAGTACTTCTCCATTAGCATCCTTTTAAAGTTCATCCAAGGTATGCTATATGCCGGCTCTCGGCCACGAGTCCTAATCTGTTCGTTCCACCATGACAGTGCGTGCTTTTGAAATTGAGCGGAAGCATATTCCACTTTGTGCTCTTCGGCACAACGGCTGATATGGAGCACTGCCTCAATGCTTTCCAGCCAGTTGATTAGACCTACCGGACCCTCGGTACCATTAAATTCTTTTGGTTTACAATAAGTGAAGGTCTTGTAGTCAGCCCCGTGCAGATGAACTCTAGGAATAACTCGTTCAGCTGTAGGTTCAACGTTGTTACTATTATCAGTATGATGATTATTATTGGCGTTCATGCTCGCCGTGATCTGAGCAACTAAAGTAGGCATGGCGGCCAACAGTTGTTGTGTCACAAACGCTGCCACATTATTTTCCCCGTCAGCACGTGGGGTAGATCCAAGACCAGTGTTCATATTTGCAGTAGCAATTTCTGGTTCTTGCTGGTTCACAGGTTCTTCCTGTTCAGTTGTATTGGGTTGAGGAGTTGATCTAGTAACTCTCTTGGGAGCAGCCTTCTTCTGGACCTTGCCTCTTGTCTTGGGAGCCATAAGTCTAAGACATAAACCAAAATGTCATTTAGAGGGTTTCCTCGTAGGAACAACAAAGATTGTAGCTTTTCAAGTTGTTTTAGATATAAGAGGATGCCAAACACAAGTCACAATTTATCGACTTACTTGAACTCATGAACTAAACAAGAAAAGAAATATAGAACACTATACTTCTAGAATTGAAATGAGCAAGTGACGTAGTTTTGAACAAGTAAGTAAGCCAAAGAACTATCATATTTCATTTATACTAAAAACTTTTTACATAATCTGACTTTCCAAAATCTTGTGGGAAAACTACATCCACAATACAATTCATGTGGGAACTACATCCACGATGATATATTACACAGTCAGAATAATTACTATCTGACATACGTGGGAAATACATCCACCAAAAAGATTACAACTCAAATACAGATGTATGAGTTGTCAATTGTTCTAAGGCTTACAATACGTTACTACTACTACTATTACTGATTACATCCTGAAAAGAACTACAACAAGCAATGCCACCACCAAGACCACTACGACAGATAGTATCCAGATCATTCTACCAATAGCTTCTCTCCCTTCCCTAGCCACAGTCATAGCCTCAGCCGCCTGCTGATAAGCTCCAGTCAACTCCTGAGCTTGATTCTCCATACTCTTTCTGGTGCAGATGAGGGAATTGTTCATCCTCGACAGCTGCCGGCGATAATATTCCATCCTATCAGCTGCAGATGCAACTGGCATAACAGCATGTGGATTGTAAACAGGCACTCTTGAGGGACCCGCAGCATACGGATCTCCCTGAAAGAATGAAAGACCAAATCCACTGTTGCCCTGAACTGGTGCAGAAGGACCAGGAGCATAGGGGTCTCTAGGAGCATAAGGCAAATGAGCTCCCTCGGTAGTCCTCCTCTGATATGGAGATACCGGTGTTACAGAAGATTGAACCTGGATAGACACATGTTCGCCTCCAGATTCACTGGAAGATGAAACAAGGTTGATAGGGCGTGATTCATTGCCCGATTCCTCCATTGGTTCCTCTTCATAAGAGTCAGGAACATATGGAATGGAGTTTTCCAAGACAGGAACTGGAGGTGTACGAGGTACAACAGCATTAGAGCTTACTCCATCCGACATAACTAGTCTGAAAAGATAGTCAAAATAATCCATATAAGTCTACTGGATAAGACAGCACGAATCAATTGAAGGTGACAGTACGCAACATTGAGGTTTAAAGAAATCTTTGTCTAGATTACACACATTCGGTTTGGGTTTCTATTACCAACATATTTAAAATGCTTATATATAGGGTCACCCGCAGCCTTCCCACCACATGTACAGCATGCTGTGAATATAATTCAACTAACACATATATACACAATTTAAGATATTTATTTCGAGCCTTATACTATTTTACATAATCGGGACGTAGTTGATCGGGTTAGGTCTAATTATTGACAAATAGCATAACTCTCGAGATAGGTATCCTAAACCTTAATGACTTAGATTTCCTATATGAAGCGACCATGGCTATAGATTGAGTTATTCACGAGGAATAACTCCGTATTCACTATAACCTTGTCTCTGATACCAATTTTTGTCACACCCCGTTGTAGCGGAAATACAGGGTTAACAAGTAATTGCGTACAAATCAGAAGGTAAATAGAGATTACATCCATCAATCCAAATACGAGTTTATTTCAAGCATAATCGTTCGGAAGTGGACCCCAATACACGGATACAAACTATCCTCAATTGGAAATGGGCCCACTAAATACAAATATAACATATGGACAGCTAAGTACAATTAGGACTAATAAAGCTATAGTCCTCAGAGGTCTGACGCTAATTGCACGTCCAATGTTCAAAAGATGGCTTCAAAATGCCATATACGCTTCCAAATACTTACTGATGGTTCCCTGAAAAGCATGAAATTTGAGAGGATCAACTATCGAAATAGTTGGTGAGTTTACAGTATGTTTGACCAAATGTTTATTCGTCATTGATACAACACAATGACATATAGTTATAAAAGACCAAACAGTCAGTATATCTAAATCTGACAACACTTTTATAACAAGACAGCCAGTATATCTAAATCTGGACACATCTTATATCACAATTTATAATAAGATAGTCAGTATATCTAAATCTGAACTCATCTTATATCACGTCAATCAGTATATCTAGATCTGATGACAGCATATGCCTCGCACAGGATTTCCCTTCAACAATGGGGTGCGGACCATAACCTCGCACAGGATTTCCCTTCAACAATGGGGTGCGGACCATAACCTCGCACAGGATTTCCCTTCAACAATGGGGTGCGGACCATAACCTCGCACAGGATTTCCCTTCAACAATGGGGTGCGGACCATAACCTCGCACAGGATTTCCCTTCAACAATGGGGTGCGGACCACAAATATGTCTATACTCGCACAGGATTTCCCTTCGAAAATGGGGTGCGGACCATAACCTCGCACAGGATTTCCCTTCAACAATGGGGTGCGGACCACAAATATGTCTATACTCGCACAGGATTTCCCTTCAACAATGGGGTGCGGACCACAACCTCGCACAGGATTTCCCTTCAACAATGGGGTGCGGACCATAACCTCGCACAGGATTTCCCTTCAACAATGGGGTGCGGACCATAACCTCGCACAGGATTTCCCTTCAACAATGGGGTGCGGACCACAACCAAGACAGTCGAGATATCTAGATCCGACAATACAACTAATAGGGGAAACATTTTAGTTTGTCAAACACAAGAAACCATTTAATCAGCCATCACACGGCAATTCAACGTCATTTCATTCAACATTTAATAAATGACACGTATACACATTTTCGACAGCCCAACATGGCAAATTTAAGTCAAATGATTTAAGCATCCATATCACATGGCATACACAAAAACAATCATTTATTTAATAAATAGTGTATACAACAGTACATGCTTTTCAGGCCCAAAGTAAAAGGAAAAGGGCGCCATAAACTCACCTTAGCGATAACAGAGCTAAAAGTATGAGCAGTCCGAGAATATGAGCAGTCTAGTCTCCACGTCTATCCAAAACCTAGGATATGAGCACGAATGGTGAGGATCAAATCTCACGACGACAAGTATCGTACGTACGACTACTTAGCTATCAAATCCTAGAATGCCTCGACCAAGTGTGATTTAATGTTCAATGTATACATGACTCAATTTCGTCTTTTATTACTAAATTCGGATGGAAAGTCAAAAGTTACGACCTTTCAAAATAATTCATGTTTTGTTGTACTGGAGAAAAGGTGCGGCGCACTATTTAGGAGGTGCGGCGCACTAAGCCAGGTGCGGCGCACCAGAGAGGAGGTGCGGCGCACAAACTGATCAGGGAACCCAGTCCAGGTTCATGGTGCGGCGCACCAAAGAGGAGGTGCGGCGCACCTGCGCCCAGATCAGTTCTTAAGTGCATTTTTGACCATTTGTCGTAACCAAAACGTTTTCAACACAATTCCTTTCATTAAAAAGACTATATACATGATCAAAGAAACTGGTAACAACCCATTTTACCAACCATTTCACAATTTCATCTCTTTTGATTTCAAGACCTAAATTCTAAATCAAAGTTCCATCTAACCACAAATACTAAAACTCTTTTCATATTCAAGGCCTACTAATTCAACCAACAGAAATGAAATTTAAATTAAATCAAAAGTTTGAGAAATGGTTTACTTACCAAAATTTGATGTTCTTGAGGTAAAGATGAAGATGGTGAAGATGAAAATGCTTGATAATGATAATAAACCCCTTTTAAAATCTCCAAAAGATTATAACCTTTGCAAGACCAATTTTTGAAGAAAAGGATGGAGGAGATTGGGAGAAAATGAGTGATGAATGGGTGATTTGTGTGGTGTGTGTATGTTGGTGTGTTTTGTGTTGATCAAAAAGGAAGAAAGGAGGGAAGGGGAGATGGTGTCTCTTTCCCTGCCTTTCATTTTAGTTCCCAGCCCATGTGGCTCAATTTTGTGTATTATTACCCTTAATTTGGTAAAATGCTTACGATTAAATACCGTTTGACCGAAAGGTCAAAATTTAAAGTAAAGGTATTTTCCTTCGTCTCATTTTAAATTAAGACAAGTCAATAAAGTTTCGTCAAAGTGAACTTTATAATATTAAGTCTCGACAGTCAAATATTTCGTACAAGACATAGCCTTTAAATATTAATTTAAAGTTATTTTAAAGACTCGGCATTCATCTAGATAGCTAATAGTCTACGTCAACAAGATACGTCCAATTGAACCATATCAAATGTTCAATTAACTAATAATTTCCACGTCATAATCTCTAAATTAGACGAAATTATAAATAATGATCGAGATTAGGACTAACCCGTTTTTAATAAATTACGAGTTGTCACACCTAGATCAGATAACTTAGCTGCCATATTCTCATCCAGCAGTATATTTGAGGTTTTGACATCCCTATGTATGATACGGAAGCGGACTCCTGTGCCAGTGTGAAGGTAATCTAATGCACGTGCAGCCCCAATGCATATCTTGAGGCGTTCCATCCAAGAAAGAGGAGACTTTTTACTTGACCCCTTATAAAGGCGTTCTGAGAGGTCCCCATTAGAGATATACTCATATACAACCATCATCTCATTAAACTCATTACAGTATCCTATCAGAGAGACTAGATTGCTGTGTCGACACTTGGATAGCATCTTGATTTCCGTCCAGAATTCAGTGGCTCCTTGCTTGGATATAGAATCCAAGCGTTTAATTGCAACTTGAGTACTGGCACCGTCTTGTAGAACACCTCTATAAACCTTACCAAATCCACCTTTCCCTATGATCATCGATTCATCAAAATCATTTGTTGCCAATGCATATCTTGAGGCGTTCCATCCAAGAAAGAGGAGACTTTTTACTTGACCCCTTATAAAGGCGTTCTGAGAGGTCCCCATTAGAGATATACTCATATACAACCATCATCTCATTAAACTCATTACAGTATCCTATCAGAGAGACTAGATTGCTGTGTCGACACTTGGATAGCATCTTGATTTCCGTCCAGAATTCAGTGGCTCCTTGCTTGGATATAGAATCCAAGCGTTTAATTGCAACTTGAGTACTGGCACCGTCTTGTAGAACACCTCTATAAACCTTACCAAATCCACCTTTCCCTATGATCATCGATTCATCAAAATCATTTGTTGCCAATTGCATCTCCGAAAAAGAAAACTCATGGCATACATGTTTTTGTGATGCAGGCTTCTTAGCACTACTCTTTTTCTTCACCATTGGACGGCTTGTTTCGTGAAGTTGCCTCATCACGTAAACGATTATATTAACAAGAATCATGGCAAGTATCATACTTGTCGATAGGTTTAGATAAGTGAATGTGTTCATCATTACTATAGAAGTAGAACAAGTCATTGTTTCCAAAATATTTGTTATCTGACTAAAAGTTCATATATACATATTTGTTACATCAACAAACAACAGCCACTAAAATAATACTAAAGTAGTATCAAAATTATATTATTGACTACATTTCATGGAATAGTTTGCCACGAAGGTGTCAACATACATTGGTGCCACTTTGACATTAAACGCAAATACTTGACTTTGGCATTTCGTGGAACAGTTTGACTTTTATAAGGTGACATGTATAATACTACATTGGTGTCAACATACATTGGTGCCACTTTGACATTAAACGCAAATACTTGACTTTGGCATTTCGTGGAACAGTTTGACTTTTATAAGGTGACATGTATAATACTACATTGGTGTCAACATACTCGACTTTGACATCTCGTCGTTGCGTTTGTTATTGACGCGGTTTTACAAACACAAAAAAAGTTTGTGAAATAAAACTGACTATCACAAACAAAAAATAAAAGGTCAAAGGACATCACCAGAACCACTCTATTACTAAAAAAATTTAGAATATTATGCTATTGATTTTATTTTTGTAAAGATAATTATGATATTTCGAAACTTATTAAACATAACATGTTTCAACTTGAACCTGTTTTGTGCACCTCTAGTATATATTTATGGGGTTTAGTATCCCGGAGTGTAAGTAACTTTGCAACTTTTTCTATTGTATGTAAGTATCAAAAATTTTGTACAGTATATGTAAGTATCTCGCTAAATTGAACACTTAATGTAAAATTTTTACGTTGACCAATCAAAAACTTCTACGTGGACAACTCATATGGTTGCCACGTATACATTTTTACATTAAACGTTCAATTTAGCGAGATACTTACATATATTGTTCAAACTTTTTGATGCATACACACAATAGAAAAAGTTGCAAAGTTACTTACACTCCAGGATACTTAACCCTATATTTATGTGTTCTTTTATCTTTTGACCCGTTTCAACTTGAGCTTGTTTTTCTGACAATGCAGACGAGGTACTTTGGTGATGGACAAGGTCATTCAGCACCAATGGATATGACCCCTAATACCAATAAAGGTTCTCATCAATATGTTGAAATATTTAATTTTGGCCATTTCCCTTTAAAAAGATCAAATCTAAAAAGATTTTAGTATTTTACTAATCAAATGTACTTGTTTAATAGGTACAGGATTACTCGAAGGGAAGAACTAATTAGGGACCTTCCAGATGTACCCAAAACATATAGACACCGTCATCATCGCGCAATGGACAATTCTATCGGCCATGATTCACAATCATCAACCAAAACAAAGCATAGGAGTCACCACATACTTCGACGCTCCCACGATAAAGACAAAGGGGACGTGCCTGACATCCCCAAGAAGTTTCGACGCAAGAAACCAAAAGATGAGGACGGGTCAACAATATCTAAAGATAGTGAATCTTCGGCTGGGGATTTTTAAACCGAAATTAGGATCATCCTACAACGAAACTCAACAAGTTAGTTAGGAAATATGGACACCAGGAACTTTGAATCTTTTGGGGTAGATGATTAGTCATATGTATGTTCCATTTCTATGCATGTTCCATTTCATGTGGCCAAAAGATGATCCATTATTCGGTTTTAAAGTCATGGGTCTTTTATTAGGTGGTTTGATTTATATTGTTAATTTACTTATAATGTATCATATTATTGGGGCTGTGGTTGGAGTCAGACTGCTCGACCACATGGTGAAAGTCATGTATTTCTATCCTGACCCAACCTTTACTTACTAATTAATTAGTTACAAAGTTCAAAACTTCTTATATTTATATATACATTTTACCATATCATTCACAACGGTTTACAGTTTTGGTACTGAAATCGATTCCACTGATGATGAATTTGTGGGTATTTTGCAACAAATTTCAACACAAGATCCCACAAAAAGGACCATGAATTACCTAGAATGCTTGGAAAGATCGATTGTATGCGTCAGGCATGAAAACATGGTCACATCCTGGAATGATTGGAAACATTGATTTGTCAAATAAGCGGAGACCTTTGGAGTGAAATGAAATGCAGATCAAGTAACCACATACTTAGTCATTGATGAGTTGGTCCAGTGGTTTGGTATTCCCTTGGGAACTTATAAAAGGTCCCTCTATAAGGGATATACCCAGATTCGAGTTTAAGGAGTCAGAATTTGCCCCTATTAATTATCGTGTCTTCGAGCAGATTAATAGGGAGTTTCCTCCCATTGAGTTGAGAATTGGTGTTAGGTGCTCTAGCATGAACCTAAAACAACATAATCTAGACCCCTAAAGTTAAAATTCACTGTTCTAAAAGATAAAAGAAAAAAGGTAACCACATAATTAACGGCCATACAACATTAAATACACATTCATTCTTAACCGCCAAAACTAGGTACCTGTTTGTTTACCTCTTGAGTTATGGTTAACTACTTATAACCAACGCCACATACATAATACCACAAGATATATCCAAATAACTAGTGTGCTAACATATATTGATCTATTATTGTAGTAAAACTTGGGAAAAGCTAGATACAACCCTTAGGACCGCTCTTAACGAGCATAAAAACTTATACATATCATATTAAAAGCCCCCTCCTGAATTTTATGATAAATAAACAACTATAATTAGAAGAGAAGGCCTTTCTTTCTCCCGACAGTTTGGAAGATATCTTGAGAAAAGGCCAATTATGCGACAATATAGGTTGAGCTAGAAACAATTACTGTACACATGCTCAATTCCCGATGTTGATCAAAGACATGCGCCGAGTGCTTCCCAGCTATACTTTATATGCAGGTAAGGCCCTTAAGGCCGCGTTTAGCAAAACCAACGAATAGTTAATTCTGTCATTCAAATTTATTATTCAGTCTTTACTGCTTACATAGTTACATGTAGCCTTTTTCAACTTTTGATGATTTAAAAAACGAAGCAAACAAAATTTGTTTTTACCCGTACTTCATGCCTGAATAATTGGTGAACACAAAAAAAATGTAAAAAGAAAAAACTTAAATAATAATAATAATAATAATAATAAAGAGAGAGGGAGAGAGAGAGAGAGGGTCACACTACCCGATTTGCTCCCGGATTTACACAACCCGATCGACCGGAGGCGGTGTTGCCGTGAAACCTACCCGACTCCACTCCCTCCCCTCTAAAGCATTTTGGTTGTCTGGGCTAAGTTTTAGTTCAATGATTGATTTTAAGGTATTAAAATTAAAATTATTGAAAACTGTAATGCTAAATAATTAACTTATTACCTTATGCAAAAACATACTGAACATGAGCAAAATTCAATATAGATCAAAGTGTGTTCAACCACTAGTTTTGCTCTATTTATTTTTCAGAAAAGTGATGAAAGAAACCATTCTCATTTTCAGAGAACTATAGACCTAGGTAATCTTAGCTCATGACAAAAAAAATCAAATTCAAAAAACAAGTGGATATTCTTATCCCTGATCTCAGTGCTCTAACTACAACCGGCAGTCCGGCACCTTCAGTGAAACCTGAGATCATCAAAGGAGTTTGGATTATTCCAATACAACCATACTGAAACACAATTTGACCCAATTACTTATGAACTTATGAATATGTTGGTTTGGGTTTATCTCTAACGGTATTAAGATAACAAGTAGTAATAGTATATTGTAATTCTAGTAGCCAGTTAGCCACTGATTAATTAATAAAAACTTGGATCTTCTGGAAAAACTCCAAAAGCTTAGATATGAAAGATTGATTTGCAAGCGACTTGAGGTGAAATTTATCCAGGTAAACATCCTTTTGCCCAAATGCAATAAACTTTGGACAACAGGTGTTGAAAATAAACCCAAACCACGCTGACCCATTTTGACCTGTTCTTAAGCCGCCTACCGGTGCCAACTACTTTTTTACCCATATTATAGTTACTCTCCTATAGTTGGTCAACAAGATATACAATATAACAAAGTACAAACTACTTGTCGAGTGGGTAAGTATAGGCAATTGAGTGCTAAAATATTAGATTGATTTTAAAGATAACGGCAATTATAAGAAAGAGCATGCTTAGCAGCGTTTCACGCTTCATTATTCCTCCAAAAATATTCAACAATATTGCTTTCACCTTGTCATCTGATGTCAAGATCATGAATGAAAGCTTCAACAACCTGCTCCACTTTTTCACAATGACTATGTGCCGATGAGGTTATGAAAGTATAGTCAATTTGTTTTTACATCTAAACATGTACTTGCCTGTCATTTGGAAGCATTTTAACCCACATCCAGAGATCGGCAGGTGTTCCTCCATGGTGGCCATTGCCAACGCAGCACCATACACCATGCATCCAATTTCCCCACCCAAACCAATATAACTTAAATCTGCATTTGCAGCTGCGACCAGTTTGAACACGAGCACCAACAAAATATCATTAGTCACTGCTTCCTAGTTCTGTCACCAAGTAAATGGGTCAAATTGGGTTCATTCTATATCAAATGGGCCAAATCAAAATTTTTTGCAAAAAGGCAAAGTGTTGAAGAGGTTAAATGGGTTGGAAGTTGCCCAAAGTTTGTTTTTTAATGCATCATTTCCTAAAGCGTATTGTAAATTTACATGATTATTACTACTACTATAACAAGATTGTTTGTGTGATCTTTAATGAACTGATTGCTAGTTAGAAAAATGTAGAAAAGTTGTTTGCTACCTCTACCTTCTATCTGGTTAAAAATTAAGAACTCATAGCCTGCAAAATTCTTGGCTTCTTTTATCTTCAGACGAGGAAAAACAGTGACTTCATATTTCTTCAAATAATAAAAAAGTTATAAACTGTGACGTCATATTTATTCAAATTAAGAGGACTAGCTATACCTCACGGAGATATTCTTGTGTTGGATCACAAAAAGCATCTCTCTTTTTGACTGAAAGCAGGATCACCATCAATAGTTTAGCTTAGCATCAGCAGCCACCAGTTTGTTATCTGAAAGGAAAAGGTTTGAACATCCAATTGTGTGTATGAGGGAGAGACACAAAGAGAGGAAATTGAGCTATATATATATTAAAGGTTAATAAAATGACCACATGGGCATTTGTTCAATTATTAGTAAGCATGACACACAATCATTGGGAAATCTGTATTTTCACAAGACGTAGAAGAAGCTTACAGGACCAGCAGTGGTACGATCAAGAGTCATTGCTAAGTAGATTTCATCCACTAGAGAGACATTTTCAAAAAAAATCTCATTGTATCGATGCAATGCAAAGACCCACACTGATTGCTAACCTACATAAGAGCAAACCAAGAAGTTGTGATATGCTTATGGCTAATCTATAGTTTCAATCCATACATTATTGGCAAACATGAAAAAAATTATTCCGCGGATGGGTTTGCAGAATAAAATAACACCTAGTAACATATTAGGAGCACAATAAGCATTCAAAACCCGAAAACTTTTTCTCATTTCATAATGGAAACTAGTAATCAACCATCTAGTGACTACTTGACAGTACACTCATAGGTTTTTCTTGATTAGTACATTCTGATTGAAGATATAAAAGCTAATACTACAAAGGTCACATGGATTCCTAAGTCTCACAGAAAGAAAAAAAATATTTCAATAGCACAAAAGTTAAGACAAATAAGAAACATACAAGTCAACCTTGCTGACAACTTTGCCTTGGGGCCGTTTGTTTAGTGACAAGAGTCTGCCCAAGCATCTTCCCAAAAATGAAAAGAATTATCAATCCACCAATCGACAAAATCTGTATTTTCACAAGACGTAGAAGAAGCTTACAGGACCAGCAGTGGTACGATCAAGAGTCATTGCTAAGTAGATTTCATCCACTAGAGAGACATTTTCAAAAAAAATCTCATTGTATCGATGCAATGCAAAGACCCACACTGATTGCTAACCTACATAAGAGCAAACCAAGAAGTTGTGATATGCTTATGGCTAATCTATAGTTTCAATCCATACATTATTGGCAAACATGAAAAAAATTATTCCGCGGATGGGTTTGCAGAATAAAATAACACCTAGTAACATATTAGGAGCACAATAAGCATTCAAAACCCGAAAACTTTTTCTCATTTCATAATGGAAACTAGTAATCAACCATCTAGTGACTACTTGACAGTACACTCATAGGTTTTTCTTGATTAGTACATTCTGATTGAAGATATAAAAGCTAATACTACAAAGGTCACATGGATTCCTAAGTCTCACAGAAAGAAAAAATTTCACCACAGGTGGATAGCTAAATTTCAGTCAGCAAAAGTTTAGTCCAGCATAATCAATTGCTTTCAGTGCACCAAAGTTCGGTAATAAAGAGAAATGACAAAGGAGGTCTAATTGCTATAGAAAATTACTTGAGGATAAACGACGACAATTTAGATTTTTTACAGGAATCTCGCAACATCACAGGCATAGAACACAGCCAAGTAGCTCCTACACCTACATAAAGAGCACTGACAATACATTCAAAGATATCCTCAAAGAAAAAAAATATTTCAATAGCACAAAAGTTAAGACAAATAAGAAACATACAAGTCAACCTTGCTGACAACTTTGCCTTGGGGCCGTTTGTTTAGTGACAAGAGTCTGCCCAAGCATCTTCCCAAAAATGAAAAGAATTATCAATCCACCAATCGACAAAATCTGTATTTTCACAAGACGTAGAAGAAGCTTACAGGACCAGCAGTGGTACGATCAAGAGTCATTGCTAAGTAGATTTCATCCACTAGAGAGACATTTTCAAAAAAAATCTCATTGTATCGATGCAATGCAAAGACCCACACTGATTGCTAACCTACATAAGAGCAAACCAAGAAGTTGTGATATGCTTATGGCTAATCTATAGTTTCAATCCATACATTATTGGCAAACATGAAAAAAATTATTCCGCGGATGGGTTTGCAGAATAAAATAACACCTAGTAACATATTAGGAGCACAATAAGCATTCAAAACCCGAAAACTTTTTCTCATTTCATAATGGAAACTAGTAATCAACCATCTAGTGACTACTTGACAGTACACTCATAGGTTTTTCTTGATTAGTACATTCTGATTGAAGATATAAAAGCTAATACTACAAAGGTCACATGGATTCCTAAGTCTCACAGAAAGAAAAAATTTCACCACAGGTGGATAGCTAAATTTCAGTCAGCAAAAGTTTAGTCCAGCATAATCAATTGCTTTCAGTGCACCAAAGTTCGGTAATAAAGAGAAATGACAAAGGAGGTCTAATTGCTATAGAAAATTACTTGAGGATAAACGACGACAATTTAGATTTTTTACAGGAATCTCGCAACATCACAGGCATAGAACACAGCCAAGTAGCTCCTACACCTACATAAAGAGCACTGACAATACATTCAAAGATATCCTCAAAGAAAAAAAATATTTCAATAGCACAAAAGTTAAGACAAATAAGAAACATACAAGTCAACCTTGCTGACAACTTTGCCTTGGGGCCGTTTGTTTAGTGACAAGAGTCTGCCCAAGCATCTTCCCAAAAATGAAAAGAATTATCAATCCACCAATCGACAAAATCTGTATTTAATGTTAGCCTTTTGCTAGCCAAAGATATATCGGATATTTAAGATACATATTTTCCAGTAACCTCTGCATAAGAAATATGATGAAGGCAAAAGGCACGTACTTCTAGCTTTTAACAGTTAATATCCAAGTTCTATGGGAAGGATCTTGTAAGAGGGTAAAAACTCAATATGTTTGTATTTCAACTTTAGTTATGTCATATCAACATGGCAGTAAATTGAGAAGATAATAAAACATGTACCAGCTATATCTTCAACCTGATCAATGTTGACCATGTGAACTCAACCATGAACACCACATGTGAACTTCCCTCAACCCCGTTCACCAGTAAGGATATGGCTATTAACTACCAACTGAACCAAAAGAAACCAGCTTCACTTATAGGAATCCACAATAGATGGCTCACCAAAAGCAGGGCTAAAGGATTTGGTTCAGTGGCCCCAAGACATCCAATATCAGACATTCGGACACCATAACTATATACGGATAAGGAACCAAAAGCAGCTCGGCTACAGAAAGAGGCCTTTTAATGGTGCATTACTCGATGCTCATCTAGCCAGACCATATGATTAGGGCTTTTGGGATTTCCATAATAATAACAGAAGTTGAAACCTATTTTTGTAGTTATATACCTACATCATTGGGACCTATTCAAAAAGCAAACCGACAGGCGACTGGAAGGGTCCACAGCTACATCGTAAATCATACTGACTGGAAGGGTCCATAGTTAGATCGGAAGCATACAACGAAAAGGGTCCATAGTTGCATCGAAAAGCATACAACAGAAGGGTCCATAGTTATCTTGGAAAGCATATCGACTAACAGGGTCTGTAATATACATCTAAAAGCTTACTGGTGGAAAGGGTCTATAAATTCCACGAAAAAGCATATCAATGTAATGTGATTTCCCGTACAGTCTGTGAAGACCATCCAACATTCTTGAAATTATACCGAGGGAAAGGGTCCATAGATTACATCGCAAGCATACTGACATAAAGGGTCCAAAATTCTTGAAAGTATACGGAGGGAAAGGGTCCATAGATTACATCGAAAGCATACTTACATAAAGGGTCCTTAGATTACCAAAAATCATGTGCTTTGCCATAGCATAACCTCTGTAGCAAGAATAACTTGATACTTCACAAAACATATGAACTCCTTATGTAAGGAAGATCAGATCAAAGTTTCTTAAAAAAAGGAACAATTGTTTACATCATATAGCATAGCCGCAAAAGTTCATCGTTTACATGAGGAATTTTCAAAAGAAGAGCTTTGAGTCTTGACAAAAATACCAAATCATCAATGTAATGTGATTACCGTACAGTCTATAAAGACCAACCAACATTCTTGAAATTATACTGAGGGAAGGGTCCATAGATTACATCGAAAACATACTGACATAAAGGGTCCAAAATTCTTGAAAGTATACTGATAGAAGGAGTCCATAGATTACATCGAAAGCATACTGACATAAAGGGTCCTTCGATTTCCAAAAATCATGTGCTTTGCCATAGCATAACCTCTGCAGCAAGAATGTAACTTCATACTTCACAAAACCTGGAACCGCTGATATGAACTAGGAAGATCAAATCAAAGTTTCTTGAAAAAGGGACAATTATTTACATCATATAGCATAGCCACAAAAGTTTATCGTATGAGGAATTTTCAGAAGTAGAGCTTTGAGTCTTTGACAAAAATACCAAATCATCGATTGAACAATATTAGGCAAATTATCAGTGTAATGTGATTACCATACAGTCTGTAAAGACCATCCAAAATTCTTGAAATAATACCGAGGGAAAGGATCCATAGATTACATCGAAAGCATACTGACATAAAGGGTCCAAAATTCTTGAAAGAATACTGAGGGAAAGGGTCCATAGATTACATCGAAAGCATACTGACATAAAGGGTCCTTAGATTACCAAAAATCATGTGCTTTGCCATAGCATAACCTCTGCAGCAAGAATGTAACTTCATACTTCACAAAACCTGGAACCGCTGATATGAACTCCTTATATAAGGAAGATCAAATCAAAGTTTCTTGAAAAAGGGACAATTGTTTACATCATATAGCATAGCCACAAAAGTTTATCGTATGAGGAATTTTCAGAAGTAGAGCTTTGAGTCTTTGACAAAAATACCAAATCATCGATTGAACAATATTAGGCAAATTATCAGTGTAATGTGATTACCATACAGTCTGTAAAGACCATCCAAAATTCTTGAAATAATACCGAGGGAAAGGATCCATAGATTACATCGAAAGCATACTGACATAAAGGGTCCAAAATTCTTGAAAGAATACTGAGGGAAAGGGTCCATAGATTACATCGAAAGCATACTGACATAAAGGGTCCTTAGATTACCAAAAATCATGTGCTTTGCCATAGCATAACCTCTGCAGCAAGAATGTAACTTCATACTTCACAAAACCTGGAACCGCTGATATGAACTAGGAAGATCAAATCAAAGTTTCTTGAAAAAGGGACAATTATTTACATCATATAGCATAGCCGCAAAAGTTCATCGGTTACATGAGGAATTTTCAAAAGCATAGCTTTGAGTCTTTAACACCATATCATCGATTGAACAATATTAGGCAAATCATCAATGTAATGTGATTACCGTACAGTCCGTAAGATTACATCGAAAGCATACTGACATAAAGGGTCCTTAGATTACCAAAAATCATGTGCTTTGCCATAGCATAACCTCTGCAGCAAGAATGTAACTTCATACTTCACAAAACCTGGAACCGCTGATATGAACTAGGAAGATCAAATCAAAGTTTCTTGAAAAAGGGACAATTATTTACATCATATAGCATAGCCGCAAAAGTTCATCGGTTACATGAGGAATTTTCAAAAGCAGAGCTTCGAGTCTTTGACAAAAATACCAAATCATCGATTGAACAATATTAGGCAAATCATCAATGTAATGTGATTACCGTACAGTCCGTAAGATTACATCGAAAGCATACTGACATAAAGGGTCCTTAGATTACATTGAAAAGCATACTGACATGTAAAGGGTCCAAATATTACATCAAAAGCATACTGACATAAGACGGTATCGAGAACAAAAGCTAGTTATTAAATTTCAAGAACAAAGAAGAAAACCAGAGACTAGATTGGACAACATACTGACAATAGGGTCCAACGCCAAATACAAAAGAATCTGAAACCCATTTTTGTAGTTTCATGAGCATATGCTACATCATTGGGACCTTTTCAAAAAGCATACCAATAGGCGACAGGATGGGTCCATAGTTATAAACAAAGGGTCCATAGTTCATAGTTGCATCGTAAAGCATACCGACAGGAAGGGTCCATAGTTACATCGAGGGAAAGGGTCCATAGATTACATCGAAAGCATACTGACATAAAGGGTCCTTAGATTACCAAAAATCATGTGCTTTGCCATAGCATAACCTCTGCAGCAAGAATGTAACTTCATACTTCACAAAACCTGGAACCGCTGATATGAACTAGGAAGATCAAATCAAAGTTTCTTGAAAAAGGGACAATTATTTACATCATATAGCATAGCCGCAAAAGTTCATCGGTTACATGAGGAATTTTCAAAAGCATAGCTTTGAGTCTTTAACACCATATCATCGATTGAACAATATTAGGCAAATCATCAATGTAATGTGATTACCGTACAGTCCGTAAGATTACATCGAAAGCATACTGACATAAAGGGTCCTTAGATTACATTGAAAAGCATACTGACATGTAAAGGGTCCAAAATTACATTGAAAAGCATACTGACATAAAGGGTCCTAGATTACATTGAAAAGCATACTGACATAAAGGGTCCTAGATTACATTGAAAAGCATACTGACATAAAGGGTCCTAGATTACATTGAAAAGCATACTGACATAAAGGGTCCATAGTTACATCGAGAAGCATACAACGAAAAGGGTCCAACGCCAAATACAAAAGAATCTGAAACCCATTTTTGTAGTTTCATGAGCATATGCTACATCATTGGGACCTTTTCAAAAAGCATACCAATAGGCGACAGGATGGGTCCATAGTTATAAACAAAGGGTCCATAGTTCATAGTTGCATCGTAAAGCATACCGACAGGAAGGGTCCATAGTTACATCGTAAAGCATACCGACAGGAAGGGTCCATAGTTGCATCGTAAAGCATACCGACAGGAAGGGTCCATAGTTACATCGAAAAGCATACAACGAAAAGGGTCCAACGCCAAATATATCAGAATTTAAACCCCATTTTTGTAGTTTCATGAGTATATGATATATCACTAGGACCTTTTCAAAAAGCATACCGACAGGTGACAGGAATGGTCCATAGTTAGATCGTAAATCAAGGGTCCATAGTTACATCGTAAATCATACCGACAGGAGGGTCCATAGTTGCATCGTAAAGCATACCGACAGGAAGGGTCCATAGTTACATCGAAAAGCATACAACGAAAAGGGTCCAACGCCAAATATATCAGAATTTAAACCCCATTTTTGTAGTTTCATGAGTATATGATATATCACTAGGACCTTTTCAAAAAGCATACCGACAGGTGACAGGAATGGTCCATAGTTAGATCGTAAATCATACCGACAGGAGGGTCCATAGTTGCATCGTAAAGCATACCGACAGGAAGGGTCCATAGTTACATCGAAAAGCATACAACGAAAAGGGTCCATAGTTACATTGAAAAGCATACAACGAAAAGGGTCCAACGTCAAATATATCAGAATTTAAACCCCATTTTTGTAGTTTCATGAGTATATGATATATCACTAGGACCTTTTCAAAAAGCATACCGACAGGTGACAGGAATGGTCCATAGTTAGATCGTAAATCATACCGACAGGAGGGTCCATAGTTGCATCGTAAAGCATACCGACAGGAAGGGTCCATAGTTACATCGAAAAGCATACAACGAAAAGGGTCCAACGCCAAATATATCAGAATTTAAACCCCATTTTTGTAGTTTCATGAGTATACGATATATCACTGGGACCTTTTCAAAAAGCATACCGACAGGTGACAGGAATGGTCCATAGTTACATCGTAAATCATACCAACAGGAGGGTCCATAGTTGCATCGTAAAGCATACCGACAGGAAGGGTCCATATTTACATCGAATAGCATACAACGAAAAGGGTCCAACGCCAAATATAACAGAATTCGAACCCCATTGATGTAGTTTCATGAGTATTACATCACTGGGACCATTTCGAAAAGCATACCGACAGGCGACAGGAAGGGTCCATAGTTACATCGTAAATCATACCGACAGGAAAGGTCCATAGTTATATTGTAAAGCATACCGACAATAAGGGTCGATAATTACATCGTAAAGCATACAACGAAAAGGGTCCATGTTACATCGAAAAGCATACAACAGAAAGGGTCCATAGTTATCTTAGAAAGCATATCGACTAAAAAGGTCCGTAATTTACACTAGAAAGAAAGCTTACTGTAAAAAGGGTCCATAAAACTCCAAGAAAAAACATACTGTTGACTATATTGGACAAAAATAGACTAAAGGGCCCAAAGCCAAAATTAACAGAATTTGAACACAGAAACCATATTATCGGTCGAAAATAAAATAATAGTTCATCATCGTGATAACCGGATCACAGTGTAAACACCATCAAATAAAAAGGGTCGATTATTTTACATCAAAAAAATCTCTCTCTCTCTGGAAGAGAGCCGTTGAGCAACGCTCCGGCTTCCCTCTAGATCTGAGATCGAGATCTCTTTCTTCTCTTTCGGCTTTTGCTTCGGCTAGCCGTCGAGACTATTTTTTCAAGGGTAATATCCTGGGCCGGAGGTCCCTTCCACTACGGTGGATCTAGAAGCAGCCTCTCTACCGTTGAGTAGGGGTAAGGTCTGTCTACATCACACCTCCCCCATACCTCGGCGTATGCCGTGATTGGGTGCCGTGATTATTTTACATCAAAAAATATACGAACTGCTAAAAAAGAGCCGATAAAATAAAATAATAGTTCATCATCGTGATAACCGGATCACAGTGTAAACACCATCAAATAAAAAGGGTCGATTATTTTACATCAAAAAAATCTCTCTCTCTCTGGAAGAGAGCCGTTGAGCAACGCTCCGGCTTCCCTCTAGATCTGAGATCGAGATCTCTTTCTTCTCTTTCGGCTTTTGCTTCGGCTAGCCGTCGAGACTATTTTTTCAAGGGTAATATCCTGGGCCGGAGGTCCCTTCCACTACGGTGGATCTAGAAGCAGCCTCTCTACCGTTGAGTAGGGGTAAGGTCTGTCTACATCACACCTCCCCCATACCTCGGCGTATGCCGTGATTGGGTGCCGTGATTATTTTACATCAAAAAATATACGAACTGCTAAAAAAGAGCCGATAAAATAAAATAAAAACATAATAAGAAAGAAAAGATACCCCTTTTATTTCAAGAAAACATACGATCTGCACATTGTTGACGGTTTTCACATATATATACATATATGTATATATAACACATAAATGGTGAGTGAAGATCGAACATGGACAATTTGAACAAAAAAGCCCTAAATCAAGAAAACTCTACTTTAAACAAAGTAGGTGAGATACTTTGAAGAAACCAATTTGTAGAATACAAACCCTAATTCGATCAATTGATAAAAACAAAACCCTAAATTCAATGAATGAAAACGGAGTTTGAAAGATTGAAACACGGATACAAAAAAGAAATTGTATCTGTATGTAATGTAATAATGTAATGCTTTTTAATCAGTTTTTATGTATAAACGAGACACCCGGGACAGACATTATATTTATTAACAGTCTAATAGAAAAAAAATATTCAAATCTATAAAAATAATTTTTTTTTGAGAAATAAGTAAATGTCTAAAAATAAGTATATTAATATCGATAACAACACTTTTATAAGAATGAGAAAATATGTGACGATTATAATATCAATAATAGAAAAATATATGACAATGAAATATTTTTGATATTAGTTACGACATTTCGATAACGATGAGAAAATGCGTTATAAATAGGTATGCGTTCATGGATCGAGGTTAAAAAACCACAAACTTTTTGAAGAAAACATATATTATTCAAATGATTAAGAATAAAACAAAAGTTGACATTTGTTAGTTAAAAAACGAACAGTAAAAGTTTTGTGTGAAAGTGAAAGTATTTCGCATAAAAGTTTAGTGCTAAAAGTGTAAGAGGCTAAAATTTGTGGTGAAAATAAAAGAAAATCAAAAAGTATAAAGTTTAGTGCTAAAAGTGTAAAGAGTTAAAGTATTGTGGTGAAAATAAATAGAATAAAAAGTTTGAGTGAAAGTAGTTTGCATAAAAGTTTAGTGCTAAAACTGTAAGAGGCTAAAATGTTGTGGTGAAAATAAAAAAAAATGAAAAAGTATAAAAGTTTGGTGTTAAAAGTGTAAAGGCTTAAAGTATTGTGGTGAAAATAAAAAGAATAAAAAGTTTACTATTCTTTACACGTTTTTTCGTACCAAAGTGTAAAGAGTTAAAGTATTGTGGTGAAAATAAAAAGAATAAAAAGTTTGTGTGAAAGTGAAAGTAGTTAAAAGTGTAAAATGTTAAATATTGTGGTGAAAATAAAAAAAAGTTAAAAAGTGTAAAAGGTGCTAAAACTGTAAGAGGCTAAAATGTTGTGGTGAAAATAAAAAAAAAATGAAAAATTATAAAAGTTTGGTGTTAAAAGTGTAAAGGCTTAAAGTATTGTGGTGAAAATAAAAAGAATAAAAAGTTTACTATTGTTTACATGTTTTTCCGTACCAAAGTGTAAAGAGTTAAAGTATTGTGGTGAAAATAAAAAGAATAAAAAGTGTGTGTGAAAGTGAAAGTAGTTAAAAGTGTAAAAGGTGCTAAAACTGTAAGAGGCTAAAATGTTGTGGTGAAAATAAAAAAAAATGAAAAAGTATAAAAGTTTGGTGTTAAAAGTGTAAAGGCTTAAAGTATTGTGGTGAAAATAAAAAGAATAAAAAGTTTACTATTGTTTACATATTTTTCCGTACCAAAGTGTAAAGAGTTAAAGTATTGTGGTGAAAATAAAAAGAATAAAAAGTGTGTGTGAAAGTGAAAGTATTTCGCATTAAAGTTTAGTGTTAAAACTGTAAGATGTTAAAATTTTGTGGTGAAAATGTAAGAAAAACAAAAAGTTTAAAAGTTTAGTGCTAAAAATGTAAAGAGTTAAACTATTGTGGTGAAAATAAAAAATAAAATAAAAAAAAAATTACTATTCTTTGCACGCAAATCCGTACCTTTATTCTTTGCACGCAAATGTTGAATACTTTTGAATGTTTTTGTTGGAAAAATTTTACCAACATTTGCTTTAGGTAGTTTACACATGTTGTGTTTTTTTTTAGGTTTATTTCATAACTTAATTTGATATTGTCGAGCGTCAACAAAAAAGATCATTAAAAGCAAAAGATTTAAAAGAATTGCCAAACAAATTAAAAAAAATGTCTTAAAGCTTATAACAACTATTAATGTATAGTGTACCCTATGATCTTTCGAAGTACACATACCATTCGTCCATTCTATCTACAAATACACATTCAAAATTTTGATTTTATTATAAATATAAGTTGGTTCAGTTTATATAATTCAACTGCAAGATTAAAAATCAAGCTGAACATCTCATTGTGAAAGTTTAAGACCATCAAAATAGCATAGGGCTGAGTATGGTTCGGTTTTGGCCCAAAACCAAAACCAAAACCGATCAAGTCGGTTTTTGGTTTTTTGAAACCGATTGGTTCGGTTTTTAAACGGTTCGGTTTTCTCGGTTTTTATTGGAGCGGTTTCGGTTTTTATTCGGTTTTTACCCATTTGGGCTTGGGCTAAAAGGTTCAGTATTAACTACTAAAAAAAAAAAAAGGCCCAAGTAAACATTTTTAGCCTAAATTTTCTACTACTATCATGGGCCTAACACAAAAACAATACTTATCACTTATCACTTTATCAGTATATAAAACCAATATATACATATAAGAGATTATAATAATATTAGTACTCATTGAGAGATATAAACCTGAACTTCCAAAAGATTACAGATTGAGCTTAAAGTAGCATTTGATCTTATAAAGATCATCCAAAAAATATTAATATGAAAGGCATGATTGTTTTCTGGCAAAAGGAAATATTAACACATCAAAAGACAAAAGCAATGCCTCCATATCAATTCACAGCCACATAGAACAGCCAAATCCATCATCTTGATCCTACATGATGAAAAAACAAAAACTAACAATTACATTATAAAAAAACAGAGTCACAAGATTCATATACCATGTATGCAAAAAAGGAAAATCTTATTATTACTCAAATCGGCATCATTGAATATTTATAATGATAAGTGATAACTAACAAATTAATATGTAATTATAAACCTGAAGATCCATTATCATCAAATGAATCTCTTAACTAAATAAACTAAGAACAAAAAAACATCACAAGAAAACACTGCACTGTAAGTATGCTTAATCGACCTCATGAACTAATAATAAATAAACTAGTAATTGAGGCTTACTTTAGTACGATTCCTCATCCATGAAAGAGTCATTAACGTGTTTTTCAGTTGTAGGAAATTCTTCTACAAAAATAAAAATATAACAGTCACAAACATGAAATAGATAAGATAACTGTAAAAATTATAGAAATTCTTACCAAGTTCTATTCTCTCCAAGTTCTCGACCAAATCTTGTAGTTCTTCAGCATTAAGAGGTACGTCTTGCAAGTCAGCCCCCTTAAATTTTATCCAGTCTTGTGCGCAGATTAAGGCTTCAGCGGTCTTGGGGGTAAGAGAACTCCTAAACTTATCAATGACCCTACCACCGGTACTAAATGCGGACTCTGATGCAACTGTCGAGATTGGCATTGCCAACACATGCCTAGCCACTTGTGAAAGTATGGGGAACTTTGCAGAATTCATTTTCCACCAATTCAAGACGTTAAGTTTATCGTCCCTTTTTTCGGTTGCATCTTCTAAGTAAATCTCGACCTCGGTTTTTCCAACCCCCTGTCCATTTTCTTCCAGATATCGTGCATAATCAGCCTCCTCATCTTCATAACCACTTTCAGACACATTACTGGTAGAAGATGCAATGTTTTTACCATTCACTCCATCCTCCCTCATCTTATATTGAGTATACAAAGCTTCTAAAGTATCCAAAGTTTGTTTCATAATCTCTGAAACTTTAGAGGAATTCTTGCCATATATTTTTTCCAAAGAAAACCCAAGATAAAGCTTCTTATTTCTTGGATCTAAAACCAATGAAACATGCAGCAAAAAGTTGACGTTATCAATATTATCCCAATACTTCTCATATTTTTTTTTCATAGACAGAGCCATTTTTCTCTTTTTCTCATCGTCATTTAAACACATTCTTGCAATGGTCTTATGCATTGTGACAAGCTCGTTAAAAAACAAATTTGATGTCACGTACTTTGTGCCTGAAACCCTCTTTGTAACATTATAGAAAATTCTTAAGTACTCGATAAAACACCGGGCAGTTTCCCAATCCTCTTTTTGGGGAGCACCAACAACTTTTTCACTCTTTTTTCTTTTTCTACTTCTGGTAGTTTCCTCACCAAGATTCTCATCAGTACCACGAAAGTAAGATTTATAATTGTAATCTACTGCAAGAAGCCTATTTAAAATATATACCATATTAGTGTTAGATAAAAGACGATGACATACTTAAGTGAAAATATAGCATATATTTAATAAAGTACCTTTCAAACGCAGCCTCAAACTTTTCAGCTGTTTCCAACATTAAAAATGTGGAATTCCATCTTGTTGCAACATCAAGACATGGTTTATTTTCATAATGAATTGCTACTTTATCAACACTTTCTTTGAAGTTATCATATCTTGAACCAGAAGACCTCACATACCATACTGCATTACGAATCTTGGAAATGGATGTGAATTGTTCTTGTAGACCATCTCGAACAACCAGATTGATTATGTGTGCACAACATCTCAGATGCAAAAATTTGCAATCTAAGATAGCATGAGGTCCATTTAGCATGGTGGTTAAATACTTAATCGCCCCATCATTAGAGGAAGCATTATCCACTGTTACTGTAAGAACCCGTTGGATACCCCATTTTTGTAAGCACTTATAAACCACCTTTCCTATCGTTTCACCCTTATGATTTGGTATTTGGCAAAAGTTCAGAATTTTCTTTCTTAAAACCCAATTATCATCTACCCAATGCACCGTAAGACAAGCATAGTTTATATTTTGCACTGAAGTCCATGTGTCGGTGGTAAGAGATACTGTTTTGCCTTTTAATTCATCTTTGAGCTTTTGCATCTGTTCTTTGTGTATCGTCAAGCAATCTTTAGCAACTGTCCACCTTGATGGAAGTTTGAACTCTGGACAACATTCCCAAAGTAGTTCCTTAAACCCCTGGTCTTCAACAACACTAAATGGTCGATTATCTATAATGCACATACGAGCTACAGCTAACTTGCATCTTTCTTGGCTGAAAGAATGATTAACGACAGAACTACCCTTAGCTGTAGGTTTCAACTTCAATGTAGATTGTTTCTTTAAATCCTGCTTTTTGTAAACGGGCGACCTTACGCATACGTTTCTCAAATGATTCCCCAGTGAAGCTGTACCATTTACTTTTGAATCCCCGGCCAACACAGTATTACAGTAAGGGCATTTTGTTTTGGTCGCACCCTTTACCAAAGGAAAATGATCCCATACCCAAGATTTCTTACGACCACCACGTTTCTCTTCGCTTTCAACATTTTCCTTAACATCCTGGTTTTCATTTACATCATTATTTTCATTATCAACATCAATCACGAGTTTTTCACTAACATTTTGGTTACTTGACTCTTCCATCTATAAATTAATAAATGGATTATTTTTATTCAACGACAACATGTCCCCTATTGATTATTGGTGTCATATGCTACTAGAAACATGTTACCATAAGACATATAATACATAAATACAACATAAACATACAATCATAAAAGTACTACGACTATTATATCTTTATAATCATATATAAAATACAAGCAAAAACAACCAATCAATATTTAGATGAAATCTAACAAAAGAAAAACTACAAACCACTTTGTCTTAAGTAACAATTTTACAAGCTATAAATAATAAAAAATATAAAGATTAAAGATTGTAAAGAAGATAGATGCTGACATGTTGTTCTTGTTGTTCACGTACAATTTAAAACTACAAGTCTACAACTATTTGTAGCAAAATAAGTGTAAAAATAGGAAATCACTGATAAGAAATTAAAGTTGAATAGATATAAGAAATCATAATGAATATATAAAACAAATTATTACCTTTAGAAGTTCTTGAATTAGGTTAAAAAAAAGAGGTAGGTAGATCATGGAGGATGTTTTAAAAAATAAAGATGAAAGGGAGAAGGGACTAGATCTGAGATAGATACTAGATAGTGAGATGAGATATTTTGTAAGGTATGTTTTTATTTTTAGTGTATAAGCCTATATATATATTTAATTAAATAAATAGATAAATAGATAGGCATAAACTCTTAATCTGACATTTGTATTTTGTAAAATTGTAGTTATATAAGTTCGGTCGGTTCGGTTTTTATACACGGGTCGGTTCGGTTTCAACTTTGGATCGGTTCGGTTTTTTTGGTTGGTTTTTGGAACAAAACCGAACCGAACCGTAAAAATCGGTTTTTTAAAAATTCAAAACCAAAACCAATGGTTTCTTCTTTGGTTCGGTTTTTTTCGGTTTTTATCGGTTTTCGGTTTTCCGGTTGGTTTTTATTTTTAGTGTATAAGCCTATATATATATTTAATTAAATAAATAGATAAATAGATAGGCATAAACTCTTAATCTGACATTTGTATTTTGTAAAATTGTAGTTATATAAGTTCGGTCGGTTCGGTTTTTTTCGGTTGGTTTTTGGAACAAAACCGAACCGAACCGTAAAAATCGGTTTTTTAAAAATTCAAAACCAAACAACCTTGATGGAAGTTTGAACTCTGGACAACATTCCCAAAGTAGTTCCTTAAACCCCTGGTCTTCAACAACACTAAATGGTCGATTATCTATAATGCACATACGAGCTACAGCTAACTTGCATCTTTCTTGGCTGAAAGAATGATTAACGACAGAACTACCCTTAGCTGTAGGTTTCAACTTCAATGTAGATTGTTTCTTTAAATCCTGCTTTTTGTAAACGGGCGACCTTACGCATACGTTTCTCAAATGATTCCCCAGTGAAGCTGTACCATTTACTTTTGAATCCCCGGCCAACACAGTATTACAGTAAGGGCATTTTGTTTTGGTCGCACCCTTTACCAAAGGAAAATGATCCCATACCCAAGATTTCTTACGACCACCACGTTTCTCTTCGCTTTCAACATTTTCCTTAACATCCTGGTTTTCATTTACATCATTATTTTCATTATCAACATCAATCACGAGTTTTTCACTAACATTTTGGTTACTTGACTCTTCCATCTATAATTTAATAAATTAAATATGGTCATTAATTATGGAAAATAATTTTCTACATTTTATAATTATAGAAAGTAATTAATTTAATGATATAATTATGGAAAAAATATAAATATATTTATTTTTTAAAGACAACATCACCATTTTTCACCATCTTTTATTTATATTTGTTAAATTAATAAAATGGTACAAATATAAAATAAAGTAAACAATATATATTTTGTTTCGGTTTGGTTGGTTCGGTATTTTCATATGAATCCAAATATATATATTTTTTAATTTAAAAATTAAGTTTTTTTTTTTTTTTTTTTTAATATATATTTAGTGACGGGGTTGAGTTAGGATTTGTGTGCCTACCTAATAAATTAACCGATTCGCCCCCGGCCGCCAATTACAAAACCCCCGCAATATATATATATATATCCACCAATCAGCATAATCATAAATCATCAATAAAAAATTATTTTTGTATTTCGTGTTGTCAACGCTGTTGGTTTTCTATACTTGAAAAATCCATCCTTAAATAAATCTTAATATACTTTGCGGTTTCTCCTGTTTCAATTTCAAACTTAGACAAAAATTTCTCAATCCAATTTATCTTCTGCTTTTACCCAAATCAAATTAAAATTATTATTATTATTACTATAAGATAAAAAAATAATAAGAAAAATAAAAAAGTGGAGGCAGAATGGCGATGGCAAGTATATACAGAAGAGTTCTTCCATCTCCACCTGCTATTGATTTCGCTTCTTCCCAAGGCAAGGTTGTTTCTTACCTTACTTTCTTTTTTGGTTGTTTCTTACTATCATTGGAATCATGTGTCTTTTTTATATTTAAGTTTTGATATTCCACAGCAATTTTAGTTTGATCAAATACAGTTAGGATTATTATGTTAATAATAATGGTAGATATCGATTTTATACTAAGTTTGATATCAACGTTCTTGCAGGTCACATAGACTTACTAGAAAGATAGATAGATAGATATATAGATATATTTTTGTTTTTCTTTTGGAACTCAGCTATATGTATGTATGTGTGGTGGATTAATGCAGAAATTGTTTATGGAAGCGACTCAAGGTGGGACCATGGAAGGTTTCTTTAAGTTGATATCCTACTTTCAGACACAATCTGAACCTGCCTATTGCGGTTTAGCTACTCTTTCTATGGTCTTGAATGCACTTTCTATTGATCCCGGTAAAAAATGGAAAGGTACCTTTTCAATGTCTCTTATTTTTATCACATCAATACTAAAGTTTATATATTTTTTTCCTTATGCTATGTCATATATCTCGTGTAGAGTCTTAATCAGGGCTACAAATCCCTTCAAGGATTGATAAATAGGCAAATTGCCTTAACGTAAACTTAAATCGATTATTGTGAAATACACATAAACTAATTCCCATGTTGTACTGGTTGAGAAATTGCCTTCTTGGGCATTTATGCTACATTCTTCAACTTCGCAATGACAAAAGGCGTTAACTTTTTGCAGGTCCGTGGCGGTGGTTTGATGAATCTATGCTGGACTGTTGTGAGCCTTTAGAGAAGGTTAAAGCCAAAGGCATTTCCTTTGGGAAAGTTGTGTGCTTGGCTCATTGTGCCGGAGCAAAGGTTGAAGCTTTTCGCACAAATCAAACTAGTATTGATGAATTCCGCAAGCATGTTATTGCATGTTCTAGTTCTGATGATTGCCATGTGATCTCATCATATAATAGAGCGACTTTTAAACAGGCATGTAAAAACCTTGACCATTGGTTGTATTATTATTGTTGTGGCTGGCTCATCTTATTTTTATTCTATTCCAGACAGGTAGTGGCCATTTTTCGCCTATTGGTGGTTATCATGCTGGAGCAGACATGGCATTAATTTTAGATGTTGCACGGTTTAAATATCCTCCCCATTGGGTTCCGCTTAAGCTACTGTGGGAAGCCATGGATACTGTGGATGATGCTAGTGGATTTCGCAGGGGGTAATGTTTTCATTCTTAAGCTCTCTCTTCCAATTTATTATTGCTTCTGCTGTACTTCTTAGTGTTGGAGTGGCTAAACAGCAAGTTTGTAAGATATAAATTATCGTTGAAGCATCAGGGGCTACTGTTTAATAACTGAATAGTTCGAATACACATGAAAGATTAGTTCTTGCGCAACAGCAGGCTGGACCACTTTCCTTCTTAGCTAGAAAATGCCTGACTGCATGTCTTTTGCATTCACTCTTTTTTGTTTTGTTTTTTTTGTTTGTTTAAAGACGTCTGCTTGATACCATGTGTTGCTAGTATATGTATTAAATGATGATCTGCACATTTTGACTTTAACTTGGTAACTATTTTTCATGTTCAGAACTTTTATAGGCCTGTGTACTTGTGCTGGTTGGAAACCGCGTTTAGTCTGACAGTAAATCATTTATATGTATATGGTCTCGTTATTGATTTATTTTCTCTGTATTTCAGTTTCATGCTTGTATCTAGGCTTCAACGGCCACCAGCATTACTATACACCCTGGTACGTTCAACTACGTTCCTGCCTTACCCATATGTGTTCACATACACCCTCTTTTAGATTTCTTGACCTTTTGTATCTTTTCTGCCATATAAATTCACTATGCACAAAATTGGAATTAGTTATTATATAATCTTGCACATATTCTGATACATTTGTTTTCACTATCTTGGTGCAGAGTTGTAAGCATGAGAGTTGGGCTAGTATTGCAAAGTACTTGGTGGAAGATGTTCCGGAATTATTGAGTTCCAAGAAGGTGAAAGATGCGAAGAACGTTCTCTCCATTGTTTTTACTTCCCTTCCGTCAAAGTTTCTTGAATTTATCAAGTGGGTTGCAGAAGTGAGGAGAACAGAGGAGGGTGATCAAAGTTTAAGTACAGAGGAGCAAGAAAGGCTTTCTGTCAAGGTACAATATTGCCAGAGATGAATAAATGGGCAGGCTGGGCCAACCCATAATTGTCTTTAATTGTAAATTTATACATAATGTACGTGTTAGAAATGATCAGAAGAATTATATTATTATATTGATAAGTTAACTTCATCCAAAAAAGCAATTAGGTGGTTTTATCTTTTATACAGTTGAATACGCTTGAAATGACTTCTGGTCCATTTTCCTTTTTAGTTAAATCTTCTAGTTTAACGTATTTGAACCTGCTAGAGAGAAGAAAAAAAATTCCAAATTAATCTGTTGATAGATAAGTCAAGTTTGCCACCTCTACTTATTGTCATAATCAGGAATCTGCATCATCTGTCTTCTCATGTTTTAATTTTATTTAATGGTGTTTCATGTAGGGGGAGATACTGAAACAAGTACAGGATACTCATCTATACAAACATGTTACAGATTTTCTCTTCACTGAGAAATCAGGGTGCCAGGGCCCGCTATGTTTGGGTCAAGAAACCAGTTTGATCGATATTGCAGCTAGTGTATGCTGCCAAGGAGCAGGGTTTCTGGATGGAAACAGTGAATCTCGTAATGGGTTTTGCTGTGGGGCAACACATGTCCATTGCATAAAAGCCAATGGAGACATGCCTGTTACATTAGTGTCTGGGACGGTGACCAATGGCATTGGTGAACAGCATGTTGATATGTTGGTTCCATCATCTCCTAAAAATTTAAGTTCGTCCAGCACTGGTTGCATTGGAACGCACCACCCAGCTAGTAATGATGTACTCACAGCACTTTTACTGGCTTTGCCACCTCAAACCTGGTCTGGAATCAAAGACGATAGCCTGTTGCAGGAAATCACTACTCTTGTTTCTACGGACAACCTTCCCACTTTGCTTCAAGAAGAGGTACAAAATTGCACTCACTTTTCTTTCGTGCCTTTGTTCATTCTTCAACATAAGCAGTCTCTAGTAGTATATGGTGATCTTATATTGATCCTCTTATAGATGTTGATCTAGTGTGTTTTAGTTTTCTTATATATACGGGGTGTCTGGATGTGGGTTTATGAATGGTAATGAGAATGGGAATGAGAATGCTAGGTGTTTAGTGGTGGTTATATTCATATATACGGGAATTCTCAAATCCGATTCCCATTTCACTTTGCCATCATACCTTTATCCATAGTGATTCCTGACTGAGTGACTTGCAAATTAACCACTCTGTATCCATGTTAAGAGTAGATGTGGCCTATTCATTATTAAGATATATCTAGGCTCCAAAATCTTAAAGGGTTCTGGTGCATCATGGCCTAGTAATCTATACTCTGTGTGTTCCAAATGGTAGAGAGCTGAATATTATCCTTCTGTATTGCAGATTATGCACTTGCGTGGTCAGCTCCACGTTCTCAAACGATGCAAAGATGACGAGGTAGAGGAAGATCTTTCTGCACCCTTCTACTCTTCAGATTAAATATTTTCTGGGTATCCATTATTTCTGTAATATTTTTTGATCATGAACTCACTAAAAGGCCAGAACCACACATGATGTAACTTTACCAATTTTATGAAAAATGCTATATCTATTCCTATCCATGTTTTAGGTCGAGTATCAAGGAACAAGCGATGTATCCAGGAGACCAGAACAGGTTATTGGCAAGTCAAAGCTCTTCTTACAAGGGTCAAACTTACGTAATCAAATTGATGTGTCGTCATTGGGACAACGAGCCCTTGATTGCTGTAGCAGGCTTTCTGAGAGGTATGAAAGGCCCGATCGGCTTTCGGGTGGGATCAGAAGGATTATTACTTGGCCTAAACCAATTGCTTATACGTCCTGCATAGGTTCAAGGTCTATATTTTCTGTAAATTATTTACCCCGTTAACAGATTAGAGGCTTTGGTTTACTAAATTGTTATTAGGCTTTGATCGTAGGTACTTTTTCCAACATACCACAAGGAAGCTCACATTACTATCTAACATTGTTATCAAATAGGATACACACTCATTCCTTCCTGTTTTTATAAGCAGAAACCTCTTTTTTGTGTGATAGTTGCAGGTTCTGTAACCACACAACGACTATATAACACAAAATAGAATACACAATCATTGAAACCTTTTTCTGTTTTTAGCAAATGCCAAAACTCTTGGTACCTGTTTGTTTACCTCTTGAGTTACAGTTACTCTGTAACCAGCGACACATACATAACACCATAAAACATAGCGAATAACTGTGTGCTTAACACTTGCATTGATCAATTATAGGTGAAAATTTAGTGAATCATGAAGAAAGAAAATATTACATGTACCGTGACATAGCACCATAATAATGTAACAAAATCCAATATGTCAAATAAACCGGTAAAACCCCATAAACAATTTTCCGGCGATGATTGGATGAATCCGATAGAGGTTGATGGCGATGATTCCGACAGAGGTTGGTGGTGATGATTCCGGCAGTGGTTGATCGTGATGATGGTTACGTCGGTGGTCGGCAGAGGTTGATGGTGATGATTCCGGCAGTGGTTGATCGTGATGATGGTTACGTCGGTGGTCGGCAGAGGTTGATGGTGATGATTCCGGCAGTGGTTGATCGTGATGATGGTTACGTCGGTGGTCGGCAGAGGTTGATGGTGATGATTCCGGTGGCAGGCAAGAGAGTGTGTGGTGGAGGCAACACAGAGACAGACATCGTGTGTGTTGTTTTTGTTGATCAAAGAATTGGTAGAAGGGTATTTACGATAATTTAAAGGCTGAATAGTTTATAAAGAAATTTAAGGCATTTGCTTTATAAGGGATTTAAGATTAATATTTAAACTTATTTATTTTATTGATCATACTACAATGTCAATGGCATACTCCCACAAGTAGGGAATGAGACCCTTGTTCTATGATCATCAGCCCATCTTTGTTAGCCCTACTAAAGTGCTCACAAGGTTTGACAACAAATTCAACTTCAACCCTTTCACTAGCATATCAATCTAACAGCCGACCTTGGTCGGTTTTGTTCGTATTAATTAATTGCTGTTATCTTATATATTCTGTTGGAATTGTGTATTTGCTGCTGTTTTCTGCTTTGATACATATCAGAAACTTAAATAATGAGAATTTATCTGCAACTTTATATCACATGAGGTATCAAGTACTAGCTACTTCAATGAATCAAGAGACGTCCTATCTATAGATCACATCATAATCTTACTAGAGGTGGCAAGATGAGCTGGTTGGAAAACGGGCCATTTTCAGGTGAGGTTAATACAGGTCAGGTTGAGCTAGCATATATATATTCTCCGTTATATAAATTTACAAAATAATCAAGGTGTCAAATCACCATATATATATAAAAGTATTTGTAATATAAATATTAGAATAAAAAAGACTATGAAGGTGGTAATGTGGTATGCTAAATAGGCTTTGGCAAACTTTGGTCGACCAGCTCACGTGTAGGTAACTTCTATATTGACCATTTGACCTGTTTGAGAAGAAAAGAACCCAAACTAGGAAAGGCCTTAATCGAACATTCATGAGTAAATTGATCAGGCTTGACGCCTCTACAAAACATTTTTGTGGAAAACTTCAGCATAAGAAATTAAGAACTAGCTCATGCTTAAGACATGTTTTACCATACGAATGACCTCCAAATATATGACATCAGATTGCTTATCAATGGGTCGATCTGGATCATCTTTTATTTCAAAAGAATCAAACTAACAGAACTTGCTTAAAAAAGGAGTGTGTCAAAAGTTGCCAAAGGTATTTTTAACGCCTAGATGCTCCTAATTTGCATTATTAAAAAAATTCAATTATTGCTACATATAGTTTTTGTAACTATAATCAATGTATCAACTAGTTATATAGTCTAAAACAAAGAAAGACAAGTGCTTAGATCAACCCACCGACCCGCAATGAGTGTTGCTCAATTCAACCCAAACCACTTTTGACCAGTTACTGAACACGCTTATCTTGCCACTCTACTTGTCATCATGAGTTTATAATATACATAATTAAGTATACAATCTTACATTTTCTTTTGGTAAAGAGGCTTTGGCTACGGACGATGAGATATCCCACACCCTACCAGGGCCACTTCCTACCGAGACAAGAAATTTCCCATCAGGACTGCACGACAAGTCAAGGACAATAATATCAGAAAACATCGAGAAGTGGAGTAGAGATTAAGCCTTATGCACCCATTATAATCAAACCTGAAATCTAAGTTCTTCACAGATGTATGAGCCTTAGCATCAAGAATGCAAAAAAAAAGAAGAAGAGTAATACAAGCAACTTGTAAACCGATAACTTGCGGTTCATGAGAGGATCTAGTTATTAATTGACTAGCATTAAGATTACGGATTAATTAGACCAAATGCACTAAGATACTATTAAGCAGTATAAACTTATCGCATATGAAACTTGCTCATGTTTTGAGTTAAAACCTCACAATTTACCAAAAACATGTGCATGCTCACTAACTTTATATACATGCAGACTAACCTCCAAATATATGACATCAGATTGCTTATCAATGGGTCGATCTGGATCATCTTTTATTTCAAAAGAATCAAACTAACAGAACTTGCTTAAAAAAGGAGTGTGTCAAAAGTTGCCAAAGGTATTTTTAACGCCTAGATGCTCCTAATTTGCATTATTAAAAAAATTCAATTATTGCTACATATAGTTTTTGTAACTATAATCAATGTATCAACTAGTTATATAGTCTAAAACAAAGAAAGACAAGTGCTTAGATCAACCCACCGACCCGCAATGAGTGTTGCTCAATTCAACCCAAACCACTTTTGACCAGTTACTGAACACGCTTATCTTGCCACTCTACTTGTCATCATGAGTTTATAATATACATAATTAAGTATACAATCTTACATTTTCTTTTGGTAAAGAGGCTTTGGCTACGGACGATGAGATATCCCACACCCTACCAGGGCCACTTCCTACCGAGACAAGAAATTTCCCATCAGGACTGCACGACAAGTCAAGGACAATAATATCAGAAAACATCGAGAAGTGGAGTAGAGATTAAGCCTTATGCACCCATTATAATCAAACCTGAAATCTAAGTTCTTCACAGATGTATGAGCCTTAGGTACATCAAGAATCAACGACATGCTAGGCCACTTGAACGCCCTCAGTGTACCATCCTGTACTGCACCATAATTGGATGATTAAAATCCTTATACTTCCTCAAACTAAACACAAACGCGACAAAAAGGTAAATTTCCCAGCATTTGCTTTTAAAATAAAAAATGGTCAGCTTATTATTGCTGGTGAACAATAATGTCACATAATCTAATGAAGACGAACTTAAGTACGCAAAGAGAGAGCGACCTAAAATATTACAAACACGCATCCAAAGAAAATAAGTGAAACCAAGACTCGGCTCTGTTGAAAGTATAATAAAAAACAAGTGTAATATTAGCCCTACCTCACCACCAACTGCAAGTAGAGAACCATCATAACTAAATGTAACTGCCAATTGTTGCCCAACATCTTCCAATTGGTCAAGTATTTTTTCAGATGGTTTTACACTCAACTTGAAGATATCTTCCTTGGTAAAGGGATCCCATTCAAACCATCTGCACAACCAAATTCGAAACAACAATGTAGAACCTAAATAAATAACATGAATATAAAGAATTTAACACAAATATATTAGGTTCTTTACAGATATGGCAAGATAAACCTACGAGCCAAAGCAAAGACCTTATTCACATTTAAAACTAATCATTGCATAGTCTCAGGGAATCTCACATAGTAGACACTGTAAAATCAAGTGTATCGCACTCGATTCTCTAATATTAAAGTCAAAGTGCCAAACATGGTTTTGAATTTTTATTGCAAGACTTGAATAACTATAGCTTGATATTAACATTTGGGTGTCTTTTGGGATTCTTGGACCCCATAGTTAAGAATTACCTGCAACTTTTTGGCAATGAACATATTACACATTCTCCTCCAGGGTGAACAGCCATTCGGTAAGGCAGGTCATCACCAGTTCCATGTTTTTCCACCTTATAAAGAGACTCTAACGGTTGAAAGGTTTCTGTTATTTAAACAGCACAAGTAATACATGAAAACACATATCCGTCGGAAATCTGTCGGAATTTACCAACGGAATTCCGACGGATTTTAAATGGTCGTCGGAAATCCGTCGGAAACATAATAATTTTTAAAAAAATTAAGTTTTATTATTACGTCCGTCGGGAATCTGTCGGGAATTGCCGACGGAATGCCGACGGTCTTTGAAACTCCGTCGGAAATCCGTCGGAAACATTATTATTTAACAAAATTAAGTTATTATTTTATCCGTCGGAAATCTGTCGGTATTTACCGAACGGAAAATTAAAAGACCGTCGGAAATCTGTCGGAAATATATGTATGTATGTATGTATGTATGTATGTATGTATGTATGTATGTATGTATGTCTCTTCTAACTTTCATAAGTATCATTTATAGTGTTCGTTTCATTATTGGGCATAATGGACCCAATATGTTTTTCTATCATTGGTCTGGGCCTAACGGGACACTTATGCATATAACTCGCCTATTTGGACCTATTGGGCGGTGTGTATTCGTCTTTCATTCGAATGGGCCTATTGGGCCTTAAATCTGTCGGAATTTACCGACGGAATTCCGACGGATTTTAAAAGTTCGTCGGAAATCCGTCGGAAACATAATAATTTTTAAAAAAATTAAGTTTTATTATTACGTCCGTCGGGAATCTGTCGGGAATTGCCGACGGTCTTTGAAACTCCGTCGGAAACATAATAATTTTTAAAAAATTAAGTTTTATTATTACGTCCGTCGGGAATCTGTCGGGAATTGCCGACGGAATGCCGACGGTCTTTGAAACTCCGTCGGAAATCCGTCGGAAACATTATTATTTAACAAAATTAAGTTATTATTTTATCCGTCGGAAATCTGTCGGTATTTACCGACGGAAAATTAAAAGACCGTCGGAAATCTGTCGGAAATATAGTTGTTTAAAAAAATAAGTTTTATTATTATATCCGTCGGGAATCTGTCGGGAATTGCCGACGGTCTTTGAAACTCCGTCGGAAACTAATTATTTAAATTCCGTCGGAAATATAATTGTTTTTTAAAATGTTAAATTTTATCATTATCCTTGGCATTTTCCAACAAATTTACACATTTACCATGTTTTGCTATCATAGATTTTCAACTTTAATCGTAATGTTTCTATTTATATAGGATAGTTCACTTTCAATTATGTTCGGCAAGTTTCATGATATATACTTGAAAAGCTATAAGATCCAATGATGATGTCATATACTTTATTTAACTTTTTTAGATTTAATTTTATTTTAATAAATTTAAATTATTTTTATTTCCCTATTTAAGTTTGTAGACATTAATAATAATGATATAATTATGGAAACTAATATTTTTATATTTTACATCATTTTTTATCTTTAAAATTAATTTTTAATCTTTTTACAGTAAAATTTAAATCAATGTTTAAAACTAAATTTTAATCTTTTTACAGTAAAAAAATCTAACATAGGTCGACCATAACTTATATATAAAGATTTGGATAAATACAATTATATTTTAACATAACTTAGTCTTTAATTAAAATAGTAAAATAAAAAATCCAATCCATTTAAAACTCTACAACCTTTTTTTTCTTTTTACTTTTTTATGTTTAATTTTATTTTCAATTACAACGTGTAACAATCTTATTTTAATCTTTATGTTTATCTCTATTTTTGTCTCATGTGTATATATGTATGTATGTATGTATGTATGTATGTCTCTTTTAATCTTCTTTAGCTTCATTTCTAGTGTTTGTCTCATCATTGGGCCTATTGGGCCCATTATGTTTTTCTTTCATTCGTCTGGCCTAACGAGACTAGTATGCATATAAATCGCGTATTTGGGCCTATTGGGCCGTGTGTTTGTCTTTTACTCGAATGGGCATGTTGGGCCTTAAGCATCGTTGTTATCTCATGTGTATATATATGTATGTATGTATTTATGTATGTATGTATGTCTCTTCTAACTTTCATAAGTTTCATTTATAGTGTTCGTTTCATTATTGGGCATAATGGACCCAATATGTTTTTCTATCATTGGTCTGGGCCTAACGGGACACTTATGCATATAACTCGCCTATTTGGACCTATTGGGCGGTGTGTATTCGTCTTTCATTCGAATGGGCCTACTGGGCCTTAAATCTGTTTGAATTTACCGACGGAATTCCGACGGATTTTAAAAGTTCGTCGGAAATCCGTCGGAAACATAATAATTTTTTAAAAAATTAAGTTTTATTATTACGTCCGTCGGGAATCTGTCGGGAATTGCCGACGGTCTTTGAAACTCCGTCGGAAACATAATAATTTTTTAAAAAATTAAGTTTTATTATTACGTCCGTCGGGAATCTGTCGGGAATTGCCGACGGAATGCCGACGGTCTTTGAAACTCCGTCGGAAATCCGTTGGAAACATTATTATTTAATAAAATTAAGTTTTATTATTTTATCCGTCAGAAATCTGTCGGTATTTACCGACGGAAAATTGAAAGACCGTCAGAAATCTGTCGGAAATATAGTTGTTTTAAAAAAAATAAGTTTTATTATTATATCCGTGGGTAATCTGTCGGCATTTACCGACGGATTTCCGATGAAAACTTAAATTCCGTCGGAAATATAATTGTTTTTTAAAAAATAAGTTTTATTATTATATCCGTGGGTAATCTGTCGGCATTTACCGACGGATTTCCGATGAAAACTTAAATTCCGTCGGAAATATAATTGTTTTTTAAAATGTTAAATTTTATCATTATCCTTGGGCATTTTCCAACAAATTTACACATTTACCATGTTTTGCTATCATAGATTTTCAACTTTAATCGTAATGTTTCTATTTATATAGGATAGTTCACTTTCAATTATGTTCGGCAAGTTTCATGATATATACTTGAAAAGCTATAAGATCCAATGATGATGTCATATACTTTATTTAACTTTTTTAGATTTAATTTTATTTTAATAAATTTAAATTATTTTTATTTCCCTATTTAAGTTTGTAGACATTAATAATAATGATATAATTATGGAAACTAATATTTTTATATTTTACATCATTTTTTATGTTTAATTTTATTTTCAATTACAACGTGTAACAATCTTATTTTAATCTTTATGTTTATCTCTATTTTTGTCTCATGTGTATATATGTATGTATGTATGTATGTCTCTTTTAATCTTCTTTAGCTTCATTTCTAGTGTTTGTCTCATCATTGGGCCTATTGGGCCCAATATGTTTTTCTTTCATTCGTCTGGGCCTAACGAGACTAGTATGCATATAAATCGCGTATTTGGGCCTATTGGGCCGTGTGTTTGTCTTTTACTCGAATGGGCATGTTGGGCCTTAAGCATCGTTGTTATCTCTTGTGTATATATGTATGTATGTATGTATGTATGTATGTATGTATGTATGTATGTATGTATGTATGTATGTATGTATGTATGTATGTATGTATGTATGTATGTATGTCTCTTCTAACTTTCATAAGTTTCATTTATAGTGTTCGTTTCATTATTGGGCATAATGGACCCAATATGTTTTTCTATCATTGGTCTGGGCCTAACGGGACACTTATGCATATAACTCGCCTATTTGGGCATAATGGACCCAATATGTTTTTCTATCATTGGTCTGGGCCTAACGGGACACTTATGCATATAACTCGCCTATTTGGACCTATTGGGCGGTGTGTATTCGTCTTTCATTCGAATGGGCCTACTGGCCTTAAATCTGTTTGAATTTACCGACGGAATTCCGACGGATTTTAAAAGTTCGTCGGAAATCCGTCGGAAACATAATAATTTTTTAAAAAATTAAGTTTTATTATTACGTCCGTCGGGAATCTGTCGGGAATTGCCGACGGTCTTTGAAACTCCGTCGGAAACGTATAATAATTTTTTAAAAAATTAAGTTTTATTATTACGTCCGTCGGGAATCTGTCGGGAATTGCCGACGGAATGCCGACGGTCTTTGAAACTCCGTCGGAAATCCGTCGGAAACATTATTATTTAACAAAATTAAGTTTTATTATTTTATCCGTCGGAAATCTGTCGGTATTTACCGACGGAAAATTAAAAGACCGTCGGAAATCTGTCGGAAATATAGTTGTTTTAAAAAAAATAAGTTTTATTATTATATCCGTGGGTAATTTGTCGGCATTTACCGACGGATTTCCGATGGAAACTTAAATTCCGTCGGAAATATAATTGTTTTTTAAAATGTTAAATTTTATCATTATCCTTGGGCATTTTCCAACAAATTTGCACATTTACCATGTTTTGCTATCATAGATTTTCAACTTTAATCGTAATGTTTCTATTTATATAGGATAGTTCACTTTCAATTATGTTCGGCAAGTTTCATGATATATACTTGAAAAGCTATAAGATCAAATGATGATGTCATATACCTTATTTAACTTTTTTAGATTTAATTTTATTTTAATAAATTTAAATTATTTTTATTTCCCTATTTAAGTTTGTAGACATTAATAATAATGATATAATTATGGAAACTAATATTTTTATATTTTACATCATTTTTTATCTTTAAAATTAATTTTTAATCTTTTTACAGTAAAATTTAAATCAATGTTTAAAACTAATTTTTAATCTTTTTACAGTAAAAAAATCTAACATAGGTCGACCATAACTTATATATAAAGATTTGGATAAATACAATTATATTTTACATCATTTTTTATCTTTAAAATTAATTTTTAATCTTTTTACAGTAAAATTTAAATCAATGTTTAAAACTAATTTTTAATCTTTATGTTTATCTCTATTTTTGTCTCATGTGTATATATGATTGTATGTCTCTTTTAATCTTCTTTAGCTTCATTTCTAGTGTTTGTCTCATCATTGGGCCTATTGGGCCCAATATGTTTTTCTTTCATTCGTCTGGGCCTAACGGGACTAGTATGCATATAAATCGCGTATTTGGGCCTATTGGGCCCAATATGTTTTTCTTTCATTCGTCTGGGCCTAACGGGACTAGTATGCATATAAATCGCGTATTTGGGCCTATTGGGCCCAATATGTTTTTCTTTCATTCGTCTGGGCCTAACGGGACTAGTATGCATATAAATCGCGTATTTGGGCCTATTGGGCCCAATATGTTTTTCTTTCATTCGTCTGGGCCTAACGGGACTAGTATGCATATAAATCGCGTATTTGGGCCTATTGGGCCGTGTGTTTGTCTTTTACTCGAATGGGCATGTTGGGCCTTAAGCATCGTTGTTATCTCATGTGTATATATGTATGTATGTATGTATGTATGTATGTATGTATGTATGTATGTATGTATGTCTCTTCTAACTTTCATAAGTTTCATTTATAGTGTTCGTTTCATTATTGGGCATAATGGACCCAATATGTTTTTCTATCATTGGTCTGGGCCTAACGGGACACTTATGCATATAACTCGCCTATTTGGACCTATTGGGCGGTGTGTATTCGTCTTTCATTCGAATGGGCCTATTGGGCCTTAAATCTGTCGGAATTTACCGACGGAATTCCGACGGATTTTAAAAGTTCGTCGAAAATCCGTCGGAAACATAATAATTTTAAAAAAATTAAGTTTTATTATTATGTCGGTCGGGAATCTGTCGATAATTGCCGACGGTCTTTGAAACTCCGTCGGAAACATAATAATTTTAAAAAAATTAAGTTTTATTATTACGTCCGTCGGGAATCTGTCGGGAATTGCCGACGGAATGCCGACGGTCTTTGAAACTCCGTCGGAAATCCGTCGGAAACATTATTATTTAACAAAATTAAGTTATTATTTTATCCGTCGGAAATCTGTCGGTATTTACCGACGGAAAATTAAAAGACCGTCGGAAATCTGTCGGAAATATAGTTGTTTTAAAAAAAATAAGTTTTATTATTATATCCGTGGGTAATCTGTCGGCATTTACCGACGGATTTCCGATGGAAACTTAAATTCCGTCGGAAATATAATTGTTTTTTAAAATGTTAAATTTTATCATTATCCTTGGGCATTTTCAACAAATTTGCACATTTACCATGTTTTGCTATCATAGATTTTCAACTTTAATCGTAATGTTTCTATTTATATAGGATAGTTCACTTTCAATTATGTTCGACAAGTTTCATGATATATACTTGAAAAGCTATAAGATCAAATGATGATGTCATATACCTTATTTAACTTTTTTAGATTTAATTTAATTTTAATAAATTTAAATTATTTTTATTTCCCTATTTAAGTTTGTAGACATTAATAATAATGATATAATTATGGAAACTAATATTTTTATATTTTACATCATTTTTTATCTTTAAAATTAATTTTTAATCTTTTTACAGTAAAATTTAAATCAATGTTTAAAACTAATTTTTAATCTTTTTACAGTAAAAAAATCTAACATAGGTCGACCATAACTTATATATAAAGATTTGGATAAATACAATTATATTTTAACATAACTTAGTCTTTAATTAAAATAATAAAATAAAAAATCCAATCCATTTAAAACTCTACAACCTTTTTTTTTACGTTTTTATGTTTAATTTTATTTTCAATTACAACGTGTAACAATCTTATTTTAATCTTTATGTTTATCTCTATTTTTGTCTCATGTGTATATATGTATGTATGTATGTTGTCTCTTTTAATCTTCTTTAGCTTCATTTCTAGTGTTTGTCTAATCATTGAGCCTATTGGGCCCAATATGTTTTTCTTTCATTCGTCTGGGCCTAACGGGACTAGTATGCATATAAATCGCGTATTTGGGCCTATTGGGCCGTGTGTTTGTCTTTTACTCGAATGGGCATGTTGGGCTTAAGCATCGTTGTTATCTCATGTGTATATATATGTATGTATGTATGTATGTCTCTTCTAACTTTCATAAGTTTCATTTATAGTGTTCGTTTCATTATTGGGCATAATGGACCCAATATGTTTTTCTATCATTGGTCTGGGCCTAACGGGACACTTATGCATATAACTCGCCTATTTGGACCTATTGGGCGGTGTGTATTCGTCTTTCATTCGAATGGGCCTATTGGGCCTTAAATCTGTCGGAATTTACCGACGGAATTCCGACGGATTTTAAAAGTTCGTCGAAAATCCGTCGGAAACATAATAATTTTAAAAAAATTAAGTTTTATTATTACGTCCGTCGGAAATCTGTCGGTATTTACCGACGGAAAATTAAAAGACCGTCGGAAATCTGTCGGAATTGCGACGGTCTTTGAAACTCCGTCGAAAACATAATAATTTTAAAAAAATTAAGTTTTATTATTACGTCCGTCGGGAATCTGTCGGGAATTGCCGACGGAATGCCGACGGTCTTTGAAACTCCGTCGGAAATCCGTCGGAAACATTATTATTTAACAAAATTAAGTTATTATTTTATCCGTCGGAAATCTGTCGGTATTTACCGACGGAAAATTAAAAGACCGTCGGAAATCTGTCGGTATTTACCGACGGAAAATTAAAAGACCGTCGGAAATCTGTCGGAAATATAGTTGTTTTAAAAAAAATAAGTTTTATTATTATATCCGTGGGTAATCTGTCGGCATTTACCGACGGATTTCCGATGGAAACTTAAATTCCGTCGGAAATATAATTGTTTTTTAAAATGTTAAATTTTATCATTATCCTTGGGCATTTTCAACAAATTTGCACATTTACCATGTTTTGCTATCATAGATTTTCAACTTTAATCGTAATGTTTCTATTTATATAGGATAGTTCACTTTCAATTATGTTCGACAAGTTTCATGATATATACTTGAAAAGCTATAAGATCAAATGATGATGTCATATACCTTATTTAACTTTTTTAGATTTAATTTTATTTTAATAAATTTAAATTATTTTTATTTCCCTATTTAAGTTTGTAGACATTAATAATAATGATATAATTATGGAAACTAATATTTTTATATTTTACATCATTTTTTATCTTTAAAATTAATTTTTAATCTTTTTACAGTAAAATTTAAATCAATGTTTAAAACTAATTTTTAATCTTTTTACAGTAAAAAAATCTAACATAGGTCGACCATAACTTATATATAAAGATTTGGATAAATACAATTATATTTTAACATAACTTAGTCTTTAATTAAAATAATAAAATAAAAAATCCAATCCATTTAAAACTCTACAACCTTTTTTTTTACGTTTTTATGTTTAATTTTATTTTCAATTACAACGTGTAACAATCTTATTTTAATCTTTATGTTTATCTCTATTTTTGTCTCATGTGTATATATGTATGTATGTTTGTCTCTTTTAATCTTCTTTAGCTTCATTTCTAGTGTTTGTCTAATCATTGAGCCTATTGGGCCCAATATGTTTTTCTTTCATTCGTCTGGGCCTAACGGGACTAGTATGCATATAAATCGCGTATTTGGGCCTATTGGGCCGTGTGTTTGTCTTTTACTCGAATGGGCATGTTGGGCCTTAAGCATCGTTGTTATCTCATGTGTATATATATGTATGTATGTATGTATGTATGTCTCTTCTAACTTTCATAAGTTTCATTTATAATGTTCGTTTCATTATTGGGCATAATGGACCCAATATGTTTTTCTATCATTGGTCTGGGCCTAACGGGACACTTATGCATATAACTCGCCTATTTGGACCTATTGGGCGGTGTGTATTCGTCTTTCATTCGAATGGGCCTATTGGGCCTTAAATCTGTCGGAATTTACCGACGGAATTCCGACGGATTTTAAAAGTTCGTCGGAAATCCGTCGGAAACATAATAATTTTTAAAAAAATTAAGTTTTATTATTATCCGTCGGAAACATAATAATTTTTAAAAAAATTAAGTTTTATTATTACGTCCGTCGGGAATCTGTCGGGAATTGCCGACGGTCTTTGAAACTCCGTCGGAAACATAATAATTTTTAAAAAAATTAAGTTTTATTATTACGTCCGTCGGGAATCTGTCGGGAATTGCCGACGGAATGCCGACGGTCTTTGAAACTCCGTCGGAAATCCGTCGGAAACATTATTATTTAACAAAATTAAGTTATTATTTTATCCGTCGGAAATCTGTCGGTATTTACCGACGGAAAATTAAAAGACCGTCGGAAATCTGTCGGAAATATAGTTGTTTTAAAAAAAATAAGTTTTATTATTATATCCGTGGGTAATCTGTCGGCATTTACCGACGGATTTCCGATGGAAACTTAAATTCCGTCGGAAATATAATTGTTTTTTAAAATATTGTTCGTTTCATTATTGGGCATAATGGACCCAATATGTTTTTCTATCATTGGTCTGGGCCTAACGGGACACTTATGCATATAACTCGCCTATTTGGACCTATTGGGCGGTGTGTATTCGTCTTTCATTCGAATGGGCCTATTGGGCCTTAAATCTGTGAATTCCGACGGATTTTAAAAGTTCGTCGGAAATCCGTCGGAAACATAATAATTTTTAAAAAAATTAAGTTTTATTATTACGTCCGTCGGGAATCTGTCGGGAATTGCCGACGGTCTTTGAAACTCCGTCGGAAACATAATAATTTTTTATAAAATTAAGTTTTATTATTACGTCCGTCGGGAATCTGTCGGGAATTGCCGACGGAATGCCGACGGTATTTGAAACTCCGTCGGAAATCCGTTGGAAACATTATTATTTAATAAAATTAAGTTTTATTATTTTATCCGTCAGAAATCTGTCGGAAATATATTTTTTAATAAAATTAAGTTTTATTATTTTATCCGTCAGAAATCTGTCGGTATTTACCGACGGAAAATTGAAAGACCGTCGGAAATCTGTCGGAAATATAGTTGTTTTAAAAAAAATAAGTTTTATTATTATATCCGTGGGTAATTTGTCGGCATTTACCGACGGATTTCCGATGGAAACTTAAATTCCGTCGGAAATATAATTGTTTTTTAAAATGTTAAATTTTATCATTATCCTTGGGCATTTTCCAACAAATTTGCACATTTACCATGTTTTGCTATCATAGATTTTCAACTTTAATCGTAATGTTTCTATTTATATAGGATAGTTCACTTTCAATTATGTTCGACAAGTTTCATGATATATACTTGAAAAGCTATAAGATCAAATGATGATGTCATATACCTTATTTAACTTTTTTAGATTTAATTTTATTTTAATAAATTTAAATTATTTTTATTTCCCTATTTAAGTTTGTAGACATTAATAATAATGATATAATTATGGAAACTAATATTTTTATATTTTACATCATTTTTTATCTTTAAAATTAATTTTTAATCTTTTTACAGTAAAATTTAAATCAATGTTTAAAACTAATTTTTAATCTTTTTACAGTAAAAAAATCTAACATAGGTCGACCATAACTTATATATAAAGATTTGGATAAATACAATTATATTTTAACATAACTTAGTCTTTAATTAAAATAATAAAATAAAAAATCCAATCCATTTAAAACTCTACAACCTTTTTTTTTACGTTTTTATGTTTAATTTTATTTTCAATTACAACGTGTAACAATCTTATTTTAATCTTTATGTTTATCTCTATTTTTGTCTCATGTGTATATATGTATGTATGTATGTCTCTTTTAATCTTCTTTAGCTTCATTTCTAGTGTTTGTCTCATCATTGGGCCTATTGGGCCCAATATGTTTTTCTTTCATTCGTCTGGGCCTAACGGGACTAGTATGCATATAAATCGCGTATTTGGGCCTATTGGGCCGTGTGTTTGTCTTTTACTCGAATGGGCATGTTGGGCCTTAAGCATCGTTGTTATCTCATGTGTATTTATATGTATGTATGTCTCTTTTAATCTTCTTTAGCTTCATTTCTAGTGTTTGTCTCATCATTGGGCCTATTGGGCCCAATATGTTTTTCTTTCATTGGTCTGGGCCTAACGGGACACTTATGCATATAACTCGCCTATTTGGACCTATTGGGCGGTGTGTATTCATCTTTCATTCGAATGGGATAGTTCACTTTCAATTATGTTCGACAAGTTTCATGATATATACTTGAAAAGCTATAAGATCAAATGATGATGTCATATACCTTATTTAACTTTTTTAGATTTAATTTTATTTTAATAAATTTAAATTATTTTTATTTCCCTATTTAAGTTTGTAGACATTAATAATAATGATATAATTATGGAAACTAATATTTTTATATTTTACATCATTTTTTATCTTTAAGACATTAATAACACATTGTTTTTCCAGTCCTTTCTTCTACCACCACTCCTAATATTTTTTCAACTGCTGGTATGACAACTTGGGAGACTTCTTTAAGTTTGCCTCCTCCAGTTGCTCCAGTAGTAACTGCTACTGGTCCAGTGACACCTTCTCCTTCGTCACTGGACAGTCAAGTTGTCTCTTTGCAAGCCGATCTCCAAAACCTTCTTACTAGGGTGGAGGAGATTCAAAAGACACTTGACAAAAACACCAAGTCTTTCTCCAGATACTACAAGGATCACTTGACAAACATTAAAGTGGTTGATCTGGGGATTAACAAGTTTTCATCAAATGAAGACTTGGTGTTCAATAAGCTAAATGAGTTGGTCACTGGCTGTAACACTCTAGCAACATCTTTGAAGGAAGCCTTTGACCTTACCCAGTCCAAGGTAACAACGTCAATCTCCAATCTGTTTGGCAACACTGTAAGAAAATCTGAAGTAGATTTGAGGGAAATTGAGAGGCAGGTAAAGGAATTAGTTGAAAAACCTGGCCTAAATGTGACTGAACTTGGAGAGCAGTTGATGACTTCAGTTGACAGAAGATAGAGGATACGCTGGGTGCAAGAGAACAACAACTGATTGAAAGGGTGATGTCTGAGATCACCAAGCTGGCCACTCCTCAGGTTGATCTGGCCCCACTCACCAGTGAGATCAACCAGTTGAGAGGCAGCTTGAACACCCAGGTATCCCTTCATGCTCAGTCTTTGGATAAACTGACAACTGAAGTGGAAAGTTTAAAGAAGAAGGATGAGGAAGTGAAGGAAAAGGTTGTATCTGGTTTGGATGAAGACTCCAAAATCTTAAATGAATTAAAAACTGGTCAAGAACAGGTTACTGCAAATGTTTTGACCCAGTCAAAGGAGACCAACCATTTGTGGAGGTCTTTCAGGATGATGTGTGGGATTTTCAAGGAGTGCAAGGACATGCAAACATGGCAGCCTCTTGACCGGTTGCCATCTCACCCTTTTGAATGGGATTCTATTAGGGCAGGTCTAGATGCTGCCAAGGGGGAAAGAAGTGCAGTTCTTGCACCAGTTGCACCTGGAAGAACTTCATCTGGAAGACAAGCTGGTATGGAAATAGTTGTAGCTGCCAGTACTGAAGCTGGTGAGCAAGCTGTTAGGGGGAATGTGTTGGATAAGGGAAAAGGTTTAGCTGTTGATGCATCTGCCCAGCCGGCCACTGATATTCCTATGTTAGAAACTGGCAATGCTGATGTACTTCCTCCAGTTTCTGATAGTGTAAGCAAACAACTGGCCAGACTTGGTAATCAAATTAAAGAAAGAAAGAAGATGAAACAAGCCAACCAAGTTGAAGCCAGAGCACATCCTGCACAGATCAAACTGCTTGATATGAGTGATGCCAATCTTTTGGGAATCACTAAGGAGGAGTATGCCAGAGTTAAGCATGATCCCAGGATAGTTGACCAGTTGAAAGAAATGCTTGATGTAGAACTGGACAGACACTATCCTGATGATGAAGCTAAATTCGATGCCAGAAGTTTGAACATATCAGTGGAGAAGGCTAAGGAGAATAGGGCCAGTGGGATTCTAAAAAGAATTGCAAATGTTAAGAAGGTTGTAAAAAGGGTTTTGAATCCTCCAAGGAGAAACCCTCAACCAAGAAGACCACTGACAAAAGATGCTGACCTTAGCACATTTGTTGAACCAACTGGCGAGGTATCTAATGAAGACATCAAGTCCGCTGTACTGGCTGCTGGTGCTGGGAGTATAAAAATAACAAATGAATCTGAAGCAAAAAGCTATTACTCCCAGATCATGTCAACCAGAAGACATAGTGGTACTATCAATGGTGTTAATGTAACAATCAAGCCAGGCACCAAAGTCTTTCAAGTTGAAGTTAGTTATACCATAGGGCCACTGGTTAAAACTGACAATCCTGGTGCAATGCAGTATGGGTTCAGTGAATGGGTGGAAATGGTGAAGGTGTTGGATGCAAAGGCACAAAAGAATAGGTTTGAGAAAGCATGGGTGAAATTCTTAAGGGGCAAGATTCAACATAAAGAAAACCTAGAGCAAAAGCTGAATATTGACCCTGAAGACTCACAACCTATCTCTTCAGTGACCAAGAGAAGAAGAACTGGCGAAGGGCCATCTCATTAAGTTCTTTCTTTTCAGTTATCTACTTGTATTTTGTTTTACATTCTGTAACTTGTATAAATTTCATTTCCTTGTATAAATGAAGTTACCAGTTTGTAACCACAAGGTAGATTATAGATTAAAATCTAACAAACCTAAAAGAAAAACCTAAGGCATTTATTGATCTATAAAAATGCCTTGGAAACTTAGATAGATTTAAATCAAACAAGTCCTTCCAGTTCACACTTGTACAGATACAAGAACTAGAAAAAGACTTGGCAATATTTCTAGACAAATTGGGGGAATTTGTTAGGACCAGTTCACCTGGTAAACTGGCCAGTCTCCAGTTGCATCTGGAGACCCAGTGAAACTGGAGACCCAGATGATTTGTCGAGAAATATATTGAAGTCCAGTTGCACCGTACAGTCAACGCAACTGAAGACTTCCTCCAGTTGAGAACTGACCAGTTGAAGAATCATTCCAATTGAAGTCGAAGACAACAAATGGAAGATAGAGAATGACAATGGCAGCGAAGCCCAGTTGACATTCTAGTCAGTTACAAACTGGAGACCATCAGTGGAAAGCTCTTACAAAGCTTTACACTGATTACGAGGAATTGACTTTTGTGCTTTATGTCCTTTTACCCGGATAATAAGACTTATCTTATTATTTAATTACTAAAAGGTACATAAAGCTGGTTGAATAAAGTTGCTTTATCCTGCAACTTTACACTGCATTTTAAGGAATTAAATGCTATTCCTTAAATGCTCTCAACCACATTTGTACGGCCAAAGTTAACATCCCAATGTTAACTTTGCCTATAAATACAAGTAGTCATTGCACAACCAAGAATTTAAGTTGAATACTTCACACTTTGCATACCTGCAATATTCTTGGTGAACTTGTGCAATATTCTATCAATCGTAAAAAGGAACATTTCACAACTTTAAGTGTTTCAATTGTTTAGAGAAATTCCGAGTGTAGATCAATTGTAGTTCATAGGTTGTTAGGATATTTACATTCTTGTATTATCTTGGTTCCGTAACAACCTTGTAATTTATTTAACATCAATAAATAAATTACACTTGAAAATTACATATTGTCTCATCAATATATTTTACAAGTATTTTGTATTATTGCATTGTTCTTTACTTATTGTCTTTTAAATAAGTAATCTATCTAGAACTTGGTATATACACACTGCAACTGGTCGTCTCCAGTTCAGTGCATATATTGCAAAGTAACTCCACCATCGACATAGAGGTGTCTTCAGTAGTACCATCTATTGAGTTGGGACTTACAAGTGGTATCAGAGCAGAAGGCTAATAAACTTGCCTAGATCTGCTAAGATGAACACTACTGAAGGTGGAGATGGTTCTGGTGAAAACCCCTTAAATTCTAATGCACCACCTGTTCAAAATGTAAATACTAACCCTCCTCCTCCTACTGCCCCAAATCACGTCCATGTACATTATTCTAACACTCCTGTTCCCAAATTCGATGGAAACAGTGAGACTTTTGGTACATGGAAGGCTAGAATGCTTTTGCATTTTGGTGGGATTGAAAGGTATATGTTGAAAATCCTTAAGGATGGACCATATATACCCATGTCCCTTGGGGTCAGTCCTCTTCTTGATCCAACTGGAAGAAGAGGTTCAAGAGAAAAACTCGAAGGCCATTGGTCTGATGAGGATCGTAGACTTGTTGATCTGGACACCAGACTCAAGAACATGATCCTTGGAGCTGTCCCTGAAGATCTAATTCCAACACTTGTGTTGTTCCCCAGTAAGTATAAATACAACAAAACTCTAGCAGTGGATGCATATTTGCAAACGAAAAAGACTGATGTAAGTACTGACCTTCAGGCAACTTCCAGCAGCGATTTGAATAGCGATATTGTTACCCAAAGAAGCCACCTGCTGGAAAAACGTAATAGACCAGTAACCCCAACTTCCTTGAAGACCAGCGATGATAAAGATAGACCATGTAAGAAATTTGCCCAACAAGATGGGAGATTTGGAGTAAAAGACCACAGATTCAGCTCAAACAAGTTAATGCACTGGTTTAGCTCAAACTATAAGTTATAAAGTCTGCTAAAGCATAAGGCTTTCTTAAAGTTATTGCACAAAGGGCGGGTCAAGTAAGCGTTTAAACGGGTTTGGGTTAGTGAGGGTCAATAGAGACTGAGTCGAACCACCAACACTTTATGTTTATTTTCTTATATGTAAACACTCTCAGTAACAAGAAAGTAAAAATTACATTTCTCCCTTGTGACTGCTCCACATATGAACCAAAACTAGCATAATATTAATGACATGTAATAATAGAGATTATGCATACAACAGATAATTCAATTTGCTCAACCACATGTAACTTAAAGGCAGAACCAAGAATTATGGTGACCTGCAAGATAACGTATTAGGATATTGTGAATCATGAATATGTTGAGTATGACTAAATTTTGTTGGTTATATGTCACTCCCACATAAGAACACCGACCTGACAACTTATTTAAGGCATTAAAAACCCGAAAGATGAACATTTTTCATGGTAATAGTTTCTTCTTTGTTTAAGAATAGGACATCAAGTACTCATAAACGGATCGATTAGAGATCAAAACTAACCGTAAATGCTACCAGCAAGATGTCTATAGGTCGTGTGCTTCTTCCCATTCCATTTCCATAAAGACGCGATCAGATTACTTGAGTACCAAGTAGTTAAGGTTGCACCCACCAAACTTATCACCCCTAGTATTTTCACCATGTACAAATTAAGTCACAATCAAAACATCACAAACCCTTGTGAATGATATATCATTAATCAAAGTCCAACTAGAATACTATCCAATTTCTTAAATGGACCCAAACAGTACAAAAAGCCATTTTTACTTAAAAACATTTACATTGACTATTAGGACATAAATGAAAAGGTATGTTGATATTGTACGAAGAAATTCTAGAGTCGAGTCATGATAATATACCTAAAGGCCATCCGAGAGAAGAGATGGCGAATGGAAGTGGAGCGTATGCCGCTGGAGTGGCAATTGTGGTTGCAACATGGAATGCAGCATGCTTCCATGAGCCTTTACCAGTGTGACTGTCGACATGAGTGTCTAACTTACTTTCAAGTGATGAGTCGTTATCAACCGTAACTGTTGAGACAACTTCTTTAATGTTGTTACCACCGTCGTCTCCGGATGGTGGTAACTGGTTTGAGGACATGTCTGCTTAGTGTCTTGGATTTGGGTTAATTTGGTAAATAGTAATCAGCATTTTCATATAGAATAGAAGTGTATATATACTTATTTGGACAAAAGTCGTTAAGGATGGCTGTTGTTTTGACATTTGGTGAAATCTGTTGACTTTATGACATCGTTTATTAAATGTGAAGTTGTGATAAGTCAGAGGACTGAATGTGTCAAGTTTGTAACTTTGTTTCTTTACGTCGGTTATCCTATATTGTATATATACTGATGATAATAAACCCTAAATACAACACAGATTTTGAGTGATAAAACTTCTTCTTTGTAAAAATTAAGCAATCTTAACTTGATTAATTTTTACAATTAACTTACACACTTCCTAGAATATTGCAGGATTCAAGTTTGTGAAGATTATGTCAAGAGTTGTAAAGTTCAGGGTGCAATGTGAAAATAAGAAGATGAGGCAAGAAGATGTTAAAAGATAAAGATTAAGGGAGCAAAGTGTAAGATTGAGAGAGTATATAATTAGGGTTCTGGTTGTTACAACACACACGACACATATTATTTTCGACTGATCTATCGATATATTTAGGGTTTCTATCATATGATCATATTGATCATTCTGTTTTGATAAATCATATTCTGTATTTTGATTGCTAAACATATTGTTTAGTATTTCATCTTTTATCTTCTTTGTAATCGAACTATATAAACTCTAATAATAAATTACATCCAACTTATTCATTATATCAAGTTTTCTTCATTCGATTCCATCTCTATCTTTCATTCGTTCATAATAAAAACCCTAATTTTCATTCATTCATTAATAAAAACCCTAATCACAATGTTCGGATTTCTCCGACGATTTTTCCGATTTCACAATGATCGGATTTCTCCAAAAAAAATTCCGATTTCAACCCTCAAAGATCTCGAATCTTTAGTGGCTGAAGATCAACCATTTATGCTCCACCGCTGTCATCTGGCACGGATAGGTTGTTTGATCAATTCGGGTTCTTCTATTTTTTCCAGCGGTCAATTGGATAATAGTGCGAGTAGGCAGCTTGCGGTTTATCATGCTGAAGATGAGGTAGACGTGCATCAAACTAGCTTTCTTAACAATGTTGAAGTGCTCAGAGCTGTGAGACTCTTCTTTTGTGCTTATTTTTCTTAATTACATAGACTTATAGGTGTCAAGATAAGCAGATTGGATGGGTTGGGTAACTGGTCAAGATGGGTTTAGGTAAAAACATCTGATTTCTTTTCGAGTTTGTTTGATGCGAAAGAAGTTTGTTTATGACAAAGTTCTTATAAAGTTATGTATTTTTTATTTAAGTCAAAAGTTTATAATAATCTGATTTTTTTAAATGAAGATAATTTAGGATATTATACGAATCTGTATACCGTTTGGGTGACCTTCAACTTTGAACAATTCAACCCATTAGATTAAGATACAGCTTAATCCAGATTGATCCATTCACAAGTATATGTTCTAATTTCTTGCCTCTTTTGTGAGCTATTTGTTTTGGAAGCAAACTGATATAGCCTTTTATATTCTGTTAGAATCAAGAAATCGTATACCAGAAGTTTAATCAGCCACTTGAATTCAATTCATACATTCAAGAATTACTGCAAGGCATCAGATATAAAGTTCAAAGTTACGAACAGGAGATTCGGAAGGATAATCTAGAGGATTTGTTGATGCTAGTAAGACAAAAGTATCTCTCGAGTCTTGCTCAGCCTGGAGAGCCGGTTGGTGTAATAGCTGGTCAATCTATTGGTGAACCTTCTACCCAGATGACGTATGATACTGTATCGTTTTGTCTTATATGAGACCCATTTTATTTATGTATTTATATTGAACAATAGTTTCTTTTAATTTGTAGGCTCAATACTTTTCATCTTGCGGGTCGTGGTGAGATGAATGTTACAGTTGGTATTCCTCGTTTGCAGGAAATCTTAATGACGGCAGCGGACAGCATAAAGACTCCCATCATAACGTGTCCATTGCTAGAAGGAAAATCAATGTTAGTCGCATCAGATCCGTTATGACCCGTTTTAGCTGGCACATTTTGGCCCAAATATGTTTTACCCGCTATTTAATCTGACCTATTTCGCTTGGGACTGTAGGAAAGATGCAGAGAGACTTGTAGAGGAAGTGAAGAAGTTCACGGTTGCAGAACTTATGCAGAGTATAGAAGTCGCGAAATTGCCACTTGAAATTCATGACAATATACCATGCAGAATGTATAAGCTTAAGTTGAAGTTGAAACAACCTAAGCATGTATCAGTGCACAACTGTCAAGAAACTCCAAGGAATGTTGCACTGGAGGATGCAATTGAAAAACATGTTCTTTTGGTATCCAGAATTAATGGTATCAAAAGTGTCAAGGACTCGACCAGTGAGGCTGTGGAAGATGATGTGTCTATCAATGATGTAGAGCATGCTGATGGTGGTAATGATGATGATAATGACAAGGATGAAACAGCTGAGGATCTTGGTTCAGAGTTCAATAAACGCAAACGTCAAAGCACGGATTCATTGGAGTATGAGGATGGTTCTGATAAGGAGGTTGAGAAAGAAGAGGAAGAGCCATCGTCTGATCTCGAGAATGGAGGTGATGAGGGAAAAGTTGGTGCTGAAAATGAAAGTGGCGATGAAACGGATGGAGAACATCCAGCTAAGGAACAAGAAGATACGGATAAAGCAAACCCTAAGTCGGCTGAGAAGTTTGTGCAGAAAAAATTTGATCGGGCAACATTTGTCGAAGTTAAAAACCTGAATCTAGAAGTCCATTTCAGGTTTACCAATGAACCAGATATCTTGCTGGCAGAGGTAAGCATAAATTTGCATATCCATCTGTTATTCTTTCAGTTGAAGTGTTGCAGAAACTAGATGTTTCAATATCTATTTTGTTTAAGAGGTTTTGTACATTTTTTTTTACATCTTTGGGCTTCTGGCCTATTGACCCTGTTCCTTTAGTTGAATCTTTTAGCTTAACTCATAAATCTTAACCCCAATTTAACCTATTACCTTTTTCTTGCAGGTTGCACAAGTAGAAGCTGCAAGAACTTGCATCATTATGGAAATGAAAAATGTTTTCGGGAGTCGTGGCGTTGAGATTGATTCCAGGCATACGAGTCTTATTGCAGATTACATGACTCATACAGGTGGGTACCGACCCATGAGTAGATTTGGAATATCTGAATCAACATCTCCTTTTCTTAAAATGTTGTTTGAGACTGCATCTAAGTCTTATGGTTCTGGGCCCGAATTGGTTGAAGTCAAAGAAAGACTATTACACCTCGAGGCTGAATTTAAGCGGTCTAATCTGTTACAACTTGATGTATTAGATCATGAGGATAATGTTTCAGTGTGTGAATCATGTTTGAATGATGGTGGTGAGTTGCAACGAATAAAAGGTGATGTTTCGAGTGTTTATGATCAAGTCCTAGAGACGTTACATGAAGTGATGGTGCAGCCGCAATTACCAGAGGTGTTTGATGAATCAATTATGGCCCCGTCTAGTCTTGAAAGCGTTGAAACGATGCACCATGAATGTAGACAGGAGAAAACTGGTGGTGCCAAGAAACGCCGACGACGATGGTGGTTGAGGATGATGGTGGTGGTTCTTGCACTAGTTTTGATCGTTGGTGTGTTGAGTTACTTTGACAACAAGCAGCACTATGAAAGCGTTGAAACGATGCACCATGAATGTAGACAGGAGAAAACTGGTGGTGCTAAGAAACGCCGACGACGACGATGGTGGTTGAGGATGATGGTGGTGGTTCTTGCGGTTTGTGCACTAGTTTTGATGGTTGGTGTGTTGAGTTACTTTGACAACAAGCAGCACTATGAAAGCGTTGAAACGATGCACCATGAATGTAGACAGGAGAAAACTGGTGGTGCTAAGAAACGCCGACGACGACGATGGTGGTTGAGGATGATGGTGGTGGTTCTTGCGGTTTGTGCACTAGTTTTGATGGTTGGTGTGTTGAGTTACTTTGACAACAAGCAGCACTATGAAGGTTTTCTTACCCCTACTTAGATGTTATTTAATGTTAATTACTAGTATAACCTAACTATATGTCAAACTTTTTTTTTTGTGTGGTCATATTCGAATTAACATCATGTTTTTTCATTTGCAAATATACTTGTTTCATGAATATATAACAAGGTTTGTGACCTTGTATTCAGGAGTTTATGTGATATTTTCGATTATAACAAATTACCATAACAAGTGGTTAGAAGTTCTTACTAAATTTGTTTCAAATACCAAGGAATACTAACATTACATTGGTGTTGTTTGGTTTGTGAAACACTTTGCTCTTATCACAAGTGGTTAGAAGTTCTTACTAAATTTGTTTCAAATACCAAGGAATACTAACATTACATTGGTGTTGTTTGGTTTGTGAAACACTTTGCTCTTATCACAAGTGGTTAGAAGTTCTTACTAAATTTGTTTCTGGCATGATGGAATTGCTTATGCAGTGTGCGATTATTCATTTTGATGAAAACAGAATCGTGGCGACTGACAAGTATTTGATTGCACTTTTTTTAGTGTCATGGAGTATTTAGTTAGTAATCATGTTTCTTCTTATTCTTACATAAAGTCGAAACCTTTTAAAGTATCTCAATCTTTAATAGTGTAAAAATGTTTCTGTACAAGACTGATCAAACAGCAATTGAGTACGACATTATAGATTATTGGTAGTTAAAATTTGATTTCTTTATAATGAATGATCCAGTGAGCCAAAATGAATCTCTTTTTAGATCTGGATCAACCAACAAGTGATGTGCCAGTTCTGACTTGCATTGTGTCCGCATAATCTATGCTTTTTCACGTTAGCCAAAAATGCTCTGGTTCTACGATGCTATCTTCCATATCTGCTTCATCTTTTACAAGAATATTATCATCCAAATCTTTTGTATTAGTCATTTCTGATGATGGCAGCTTCGCCAATTTATCGCTTATGGTTTCTTTAGATCCATTTACGCCACAATCTTCTCGGTTTCTGACTTCAGCCTCATGATCACTAAGCTCCAGTGGGTTGGTTTCTTCATCTGAAAAATCTGCTGTTCCAAGTGAAACTTCTGAGCAGCTTTGTGTGTCAACATCTTCAATGGAGTTGCTCGAAGAATGTGGTTGATATTCTTCACTAGTGTTATCGTCAAACTTATGAATGTCGATATCCGAGTGCCATTTTTGCTCTTCCAGTGCTTCAAGCTGTTTTATGGCTTCTATTGCAGAGTTTGCAACCTTCTCGTAATCAACCACGCACCTAGAAAGATTATTTATATGGGTTTAGGTTGCAAGTGATTAGATCCGGTTTTATTTGGTGTTGGTCACTATAAAAACCGAACATCTATAACTAAGCCTTTAAGGTCTACAAAACAAACATAGTTAAGTAACTACGGTTTCAAGGTTCATGGCGTTTTGGTATTATATATAGCATTTGACATATTCAAAGAAATTAATGATGCTAATACAAACTCAATACAGACGGACCAATACGTATCTGGATTCTGGACCTTATAAACTGAGACCAAACTCTAATATTCTAGCAAACTGCTTGGTTTGGGGTGATTTCGAGATTCAATATCACTTGATACCTGACAAGAAATTTTGAAATGTGGTTTTCATTTTACCTATTACTCAGTTTGAATGGCTCTTTGTCAAACAAGACTTACCATGTATAAAACAGAGGTTCAGAAACTTTGCAGATTGTTCGGTTCAAATAGGTGTGGCTTTTAGGGTTAATAAGACGATCTTGTATGTACGTGTTTAGATCAAACCCCTTAGAAACAATGGCTGATTCCATTTTTGATACAAGCTCTGTTGAAGAGTTGATCATATTGGTGGTTAAATACCCTCCACGCCTTGCAATTTCGACCAGAAATTGCATGTCAAGGGCAAACTGTAGTGAAAACAAAAGTTAACGAGTACAAAACATTCAAGAATAGATACAACTTTTATACATAGCATTACGTTCTTGTCGAAGAGAGCTGTCACCTGAGTCAATCTATCAGATTGCTGATCAGTTGTTTCGTCATTGTAACAAGTCACCCAGGTTCCACGGTCTTTGGAAATCCAATCAAATGCAGTGTCAACTAGTTCTGTCAGTAGGCTCGCCAACCAATCGAATTCATTGACACTGTCTTCTGCAAGTTCTTCGACTTTCCTTAGTTCCAGAAACAGTATCTGATCATTTCACTTCACAGTGTCAGTTATAAGGTACCGATAATCATCAGGTTCCTTTATTATCTATTCATGTCTTATTTGGTTTATCCAATTTGTCATATAATGAAGTTAACACATGGACGTGGTCTCTTTCACTAAATTAAGCATCATCAGATGAATAAAAAAGACTTCTACTTGAGGTTCTGTAAGTTGGGGAAAAAGTAATACTGATAAAACGAGTCAAGAAAAAAGATTGTGTATTAATCAATGCTTTCAGAAGATAATAGTAACATCCGTTGGCATTAGAAATTGTCAATGGTTACCTGATAAGGAGGAGAAGGTATCAGACCCTGGAACAAGTCAGAGTCAATATGGTTCTTTATACTAGTATCTTCATTAGACATTATGTGACGTATAAATTGCTTGCAGATGTGAGCTCTCAGCTTACTGCAGGCGTCTGCAATTGATATCATGCTTCCATCAATTACAATTTTCAAGTGATTTACCCCCTTGAAGAGGTTCCTGATCACACTGGTGAAGAAATGTTCAAGCGTTGATAGATTCGCAATTGTATTGTGACAGTGATTCTGCCAATTTGATTCTTGGTTCGCCTTCTTCAGGATCATAGGCGAGGGCTCTTTCAAGGATGGAACTGTACTCCATAAATAGGTCCCTGAAGAATTGAGGTTCCGAAGATAGGAACCAAAGACGAAACTTCTTCAATAACAGTCTGAAATGTTAAAGTGGATATAAAAAAAATTCAGCATCTTAAAATTTGCAAGTACTTCCTCCATTTCATAAAAGGAATGAAACTTTGATTATGGTTTTCCTAATTGATATGAGCCATCTTGACTTTTAAGGCAAATATGACAAATGAAATGAACCTTGTTATAGAGTGAATACAAATATGCATAGAATGTGCTTGTAACTCATTGAATAGATTGACCAGTAGCAACTTTCACATTGGAAAACACCTAGTCTGGCCTCAATGGGTCAAAAAATCTTACAGTATGATTTTGGAGATTCGGCATACCTGTAGCAGTGACACAAACTTCCTGCCACTGTTGGTGAGCAAGCAATATTCAGGCTGTTGATTGAATAAATATGTATAGTTATTATAGATTTAATAAATATGTATAAAAGTAATGTTTGTTAAGGGAAATGATAATTGTAGCCCCATGGGCTATGGATACTACATTATTTTTTAAATAAATTTAAATTGAAAATTAATTTATTTTACACAAATCAAATGTTTCTTTACCTAGTCAAATCTTTTCTCCCAACTTCCACATTATATGGGAAAAACAAAATCTCTCAAAATCTGTATCATATATTTCATCTCCATCCCATAAATCTTATAAAAATGGCTATCGTGACCTAAATAATAGACGACGCCAATTCCATAACACTCTTGAAGCAGAGGTAAATATTTTTCTCAATTATCAATTTAATATCACTAAATTGTGGGTCAAATATATGCAACAAGCGTTTCACACAATGTCTATTTAATTTTTGTTATTAATAGGTATACTACGTACCTATATAAAATTTTTTGTGAGCGTATAGTTATTAATTAAGCTTATTATCTAATTTGTATGGGGAGCATTATTTATCGGATGGGGATCTCGACCCTTAATTAAAATCAAGGGACAAGATTTAAAGATTAACTTTATTTGTTAATGATTACTAAATATCTTAATTATGTTGGATTTAAACAATCCCCCAAAAGATGACAATGAACCGTTCGTTAGCCAAGTCTTTTGTACTTTCCAGGAAGCGTTCGTTTTCTATGAAAATTATGCTAAGGAAAATGGTTTTGTAGTTCGTAAAGATCGATCTGCAACAAAAAATAATGTGACCGTAAGACGTGATATATACTGTCATCGTGGTGGAAAGAAGCCATCAAAAAACATTGACATTTCTAAGCAGCAAAGGCGAGATGACGAATTTTACTCAATTGTTTCCCCTTAATTATATGAACTTGCACGGAGGATTATGGTTGTAATTATGAGAGATAGGATCGATTATGATGCAGATTTGGAGAGATTTTGTTTTTCCCATATAATGTGGAAGGTGGGAGAAAAGTTTTGACTAGGTAAAGAAACATGTGATTTGTGTAAAATAATTTAATTTTCAATTTAAATTTATTTAGAAGATAATGTAGTATCCATAGCCCCTGGGCTACAATTATCATTTCCCTAAAAAATAATAATAATTTAAATTTATTAAAATAAAATTAAATCTAAAAAGGTTAAATAAGGTATATGACATCATCATTTGATCTAATGGCTCTAATTAAAAGTTGAACTTCATCTAAGGGTCCATACTTCTCCAATTATGAATTAAGGTTTCTCTTTTATATATATTTAGAGATGGTATATGTGTGAGATGGTGTGTAGTTTTAAAGAAAACAAAAAGAAAACGTAACATATTCAGATGTTGTAATTTCTATAAACTTGAAATGGTTTTAAATTTTAAAAAAGATTTAAATTATTAAATTAATTATGGATCGGAGGCAAAATGCAATTCACTAGCGGTGGATTAGGGAAAATCAACACATTATTAGGTATGGGCGGTTAGTTTAAAGAGGTTAATGTAGAGAAATCTCTACTTAAACTTGCAGGGAATATATCCCCATATTTAAATTAGTGAATAAAAAAAAGAGATAGTTTAAAAATATTTTGAAGGTATATTGGGTAGATTGGATTGAAAAGGAGAAAAAGTGAGTGATAATTTTAGTACTTTAGATGATGAAAGGAGGAGAGATGGTTTATTTTATAAAAGAGTAAAAAAAAAAAAAAAAGAATAATTATATCAAAATTTTTACCAAAAATTAGTTTTCAAAAATACCAAAATATTGTACAGTTTTTATGTAATTTAACTTAGAAAAAATCAAAAATTAGCAGATTACCAAATATAAATACCCAAAATCTCAATCACAAATCATTACCTAAACAAAATTAAAGTTATCATTTTGTTAGTTGACTCCATGCCAGAAAAATCCATACCTAGAAATGTACAAAAAATATTGATATCAAATATGACCATAAGGATGGATTGTAATTTTTCAGTTGTTAATAAAATACAAAGGCAATGCCTTGTTTATGAAAAATAAAAGAATATGACTCTTAATATGTATAATGAGTAAAGTTACTTGCAAGGAATTCATAGATAGCCAAAAATATAAGTAGTTGATTGATAAATACACAATCAAACAGAAAAATTGTTAAAATGATCATCATTTTCATCACTAATTTTTTTATAAATATATATAAAATTTCAAGAATATCAGATTATATGGGTGTGTACATATCGAAATTTTAAACCGCTAATACGAACTCATCTATATCATGCTACTTAGCATATACATTACACACTCCATTGTATATACTAAATATTCTTCACCTGTTAGTCTTCTACCATATACTCCATATCTTCGTATTAATGTCTCCATGGTACCTGCATATCCATGAAATATTCTATAGCAGATGAACAAACCTTTATAATCCAAACTCCCATTGGTTAATTTGATCAAATAATAAAACCCCGCAAACTATTTACATTCCTTTTCAATCAACAAAGACAAACACTCATAACTTTAGATAGAAAAATAAAAAACAGAGCACTATTTTTCAGGATTCTTGACAAAGTTATGATTTTGATAACCCCATAATCCATATCATATAATAACAATAATAATAATAATAATAATAATAATAATAATAATAATAATAATAATAATAATAATAATAAGTACCTGGACTATGTAACTCCACCTGATGGTAGCTCACCAATTGATTCCAATATGTGATTACCATATCCACCTGCTACTTATAAGAAGATCACTTGATTTCGATTTAAGCAAAAGATTGAAAAAAGAAAAGAGAATTATCAATATCAATAATTCCTTTATAGTGGTGGTGTAACGGTTTAATGGTGGAGTGGAATCATAATTAGAGAATGGGAATCATAATTAGAGAATGGGAATCAATTTTTCATTCCACGTTTCCATTCTATGCATCACACAAACAAGGGATATATTTCCTTTTCTCATTCTCACATTTCCTTTCCATCCTACGAAACACCACCCAAGGGTGAAAAGGAAAATTGAATGGGGTATTCACTTTTTGTTCAGCATTTTAAGGTATAAAAATTGTTGAAAATTGAACGATAAATAACTAACTTTTTAGCAAAAACATACTGAGCTTAGCATGAGCAAAATCCAATACAAATCAAAGTATGTCCAACCACTATTTCTGCCGTATTTATTTATCAGAAAAGTGACAAAAGAAACCAGTCTCCCCTCATTTTGGGAGTACTACAGACCGATGTAATCTTTAGCTCACGACAAAAAATCAAATTCAAAGTACAAATGGATATTCTTTATCCTGATTTCAGTGCTTTAACAGCTTTCTCGGCTGCATCATCCAGATCCTCTGCTGTAATCAATGTCATTCCACTTTCCTGTATACAAGCGTACCAAATATTTAAATTTTCGACCCCATGAAATTTTAACACGCCCGCAAGAGATTAAAGAAAAAAATACCTTAAGAATCCTTTTCCCTTCATCAACGTTTGTGCCTTCAAGACGAACTACAACTGGCACCTTCAGTGAAACCTGAGAGCATAAAAAAAGTTTGGATTATTTCAGTACAACCATATCAGAAATCATGATCAGAGAGAATGATTGAGAGAATTTTGTGATATTATTTCAATTGAATTAAAAATGAAAATACAAATGTATATTATATACAATTCGTTAACCGCCTGACTACCTAACTTCTATTATATACACAACTGACCCTCCTTCTATCAAACTATATACAAAACTAGCCTTAACTTATATTAACTACATTGTGTCACATTGCCCAAGACACTTTTCCAATATGTGTTTCATCTTTGTGCTTGGTCTGATTGAAGTGTGAGCAGCATTCACTTTTGCTGTTGCTGTAGTAATATTTTCAGAACCATTTGACTTAGATACATGGTATGTATCTTCACCCCCCACAAGTTGAGAGTGTGTAAGGATTACAACAACTCAACTTGGACAAACAATTGTAATGAAGAGATTTGGAGAGACCCTTTGTAAGAATATCTGCCAGTTGTGCTTTTGTGGAAACAAATTGAGGAACTATTTGGCCTGCCTTGATCTTGTCTCTTACAAAATGACAGTCCAACTCAATGTGTTTGGTTCTTGCATGGTGAACTGGATTTGAAGCCAATGCAATAGTAGAAGCATTATCACACAGCATTAAGATGGGTGTGGGAATGTGAACACCTAGATCTTTTAAGAGACATGTGAGCCAAGTAATTTCACATGTGCTATCTGCAAGTGCCCTGTACTCAACTTCAGTAGAGGACCTGGAGACTACTGATTGTTTCTTTGACTGCCAAGAAATTAAACTTGAACCCAGAAATATAGCAAAACCTGAAACTGATCTTCTAGAAATGGGACATGATGCCCAGTCACTGTCATAATAGTTTGTAAGTTCTAAAATGTTGAATGCAGGGAAGAAGATGCCTTGACCAGGGTTAAGTTTGATATATCTGAGAACTCTGTGAAGTGCTTTCATGTGAATATCAGTAGGAGAGTGAGAGAATTGACTCAGTAACTGTGCAGCAAAGGATAAGTCAGGTCTTGTGATGGTTAAGTAGATCAATTTTCCAACAAGGGTTCTATACAGAGTGTTATCTGTAAGTGGTGTGCCAGAAGTAGCAGTTAGCTTGATTGAGGGGTCAATTGGGGTGGCTGCAGGTTTGAGATGGGTGATGTTGGCAGTATCAAGAAGGTCCAATGCATATTTTCTCTGTGACATTGCCATTCCTTTGGCATTTCTGAAGAATTCAATGCCTAAATAGTAATGCAGGGGACCTAAAGCCTTAATGCTAAACTGTTGATGAAGTTTGGATTTGATGGATTGAAGAAGAAGTTGATTGTTTCTACATAGCAGTATGTCATCCACATAAACTAGAAGTGCCAAGAAATCTGTGGTTGAGGAGTAAGTAAATAGGGATGTGTCTGCATAGCTTTGTTTGAATCCAAGGGTGGTAAAAAAAGTGGTGAGTTTGGTGAGCCACTGCCTATTTGCTTGCTTAAGTCCATAAAGTGATTTATTAAGCTTGCAGGCAGTATTTGGTGGTAAATCAAGGTGGTAACCCTTTGGTACAGACATGTAAACTTCTTCTATGAGGTCACCATGGAGGAAGGCATTGTTAACATCCAACTGTTCTAGAAGCCAGTTCTTTTGTATAGCCACAGCAATGAGGGTTCTAACAGTGGTCATTTTGGCCACAGGAGCAATTGTTTCTTTATAGTCTATGCCTTCCTTTTGAGTGAACCCTTGAGCAACAAACCTAGCTTTGTATCTCTCTATACTTCCATCTGCATGGTGTTTAATTCTATATACCCATTTGCAACCAATGGGATCTTTGCCAGGAGGGAGTGACATTAAGGTCCAGGTATTATTCTTTTCTAATGCATTTATTTCTAAAGTCATAGCTTCAATCCATTTAGGATCCTTAGATGCTTGGAGATATGTATGTGGTTCTTTGTGAGTGTCAATGGAGTTAATGAAGTGAAAGGAAGGAGGACATAGATTAAGATAGTTAAGATAGTTGGAGAGATGGTACTTGGAGTGAACAAAGTTGATTGTTGAGGAAGGTAGTTGATAAGCATAGTCTTTGAGTTTGACAGAAATTTGTTTTTGTCTGTTTGATTGTCTGAGAATAGGTTGGATGGGAGGTGGTGGAAGTGGTGGAGAAGAACTAGAAGTAGAGTTTGGAGTGAGAGAAGGAGTTTGATTAGAAGGAGGAGTGTTGGATGATGAGGAAGAGGTGGATGGAGAATTAGTGGTTGTAACAACCCTACTTTTTAACATTATATATGTTCTAGTTATGTTGTCGATGATCCTGCAAGCCATAGTTATACTTGAAGCTAGTAGATAATGCCCCTAAATTTGCAATCTAAAGCTATTGCTCAGTTCTAAATTTAATTTATAAAATGCCATTGAACAAAAATTTTATTGATGATTACTCAAGTTATAAATGATAAAGTGAGCCTCACAAGTTGAGATATCAATCCAAATTCTTATAAATGTCTAACAAATCAATCACCAAACCAATTTAAGTAAATACGACATGAGAATAAAGATTTCTATCTCGAAATATATTTACAAGTTCATATGTACATAAAAGTGTTAAATAACAAAAAGTATATATATATGCTTAAAATAAATACAAGTTTATAAATAAAGGCTTATGTAACAAATTAAAAACACAAAAATATATACATACATACATATATACACGACATATATATATATACACATACTAGAATAAAAATTAAGTTACACTACAAACAAATACCATTATCCTTACAAAATACATATACTTACATCTAACACATACATACACATTATATACACAAATTTATATAAAAAAAAAGAAGACAAAAACCCTTCATTACCTCCCCATGAGGCCGGCCCCCTCCCCCCTTTTCACACCCTCACTCTTTCACTTCAACACTCTATTCACTCTTGGAACTCACCACTCCAACACACACTCTTCACTCATTTCACACACACAACATCTTTTCTCTTAAAAACTCTCCCTCCCTCTTCTTTTCTTCTTCAATTCGGCCAAGCAAAAACAAGGCAAAAATAAGGCAAAAACAAGGCTAAATCTCATCTAAACTTATATTAATAATAAGGGTTTTAAGTTAGATTAATAAAGGGTTAATCCAAGCAAGGTTCAAGGGTTGTTTTAGGCTTAGATTAAGGGTTATAAGAGGCTTCAAGGGTCACGAAAAATCTGCATCTTTTCATCCTAAAAATCGTGTTCTTCAAGGGTATAATCTTCATCCTTTTTGTTAGATCTAATCTTGTTCTTGTTTATATTCAAAGGTTTTATCAAAAACTCATATTTTCTTCTTGTTTATATTCAAAGGTTTTATCAAAAACTCATATTTTCTTCTTGTTTATATTCAAAGGTTTTATCAAAAACTCATATTTTCTTCTTGTTTTCTTTGTAATATACACTTAATGAGGGAAAAGTTGATAGGATCTTTCTTTCCATGCTCATGCATGTCGAATCTAAGAAGAAAAATCCAAGGATTCAACAAGTTCAAGACCCAAAAGTGTTGTTATAGATTAGTAGCTTTTAAAGTGATTTTCCTTTTGATAGATCTATATGTTTTTGTATATTTTTGAAGAATATATTCTGAGATTTTTTATTAAAAAGATGTTTTTATGTTGTTGAATGTTAGATCTATAAAAGTTGGTATTAAAAAGTGTTGATTTGAATGCATGTATGCTAGATTTAAGAAAGTTGGATCTTTTGTTGGATTATGAGATGGATATGGACTTGTTATAAGTGAAAAATATGTTAATATTAATGTTAATATTCTGGAAAAATTAATGAAATAAGAAAGAGACAAAGCTTGGACCAAAACTAGTGAAAATAAGCTTGAAATCACAAACCGAAACACGCAAAAATGCATTTTGAGCACACACATGCACCACAATCTTATGACCAAGAAAATATGATAAACCTACTGGAAATAAGTTATTTCAAAAGTATAAAACTCAAGTCTTTTGGTTCATGACAACAATAAGCTCAAAAATCACCTTTTCGGGTCAAATAAGCACTAACCGAAAGCACTAAATTGCACATATCACACCACCACCACTATCACGACTTTGGACAACAAAATATGATGAACTTTCTGGAAATAATGAAACAAGAATGAAAACCCCTTTTGAAGCACTTTAATTGCTTAAGAAATGAGGCTAAAATCACTATTTCGGTAAACGATTTTTAAGTTTAAAGTCCTCAAAATAAGCAAGACACAAGAGAGGTTGAATTGATATGAATTTTTATTGATAAAAGTTGCCTAAAAGGCCTGGGATTTTTGGCTAAAATGTTTAGTGGTGATTTCTAAGAATTTCCATGGATTATTGAATTTAAATGGTAAATAAAAAGGCAAATAAATCAATAAATAAATTATGTAAATCATGAATTTGGCTAAATATTCTTAACCATTGATAAAAATAACTAAAACCTACTGGAGAAAAATAGTTAAGAGTCAAGAGACATGTGTTACATAATTTAAAGATAAATAATTAAGTAAAAATAACTAATTAAATATTATTATTAAAATTAATGGAAAATACACAAATAAAGGTATAAAACATGAAATTATAAATTAAGAAGCATATATATCAGAATATAACCCAACTAAAATCATTCATAATTTATAAAGACAATTATGACACTTAAAAGTATTTTTAAGGAATTATTTAATTAAATATTATTATTAAAATTAATGGAAAATACACAAATAAAGGTATAAAACATGAAGTTATAAATTAAGGAAGCATATATATCAGAATATAACCCAACTAAAATCATTTATAATTTATAAAGACAATTATGACACTTAAAAGTATTTTTAAGGAATTATTTAATTAATAAATCAATAAAATGAATAAATAATTAATTAAATAATATTAAATTAAATAAAAACTTATAAATCAGAAAATATTCATAAACACCAATATTATAAGGTAACTAAGGTCAAATATTATGATTAAACAAAGTATACAATGGAAATCATATAAATCAAAGCCAAAACTACCGAAATTCCAATAAACGTACAAAATGTATAACGAGAAATGACCTTCACCACCAAATCTCTTATAACCAAATAATGAGAGCATCATAATGCACTTAAACTCCATAATCTAATAACAACCAAAGATGGGCAAGTCTACTAGTATACATCTCATGATCTAGCTCACTAGTTCATGTCACGCGAACTTACGTCATGAATATATACGTTATGGTTTAGGATTGCTTGAGGCGCAACAAATCTAGGCGAAGGAATCGCGTTTGATCAGCCCATTTCACTCTCTAATCAAGTGAGTCATAGCCCCCCTTTCAAACCATTTTATGTGTTTTACTTACGGGGTGAAAAGCATGATTAGTTAAATTAAGACATATATATCAGAATATAACCTAACTAAAATCATTTATAATTTATAAAGACAATTATGACACTTAAAAGTATTTTTAAGGAATTATTTAATTAATAAATCAATAAAATGAATAAATAATTAAGTAAAAATAACTAATTAAATATTATTATTAAAATTAATGGAAAATACACAAATAAAGGTATAAAACATGAAATTATAAATTAAGAAGCATATATATCAGAATATAACCCAACTAAAATCATTCATAATTTATAAAGACAATTATGACACTTAAAAGTATTTTTAAGGAATTATTTAATTAATAAATCAATAAAATGAATAAATAATTAATTAAATAATATTAAATTAAATAAAAACTTATAAATCAGAAAATATTCATAAACACCAATATTATAAGGTAACTAAGGTCAAATATTATGATTAAACAAAGTATACAATGGAAATCATATAAATCAAAGCCAAAACTACCGAAATTCCAATAAACGTACAAAATGTATAACGAGAAATGACCTTCACCACCAAATCTCTTATAACCAAATAATGAGAGCATCATAATGCACTTAAACTCCATAATCTAATAACAACCAAAGATGGGCAAGTCTACTAGTATACATCTCATGATCTAGCTCACTAGTTCATGTCACGCGAACTTACGTCATGAATATATACGTTATGGTTTAGGATTGCTTGAGGCGCAACAAATCTAGGCGAAGGAATCGCGTTTGATCAGCCCATTTCACTCTCTAATCAAGTGAGTCATAGCCCCCCTTTCAAACCATTTTATGTGTTTTACTTATGCATAGCCTGATCAACTATGCCTAACTAAAAATTTAATATGGAATGATCGAAATGGTTGTCTAAGGAATATTCAAAACGAGTCGAATATTTCTTAAACAATTGAGTCGATCATAAAGTATTCTTGTTTTACTTATGCATAGCCTGATCAACTATGCCTAACTAAAAATTTAATATGGAATGATCGAAATGGTTGTCTAAGGAATATTCAAAACGAGTCGAATATTTCTTAAACAATTGAGTCGATCATAAAGTATTCTTGTTTTACTTATGCATAGCCTGATCAACTATGCCTAACTAAAAATTTAATATGGAATGATCGAAATGGTTGTCTAAGGAATATTCAAAACGAGTCGAATATTTCTTAAACAATTGAGTCGATCATAAAGTATTCTTGTTTTACTTATGCATAGCCTGATCAACTATGCCTAACTAAAAATTTAATATGGAATGATCGAAATGGTTGTCTAAGGAATATTCAAAACGAGTCGAATATTTCTTAAACAATTGAGTCGATCATAAAGTATTCTTGTTTTACTTATGCATAGCCTGATCAACTATGCCTAACTAAAAATTTAATATGGAATGATCGAAATGGTTGTCTAAGGAATATTCAAAACGAGTCGAATATTTCTTAAACAATTGAGTCGATCATAAAGTATTCTTGTTTTACTTATGCATAGCCTGATCAACTATGCCTAACTAAAAATTTAATATGGAATGATCGAAATGGTTGTCTAAGGAATATTCAAAACGAGTCGAATATTTCTTAAACAATTGAGTCGATCATAAAGTATTCTTGTTTTACTTATGCATAGCCTGATCAACTATGCCTAACTAAAAATTTAATATGGAATGATCGAAATGGTTGTCTAAGGAATATTCAAAACGAGTCTTTTGAAAATAAGCTTTAAAAACGATTCTTGGTGCAAAAGATACATAACCAAATCCAATGTTTGCATTACCTATTAGAACCCTTAGTTAATACCCCCACTTGGCTAGTATTACTTTGCCCATTTAGATATAATACATGAGAGCTATGCACAAGTTGAATCCTAGTCATTACCTTAATTATAAATGGTTATGTTGGTCGTGCGAGTCGAGTTGGTCATCGGTTGTGGATGGTCATGTCGTTGTTCGGTTGCTAAGCTTGTGAGTCATTGGTCGAGTTGGTTGGTTGCTTGTCGAATGGTTAAGGTCGTCTCATGGTCTGTCAAGTCGTCCTGCTGTCCGTAAGTTGTCACGTGGGTCGTCAATGGTCAAGTCGGTCGTCCATGGTCGTTTAAGCGTCGAGTCAAGTCGTCATCTCACGCCTTGTGAAACTTGTGTAGGAACATCATGTCGCAAGCAAGTGGAACTTCCGGATCAGCCCCTAGACCAAGGAATTTGTATGGATTCGTGGACCACATGAAAGAGGAAGAAAGGAGACGCCTAGAGCAAGAGCAACCTCCCCAACCACTCCAAGAAGAAGAAGAAGAGACCAAGCCAATGGAAGACCCATCGGAAAGCGATAATGCTAGAAGTGTCGCCTCTAGCCAACCCGGACGCCGCTCACCCTCGCCACCACCATCACCACCAGCCCCTAGAGCACCCGCTCCGCCAAGGCAAGATGCACCCATGAACCTAAGTGACGGGCGATTTCCAGCCCAAGACCCATACTTTCAGCCGCGCCTTCCTCGCGATCATCCCTGGTACCATCTCGGACATAGGCGTCAAGGAGAAGAACCACATCGCCCAGTTTATGGGGTACCCCCTCCACCTCCCGTAGGTATGACTCGTGAAGAAAGGGAGAGGGTGTGGGGAATAGCAAACGGATTAAGGGATGCTAGGCTAAGGGTAAGGACTCAAGAGGTGATGATGGAAAGAGCCTTGGGAACCATGGATCGAACGGGGGATTTTGCGAGGATGGCGATATCGGAAGTCCGTCGGATTAATGAGGTGATATTTATGATGGGATGTGTGCTTACGGCTGTTTGCACTCTCGTGGTAGCTCTCGTGCTTAGGAAGTGAACCTAAAGACTTCTTTATTTATGAACTTATTTGATGTATGAACGTTTGTACTTTGTTTCAAATTCTTGAACTTTCTAGCTTATATGTGACGATGATCACATCGTATTTGGCATGTAGCAATTTTGTAAACTTATCTTGAATGATATATATGTATGCTTAATGCCTCTCTATGGTTACATGATGTGTTATCCTTCTTGTGTTATAGTTATCCCTACTATAAAGGTTATAGTTACAGCAGGAAATCAGTTCTGGCCACTTTTGGTAGAACGGCCATATCTGGAGTTCTATTTCGTCTTTTGACCTGATTCCAGTTGGAGGTGAAACTTAACTCATAGGGCTACGTTTTATATTTTATGAGTTTTTCCCAGATCGTCCATCTTAAGCCACTTTTACGTGCTCCAAATTCGTACACAGATTCTGTAATTCTCTTAGCTAACCTTGAAAGCATGGTTGATAAATTTCAGAATTTTACCTAGCCATTTATTTGCTCATAATGACAAGTATGTCGTGATTAAGGAAAGAAATATGAATCGGGATATACATATACATATGTGTGCAAGCGAGACCCCCATGCACTAAGTAACTTTAGATATACTCGTGTGAGATCAAAAAGTCGTGAGTCGAGTTTATGTCATACGATTCAATACACGAATGACTAAACTATATTATCATTTATAGAGACATGGCACCACGAAGGACCGGCGGAGAAACAAGTGATGAGGCCCGGCGTCAAGAGGAAGAGGCCCAGCGAAGGACCGAGTTAGCTGAGCTTATCTCCCAACAAATCAATGCCGTCATGCCAAACATTGCCACCCAAATTGCGAGAATGTGACCGCTACACTTAACACGGCTAGGAGACAAGATGGAGGAGGAAATGCTATTGATAGGAATGCCTACAAGGCTTTCACGTCTTGCAACCCCAAGGAGTTTCATGGGACAGAAGGTCCTATTGGGTTGCTTACTTGGTTCCAAAAGCATGGAAGCCAACTTGAACATCATTGATTGTGCACCGGCTGACCGTGTTAAGTTTGCCGCTAGTAAGCTTCAAGGAAGAGCTCTTACTTGGTGGAATCTCCAAGCGACTACTAGAGGTCCTGCAGCAATCAATGCCTTGACTTGGGAGCAGTTTAAGGAAGAGTTGAAGCGTGAGTATTGTCCACGGGAAGAGGTACAAAAACTGGAGATGGAATTCTGGAACCATGCCATGAGAGGGCTGGAATTGGAGGCATATGTGATCCGCTTCCACGAGTTGAGCGTGTTGGTGCCGGAGATGGTAACCCCTGTGGCTAAGAAGGTTGAGAGGTTTATCTATGGGTTGGCACCTGAAGTTAGGTTGATGGTCACTGCTGCAAGCCCTACCACTCTTGAGCAGGCTATAAGCTTGGCAACCAGGCTAGTAAATGACTTGGTTAGGCGTGGGAAGTACACGAGAGGTGAATTAAGTTTGAGACAAGGTGGAGGAAATCGTTTTGGCGGTCGCAGGGAGAATGGGCCGGATAAGAGGCAAAAGATTGTGAGGAACTACGGTGTTGTCTATACTAATCCCAACACGTATCGCGGCGCGCTCCCAAGGTGTAACCGATGTGGTTATAGCCACTTGGGTGAATGCAAGCGTTGCACAACTTGCAACCGCATGGGTCACCTTGCTACTCACTGCCGGAGCGGGCCAAGGAATGAAGGACCACGAGGGGGATGTCACGAATGTGGAAGTACGGATCATTGAAGAAATGCTTGTTCTAGGTTGAGAAGAGCACAAGGCAACCGTGGAAGTGGAAATGGAAATGGTAACCGTGGCAACTTTAGGAATGTTGGGAATCGCGGGAACCAAGCAAACCGAGGAAACAATGGAAATCAAGTTAACCAAGGAAATGTTGGGAATCAAGCTAATGTGGGGAATCAAGGCAACAACGTTAACCAAGGGAATCGTGGGAATCAAGGAGGTCAAGCCCGAGGAAGGGTGTATGCCATGGGAGCAAATGAGGCACGTGATGACCCTAATGTCATCGTAGGTACGTTCTCATTAAATAATGTTTATGCCTCTATGTTATTTGATTCGGGAGCTGAAAGAAGTTTTATTTCCTTTGAATTTAAAGAATTGATTGATAAGAAACCTAGTGAACTTGATGAAACTTATTATGTTGAATATGCCAATGGAAACGAGTATGAAACTAAGGAAATTATCCCTGATTGCAAGTTGACTTTAGATGATAAGAGCTATAGTATTGACTTGATTCCCATAGAAATAGGAAGTTTTGATGTGATAGTAGGAATGGATTGGTTGTCGAAAATGCGTGCTGAAATACTTTGCCATGAAAGGATCATTAAGATTCCTTTAGATAGCGGTGAGGTGCTAATAGTTCAAGGCCATAAGGCGGGAGTCCAACCCAAGATAGTGTCGTCTATGAAAGTAAGGAAGTATTTACGCAAGGAATACCACACATACTTGGCACAAGTAGTGGATAAGCGAGTGAAAGATATGGATCCTCTCAAGGTAACAGTGGTTAGAGATTTTCTAGATGTATTTCCGGACGAACTACCTGGACTTCCCCCAGCGAGATAAGTAGAGTTTAGTATCGATTTAGTTCCCGGGGCAGCCCCCGTAGCTAAAGCACCGTATAGGCTAGCGCCCTCCGAAATGCGAGAACTCTCAGAGCAATTGCAAGAATTGCTTGATAAAGGTTTAATCCAACCTAGTTCTTCGCCATGGGGTACGCCAATTCTCTTTGTCAAGAAAAACGATGGATCTTTGAGAATGTGCATCGACTATAAAGAGTTGAATAAATTGATGATCAAGAATAGGTATCCGCTGCCGCGAATAGACGACTTGTTCGATCAACTGCAAGGAGCGTCGCATTTCTCGAAAATTGACCTTAGGTCCGGCTATCATCAGTTGAGGGTACGAGAAGAAGATGTACCTAAAACGGCCTTTAGAACTCGCTATGGGCATTATGAGTTTCTAGTGATGCCATTTGGTCTCACAAATGCGCCAGCCGTTTTCATGGACCTTGTTGATGCACGTTGATGTGACAACAGCAACTTAGATTTGATTATGTCTTATTCGTATATGTAATTGATAGATTATGAACATAATGTTTTGGTAATGATCGATTACATGTTTAGGTGTTATATATGTTTATATATGATGTTTGTTATGTATGTTATACAAGTACAAACATAATATACGTTAGGATTCCTTGTACGTGAAATACTAGGAATATAACTATAAAGCTGATTTACAACTAACGAAGATAATCTTCGTTAGGTACTAACGAAGATAATCTTCGTTAAGATGGGCTGGGCCGCTAAGTTCGTAAGAACAAAGCCCAGCAAGTCTAATATTATCAGAAACATATAAAAACGAACAAAAACCCTAACACGACGTTCAGTTTTACACACCTAAGGCAACTAAGTTCGTTTGTGACATATACCAAACGAATATAGAGCAATATAAGGTTGATTATACTCTTGTAATTAGCAATATAATAGATAACTAATCAAACAGTTATCTCGTGAGGATTCCGCACTCACGACATAACCATAGACGATCTCGAGAGCGATCCATAGCTATCGAGGGACTCACAAGTGGTATCAGAGCCTATCGATATCTTATCGAAGGTTCGAGATCGTTTGTTTGATCGTTTTTCTCTCAAAAACTGTTCGAAAACCCTTCCAGTCGTTATCTTCGTTCACTCTACGAAGATAGCAAACGAATTTAATCTAAATTCGTTTGCAGTCCTTGTTACGAAGATAGAAAACGAAGTTCCCTACCTTCGTTTTGAATCTTCTTACGAATTTAACTTACGAAATTAAGTTATCTTCGTTCAGCTTTCACCTTACGAATTTAGCTTACGAACTTAAGCTATCTTCGTTCAGTTCACACCTTACGAACTTAGAGTCATCTTCGTTCAGCTTTCACCTTACGAATTTAGCTTGCGAATTTAGCTATCTTCGTTCAGATCTCTTCTTACGAATTTAGTCTTATTTTCGTTCTCTTTTTATTTTCGTTCCGATGGCTTCTTCTTCGACAGTCAACAGTGCCGTTGCACAATACCTAAATTCTCTGGTTTATCATGATCATCTAGTCGGAAGGACCAATTCTCCACCGAAGTTAGTTTCATTAGCTGACTTCTGGGCGTGGAGAGGTCGATTCGAAGATTTTATACAAAGAGAAGATTTAAATATGTGGCTTATGATTACTGAAGGATATGAGTGGCCTACTCTTACTGTCAATGGTGTTACTTCGACTTACAGAATGGCAGAATTAAAGGGTGACGAAAAGGCCCTCTATGAAGTCGAAGTAAAGGCTCTTTCGACTCTTCGTATGTGCATTCCACAAGATTTGGTGCATCTGTTTCCCAAACAAGAATACAAAACTTCTAAGCAGTTGTTTGACGCTATTGAAGCTCATTGTGAAGGAGATCCACTACTGAAGAAAAATAGAATTAAAATGCTTAAGAAACAATTTGACTGTTTCAACGCTACCAAGAACGAACAAGTTGAAGATCTTATTCTAAGATATCAACATCTTCTTGCCGAGTTAGCGTACTTTGATCTTAAGTATACTCCTACTGAGATTGTGGATAAATTCTTGGATGGACTACCGAAGGCCTACAAGGAGTTTTGTCATGAATTACAAGAAAGAAGTGATTATGCAACCTTGAGGATTGATGGTGTAATTTCCACTCTTAGAAACTGAGTAATGAAGGACAAAGCAAAGGATATTCAAGACAACTTCACTCAAGATCCGTCTTTGTATCATGCTACAATGAAGAATCCAACCGCTGATGCAAACGCATTCTTCTCTGGAGTTGGTAGTTCTGGCGTAACAGAGAATACTGATGGAGATGATCTTGTTGGTTTCATGGCGTCTGATGTTGGGAACAAGGGCAAAAAGACTGCTGAAGGTTTAAAGACTGGAAATTTAAAGATCAGTAACATTACATCTTCTTCAGCTGGTTACAAGTCTATGCCAATGGATATGAAATCAGCTGAGGGGAGGATGAATGTCTTTGCTGCTATGTGTGCTGCACATGAAGCATTTGTTGAAGGTAGGATCACAGATCCATCTCTCATCGAGGAAGATTATGACCAGATTGATCCTGACGATGTTGAAGAAATGGATCTAAAATGGCAACTGGCCATGATTACAAGGAGAGCTGAAAAGTTTATGCGAAGACGGGAAGACAGCTTACTGGAGGTACTACGGGTTTTGACAAGTCAAAAGTGAAGTGTTACAATTGTGATGGATTTGGACATTTCGCCAGAGAATGTCAACGACCCAAGAGAAATGTTAATGCTACTCCTACACGTCAGGATAATCGTCCGTTCAACAATAATGCGAATAGAGCTCTTCTGTTGACTAATGATCCTACTGTGAATGACAAAGCTATTGTGGCCGTTCAACCTGATGGTTCATATGTCTGGAATCTTCCACAAGACGAGACTAACAATGCTTATTTGGCAGAAATCATTGATGATGTGGCTCAGATAGTTGATACTCCGGAAGATTTCTTGGACACTACACATTATCACAGTGATGAGCAATTATATGAGAAGTTTCAAAGTTTGTCATTGGAATCTTCTAAGGCTGCTGAATATGATACTGAGTCTGAGTCTGAGGATGAGTTAGAGGTGAAAGATTCAGAACAAGTGAACGTTGCTGAGATTCAAGAAAATTCTGCTGCTGAAAAGGTCGAGAAGACGATTGAAGAGCAGATGAAAGATTTTGAGATTCCTGAAGGGATGACTGTAGATGACTTTGTTGCCTACATGGCCGATTGTAAAGAAGCTGACCAACAGGTATCTTATTCCTTACATACTATTGTTCATGTTTGTAAAATTGTGAATAAAATGTATGATGAAATTGAATTGAAGAATAATCAAATTAGGAATTTAGAATCTATTGTTAATGCTGCACAATCAGAGAGAGATAGGCTAATTAAAAAGGATTTAACAGTCAATGATAAAGAAAGATTTTTCAAGGAAAAGATTAAGTCCTTAGAGTCTGATCTAAGTGCAATGAAGGACAAAGTCAAACAGTCGGTAGCTGTAGAAAGAGTAGGCGGTGAAGCTTACTCGTTGTTAGCAAAGAAGTGTGCAACTATCGAAAAAGAACTAGCTGATGCTAAGATAGAGATTTTGGATTTAAATGCTAAATTAGATTCTGCTAGGCATTCTGAACTGTTAATGCATATGAACAAATTTGAGGATTCTTCCACTAAGAGTCTAGACCCAGTTAAGATCTCTTATAACGATGTTCCTCCACCTTTCAACAACAATTATACCTCCGTTGAACCCAACATTCCTGAAGTTCTACTTCAATCTAGGAGTATATCACCTAGAGAAGATAGATTCATGAACCATGGTCGTAACTCATATTATGACAAAATTCACTCAAGATCCGTCTTTGTATCATGCTACAATGAAGAATCCAACCGCTGATGTAAACGCATTCTTCTCTGGAGTTGGTAGTTCTGGCGTAACAGAGAATACTGATGGAGATGATCTTGTTGGTTTCATGGCGTCTGATGTTGGGAACAAGGGCAAAAAGACTGCTGAAGGTTTAAAGACTGGAAATTTAAAGATCAGTAACATTACATCTTCTTCAGCTGGTTACAAGTCTATGCCAATGGATATGAAATCAGCTGAGGGGAGGATGAATGTCTTTGCTGCTATGTGTGCTGCACATGAAGCATTTGTTGAAGGTAGGATCACAGATCCATCTCTCATCGAGGAAGATTATGACCAGATTGATCCTGACGATGTTGAAGAAATGGATCTAAAATGGCAACTGGCCATGATTACAAGGAGAGCTGAAAAGTTTATGCGAAGATCGGGAAGACAGCTTACTGGAGGTACTACAGGTTTTGACAAGTCAAAAGTGAAGTGTTACAATTGTGATGGATTTGGACATTTCGCCAGAGAATGTCAACGACCCAAGAGAAATGTTAATGCTACTCCTACACGTCAGGATAATCGTCCGTTCAACAATAATGCGAATAGAGCTCTTCTGTTGACTAATGATCCTACTGTGAATGACAAAGCTATTGTGGCCGTTCAACCTGATGGTTCATATGTCTGGAATCTTCCACAAGACGAGACTAACAATGCTTATTTGGCAGAAATCATTGATGATGTGGCTCAGATAGTTGATACTCCGGAAGATTTCTTGGACACTACACATTATCACAGTGATGAGCAATTATATGAGAAGTTTCAAAGTTTGTCATTGGAATCTTCTAAGGCTGCTGAATATGATACTGAGTCTGAGTCTGAGGATGAGTTAGAGGTGAAAGATTCAGAACAAGTGAACGTTGCTGAGATTCAAGAAAATTCTGCTGCTGAAAAGGTCGAGAAGACGATTGAAGAGCAGATGAAAGATTTTGAGATTCCTGAAGGGATGACTGTAGATGACTTTGTTGCCTACATGGCCGATTGTAAAGAAGCTGACCAACAGGTATCTTATTCCTTACATACTATTGTTCATGTTTGTAAAATTGTGAATAAAATGTATGATGAAATTGAATTGAAGAATAATCAAATTAGGAATTTAGAATCTATTGACCCTAAAAGGATTGATAAAGTCTGGGATGTGACTGTTGAGGACATGAAGAAATTAAGTCAGTCACGTCTCACTCCTTTGCCTAGGCAGACTAAAACTAGAAAATCTGAGGATAGATCAGCTGTTGATGAAGTAGCTACTAGGACTTTGAAGCAAATCCTTAAGCCTGCACTTAAGAAGTCTCCAAGTATAGGTAAGGATGAAATAGTTGATGCTAGAAAGTCTAGGAATTCACCAACTAAACGTGACTTTGATGACAGTAGAAAAACGAGTAAGGCAGTGGACACTAGGACTAAAATTGAATCTGTAGGTACCGATAAAAAGGTAGATACAAAGAATAAGGTCAAGGTCCTTTCTTGTTTTGCGTGTCATGAAAAAGGTCATGTTTACAGTGTATGTCCCAACAGACCTCGGAGATCAGGTTCTCCGTCGAAGGGTTCTACCTCGGAAGATAAAAAGGGGTTGGGTAATGATAAAAAGGGGTTGGGTAATGATAAAAAGGTTGATGAGTCACAAGTTGCATCTTCTTCAAAAACGTTTACTATACCTCAACGACGTGAATCTCCATTGAAAGTTTCATCTGGAAATGTTCATAGATTCATGAACCATGGTCGTAACTCATATTATGACAAAATTCACTCAAGTGTTCGACCTTCTTTTGGCCCTCATTCTCCTAGAACTTCTCCAACGAGAGGTCCGAAGACTTCTCCAGTGAGAAGACAAGATGAGAAACGTGTTCCATCCAAGGCTTCTAGCAATGGATATTGGACTGAACTTCTTCTCAAGGATGAGAAGGGACGACCCAAACCAATGAAGGTTTGGGTCCCACACGAAAACTAACTTATCTCATTTTATGTGCAGGGAGTTCCTAGGAAACCAATTCATTTGTGGTACCTTGACAGTGGATGCTCCAGGCACATGACAGGGGACAAGAAGCTTTTGTCCAATTATGTTGATATACATGGGTCATATGTTAGTTTTGCTGGATCCAAGGGCGGTAACATCACCGGTCAAGGAGATGTCGTCAATGGACAACTTACTCTAGAACGAGTAAACTTTGTGGAACAACTTACTCATAATCTTATGAGTGTCTCACAGATCTGTGACAAGGGCAACAATGTTCATTTCACAGAAAAGGAGGCATTCATCTTGAAGCCGGGTTTTGTTATTCCTGAAGAATGGATTATGCTCAGAGCTCCTAGGAAGAGAGACATCTATGGTTTAGTTTTAGGTGTTGATAATCCAAAGGAGTCCCTTTGTTTGTTGAGCAAGGCCAATGAGTCGGAATCTCTCTTATGGCATCGAAGAATGGGACATATCAACTTTCGGAAGATGAATGAACTTGTCAGTCTTGAATTAGTTGAAGGTGTTCCGGTAAAGAAGTTTGGGATGGAAGATAAATGTGTACCGTGTTTGAAAGGGAAGCAACATAAGAATCCCCATAAATCAAAGGTGCAAAATTCTATATCCAAACCATTCGAGTTACTTCATATGGATCTCTTTGGTCCTGTGAACATAAGAAGCATTGGAGGGATGTCTTACTGTTTGGTGATCACTGATGATTACTCAAGATTCTCATGGGTATTCTTTTTGAAGACCAAGGATGAGACTGCTACTCGATTTATGGATTTCATTAAACAAGTCGAGAATGTCCATGAGATTAAAGTGAAGAGAATCAGGAGTGACAATGGCACTGAGTTCAAGAATAATACTATTACTGCATTTTGCTTGACCAAAGGAATTCAACATCAATTCAGTGCACCTTATGAGCCACAACAGAATGGAGTAGCTGAAAGGAAGAACAGGACATTGATAGAAACAGCCAGGACGATGCTTGCTGATTCAGGGCTTCCTATTACTTTCTGGGGAGAGGCGGTGAATACAGCTTGCCACATTTTGAATCGGGTTTTAACAGTTAAACGGTTTAAGAAGACTTGTTATGAGCTGTTGCACAACAAAAAGCCCAATTTGCAGAATGTTGAGCCGTTTGGTGTTTCGTGTACTTTTCTGAAAGTTCTTCCTCAAGGGAAATTTGATTCTAAATCTGAGGAGGGATTCTTTTTAGGTTATGTGCCAAGTACACCGATTCGGCGTGTGTACAATCAGAAAACTGGCAAAGTCGATTTTGGTACAAATGTCGTAATTGTCAGTCATAAACCTGCTGTGCACATTGGTCCTGCTAATGACTTCGATTATGATGGTGTTTTCACTTCTTTTCGTGGTCCTGTTTCTTTTACAGGTGTTCCGATTGTGGAAGATGTAGTTACTCTACATGATCCACTTGATGGTGGGCCGGTTCCTGTTTCCACTCCTGTTTCCTCACCATTCATTGAGCCTGCTTCTAAATCTGGTGAATCAAGTGGGACCAAAGAAGCAGATTCTACTTTAGAGATTGCTCCTAAAGTTCCTAATGATCCGCTGCATATACCTCTACCTGATGATCCTTTCTATGATACTGATGATGAGGAAGGTGAAAATCAGGATGAACCTAAATCTCCAGAGAAACAGGTGCAGACAAACTTGGGAAGTGATCTTACGGTCGATAAGGTTCCTCAGACAAGAGTCAACAAGGATCATCCAGTAGATCAAATTATTGGTGATGCTTCTGCCTCTACTCGCACGAGGAATCAGCATAAGAAGATGTCAAGTATGTTTGCTGAGGTTAAGGATACTGGGGCAATTACTTGGTACTTGTACTATTGCTTCATCTCTCAGGTTGAGCCTAAGAATGTTGGTATGGCTCTTAAAGAACCGTCATGGGTTGAGGCGATGCAAGAAGAATTGGCTCAGTTTCGGAAGCTTGATGTATGGAAGTTAGTTGACTTACCTGAAGGTGAATCTCCTTTAACAACGCGTTGGGTTTTTCGTTGTAAAAGGGATGACAAAGGTATAGTCACTCGCAATAAGGCTCGATTGGTGGTTAGAGGATTTGAGCAACAAGAAGGCTTTGATTACGATGAGACTTTTGCACCGGTAGCTAGACTTGAAGCTATTCGATTATTTCTGGCATATGCTAGTTATAAAGGAATAAAGGTGTATCAACTTGACGTAAAGAGTGCCTTTTTGTATGGAGAAATTAAAGAAGAAGTTTATGTAGAACAACCTGCCGGGTTTGAGGATCCAGACTTTCCTAACAAAGTATATCGTCTCGATAAGGCTTTATATGGTCTACATCAGGCTCCTCGATCTTGGTATGAAAAACTGTCTTCTCATCTGATTGAAAACGGATTTATAAGAGGTTCTATCGACAGCACGTTGTTTGTCAAATGGAAAGGGAAGGACTACTTGCTTGTACAGGTTTACGTCGATGATATCATTTTTGGTTCTTCTGATGAGAATATGTGCAAGGAGTTTGAGCAGAGCATGAAGGCTAAGTTTGAAATGAGTGCTATGGGGGAATTAACTTTCTTCCTTGGACTACAGGTGGATCAACTGAAGGATGGGTTCTTTATTCATCAAACCAAGTATGTTAAAGATCTTCTTACCAGGTTTCGGATGACTGATTCTAAAGATGCAA